>CANIUD010000031.1:0-647722 GCA_947470075.1 Closterium sp. Yama58-4
AGAGAGAGAGAGAGAGAGAGAGAGAGAGAGAGAGAGACAGAGAGACAGAGACAGAGAGAGAGAGAGAGAAAGAGAGAGA
The DNA here is from genome assembly GCA_947470075.1 of Closterium sp. Yama58-4. Lineage (NCBI taxonomy): Eukaryota > Viridiplantae > Streptophyta > Zygnematophyceae > Desmidiales > Closteriaceae > Closterium > Closterium sp. Yama58-4. Next base: position 80 of record CANIUD010000031.1, read on the forward strand.
GAGAGAGAGAGAGAGAGAGAGAGAGAGAGAGAGAGAGAGGCACATAGGCCTCTTCCCTTAGCCTCTCAGCCCTAGTCCCCTTAGTATAAGGTCCCTAGTGGCTGGTTCCAGAGCTCATTCTTCATTTCTGTCGTTCATTCTCTCCTAACCGAGCGGCTCGCGCCGGCCGCCTTCGGCGGCCGACGCTCGACAGCGCGGCCTTCGGCCGCGCGTGAGGGGACGGCAAGGGAGAAAGGGACAAGCACCTATAATCCAAGACATGCACGCAATGGTGTCACCCACACCTGCCTAGGACAACACACGGCAACAAAATGGCGCAGGAAGAGGCAGACGCTACATCTGATCCGCGTCAAGGACGGGGAGAAGACCCGTCAGAGAGCGATGAAGCTCGCGCACCACCACTGTGGTTGCGCCGATCAAGTTGACTGCAGTCCCTGCGCGCAAAAACCGGCGCAGCCCATGGACTGCCGTCCCAAGCTGTCCAACGCCCGCAACTCCACCCCGTGCGGGCGCAGCCAACACGGGTGCCAGGAGCTCGCCCAGCCGATCAGCGACATCTAGGCACTCGTCCCGATGACCAATGTCCAGAGGAACACCCTGGGCGAGAGCCGCATGACCATACACCTGAATCAGGTGAACAGCTCGCAGGCCCTCAGAGAGGCGCCACAGCTGCCCCAGGGACGCCTTCGGCACCACAGCGGAAGGAGAGGGCCCCACCAGCGATGGTTGAGGTAGCGGAGCAGCCGGCAGAGCAGGATCGGCGGGCAGTAGAGATGGATACTGACCCGTCACGGGTCCCCCTGCCACAGGAGGAACCCACGGCAGGCGCATACGGTTCCCGTGTGCAGCAGCAGATGCAGAGGGAGCATGAGGACGAGGAACGGCCGATTGGTGAGGAGGTGGCACCGGAGCATAGGGCGCAGCTGGAGGAGGAGACGCATGCGTTGGAGCGACGCGAGGCGAATTGCTCTGGCTCGCCTGCCCGTTCCGCTCCTCGTGCAGAGCAGCGGAAACAGCTCGCTGCAGATCGGCCATCGACACCGGCCGATCATACCCCCAGTCACCATCATGCCCCCGCCCTCCCCACCAGCCACTGTGACCACCGCGGGACGCAGCCCAGTTTGCCTGGGAACCACGGCGCCGGGGAGAGTCAAGTCGCCGCCGCGTCGTTTCTCGCTCGTCATGTGGCGCCGGGGAGTGAGGCCGATGCTGCCGGCGGCCCGGAGACGACTGACGCCGAGCACGGGGAACAGAAGCAGGCGGCGCAGGATAAGGCACCGCCTGGGCGTTTGGGAGCGGCACAGATATCACCGCAGCTAGAGGGGCGGGAGCTTCAACAGGTCCCACCACGAGGGAATGGCCGGCAGTGGTGGCGAACACCGCCGGTTGCGACACCACCGGCGCGGCAGAGCCCACGGCGGCAGCCAGCGCAACAGGGGCAGCGGCGACTGGCGGGGCGCCAAGATTGACGGGAGGAACCAGAACAGCAACATCGGGAGCAGGGGGAACCACTTCAGCGACAGGAGCAGGGGGAGCCGGAACAGCGGCGGGAGCAGGGGGAGCGGGAGCAGCGGCAGGAACCTGTCCTGCGGGAGCAGCGACAGGAGCAGGGGGAGCCGGATGCTGAGCAGCAGCAGCAGGGGCCGAGGACGCAGCCTTCAATGCGGGAGGCAGCGGCGACTTCAGGGCAGCAGCCTCAGAGGCAGCAACAGGCAGGGACCTTCCGCTCACCGCTGACGCAGCGGCAGCGGGCGATGGCGTTGGCCACGGCTCGCCGGCAATCACCATTGCGAGGGAGAGGACGAGGAGCGGGACAGCGAGAAGGAAACGGGGTTGAAGGGGGTCCGGAGAACGCGTTACAGTCTGCAGGGCGTCGGGCTTTAACACTACCTGATTCTGAAAGTAATGAGCGGAATGATCCGTCTTATAGGGAGGAGGCACTTGAAGAGAGTAGCGGCAGTGATGAAGAAGTCGAGAGAGAGAGGGAGCAGTCGAGAGGGAGAAGTGGGAGGAACCAGAGGGGTACAGTTGGACAACCAGGTCCAAGTGTGGCCCAGAGGGAGGACGAGGGTGAACCGCACGATGGCAATCGTACGGTTGGATTTCCAACCCGGCCGGCCCAAGGAACATCGGGTCGCGCTAGCACAAACCGGGCCGCACATCGCCAATCCAACGCGGCTCCACAACCACCCCGATATTTTTCGCCAGACGAACTGGCGATTCAGCAGAATCGTTTCGCTGCAGTCGCGACTTGGGATCTCGGGCCTCTCTGCGATAGTCGCCAACCCCCGCTGACACGCCGCATACCGCCAAATCCTTGTGAGCTGTTCGCGCTGACTTTGCTGACGCCACTGCTACACCTGTCGCGAAACCCAAATTCCATCGCAGGTTGGCGCCTGTTCTTGTTTCTCCCACGCCTAATCCTGCGCCAACCCTCATCAAAGCGTCCTGACTGGGCCAAAATCAAGGCTCGGATTCGATCATTCCAACATGGTGAACGGGACCAGCTCTACACCGAAGCCACGGAAGCTGTCAAAACGCCACCGCCGCCCCGTCACCGACCTGACGAAATTGGGGTCATCAGCAGAGCCAAAGGCCTGGCAAAGCGGGGGAGTCTGCGTCGGGCCATATTGGCCCTCGAGTCAACGCCAGTTTGCACCCCCATTCCCGACATTCTGACCGAGCTGCGCCAAAAACACCCGCCCGTTGACACCGAGCCTTTGACTTGGCCACCCCACGACCAACCGCACAGCCTGGCCATTTCCCATGCTGTCTTCGTCAAATTGTTAAGCCGTTGCGAGAATGGGGTGGGTGCCGGCCCGTCTGGCACCACTTTCGAACACCTGGGCGACACCGCAGTAACAAATGCGTCCATCTGCACACACCTACACGCATTGGTCAACACAATTTTGGGAGGGAAACTTCCCGAGCCCGTAGCAGAGCTACTCACATCGTCACGCCTGGTAGCGCTGGCCAAACCAGAGGGGGGCGCCAGACCCATAGCAATAGGTGAGTGCCTGACTCGCCTGGCGGCAAAGGCTGCTCTGACGGTCATGGGAGCAGCTGCACGGGAATTTTTCCTCCCGTTACAGTACGGCGTGGCAGTACCGGGAGGAGCGGAAGCAATCATACACACATCACGTGCTTTCACTGATGCAAGGCCAGATTCACTGATACTGCAAACGGATTTGAAAAACGCGTTCAACAGTATCTCACGGCAGGCGATTATAACTGCCTTACAGGACCCGTCCCTGTCGCCTCTACTGCCGCTAGTTAAGCTAGACGACGGCTTCGCTACAGGACCACTTAGCAGCGAGCGCAGGGTACGCCAAGGTGACCCCTTGGGGCCTCTACTTTTTGCCGCTGGCATCCACCCTGCGTTGCGAGCGACGGCAGTGGCCCACCCAGAAGTTCTGTGCCTCGCTTACGCGGATGACGTCAGCTTCATCGGCAACAAAACTGAAAAGGTTGCGGCTTTCACACATTTCACCGGCCAGCTAGCAGGACTAGGCTTAGAGCACAACCCCGCGAAATGTGTGGCATGGAGCGGAACTGAGATAACAGATGCGAGGGAGCTGCCGCCAGGGGTGCCATTCACACGGGAGGGAGTTAGACAGCTAGGAAGCTTCTTAGGCACCACAGGCGGCGCCACCTCTTTCCTAACGGAACAGCTACGGTCAATGGCGAAGCCGCTCCCGCTACTCGAACACACGGATCCGCAAATAGCATCACTGCTACTCACACGATGTATCTCGCGACGGGTAGCTTACCTGACGAGGACAACCCCGCTCAACCTCCTGCCCCGTGAGGCATGGTCACAATGGGGCCGAGACCTGCTCATCACCCTGCTAGCCGCATGCAGCATACGTTATCCTTCCAGTGAGGCAGAGCAGACGCGGGTTTGGGAGCAGTCTTCCCTGCCGCCGTCACTGGGCGGCATTGGCATTACAGATCCCACCGTAGAGGGCGTGTTTGGTTTCCTTGCTAGTTTCACACAGGCGTCACTACTGCTGAGCTCCTTGCCGCTGGAACCGGACGACGTGCTGTCCACAGCCAAAAACCACATGGTGCTGCCTAGAGATACAGACACTGCCCTTCACTCTTGGCTGACGGAATGTGCAGCGGCGCTGCCGCTCGACGCGGGGGGGATAAGGCTGCAGCACGCCCTCTCGGTTTAGGTTCAGGGGAGCAGATACGCACAGCAGGTCCGCGAGTCCCGCCACATGAGACCAAACCCGCTTTCCGGTCACACGTAGCGTCTTTTCTCCCTCACCGGCTACGGTTCTGGCGATTGGCTGCTGGCGATACCGATAGATCCCATGAGGCGGATAGGAAGGGAGCACTTTGCAAACGCGGTTCGTTTCCGGCTGGGCCTGCCGTTCGCAACACCGGCAAAGTGTCATTGCTCGAAGCACGTCGCGATCACGGACCCGAGACTGCCCAACCACCTCTTTTGCTGCGGTACGGGGAAACACAGGATCAACACGCACAATGAGTTGAGATACGCATGCGTCAGCATGGCACGAGACGCAGGCTTCATCGTGCGCACAGAGTCAGCGGCCTATTGTCCAGTGGACGAGCAGACGGCGGATCTTACGATAATGGATCGGAGCTCAGGTGCGGTCTACATTTGCGATGTAACCATAACGGACCCGATCAGTACCCAGGATAAGACGGCGGCGAAGGGCAGGGGATGGGCAGCAAGGGAGCAGGCGGATAAGAAAATCGACACTACGCTAGCCGGCCTGACACTGTGGGATTCTTTCCCCTGGCCGTGGAGACGTACGGGTGCCCATGTGCGTAGGTACCGATCTTCCTGAAATTGCTGGCGGATTCAGCTGCTAGGCGACACTTCAACGCCGAACCTAACTCCTATCACGCAGCTAGATTCCTCCACCTCTTTCGGCAGAGATGGTCAGTGGCGCTGCAGCGGGCCCAGTCGGTGGGTTACCTCATGAAGTCCTGCCAAGCAGCCATGGCAGAGAACCCACCGGTTGGGGGAATGCAACAAGAGCTCCACCTGGGTGATAGCTTTACAGTGATTGAACCCCTAGTGGAAGTTTAAGGGGACAGGCCGCATGTTCCTGTTAGTTTGTTTGGTTGTTCTTAGGTTAGTCTCTCCTTGATGTGTATTTGATAGACGTTGCATTTGTGTACCTCATATGCTATATCAATGCACGGACCATTAGAGAGAGAGAGGATAAGGAGTCGGCGGAATGCTGTCCGGTTACCAGGAAGCCGGCAGATTTGTCCATCCTGGACCAGACATCAAGGGCAGTGTGGATTTGCGATGTCACCATCACTGACCCCATCAGCACCCGTGACAAGAAGGCAGTCAAAGGGAGGGGGTGGGCTGCTAGGGAGGCTGCGGATAAGAAGATCTCAGACTACAACGGCTCCCCAGCAGCCTACGTAGAGTTTGTGCCCCTTGCCGTAGAGACATACGGCTGCCCCTGCGAGGAGGTCCCTAAGTTCTTGAAGCTTCTAGCTGACACGGCAGCCCATAAGCTCTTCAACGCAGAGCCCTCGACCTACCAGGCGGTGAAACTACTCCAGCAATTCCGCCAAAGGCGGTCAGTGGTTTTGCAAAGGGGGCAGGACGTGAGTTACATGGCCAAGTGCAACATTGCGGCTGCAGTGGAGAACCTACTCGTTGGGGCCACAGGAGAGGAGATGTCCTTAAGGGACTGTTTTGCAGTGCTCAAGCCTGCTATAGAGCTCCCTTAGGGGCTGCTTAGTTGGGGGGGGGGGGGGGGGGGGGGGGGGGGGGGGGGGAGGGGGATGTTTCCAGGAGCTCATTTGCTGCTAAGTTGTTTATTGTTTCTAGTCTCTAGTGTTGCTAGTTTTTCCTTGATTCCCTGCACGTTTGTACTTACCTCCTATATTAATACAAGGACTGATTGAGAGAGAGAGAGAGAGAGAGAGAGAGAGAGAGAGAGAGAGAGAGAGGGGGGGGGGGGGGGGGGGGAGGGAGGGAGGGAGGGGGGGGGGGGGGGGGGGGGGGGAAAGAGCAAAGTGCTAAAAATTGGACAGCGCGTGGATTATGAAGTGAGTAAGGCATGGAGAGGGATGGGTGGGGGGGGAGAGCATGACGAGAGGAAGAGACAGGGGGGGAAAGGGGGATAGAGAGGGCATCGAAATCGAAGAGGTGGAGGCAGGAGGAGAGGCGCTATAGATGACAACAAAAGGGGGGCAGATAAGGCGAGTAGGAGAGGGGCATGGCTAGGAAGAGGGGGGGGAGGTGGGGGAGGTATGAGAGTACAGCGGCTACGTTACCCATATTTACATTATCTTGCTTATCAATATTTTCTTGTGCTTGTTTATAACATTTTCATAAAATTGTTGCTTTACTATATTTAATATAGTTATAGCATCGATCTAGGTTGCGTGCACCGAGTTCTATGGAATTTTGATTATTTCCGCGTGACTATGCGTGCGCATGATTTCTGCCAAATTTCTCGTTCCCGATGGTTCCCAATGCAAATTTGCGTAACATCTGGGTTACCTGCCTTGTATGGGTTAAGCAAGTGTAAAGGCTAGGGGCAATTGTATAACGAGGGGGTATCTCTTGTCCATTTATAAGACTTATAAGACACCCTAAACCGTCCTAGATACAAGACAACCCAAGCATTTTTTCCCGTGTACGAGATAAGACATATATGTCTTATATCCGGGCGATGACGGTAGAGTCATGGAGGTGTTCGTTCTAAGAAACTAGGTGTCAAAACATGGTAATGCTTATATTGTGTAGGCTGTAGTGGGGTAGCACAGTTGTATCCTGGACTCATCACTAAATCCTTAACTCGATCCTTCGATCCTCACACTTCGTAATAAAAGCACGTTTGCGTTTGAAGTTCTTCAACCACTAAAACCCAACCTTTAAAAACCCATGGGGGAGACGACAATCATGCCAATTCAGGGCAACCAGTTCCACACAAATTTTGAATTCCCCTCGAACCGGTTTCTGAACAGGCATGTCGGGCATAGAGAGGCAAGGCGACAATTTCCTACTAGAGCTCGCCACATCTCGTGCCAAAGAGGAGCAGACTCGTGCAACGCTTCAACGACTCAAAGCGATGCTCGCGAACCAATCAGCTGCCGCCACAGCAACAGCGATGGCATGAGCGGCAGTAGCAACACCGATATTTCAACATGAGACAATGGCACCAACTACAGTAAATCTCGAAGCAACGCGACCGAGGCTGCTGGATGTGTTTGATCCCAGCGCGATGAAAATTCGGCTCGCTGTTATGAGGCCCAGCACTGGAGTGGATATACAATAACTATATCCGAGGCGAATGGACGTGGGCGTAGTTTCCAGCCTGATTCAGCGTTTCAAGCTAAAAAATACTTCGTGCATAGCGCGGCAGTTACACCGACACCGACAATACGGCAGTATGGCGCGCAATACACACAGCAAATGGGGTCATTTTTCAACAGAATCGACGACTTAACAGAGGGAGAAAAAAAATCAAGCGTACATGTTTTGGCTGAAAAAATGAAGTTTGCCGACAAGTCATCGCAGCGAATTATAGGAGCTACTAGGATATGGCGTGTGCCGCCAAATAGTTGGACGCGTTGACCAAGGCTCAATACGAAACATGGCACAACATGTCGAACAAAAATTTCGACGCTGAATGGTCGGCATCCCCCATGATTGCCGACCCGATGGACATCAACAAAATCAACGCGAAGCAGCGGGCGACTAAATCGGAAATGTGCGAATCTTGTGGCGTAGCAGGGCATTGGATTTTGTCGTGTTGGAAAATGAAAAGGCATGTGTGGAGTTGCGGGGAAAGAACAGTGCAGCACTCCCGAAGAAGAAGAAGAAGAAGAAGAAGAAGAAGAAGAAGAAGAAGAAGAAGAAGAAGAAGAAGAAGAAGAAGAAGAAGAAGAAGAAGAAGAAGAAGAAGAAGAAGAAGAAGAAGAAAAGAAGAAGAAGAAGAAGAAGAAGAAGAAGAAGAAGACGATAAAAACTAGTAGCCGCGGATTGAATTGGCGAGTAGTAAAAGATCCTTGGACGACGTGACGACTTTGGAGTGAGCAGGAAAAGGAGAAAATGATGGCGTTTAATTTTAAACATCACGACCGACCAGCACCGGGGGAATTTGTTGAGACCAAAGGAGAATCCGCGAAAAAAAAAAAAAAACAAAAACAAAAACAAAACAAAAAAAGGACTCTATATCGACCGAGAAACTCCGGCAGAACACCCCCAAAAGCAAGAAGCTGTTAAATTTGTCCTACGAAGATGCTTTAATTATGAATATTACTTCTCGTGGTTTCAAGCCTTTAAAAAAAAAAAAAAAAAAAGAGGAAGAGTTAGAGGCTAAGAGAAAGCATCAAGAATCGGTAACAGTACCAGAAAGTTGGGGAACCAACTCCGGAGCATTAAAAAGGGTCAAGCGTTCCGAGGATTTAATATTTTTCTCTTAATAGCATAGTGAAGAGGCTCTCTATTCTCCACATGTAAAGCCTATACAGCTGCAAAGGCTTAAGGGAAGATTCTAGGTCCACGATAAGCTGTAGCGGCCTTGGAAAACTGCTTCTACCCCTCGGATGAAGTTGGAAGTAAAAACTGCAGCTTCGAGTGTAGGAAATAGGGATAAGGATGATTTTGATATATTCTATGATCCTATAAATGAGACATTCTTTGTCTACTCGGAGCGGTAAAAGCCACTACTCCTCGAGGTGCTCTGTAAAGGGAGACACCTCCAAGCGATGATGGATAGTGGTGCATCCCACTTGGTGTGCGACCGTGGGACGTTGGAGAATATTGGGGAGTATGCGGAGGAGACCTAGTTTACGGCAACGATGGCAGATGGCAGAAAGCTACCCACCCATGGAGAGACTACGCTAAAGCTACAGATAGGTGTGCTGAGGTGGAAGCCGACGTCACCGATGTCGAACATCAAGGGCCTAGACATTATCTTGGGAAGAGATATCTTGAAGCGGTTCAACTCGGAGACCAGAAACTCTGCATCTACAACAACGGGAAGCGTGTAGAGCTGCAAAGCTGGATGGATGCAGGGGATATTCCAGAGGCGACACTTGCATAGTTGAAGGGAACGGTAAACAAGAGTAACATGGGTTACCGGGCACTAGCAATGGCAACAGAGGAGAAGCCGAACTCAGAGCTACCAGCAGCAGTACGAAAGGGGTGTACAATAACACCATGCTTGAAGATCTGCCTACAGGAGTGTTTTAAACATTTAACAGGAGATCATGGAAGAGCCTAGTGGGAAACCAGTCTCCCGTGCACCATACTGCCTCAGCTTAACCTAACTCGCAGACATGAAAATTCAATCAAATTACCTGCTTGACCTGAAACTGATCCGACTCTGTACATCACCCTACGGCTCACCAATTCTCTTCACTCTAGTGCCGGACGGTAGTTTACTTACGTGCATCAACTACCAGGCACTGAAGAAACAGACCATCAATAACAAATACTCCATACCACACATCGACGACCTTATGGACCAACTACGTCGTGCGATGGTGTTCTCGAAGCTGGACCTATGGTCGGGTTAGTAGCACATTGAGATGACAAATAACTTGATCCACAAGATGGCGCTCCTTCAAAATAATTAGTGGTATCGTTCGGACTTTTCGACGCACCATGGGCTTTTCAGACACAGATGAATGACATCTTACGGCCCCTGCTTGACGAGTGCGGAGTAGTGTATCTGGACGATATTCTAATCTACAAAAAAAATGGAGGAGCACGTGAAGCATCTTCGGAAAGTCTTCGATATCTTTCGGAAGAACAAGTTCTATGTGAAGTTGTCAAAAATCGACGTCGCCCTGAAAAAGCTGCAGTTTCTCAGGCACATGGTAAATGCCGAGGGCGTATACGTAGATCCATGAAAAATCGAAGTCGTCAAAAAGTGGAAAGTTTCTGAGAACGTCAAGGAATTGCAGTACTTCCTAGGCCTCGCCAACTATTACAACTTACCTCAGTAAGAAGCTACACGGAGCATAACTCTATTACCCAATCCACCATAAGGAAGACTTGGCGATAGTGACAACCTTCAAGGCGTAGAGGTGTTACCTGGAAGGAGCCAATACCATAGTAAACTACAGCCTCAAATACCTCAAGTCACAGCCTATGCTCTCACGTCAACAGGTGCGGTGGATGGACTTCCATGAAAAACATTTCCACTACAACATCGTCTACAATCCAGGACTACACAACAAGGCCGACGCATTGAGCTGGCCTAGGCATGTAGCAGGCATCCAACTCAAGGGTCTATTCCAGCATGGGTACACTGTGGATGTGGAAATCACTCCGGTAGAGAAGCAAAAACTGCTACAGTGGGAGAAGAACTTAGGAATAAGGTAAGGTTCATGAAAAAAATGGGTATCGAACTATGCGCCACTCTAATAGATCTTACAAGAAGGATTTCACGACGTGGCATATGCGGGACATTTTGGGAGTAACATGACCTTAGAAGGAAAGGAAAGTATTACTAGTAGCCCAAGATGCAGCAGTTCGTCACCTCGTGCGAGACGTGCCAGCGTTGTTAGTCTAGTTTTCATGACTGGACTACCATCGACTACACGAGGGTATGACGCTATACTAACTGATCGACAAGTTCTCTAAGATGGGATATTTCATCCCGACCATCGCTATGGTTACAGCTGAAGCGACTACTCGCCTCTTCTTCGACCGCATTGTCACCATCCACGGCATCCCTGCTACACCCAACTCGGACAGAGAGCCAAAGTCCACAAGCAAGTTTTGGATGGAAATCATGGTTTTTTTTTTTGCAACACACGCTGTGCTCTGTCAAGTAGGGTGTTTCATGCACCACCCATCTTTCAGGGGGGGACGTGTGAAAGTACAATGGCTACACTTACTCATACTTAGTTTATTTTACTTATTTTTATATCATTGTGCTTGTTTATGATTCTTTTCTTAGAGTTTCTGCTATACTATATTCATTATAGGTTGCGTGCACCGAATTCTGTGGAATTTTGGTCATTTTTGTGTGACTGTGCGCGCGCGTGATTTTGGCTGAATTTCTTCTACCGAATTTGCGAAGGTTCCAATCTTGACTGTTCCCAATGCACGGAACATTCGCGTAATATCAGGGTTACATGCCTTGTATCGTGCCTTTATGTAGCCACGTAATTGTACCCGGATTCATTGTTTAACGAACTCGATCTTTCGATCCTCATCGGAGGGAGGGTGGAGAGGAGGTAGGAGAGGGCAACGAATTGAAGTCAGACCAATGAGGAGAGGGAGCAGGAGGGGCGAGGGGCGGGGTGAGGAAGGGAGAGCGAGATTCATCAAGGTGACATACTCGTTGCAAATGAGCTATTGAGAGGAGGGGGCATAACAAAGGTAGCCAGGATAGTCAAGGGTAACACCAAGGTACGCACAGATCTGCGGTTTGGGAGTGAGCTTCCACCCAGGCGCATCTGGTCAATGATTTGTCAAGTACATGAGTGAAACAACCCCATATCCGAAGAGGGTGGGCAAAGAAATGGCTACCAGTCTAATGTTGAAAAGGGGTAATGGTGGGTCGATGAGGATAAGGACAAAGGTTAGGAAGAAGTGTGGCATGAAGAAGAGCATAACTTCAAACAAAGTGGGAAATTGAGGAGACAACAATTGATCTCCACGAGAGTACGAATCCTATGCTCAGCGACACTATTATGTTGAGGAAAGGAAGAGTGGAAGTATAAAAAATGCTATGCGATGAGAAATTACAAAGGAGAGTGGAAAAGGAACTCTCGTTATTATTGAAATGGAAGAGCATAACAGGACGTCTAAAACGAAGACATGCCTGTTCGCCCCAGTGATTGACGAGGGGGGGGGGAGGGGGGGGGGGGGGGGGCATTAGGATTATCATCGTTCATAAGAAGAGAGTAGCAGTGGCATGAGAGGAAAAAAGAAACCACGATATCAAGTAGACAGGGAGAGGCAAAGGGGGGAGGCGGATGAGGAGATTGTGAGTGCTTGGCCTTAATGCACGGACAACACGGAGAAGTCGGAGAGGAGGGGAGGGGAAGGAGAGAGGAAGGGAGGTCACGAATCAGTTTGAAAGTAACCATGCTGCGAAGGATGGAAACGACGATTGAGAAGAAGGGTGGTTTGAGCAAGAGAACGGCATTCGCAAGAAGCAATGGCTGCGGCAGAAGCAGAAATGTATGATGGGTAGTAGAGGGAGGGAAACACAAATTGTGGAAAGGCAAGTGGAAAGGGAAAGGTGATGAAGATCAAAACAGGATCGACCTGTAGGGAGCAATACATACCAAGACTTTGAAGGGCAGAGAGGGAAAGAAGGTATGAGAATGGGAGGGAACATCTCTTAGCATTCGCCTAATCTGTCTCTCCGTTCATTGTTGATACTTTTGCTGATACATGTTCCTCTGCTACAGTTAATCTACAATTCTCCCCCGAAAATATAGTTTTCACTGCTCCCCATGGGGCAACGGGAATCTATTGCGGAGATAACTATTGCAACGGGAGCTAGACTACGGGCTAGGCACGGATGCTCGTGTGATCTCTGCGTTCGTTCCTTAGTCGTTTCCAAGTGCTAACACTGCTTGCTAGTTCACAGGGAGAATTGGCAAGAGTTTCACTAGGAAAGGTTGACAACAATGGTACAATGAAGTTGGCAAGACTAGACTACATCAGAGCTAGCATGCAAGCAAGTCTACTGCCAGCGCAGCACGGTCGACCGCATGCCAGCACGACTTGGTCGACCGCGCTCCAGCAGTGCAGAGTCGCGGCTTGCCAATGCTGCAAGTCGACGGCGTGCCAACGTCGCAGGTTGACGGTGTGCCAACGTTGCTCCCGCAGGACAGCAGCGCACCTGCTTCGCAGGTGCTCGTTAATGATTGGCGTGCAGTGCCTTGTTACCTGCACAGCGCACACACCAAGTCAACTTCGTGCTGACGACTGCTTCTGATCAGCCACGTCGACCTCGGGATACCACCACCGAGGTCGTCCTCGCCAACGTCGCCTGGGCGACCGTCGCGTGCCTTCGCAGAACCTCGTCACCCAGGAAACTTGGTCAACCTGGCAACCACGTCGACCAGCTGCTCCTGCGCGTGCCCGTCGACCACCCAGGTCGACGACCACTTCCAGTCGACCTTGTCATGTCGACCACACTCTTGGTCGACCAGCTCCAGGTCGACGTCACTCCTGGTCGACCAGCTCCTCGTCGACCAGCACAGTCGTCAGCTGACCCCCAAAGTCGGCCACCCGAAGTCGGCGTCACCAAGTTGACGCCCTGCTACTCGACGTCCTGATCCCTCTGTCAATATCGACGTCAACCCCTCCTTCGTCGACCACATGTTCGGTCGACCACCAGGTCGACATCACGCCTGGTCGACCAGCCACCAAGTCGACCAGCAGGCCTGGTCGACCAACCACCAGGTCGACCAGCAGTCTTGTCAGCCGACCACCCAAGTCGGCTGCCCCAAGTTGGCGTCACCAAGTCGACGCCCTCCGCAGGTCGACTTCCCAAGTCGACCACCCGTCGTTGACGCCCTTCCAAAGTCGGCGCCCTTGCAGTGACACCCATGCAAGTCAACCAGCCCGGTCGACCAGCTCGCCCACTGCTGCAGGTCGGCTGCTCCCCTCACACCCGACCACGAAGTCGGCTCCGCCCAAGCAAGGACGGGGCCAACACACAACTCCCGTTAACACTCCCCTGCCACGTTCACGCTTGGGCCCCCAGCCCACACGACAGTACTTCTCGGAGAAAAGCTCGTCGACGTGCACCCAACACACAGCACGTCGTCCACCGCACCAGCCATGCCCTCTTGAAGGCCGGGTAGTGCAGCGCCTTCGTCAGGAAGTCGGCCGGCTGCTCAGCGGTCGGGATGTACTCCAACGAAAACTTCCCCCGCTTCACCATGTGCTGCAGCCAGGCTTGTCGCCGCTCCATGTGCTTGAGGTTGCCCATCAACCCCATGCCCTCGGCGACCGTGATGGCCGACTTGTTGTCCACCCTCAGGACCGTCGGCCTTCCAGCGTCCAGCTGCCGAAACTCTGCCAGGAGGAAACGGAGTCGGCGTCCCTCCTTGCCGGCTTCTACGGTCGCCACATACTCCGACTCGGTTGACGACAGCGTCGCGCACTTGATGCGCTGGCTCGACCAGGAGACTGCGGCCCCTCCGTAGACGAACACGTAGCCGCTCGTGCTTGTCCGGTTCCGGTTGTCGCTGGTGTTGTCGGTGTCCACGTAGCCGACCAACTCCAGAGACTCCAGACCACCGCCGAACTCCAGGGCGGTGTCACGTGTGTTGGCGAGGTAGGCGAGGCAGTGGTCGACCTCGCGCCAGTGCTGGTCGCTTCTCACCGTGAGGCCGCTCCCCAGCTTGCTGTAGGCGAAGGCGATGTCCGGCCTCGTCGTCGTCGCCGCGAACTGCAGCGAGCCGACCTTCTGCCTGTACTCCTCCTCCTGGCGCTCCTGTGCCTCCTCGTCGTCGAAGGTGAGCTCGGCGTAGGCGTCGACGGAGACCGGCGTCTTCGGGGTCCGACCGCCCTGCTCCTCGTCGATGAAGCGCCTACGCAGCTTGTCGGCGTAGCCCTGCTGGTGCAGCCACAGCTTTCTCGATGGCCTGTCGTGCACGATTTCCAGGCCGAGGTACTTCTGCACCGGCGAAATATCACGCAGCTCGAAGGCGGCTTCCAGCAGCTCCTTCAGCTCCTTCAGCATCTCGGTACTGCTGCTGGTGGCGAGCAGGTCGTCGACGTAGACCAGCACCTAGCAGGCCACTCCGTTGTCGCCGACCTTGAAGTACAGAGCCTCGTCGACCTGGCTCTTCTTCCACCCGGCGCCGACCAGCACGTCGTTGAGCGCCAAGTACCATAGCAGCGGCGACTGCTTCAGCCCGTAGAGGCTCTTCAACAGCTTGCACACCCGGCCGGTCCCGTCGTTGAAGTAGTCCGGCTGGTACATGTACAGCACCCGGTCGAGCTTGCTCTGCAAGAAGGCATTCTTCATGTCGAGCTGCATCAGGTTGAAGTCGAGGACGGCGACGATGCTGAGGAAGATCCTCAGCGTGACGTAGCTGCTCACCGGCGCATACGTCTCGTCGTAGTCGGCGCCATACACCTGCGTGAAGCCCTTCACAACCAACGTTGCCTTCTCGCGCTCGACGGTGTCGTCGATGCGGTACTTCGTCGTCAGCACCCACCGGTTCTTCATGATGTTCACCCCGGGTGGGCGTTCGACCAGCTCCCACGTGCCCATGGTGAGGAGGCTGCGTATCTCTTCTTCCATTGCAGCCTTCACCGCCGGCCCCTTCCAGCTCGCCAGCGCCTCCTTCACCGTCATCGTGGAGATATCCCAACGGTGCTCGGGGTCGGCGTGCATGTCGGGGTCGAGGCCCGGCAGGTCTTCGTCCTCCTCGGCGTCGTCGTACAGCAGGTCGTCGTCCTCGTCGACCACGTCATACACCGTGGTGAAGGCAGCCGGGACGAAGAAGTCGGGAGGCCTCCGAAGTCGGCCTGTACGCCGTGGTCCAGCCTGGACCTCCACCATGTCACTGTCGGTGGATTCCTCGGCGCCCGGCTGCTCCCCTCCATTGTCACCAGCCTCGCTGCCCTCGTCATCCTGCTGCACCTCGTTCGGCATCCCAGCCGACTTCTCCCCTGTGGTCGGCTCCTCTGTCGTCCGCCTGGTTGCCGACTGCTCTGTGGTCGGCTTCACTGCTGCCTCCTCCCCTATCAACGTCGACTTCACTCCCACGTCGACTTGCTGCTCGTCACGTCGGCCACCGGCGATGCTCTTGGCCGACGCCGAAGGCGACGTCCCACTACTCCCCTCATCGCCGGAGGCCGCGCAGGTCGGCCACGAGGGGAGGGGCAGGTGTCGGAGGGGGAGGGGAAGGGGAAGGAGGACGGACGACCTCGGCGTCCTCAGCACCAAGCTCACCGACCTCGGCGAGCAGAGGCAGCGTCGCCGTCGAGGTGTCGGTCGGCGGGGTAGTCGGTGTCCCTCCTGACACCGGCCTGTGCTTCGACTTCCACACCTCCAGCGACATGTCCTCGTAGAACACCACGTCCGACGTGGTGACCACCCTGTTGTCGGCGATGGCGAGGAACTCCCAGCCTTTGCTCGCCTCCGACACGCCGAGATGAAGGCCCCACCGGGCCTTCGGCTTCAGCTTCCCACCACGCTACTGCTCGGGGACCAAGAACTGCGCCATGCAACCCCATACTCTTGCCAGCGACAAGTCGGGCTTCTTCCCGGTGAGCAGCTGGTACGGCGTCGTCCCCAGCGGCAGCCCCGACCGCTCAAGGCAGTTGCGGACCCAGACGGCCTGCCGCAGAGCGAGGTGCCACCAGTGGTGCTGCACACCCATGTGCAGCAGCATCGTCCGCACTGACTCCACCACCGTCCGCATCTCCCGCTCCGCCATGCCATTCTACTTCGGAGTGTATGGGCAGGTGAGGTCGTGGAGGATCCCCTTGCCGTCCACGAGGGCGGTGAAGTCCTTTCCGAGGAACTCCCCTCCCCGGTCAGAACGTAGCATCAGCACCGACTTCTTGGTCTGTCGCTCCGCCATCACCAGCCACTGCTCGAACTCCCGCAGCACGTCGGACTTCTTGGCGACCGGCCTCACCCACACGTAGTGGGTCTTGCGGTCCTTCAGCAGCAGGAAGTACAGGCTGCCATCATTGGCCGCCACTCGAAACGGCCCGCACAAGTCGATGTGCACGACGGCCAGCACGTCGTCGGCGTCGGGGAAGGTGTGCCGCGCCAGCTTCCCGCCGACGCACGAGACACACGGTGAGTCGGCGCCGGACGCCGACTTGAGGTCCAACCCGAGGGCGGCCTCATGCTTCGCCGAGCTTCGAATGGTGTCCATGCCGACATGCGCAAGCCTCCCGTGTAGCCGGTCCGGCATCGACTTCGTCGCCGAGACAATCGCCCGCAGGGCCACCACTTTTTTCGTTGTTCGTCGTCGAGCAGGGACGTAGGTCGGTGCAGAGGACCCGGCCGGAATACGTTGCTCGACCAAGCACGTCGCCCGTCGCCGAGACGAGCAGCATCCCGTCGCCGTCGTCCTGCAGCTTCACGCCGTTCTCCTTTAGCTGATCGGCCGACAGCAGGTTCGCGTGCACGCCCAGGACGTACAGCACGTCGGGAATGAGCACCCGCTTCCCGGCCTCCCCTTGCAGCGCAACCGTGCCCCGGCCCTTGACGTCTTGCAGCGCTTCATTGAAGCCACGCACGTGCTTCACGTCGCCGCTCGGCCCCAAGTCGACGAAGGCGTCCTTCGTCCCCATCAGGTGGTGGGAGCAGCCGCTGTCAAGCACGACCACCGCCGGGTTCGCTTGCACAGCTGCCGCCACTGCCTCGAAGTCCTCGCCAGCCTCTGGCGCCAGCGAGACGGTCGGCTCCACAACGCCGACCAGAGAGCACGACGCCGACTTGTCGTCCCGCAACTTGCCAGCAGAGGAGTCGGCGTCCTTCGCTGAGGTCGACGTGGTGGACTGCTTCTCCTTGCGCTGCTTGTTTCCTCCTCAACGAGGACAACGGCTGCTAGACCTCCCGCGGCCTCCCTTGTCGTCGTCGTCCGAGTCACTGCGGTCGGGGCATGCGAAGGAGAGGTGGTCGGGGTCGCCGCACAGCCAGCACTCCCGACGTCGACTTCCTCCTCCTCGACCGCTGTCCTTGGTCGACTTCTTCTTGTTGACTTCCTTGGCCCGCTTCCAGCCACTACTACCACCGCCACCAGACTGCTCGCGCTGCCCCGGTCGACCATCTTGCTTCGCCGGGGCGACGTAGTTCACCTGCGCCAGGAGCTCCTGGGACCGCTCGGCCTCCTGCATCGCCTCGTCTTGCAGGATGTACGAGGTCAACGTGTCCTCGTTGAGTGTCGCCCGCGTGCTCGGCGCCATCGACAACCGCTTCAGCAGGTTGTAGCTGCTCGGGAGTCCCTGCATGACGTGGGTGACGTACGACGCCGTCGAGTACTGCGCGCCGGCCATCCTGATGGTGGCGAGAATTCGCCGAGCTCGGTTGCAGTAGTCCGTCGCCGTCTCCTGGTCGCCCATACGCAGGTGCGTCAGCTGCCCTTCAAGCTGGGCGATGAACAAGTCGTCGGTGACTTGGTAAGTCGACTCGATGAAGTGCCACGCCCGGTGGCCGGCGTCGAGGTGCTCCCTGCACGACTTCAGGGCGATTTGCACGCCCGGCGAGCAGCACCGCGATATGACCGTGAAGGTCATCAGATGCTCGGCGCGAAACTCCGCACGCAAGTCGGGGTCCTCCAGCGTCGCCACGGTACCGCGAGCAAAGTTGATCAGCCCGGCCATCTCCAGCTGGGGCTCGATGGCTTCCTTCCAGGTGAGAATGTCGGGTCGACCGACCAGCAGGGGAGTGACCAAGATCCTATCCGGCGTGAACTTGAAGTAGCCGTAGCTCGGTGCAATCCCGCCTGCTGTCACCTGGGTCGCCGACATCGGCGAAGATCCGCTTTGTCGACCTCGGACATCACCCTGCGAGGAGCTTGCAGCTGCCGACGACCGCATCCCTCGCACCTGAACGCTGCCAACTTCATCGCCGTGAATCACACCACGCTGCCTCGACGTGCCTCCCGCACTACTGCCGACTTGACCACCACCGGCGTTGACGCCCACGTCGACGCCGCCTTCGTCGTTCACCGGTCGAGGAGAGGCAGGTCGAGAAGGGTGCTCCGTCGCCCACATGGTGCGGAGTCCAGCCTCGACGACCGCCCAGGGTATTGCTCCGTACTCCTGGGCAACATGGCATCTCCTCGCGTCCTCCAGCCGTGCCTCCAGGGTGTCCAACACACATGTGTGACCTACGGCTCCTACCATAGTGACTACTGCATAGCTGCGGGCCTACAACCATGAAATAGGTCAGTGATGTCTACGTCGACCTGACTGAAAGGTAAGTCGTGTGCCGTCCACGCTCACCGCACCATGCGGAGATAACCATTGCAACGGGAGCTAGACTACGGGCTAGGCACGTATGCTCGTGTGATCTCTGCGTCCGTTCCTTAGTCGTTTCCAAGTGCTAACACTGCTTGCTAGTTCACGGGGAGAATTGGCAAGAGTTTCACTAGGAAAGGTTGACAACAATGGTACAATGAAGTTGGCAAGACTAGACTACATCAGAGCTAGCATGCAAGCAAGTCTACTGCCAGCGCAGCACGGTCGACCGCATGCCAGCACGACTTGGTCGACCGCGCTCCAGCAGTGCAGAGTCGCAGCTTGCTAATGCTGCAAGTCGACAGCGTGCCAATGTCGCAGGTTGACGGCGTGCCAATGTTGCTCCCGCAGGAGAGCAGCGCACCTGCTTCGCAGGTGCTCGTAGATGATTGGCGTGCAGTGCCTTGTCACCTGCACAGCGCACACACCAAGTCAACTTCGTGCTGACGACTGCTTCTGATCAGCCACGTCGACCTCGGGATACCACCACCGAGGTCGTCCTCGCCAACGTCGCCTGGGCGACCGTCGCGTGCCTTCGCAGAACCTCGTCACCCAGGAAACCTGGTCAACCTGGCAACCACGTCGACCAGCTGCTCCTGCGCGTGCCCGTCGACCACCCAGGTCGACGACCACTTCCAGTCGACCTTGTCACGTCGACCACACTCTTGGTCGACCAGCTCCAGGTCAACGTCGCTCCTGGTCGACCAGCTCCTTGTCGGCCAGCACAGTCGTCAGCTGACCCCCAAAGTCGGCCACCCGAAGTCGGCGTCACCAAGTTGACGCCCTGCTACTCGACGTCCTGATCCCTCTGTCAAGGTCGACGTCGGCCCCTCCTTCGTCGACCACCATGTTCGGTCGACCACCAGGTCGACATCACGCCTGGTCGACCAGCCACCAAGTCGACCAGCAGGCCTGGTCGACCAACCACCAGGTCGACCAGCAGTCTTGTCAGCCGACCACCCAAGTCGACCACCCGTCGTTGACGCCCTTTCAAAGTCGGCGCCCTTGCAGTGACACCCGTGCAAGTCGACCAGCCCGGTCGACCAGCTCGCCCACTGCTGCAGGTCGGCTGCTCCCCTCACACCCGACCACGAATTCGGCTCCGCCCAAGCGAGGACGGGGCCACACAACGACTCCCGTTAACACTCCCTTGCCACGTTCACGCTTGGACCCCCAGCCCACACGACAGTACTTCTCGGAGAAAAGCTTGTCGACATGCATCCAACACACAGCACATGGTCCACTGCACCAGTCATGCAAGAGGGCTGCTTATCCCTGCCATATTTGGACTCTGAAGTTCTATCACATTGGAGAGGGCCTTCCACTTCCGGATGGTCTTGATTTTCTTCGAGTCGATTCTGGCGCCATCGTGTGAGATGAAGTGTCCCAAACGCTAAACAGGAAAGAATTTAGAACCCTTGGTGATGAAGCCGTTGTCTAGGAGGCGTTTGAGAATTGCGTAGAGGTTGCGGATATATTGTCCACATATCCTGATAAAAAACAAGATATCGTACAAATAGACAACAACACATTCGTCAAGCACCCTGTTGATGGTCAGTTGTAAAATCGATGGCATGTTCCTGAGGTCGGAGGGCATCACAGTAAACTTGTAGTAAGTTCAATCATCAGCAATGACCCTGATATGGTGGTAACCCCCATGCAGGTCAATCTTCGAGAAGCAGCAAGAGTTGCGTAGTTGGTCGCGGAGGTTATTAGTGCGCCGAATGGGATAGCGAGGCTTAATGGTTACCCGTTCGAGTGCGGGATAGTCAATGCACATGTAAATGCCGCTGTATTTTTCCGTTGTGAGCAGGATCGATGCCACGAAGGGTGACTTACTGGGTCTGATTAACCCTTTCTCCAATAATGCATCGATTTGGCTTCGTGCTCCACGGAGTAAGGCTGAGTTAGCTGCCATTGCTTATGAACAGTGGGTTTCGCGCCAGGCTCAAGTGTGATGTTGCGGTCTTCAAGTCGTTCCGTTGGTAGGCCAGGTGACACATCATCTAGGAAGATCTCAGGGTATCATTATATCAGGTGCACCAACTATGGTGGTACAGCTGCACACAACTTTTCGATGTAATTTTTGTCGGTATCGGCTGCAAACTCGAGCATGTGAACGTCGCACAACTACGCACCTCTGTTGAAGTGGCGTGTTAAGGTAATGGCTGTTGGTGCAACTCTACGGTTTGCACTCGGCTTGTTGTCCGTGTGCGTGCATGCGTGTGTGCATGGAATGGTATGAGGGCATGAAATAATATATATTTCATGCTTATAATAGTGTGTGTATGATGGGTCATGATGTCGAGTGTGTGTGTCGAGTCAATAGCGAGTTATCGCTAGTCGCGTGTTACGCGATCGTTTGTGTCTCGTGCGCGGTTTCTATTTTGTCGTGCACGGTTTCTATTTTGTCGCTTGTCGAACGTTCGGCGTGTCGCAGGTGTGGGCAACAGAGCCATCAAGAACTCAAGGATGAGTTTATGGTAAAGAACGAGAGCCTTGGTTTAAAGCTTGAAGTGATTTCGAAGCTCACCAAAAGGGTACACCTCAAGATATCTGTGAGAATCGTTACATTACTTTGTGTAGTGTAATATTTTACTTGGTGTAGGCCCTTGTAAAGGGTATCTTCGAGACCCTTCGTGGTTGGAGACAGTGTGGCACTGTTCCACATCATTGTACATCGGCTCTTGGAGTTTGTAGGAGCTGGGAGTCATTCCCAACTCGTAACCCTTCCTAAGTTTGTGTTCTAAGACTATAGTGGCTGCCATAGTGCTGTTCGCTCAAACTGATGTCGCGTCGTCAATACTTGGTGAAACTGTTAATTTCCTATATTAGATGGCGTCAAGACGCTCCAGATCCAATTTGAATCAGGTCATTTGGAGCTGTGACCAGAACGCTATGAACGTTTGAAGCCGCTGTGCAGAAATCCGTCTGTGCACTCTATCTTTCGTTTTAGGCACATTCAAGCCTATTGTGACTATAACAGGTGGTATCAGAGCGCCTTGGAGCAGCTTCGAAGATGGCTGGACCTAAAGAAAGGGGTGGCAGAGGTGCAGGAGGCAGTGGAGAAGCCCAAGCACAATTTCAACCCCGTGATTCAGCCATGGCGCCCGTGCAACCTACTCTTGGACCTTCTAGGGATGAACCAAGAGTGTTCGGGCTTGACAAGTTTTACGGTGATAATTTTGCTGAATGGTCCTTCAAGATGGAGAACATCTTCTACCACTATGACCTGCTAGAGGTGATAGAAGGAACAGAGAAGCGTCCCGAGAACGACCCGGAGAAGAGCCCGTGGGTGCGGAAGAGCGCACAAGGCTACCTCCTACTTGGGCAAGCGTTGGGGAGCAGTCAAATCCGTCACATCAAGCCATTCCAGCGTGAACCAGAGAAGGGACCAAAGGCATGGGCTGCTCTCAAGGGTGTACACGCTCCTGCAACAGCGGCGGTAGCTGTGGTGTTGGAACGGCAAATGGCAACGCTACGAATTGAAGAAGATGAACCCGTGGAAGAAGGGGTGCAGAAATTCTTCGACTTGTTGACGCGGCTTGAGGGAGCTGATTTGAACTACAGTGAGCTCCAAAAGAAGACCAAGTTGCTGGCCCTACTCCCCGAGTCATGGTCCTCGCTCATCATCAATTTAAATCGTGACTTACCCCGCCTCTCGCTTGAAAACATGAAGCGAGCGATCCTACAACAGGACTTCCGCTGCCGTGAGTTGGCTGAGGAGATTCACTCTATTACAGTCATGGGATAGACTACGAGGGGATTGGCACGAACAACTAGGAGTGATTGTAGCTTTGCTAAGTTCCTTAGTGCTCGCTTATTCACGGGAGATATCGGCAAGAGTTGCACTAGGCAAAGATAGCATTACAGAATAGTTGAACAAGCAATGACATAATGGACTACATCAGGCACCTAGCAACTCTGCAGCTAGCCTGGTCGACCGCCAGCACTGCATGGTCGACCGCGTGCCAGCGTTGCATAGAGGAGCCGCGCCAGCACTGCAGAAGGGCGACCTGCCAGCAGAGCAGGTCGACGGCGTGCCAACGCTGCAGCAGTGCGGCTGTCCAGCGTTGCCCCCGTAGACGACATCAGTGCGCACGCTCGTAGGTGCGCGCAGACGATTTGCATTGATGTGCATCCATCGGCTGTTGTCTGAGCCTGACAAGCCACATCAACTTTGAGATACCAGCTCGAAGTTGCGTTGGTCATCGCGACCTCGACGGCGTTCACGTGCCTCCGCAAAACTCGCCGAGCAGGTTACCTGGTCGACCTGGACACCTCTAGGTGCTCTAGTCGACCACGAGGTTCTCCAGTCGACCAACAAGTGCCCCCGGTCGACCACAGCTCCTGTCAAGCTGCCCCCTGGTCCACGGACCCCTTCCGTTGACCAGAACTTTCAACTGATGTCGCCGAGCTCCCCTCGTCGATCGTTACTCACATGTCATGTTGACGGACTGCTCCATCGACTTCCCCGTCGAACTGGCACTCCTGGTCGACGGCCCACCCGTCGCCCAGCCCAGTCAGCTGCACCCATCGAGCACCCGTGGTTGACGGAAACCCCACAGTGACACCCTGCAGCTCGACGAAGCCCGTCGAGCAGCTCCTTCACTGCGAACGGTCGGCTGCTTCTCCCGTACATCCGACCAAGTTGTCGGCGTTGCCCAAGCGAGGGCGGGGCCAACACTCCACTCCCGTTAACACTCCCCTGCCGCGCTCACGCTTGGGCCTCCAGCCCACACGGCAGTACTCCACGGAGAAAACTCGTCCTCGGTATGCACCCCACACACAGCAAACCGTCACCGCACTAGCCGTGCAGAAGGGCACGGCACCTACTGCTGCATATTATCGTCGCCGTCGCCGACATTGGCCAGACGAACTTGGCCGATGGCGACAAAGTACCGGTTGAAAGCCGGAAAATGCAGCGCCTTCGTCAGGAAGTCTGCCGGCTGCTCGGTGGTCGGGATGTACTTCAGCACGAACTTCCCGCGCCTCACCATGTGCTGCAGCCAGGCGTCGCATCGCTTCATGTGCTAGAGGTTGCGCGTCAGCCCCAAGCCTTCAGCGACCGTGATCGCCGACCTATTGTCCGCACGGAGGATAGTCGGCTTTCCAGGGTCGAGCAGCTTGAACTCTGCAAGGAGGAAGCGAAGTCGACGCCCCTCCTTGCTGGCATTAATGGCCGCGACGTACTCCGACTCGGTCGAGGAGAGCGTCGCGCACTTGATGCGTTTGCTCGACCAGGAGACCGCGGCCCCTCCATAGACGAACACGTAGCCGCCTGTGCTCGTCCGGTTCTGCTTGTCGCCCGCGTCGTCGGCGTCCACATAGCCGATCAGCTCCAGCGACTCTGGTCCACCGCCGAACTCCAGGGCGGTGTCGCGGGTGTCAGCGAGGTAGGCGAGGCAGCGGTTGACCTCGCGCCAGTGCTGGTCGCTCCTCACCGTGAGGCCGCTCCCCAGCTTGCTGCAGGCGAAGGCGATATCCGGCCTCGTCGTCGTCGCCGCGAATTGCAGCGAGCCAACCTTCTGCCGGTACTCCTCCTCCTCGCGCTCCTGGGCCTCCTCGTCGTCGAACGTCAGCTCAGCGTAGGCGTCGACCGAGACCGGCGTCTTTGGGACTCGACCGCCCTGCTCCTCGTCGATGAAGCGCCTGCGTAGCTTGTTGGCGTAGTTCTGCTGGTGAGACCTCCCCGGCCTGTCGCGCACGATCTTCAGCCCAAGGTACATCACCACCGGCGAGATCTCGCGCAGCTCGAAGGCAGCCTCCAGCAGCTCCTTCAGCTCCTTCAGCATCGCGGTGCTGCTGACGGCGAGCAGGTTGTCGACGTAGACCAGCACCCAGCAGGTCACTCCGTCGTCGCCGGTCTTGAAGTAGAGCGCCTCGTCGACCTGGCTCTTCTTCCAGCCAGCGCCCAGCAGCACGCTGTCGAGAGCCCTGTACCACAGCAGCGGCGACTGCTTCAGCCCATAGAGGCTCTTCAGCAGCTTGCACACCTGGCCGGTTCCGTCATTGAAGTAGTCCAGGTGGTACATGTAGAGCACCCTGTCGAGCTTGCTCTGCAGGAAAGCGTTCTTCATGTCGAGCTGCATCAGGTTGAGGTCGAGGACGGCGACGATGCTGAGGAAGATCCTCAGAGTAACGTAGTTGCTCACCGGCGAGTACATCTCATCGTAGTCGGCGCTGTACACTTGCGTGAAGCCCTTCACGACCAGCCTTGCCTTCTCGTGCTGGACGGTGTCGTCGATGCGGTACTTGGTCGTCAACACCCACCGGTTCTTCATGATGTTCACCCCGCGTGGGCGTTCGACCAGCTCCCAAGTGCCCATGCCGATGAGGCTGCGGATCTCTTCTTCCATGGCGGCCTTCACCGCCTCGCCCTTCCAGCTCGCCAGCGCCTCCTTCACCATCATTGTGGCGATGTCGTGTTCGGGGTCGGCATGCACGTCGGGGTCGAGCTCCGGCAGTTCTTCATCCTCCTCGGCGTCGTCGTACAACAGGTCGTCGTCGACCTCGTCGTACACCGTGGTGAAGGCAGCTGGCGGTAGGCAGGCGTGGAAGCTCAGCCGCTCCGGCGGCCGTCGAGCTCGACCAGAACGTCGCAGCGTCAGCGCTGGCTTCTCGACCCGAATCTCAACCACATCGCTGTCGGTGGACTCTTCTCCTGCCGATAGCTCCCCTTCCTCGTCGACATCCTCGTTGTCGACTAGCAACAACCCTTCAACCAGTTGCTCACCTCCTACTGACTTCGACAGCTCCCCTATCGACTGCCACCCTGCTGTTGCCTCCTGTTCGACCGGCTCCCCTGTCTGTTGTTCCCCTATCGTCGACGGCGTCCCATCCTGGTCGAAGAGCTTGGCGCCTAGTCGACCGCCAGCGATGTTTCTGGCCGGTGCCACAGGCGACACCTCAAGGCTCCCCGCATCGCCGGTGGCCGACACAGGTGTTGACGCAAGCCGATCAGCGACGGGGAAGGGAGGAGAAAGAACAGGGGGAGGTGGAAGAACCTCCACAACGTCCTCATCAGCGGGCTCGTCGACTGCGACGAGCAGTGGGACCGTCGCCGTCGAGGTGTCCGTCGGCGGGTTGGTGTGCCTGCGTCCGCCGTGACGCCGGCCCATACTTCGCCTTCCACACCTCCAGCGACAGCGTCTCGTAGAAGATCACCTCGACCGACGTGACCACCTTGTTGTCGGTCAGGTCGAGCACATCCCAGGTGAAGCCCCCAACGAGCCTTCGGTGCCAGCTTCCCACCGCGCTGCTCCTCTGGTACAAGGAATTGCACCATGCAGCCCCACACCCGCGCCAGCGTGAGGTCGGGCTTCTTCCCGGATTGTCAGCATGTGGTACGGCGTTGTCCCCGGCGGCGTTGACGACCGCTCCAAGCAGTTGCGCACCCAGACGGTCTGTCGCAGAGCAAGATACCACCAGTGATGCTGCACGTCCATGTGCAGCAGCATCATCTGTACTGACCCGAGCACATCTCCCGCTCAGCCATGCCATTCTGCTGCGGAATGTAAGGGCACGTCAGGTCGTGGACGATGCCCTTCCCGTCGACGAAGTTGGTGAAATCCTTTCCGATGAACTCCCCTCCCCGGTCTGATCGGAGCGATAGCACCGACTTCTTTGTCTGCCGTTCCACCAGCACCAGCCACCTCTGGAACTCCCGCAGCACATCGCTCTTCTTAGCGACTGGCAGTGCCCACACAAACCGGGTGTGGCGATCCTTCAGCAGCAGGAAGTACAAGCTGCCATCCTTGGCAGCCACCCGAAACGGCCCGCACAAGTCAATGTGCACGACAGCCAATGCCTCCTCGGCGTCCGAGCCCTTGTCGGGGAAGGTGTGCCGCACCTTTCCTCTAACGCAAGAGACACACGGTGGATCTGCACCGGTCGACGACTGGATGTCGAGCCTAGTAGTAACCGCATGCTTCGCCGAGCTCTTGATCGTGTCGACGCCGACGTGCGCGAGCCTCGCATGCCACCGGTCAGGGGTCGACGTCGTCGCCGAGACGTTCGTCTGCAGAGCCACCACCTCGGTCGACAGCGACAGTGTCGAGCAGGGACGAAGGTCAGTGCAGAGGACTCGACCCGTGTAACGTGCTCGACTGAGCACCTCCCCTGTCGCGGCAATGAGCAGCATCTCGTCGCCATCGCCCTGCAGCTGCACGCCGCTCTCCTTCAGTTGGCCAGCTGACAGCAGGTTCGCCTGCATGTACTCCCGGAACGTAGAGCACGTTGGGGATGAGCATTCGCTTCCCTGCCTCCCCTTGCAGAGCAACGGTTCCACGACCCTCGACAGGCTGCAACGCCCCATTGAAGCCGCGCACGTGCTTCACACTGTCGCTCGACGCCATGTTGAGGAAGGCCGCCTTCATCCCTATCAGGTGGTGGGAGCAACCGCTGTCGAGCAGCACCGCCATCGGGTTTGCCTGCACAGCTGCCGCCACCGCCTGGAAATCCTCGCCAGCCTCCGGCGCCAGCGAGACTGTCGGCTCCACCACGCCTACCATCAAGCACGACGCCCCCCCGTCGCCTCGGCCCTTACCGGCCGCATGAGTTGTCGACGTCCTTCGTCGACGACGTCTTCTTCGACGTCTGCTTCTCCTTGCGCAGCTTCTCATCTCGACGGGGGCGACAACTGGCCGATCGACCGCGGCCTCCCTTGTTGTCGTACCCGCGACAACTGGCCATCGACCTGCCTTTAGCCGCCGTCGACTGCTGCACCCGCGCCTGTATCCCGTCGACGCCACCGTCGACCTTGATCACCCCTCTCTGCTTCGTGCCTTCACTGCCGCTGATTCATGCACCACCGTTGACCTCGTCGTCGACGCCACCTTCGTTTCGCACCGGTCGAGGAGAAGCAGGATGGGAAGGGTGATCCGTCGCCCACTGCGCCCGGATGCCCAACTCGACGATCGTCAAGGGGATCGTCCCGTACTCGCCATCCGCGTGGCGTCTCCTCGCATCAGCCAATCGTGCCTCCAAAGTGTCCTCTACGCCCGCATCAACTACGGGGTTCACCATGGCGACTAGAACGGCTGCCAGCCTACGAACGACTTAGTAGGTGCAAAAGTCGGCTCCTATCTGAAGGTAATCTGCGGGGCCGTCCACGCTCACCGCACCATGCGGAGATACACTCTACAACGGTAGTGAGCTAGACTATGGGGGTTGGCACGAACTACTATGAGTGATCGTAGCTTTGCTTAGTTCCTTAGTGCTTGCACATTCACGGAAGAGATAGGCAAGAGTTTCACTAGGCAAAGATAGCATTACAAAATAGTTGAACAAGCAATGACAGAATGGACTACATCAGGCACCTAGCAACTCTGCAGCTAGCCTAGTCGACCGCCAGCACTGCATGGTCGACCGCGTGCCAGCGTTGCGTAGAGGAGCCGCGCCAGCACTGCAGAAGGGCGACCTGCCAGCAGAGCCAACGATGCAGCAGGGTGGCTGTCCAGCGTTGCCTCGTAGAAGACAGCAGTGCGCACGCTCACAGGTGCGCGCAGACGATTGGCCCGACTTGCATTGCTGTGCATCCGTCGGCTATTGTCTGCGCCTGACGAGCCACATCGACTTCGAGATACCAGCCCGAAGTCGCCTTCATCATCGCGACCTCGACGACGTTCGCGTGCCTCCGCAGAACTCGTCGAGCAGGTTACCTGGTCGACCTGGACACCACCAGGTGCTCCATTCGACCACCAGGTGCTCCGGTCGACCAACAAGTGCCCCCGGTCAACCACAGCTCCTGTCGAGCTGCCCCATGGTCGACGGACCCCTTCCGTCGACCAGAACTCTCAGCTGATGTCGCCAAGCTCCCCTCGTCAATCGTTACTCATATGCCAGGTCGACAGACTGCTCCGTCAACTTCCCCGTCGAACTGGCACTCCTGGTCGACGGCCCACCCGTCGCCCAGCCCAGTCTGCTGCACCCGTCGAGCACCCCTGATCGACGGAAACCCCACAGTGACACCCTGCAGCTCGACGAAGCCCGTCGAGCAGCTCCTTCATTGCGAATGGTCAGCTGCTTCTCCCGTACATCCGACCAAGTTGTCGGCGTTGCCCAAGCGAGGGCGGGGCCAACACTCCACTCCCGTTAACATAGGCGAGTGCGGATGGCGCTTGGGCAGCGAGCATCGGCTGTGGAAGGGGCAGAGAACGAGGGGGAGGCAGATTTGGCAGCAACAACTTCAATGGAGACCGTGGGAATGGCGGATACGGCAGCGACGACAAGAGCTACGGACGCGGTCGCGGCCGATTCGACGGCGAATCCCATTATTGCCACAAGAGCGGACACATGTGGCGCGATTGCTACAAACTCCCTGATGGATGGACCCCTGATCAAGGCCAGGAGGGTAGAGGAGCAGGAGGAGGGAGAGGAAGAGGCCGTGGAGGCCGTGGCGGTCGCGGAGGTGGTGCTGCAAATATGAAGAACGAAGATAACGACAAGGACACAAAGAACGATCGGTTCCGGGGTCAATTCTTCTTCGTGTCGACGCAAGCACCGGCTGGACCAGAGAAAGATGAAGGCCTTGAGGAGCCTGCTGCTATGGGGAAGCTGACCCTACACTCCCTGGACTATTGGGTGATCGATTGCAGTGCTACCTATAGCATGACACCTCGCGCAGACCTGCTCACCGAACTCGAACTGTCACCGGTAAAGCATGTCACATCGGCTTTGGGTCAGCGAGCAGGGGTGAAAGGCACGGACAAGGCCATGTTCAAGGGTGCTGATGGGAAGATGGTGGGCCTCAAGAATGTGCTTTGGGTGCCCAGCCTTGCTGCGAACCTGATTTCCGTGCGGCGGTTGCAAAAGGCCGGCATGGACACGAGCTCGAAGGGAGCCAAGACCTACACCGCAAGGATTGGCGAGCGGATTCTTTGGGACCTTCACAAGGACAAGGATGTCTACAATGATATGTGCCAGATCCCTGTGGTCCCCATGCCTAAGGAGAGGCAAGTGGCAGCAAGCGTCAGCACCAAGGGTGAAGCAGTTGGTAGCGGTGATGGCGCGAACGGTCGCGTTAAGGAGATCGAGTCCAAGAGGAGCAATCTTGGAGGGACCAGCAAGCTCGGTGATCACAAGGAGAGTGGCGCAGCCGCCAAGAAGCAGCAGAAGGGTGAGGAGAACCCCAAGACAGCAGCGGAGGAGGACTACGGAGAGAGTATGTGGGGCGCTATTGCGAGTGCGGCATTCTCCAATCCGACTTCGGCTACGGGGGAGTGTGATTGGCTCACCTTGCATCGGCGAATGGGGCATGTGGCCCTGCCCATCTTGCAGCAGCTAGTAAAGGGAGAGATGGTTGCCAGCATACGTGTGAAGGAGGAGCCCAATGAGGTGCTTTGCTGCCCGACGTGCATGCGAGCCAAGTTCACCCGTTTCCCGCTCTCTAGTTTGCAGGCAACGGCTAAGGCACCATTTGATGAGGTGGTGATGGAGATAGTGGGCCCCCTGAAGCTTGGAGCTGCTGGAGCTGAATACTTCCTCACCATTGTGGATGTCTACACCCGCGTGACTTGGGTGTACGTGCTGTCCAAGAAGAGCGACGTAGCTGAAACGGTCAAGACCGATTTTTTGCCGATGGTGGAGCGGCAACAAGACCGGCTAGTGAAGTTGATCCGCACCGATCATGGGGGAGAGTTCCTGAGCAAGGAGTTCAGATTGTGGCTGAAGAAGAATGGCATAAGGCACTCCCTTACCATGCCATACTCCCCTGCAATGAACGGCATCGCCGAGCGAGCGAACTGGACAATCACGGAGACGGCACGCGGGTTGCTCATTGAAGCCAGGCTACCCGATTACTTTTGGCCTGATGCAGTGCGGCGTGTGTGTGTGGCCAAGATCAGAGCCTTAACTCATGTGGGAGCAGATAAATGGGTGCCCTATGTGGAGTGGATTGGAAGGAAGCCAAAGGTGGATATGCTTCGGGTGCATATGCATGGCGCTCGTGCCTAAGCATCTTCGGCACAACAAGCTTGGTGCCAAGGCGATATGGGCTGTGCATTTGGGCATGGCTCAAAACAGCAAGGGATGGCTTCTTTGGGACCCATTCACCAAGAAATTCTTGGTGAGCAGGGACTGCAAGTTCATGGAGAACTTCATGTACAAGGATTGGAAGGCGGAGAATGAGGCGAAGATAGGCGTGCGGTTTGGGGAGGTGAAGAGTTCCGGTTTGGAGCATGTGGAGCTGCCTTTGGAGCTGAGCAGCGGCAGCACCACCACAAGGCAATCTTCCCTTGTGAATGGGGGAGAGGAGGCCAAGGATGCAGAGGAAGAAGAGGAGGAGGTGCAGCAAGTGAACAAGCGTGCACCAGCACTCCCACCTCGCACTACAAGTGCTCCACGGATTCGAGCCACTCCGCAGCAACGCCAAGGCCTTCAAGTCCCTGCAGCTGAGGAGGAAGGAAGGGGCAAGAGGAGAGTACATGCCCCTAATAGGCTGACCTATGATGCGCCGGGAAAGCCGGGCAAGACAGCCTTAGCTGGAGCGGCAATGATGGTTGGAGATGACGAGGAAAGTGAGTACGAGGAATCTGCGTTCGTGTTCTTCTCTCCGGTGGAGATGCCGGGAGAACCAGCAACTCTCAAGGAGGCCTTAAAGAGTAGTGATGCTGAGGAGTAGAAGAAGGCCATGGAGAGTGAGCTGAAGAGCATTGAGGAGAACGACACGTGGAAATTGGTGGAGCTACCGAAGGGGCGTAAGGCGATTACGTCCAAGTGGCTCTTCAAGATCAAGTCCGATGCCGACGGCAAGATCGAGCGCTACAAGTCTAGGCTTGTGGCCAAAGGGTACCAGCAGAAGGAGAAGGTGGACTTCAAGGAGCTGTTTGCTCTAGTGGTGAAGCCGACGACGCTGCAGACCCTACTCGCGGGAGCTGTCATCAAAGGATGGGTGGTGAAGCAGATGGACGTGACAACCGCGTTCCTCAACGGCATTCTCGAAGAAGAGATTTTCTTGGCGCAGCCAGAGGGGTTTGATGATGTTAGCGGCAGAGTGTTGAAGCTGAAGAAGGCCCTCTACGGGCTGAAGCAGGCCCCTAGACAATGGTACCTGAAGCTGCGCGAAGTGTTGGAGGAGATCGGCTTCACTCCTTCGACGGCCGATCATTCCTTGTTCATGCTTGGCGAGGGGGAGCAGAGGAGCTTCATGGTGGTCTATGTGGATGGCATCCCCATCTTTTCACCCTCCTCTGACCTTGTGAAGGAGGTGATGCTGAAGCTTCAGGACAAGTTCAAGTGCAAGTCTCTTGGTGACGTAAACTTCTACCTTGGGCTCCACATCGAACGAGACGTGGAGAAGCGGTGCATGCGGGTGCACCAACGCAAGTACCTGGAGGGGTTGACTGCCAATTTTGGGCAGAGTGAAGGTCATGTGGTTACTCCCTTTCCCTCTGGATTCAAGTGTGTGAAGGGACCAGAGGAGGAGAGCGTTGGAGAAGAGGAGAGGCGCCGATTTCACTCGTTGGTGGGCAGCCTCATGTACGCGGCAGTCAACACACGACCGGACGTCGCGTTTGCTACCGGGCAGCTGGCTAGGGTTGTTCAATGCCCTAATGAGGAGCAGGTAGCAGCTGGAATGAGGGTGGCCAAGTATCTTGGCCAAACACCGACCGTTGGGCTGCAATACTCGGCGGCGGCGCAAAGGCGCCAAAAGGGCGCGGATGGTGTCGAATCCGGACGTTTGTTCCTTACAGCCTTCTTGGATGCTTCCTATGCGTCGGAACCAGAGGACATGACGAGTGTGGGAGGCTTCATCTGCTGTGTTGGTGGAGGCCCAACTGCTTGGGAGAGCAAGAAGCAGGTGGACCAAGCATTGAGCTCGGTGGAGTCCGAGTACATGGCACTCTTCCGTGCGGTACGGGAGATTGTGTGGCAGCGGCGTTTGTTGGCTGAATTGGGGGAGGAATAGCAAAGACCTACCCACTCTACTGTGACAGCCAGGGTGCCACTGCACTAGCTAAGAACCCTGTGTTGCATGGTCTCACAAAGCACATGAGAGTGAAATGGCATTGGACGAGGAGCATGGTGGCCGCGGGTGAAGTTGAGCTGCGCTACGTGAAGACGACGGGGCAGCCAG
Source organism: Closterium sp. Yama58-4 (assembly GCA_947470075.1). Taxonomy (NCBI): domain Eukaryota; kingdom Viridiplantae; phylum Streptophyta; class Zygnematophyceae; order Desmidiales; family Closteriaceae; genus Closterium; species Closterium sp. Yama58-4. Next base: position 33,085 of record CANIUD010000031.1, read on the forward strand.
CTGACATGATGACCAAGAGGCTGGTGGAGCAGCAGCATTGGAAGTGTTGCTGTCAAAATATGTTTGCATATTTTATATAATAGTTTGCAGTTGTAGTGTAGATATTGCACCATGTTTGGTGGTGCACCTCCTTGTGTTGCTGTTTGCTATTTGTACTCACAATTCTCATTAGTGAACCCCCTCTCTTGCCTTGCATTTCCTCTCGCTACTTACGTTCTACCCCACCTATGCTCCTAGGCTAGGGTTTCTCCTAGCCTAGGCAGCCTCTTAACTTTCAACATGCTATCAGAGCTGTTCGTTCCTGCGGACATTCTTATTAATGGGCCCACTGCTAGCCATGGCGCTCCCCGTCGCGCTTCACGTCGCAGCACCCGTCGCGCCCGTCGAGGCGCTAGTCAAGGCGCTCAGCCTGACGCCCGCGACGACCGCGAAGGCGAGCCCCGTGCGGCGCTTCGCTGCCCGTCGACCTTCTGCCCCGCTTCCCGTCGCCGCGGGAGCCCCGCTGCGCGTCGCCGCGGGCGCCCCGCTTCCCGTCGCCGCGGGAGCCCTGCAGCACCCGTCGCTGCGGGCGCTCCGCTTCCCGTCGTCGCGGGCGCCCCGCTTCCCGTCGCCGCGGGCGCCTCGCTTCTCGACGCCACGGCTTCCGCTGTGGGAGGAGGTGGCGGGGTGGGGGGAGGGGAGACGCGAGGGTGGCTGTCGCCACTCTGTTTGCTGCTGCGCCACACCGCTACGCCACCACACGCCGCCCCTTCTCTCTCCCTGCTACGCCTGCAGCAGTGGGGGGGGGAGGGTTTGGGGTGGCGGGTGTGAGCAACATGCTGCCGCCCCTCCTCTCTCTCTCACTGCTGCACGTGGCGCTGTGGGGGAAGAGTGAGGGGGAGGCGGAAGTCAGCCGGTCATCTGCTGCTGTCGCCCGCTGCTGACGTGGCACCTCCAGCTGCCGCCCCTGCTGCCAACAACCTGCCTCTTGCTGCCTTTGCTTCTGTTGCCTGCTGCTGGGGCCTGCAGGTGCTGCCGTCGAGCCGCTGCTGTCCTGCTGCACGTTGCAGCCACAGAGCCTGCTCCTCAGGCGACCTGCCGCCCCTACACCTGTTTTTGTTTCTGCCTTGGCTGAGGGTTGGCTACAGGTGTATTTGCCATTTCTGCTCCGGCTACTTCTGCTCTTGCCTGCTTATGCTTCCGCTGCACTTCTGGTGTATCCCATCAGGGGGCGTTTTACACTTACTCCTGCAAACAATTATGGGGGCGTGTCAAAATATGTTTGCATATTTTATATAATAGTTTGCAGTTGTAGTGTAGATATTGCACCATGTTTGGTGGTGCACCTCCTTGTGTTGCTGTTTGCTATTTGTACTCACAATTCTCATTAGTGAACCCCCTCTCTTGCCTTGCATTTCCTCTCGCTACTTACGTTCTACCCCACCTATGCTCCTAGGCTAGGGTTTCTCCTAGCCTAGGCAGCCTCTTAACTTTCAACAGTTGCAAGTTGGCTGGGATGACTCTGAACTGAGAGAGCAAGATCCTAAGGCCAACAATCCGAGGGGGAGTTTGTTGGTGCAACCCTACGGTTTGCACTCGGCTTGTTGTCCGTGTGCGTACATGCATGTGTGCATGGAATGGTATGAGGGCATGAAATAATATATATTTCATGCTTATAATAGTGTGTGTATGATTAGTCATGATGTCGAGTGAGTGTGTCGAGTAAATAGCGAGTTATCGCTAGTCGCGTGTTACGCGATCGTTTGTGTCTCGTGCGCGGTTTCTATTTTGTCGTGCGCGGTTTCTATTTTGTCGTGTGTCGAACGTTCGGCGTGTCGCAGGTGTGGGCAGCAGAGCCATCAAGAACTCAAGAATGAGTTTATGGTGAAGAACGGGAGCCTTGGTTTAAAGCTTTAAGTGATTTCGAAGCTCACCAAAAGGGTACACCTCAAGATATCTGTGAGAATCGTTACATTACTTTGTGTAGTGTAACATTTCACTTGGTGTAGGCCCTTGTGAAGGGTATCTTCGAGACCCTTCGTGGTTGGGGACAGTGTGGCACTGTTCCACATCACTATACCTCGGCTCTTGGGGTTTGTAGGAACTGTTAATCATTCGGAACTCGTAACACTTCCTACGTTTGTGTTCTAAGACTATAGTGGCTGCCATAGTGTTGGTCGCTCAAACTGATGTCGCATCGTCAATACTTGGAGAAACTGTGCAATCGTAATTGCCTATTTTAGAAGACGTCAAGACGCTCCAGATCCAATTTGAATCAGGTCATTTGGAGCTGTGACCAGATCGCTATGAACGTTTGAAGCCGCTGTGCAGAATTCCGTCTGCGCACTCTATCTTTCGTTTTAGGCACATTCAAGCCTATTGTGACTATAACAATGGCTTTGACGCTTGTGGACTCGATATGGCACGGAGCCTACGCAGGCCGAGTAATTAGCCCCTCGTGCTTGCTGATGCTGCACGATCCTGTCGCCCAATTAATTATCGAGTTGTCTCGTCGCAACCAATCGCGTCTCATGAGCACGTCGCAATAGTCCAGAGTCGTTGCAAGAAACTTCATGCTGAAGCTGAAATTGATGCTGCATTCAAACCGTACTGTCTATGTTTCTTCCAAAATATATGTTTCAAGGCGCGTGTCAATCTCGGGCAGACACCTGTCAAGAGGTAATCCACATTATTTTACCGTCACCAGATTAAAGAGACTATGGCTAGCTTCGCCATCGACAAATATGCCAACAATAATGCCAACAACCAGCGCAGGGTGAACCACATATTCACCCCTGTTATTCATCTGAGTGCGATTGATTGCATGAATTGGGACCAGTACTCGGTATGAATTTTGGTAATCAGTCGACAGAACAGGGTCAGCGAGGGGCCTGTCTAATACTGACTTTTCACATTTTCTAGCTCCTTCCCATCGTTCCTCTTCTTTGCGTCTTGTCGACAGTCTATGTTCATGTGACATGGCATTCTGCACTTATAACGCATCCCTGTAAAAGGGTGATCTGGCGCGTGGACTCCGTTAATCGTTGCTCGTTGGGTCTTTCCATTAAACCGGTTTTCTTCTCGGGAGCTCGATCTTGCTAATTGCATCAGGGCCTCCGCCAATCAAATGGCTTCGATGAAGTTAGTTAGGCAACTTTTGCACATCTCGAACCGAACTTCATATTTGAGGCTGATGATGTAATTATCCAACCATTTCGATTCTGCCATGTCATCCATTTGATCGGTGATTGTCATAAATGACGCCGTGTAGTCTTGGACAGAAGCCATCTGCGACTAGATATATTTATTCTCAAGATAACTAGGCAAGAATGAATGAACTAGCAGAAGTTTGGGTACAAATATGAAACCCTAGTTGGGGTTGTACCCCATATTGGCTACCCCACTACAGCCTACAAGCATAATACAGTTTAACACACCCCCATAGGCAAAGTGGGGGAGAACAAAGGGTCACAAGACCAGTCCAGCAAAGCAAAGCAAAGCCCAGGGTGGATCACAACGTCACCACACTCCGAGCACAAGTAAAGGCCACAAGGCCAGTTCACATGCAGTGCTAGATATAGTACAAGACAAGCAACACAGTGATCAAAACCTAGCAAGCAAGCAACAAGATATATATAAAGTACAGTACAAAGAATGTCAAGCAGTGAGCAAGTGAGGAAACGTGGACACAAGGCCTAAAGAAGTACAGTGCCGCTGATGATCACTAGGCGGGAGCGCCTTGGTGAAGATATCAGCAGTGTTGGCCTTCGAGTCCACGTACACAAGCCGAAGCTGACCGCGCTGCTGAAGCTCTCGAGCAAGAAAGTAGCGAAGAGCAATGTGCTTCGTCCTGTGCTCCAGTCTGTGCTCCTGACACAAGGCAAGAGCCGCCTTGTTGTCACCGTACAGAACTGGAGGAGAACTAGGCCGCTCTCCCAAGTCAGTCAGCAGGTAGGTGAGCCAGCGTAACTCCTGTGCAGCCATGGCTGTGGCGTAGATCTCAGCCTCACAACTAGAGCCGAGAACAGAGGAAGAGCGGGTGGACCGCCACGAGACAGAACCAGAGCCAAGGCTGAAGGTGTAACCCTGTGACGACCGCTGCGTAGCCAGGTCGTCCACCCAAGAAGCGTCCGAGTGACCAGTGAGGACAACTCTGTCGCGTCCTCCAAGCACCAGCCCCATGCCTGATGTACTGCACAAGTAACGCAGCACCCTCTTAGCAGCCTCCCAGTGCTCTCGCCTGTGTCTCCCAGGCGCAACGTAACGAGCAAGGATGCTAAGAGGGTACGCGAGGTCAGGTCGCGTGCAAGTCATCAGGTACATGAGGCAGCCTACAAGCTCTGGGTACGGGCCACTCGGCTCTACGGACTCGTCCGAAGGTGGAGCTGAGAGCGAGTGGCTGGTAGCCAGAGGTGTGGCCTGTGGTGAGGAGAACTGGAAGCCGAAGCGCTGAAGGACCTGCTGCACCATGTGTGACTGAGTCAGGGTGATGGTGCGGCGAGCTCTGTCCCAGGTGATCTGCAAGCCAAGGTAGCTACGCAGTTCACCCAGGTCAGTGCAGGTGTGTCTCTTCTGCAGCTCCGACTTCACACGAGCGAGTGCCTCAGTGTCAGCAGTAGCAAAGACCAAGTCGTCGACGTACACGAGAATGTAGAACGGCGGCAGCGACGTGTCTGTGCGCAGAAACAGCGACGGGTCAGCAGTAGACGGCGCGAACCCAAGAGCCGCAAGTGTAGTCCTCAGTGTGTCGTGCCACTCACGTGGTGCCTGGCGGAGACCGTAGACTGGCCGGCGGAGACTCCACTGGGTACCAGGGGGAAACGACCCAGTAAAGCCAGGTGGGCGGCGCAGCCAGATCTCCTCGTGCAGGCTGCCCTGCAGGAACGCTGTGCTGAAGTCAAGAGAGTGAAGCTCGTAGTCACGCTGAGCAGCAACGTGCAGCAGAACCCGAAGAGTGGTCATCTTCGGGGTGGGGGAGAAGGTCTGGAAGAAGTCGACCCCCTGACGCTGACTGAAGCCTCTAGCAACGTAACGAGCCTTGAAGACAGGCGGAGAACCTGGCGGCCGCTTCACCCTGAAAATCCACATGCCATCGACGATGTTCGCCCCAGGAGGGGGAACCTCGTCGACGTAGGTGCCTGTGGACTTCCAGGATGCCATCTCTGCGTCCATGGCTGTCTGCCACTGAGAGGAGTAGGGACCCGAGATCGCCTCTGCGTAAGTGCGCGGAGTGGGGATGTCTAGTGCATCCGGGTCTCCCTCAGGGGCAAGTAACCAGGCCACGAGATGAGGTACAGCAGCCGCAAGAGAGTCAAAGTCCTCCTGCCTGTCCTCAAGGACGTCCGTGCCAAGAGCACACTCACCCCCGACGGACGGAGGACAGACAGACGCAGACTCTGACTCAGCAACAAGGCTAGCAGCGTAGTCTAGACAACAGGCAGCAGCAAAGTCAACCAACTCAGCGACCAGAGCAGACGCAGCCGAGGACTCAAAGGTAGGGTCAGTGACAACAGTAGCTAGGAGACGCGTGACTGTAGGGTGCTCAGCGCGATACCGGTCAGACTCAAGGTCCGGAACGGCAGGCAAAGAGGACGCAGGAGGAGACGGTAGAGGGACACGCCGAGGAGCAGTAGATGGACGCAGAGTCATGTAGTGAGTGCCTGGGACAGGAGGGGGACGCTCACGACGGACACGACGACCAGTGCGAGCACGACGAACAGGCGACGCAGGACGAGACTCAGGCTCACGACGCTCTGTAAGACCTCCTGTGGGACCAGTGTAAGGAGAGGGAGCAGGGAGAGGCGAGGTAGGCGGTAACTGTGACTGCGGCTGGACAGGCGGAGGACAGTCTACGGAGGGAGGAGGACAAGGAGGAGGAGCCTGCCCAAGAACCTGCTGAAGGAGCGGTACGAAGTACGGCCGCGGCCGCGCAGCGTCTCCAGAAGCAGAAGAGACTCCAGCGGCCGGGTCCTCAGTACCAGCAGGAGCTCCAGCGTCCGGGTCCCCAGCACCAGCAGCAGCTCCACCGCTCGGGTCCTCAGCTCCAGCAGCAGCTCCAACGTCCGAGTCCTCAGCACCAGCAGCAGCGCCACCCCCAGGGTCCGCAGCACCGCTAGGAAGAGCACCCCCAGAGTCGGCAGCTCCAACTCCGCTAGCACCGCCAGCTCCAGAGTCCCCAGCTCCAGCAGCTCCAGTCGTAGTGCTCCCAGAACAACCAGTCCCGGCAGCTCCAGTACCCCCAGTACGAGCACCCCCAGGACGAGCAGCTCCAGCACCCCCAACTCCAGCCGAGCCACTAGGACGGCGAAAGCGCCGGACGTACCAGTCACGAAGCTGCTGCGGTGTGAGAGACTGCTCAGCACCCCGAACCGGAGCACCCCCAGACGCAGTAACCCGAGGCTCCGTAGGCTCAGTAGCAGCACCCCCAGGCTCAGTACCCGCAGGCTCAGTACCCGCAGGCTCAGCACCCCCAGTCGCAGCACCCCCAGGCTCAGCACCCCCAGGCGGCAAACTCTCAGGCACAGTACCCTCAGCTCCAGCACCCGCAGTCCCAGCACTCCCAGGCCCCGCACCCGCAGGCTCAGCACCCCCAGGCTCAGCACCCCCAGGCTCCGTACTCTCAGGCACCGTACCCTCAGCTCCAGCACCCTCAGTCCCAGCACCCGCAGCCCCAGCACCCCCAGGCCCAGCACCCCCAGGCTCAGCACCCCCAGGCTCAGCACTCCCAGCAGCACCACCCGCAGCAGCACCTGAGTCACCTGTGACCTCGACAGGCTCAGCGACGGGAGGAGGGTCTACCTGAGAGACACCTGAAGGAGCAGGACCCTGAGGGGGAAGGGGGTCTACCGGAGGGGGACCAGGAGCAAGGAAAAGTGGCGGGGGAGGGAGGGGGGCAGTGCGGTAGGGGAAGAGATGGTAAAAAGGGACCGACTCGTCAAAGGTGACATCCTGAGAGGCGAAGACCCGGCGCGAGGTGGGGTGGTAAAACTGCCAGCCAGGCGCGTCAGGGACAAAGCCAAGGAAGACACAGGGAAGCGTGCGGGAGGAGAGCTTGTCCGCGGACGTATCGCGGACAAGGGCACGAGCACCCCACACCCGGAAGCGCGACGCATCGCCAACCTCCCCCGTCCAACGCAGTGTGGGCGAGGTCTCCGGCAAGGAGACACGGGGCCAGAGGTTGAGCTGATGCGCGGCGTACCGGACAGCAAACGGCCACAGAAAATGGGGAGCCGCCGCGTGGACCAAGGAGGTACGAGCGACCTCCATGACCAGGCCAATGCGGCGCTCAGCAACCCCATTCTGCTGCGGGGAGTCCGGAAGCGTGAAGGTCTGCTCGATGCCCTCCGCCTGACAGAAGGTCCTCAAGAGATCGGAGGAAAACTCACCACCTCTGTCAGAGTGCAGACGCAGGACAGGAAGATCCGTCCGGAAACGGCGGCGGAGCTGGAGACGAACCGTGCGGATCCAAGGGATCAGAACAGCAGGGACCTCACCCTTGGTGCGCAAGGGGAAGACCGTGGTGTAACGCGAGTAGTCGTCGACAACCAGCAAAAAGTACCGCTCACCGCCCTGACCACGAACGCGGGCTGGGCCCCACACGTCCAGGTGGAGGGTCTGCAGAGGAGCCTCTGTCGGGGGGAACGAGGAGGAGTGAGGAGCGGCGCGCTGCCGCCCCTCGACGCAAGGAAGGCAAGGCGGCGCAGGCGAGGCAGGGAGGGGAGGGAGGGACCTGGGAAGACCAGACACAAGGTGGCGACGGTGCATGCCACGAAGGCGTGGCAAGGAGGGGTGACCCAGGCGGTGGTGCCAGAGAAGAGTCTGGTGCGACAGGGAACGACACTCACAGGCGTGGGCTACCAGACCTGACGCAGACACCTGACCGACAGCAGCGACCTGAGGAGACGCAGTGGTCAGTGTGTAGAGACTCGACCCCGGCCGACGGGTAAACGTAGCCAGGTGACGGCCGGTCCTGGAGCACGTGCAGATCGCCACACGCTGTCCTCCAGGGGTAAAGGTGTCAACCCACTGATCCTGGAGGACAGCGTTGCTCACCAGGTTCGTCGAGAACGAGGGGAGGTGGAAACCCGACAACGAGCCAGACGGAACCGCCGGACAAGGGAGGACAGTGGTGGACTGGGCAAGGACTGGGCCCCCAGAGGGGTCAGCCAAGGAGACTGGGACCGGTGCAGGAAGCGGTGTGAGCTCAGTACTGTCACGAAAGAAGCAACGGGAAGCACCTGAGTCAAGGGTGAAGGTGTGACAGGCCTCAGCCGGTGCGGTACCTGAGAGAGCAGTCTCTGTGGGTGCTGTACCTGAGAGAGCAGACTCGAAACCAGCCGGGACAGTACTGGAGGGAGCAAGTACAGGGGGCACCATACCAGAGAGAGCAGACTCACTAGTACCCAAGGCAGCGGGCTCTATACCTGGGTCAGGCGGCACACACAAGTAACAGTCTCCCTCGGCACTAACAGTCAATGCATACATGGCAGCAATAATAGCATCATAGTCAAGAGCAAAGACATCAACACCAGCCCTCATGAGCTCAGCCCAGCGGGGGCGCTCAACATCCGCACCCATCTCCTCACGCCAAGCGTCGTCAAGGCGGGAGAAGCAGCGGTACGGGGTGTGGAACCTCCCACACGTCTGTCCCTTGCGGTCACCTGTGCGAATGACATAAGAACAGCGGCCACTGCCCCCCGACGTCCCACGCTGAGCAAGCCACTCACGAAGCTGCTGGGTCGTCTGGGGACGCTGCTGCTGCTGGGAGCTCTGGCCCGAGCCAGTGCCTCCACTCCGACCTCCGCCGCCACCACTACCACCGCTCCGACCGCCACCGCCACCACCGCCACCACCGCCACCGCCGCCACCGCCGCCGCCGCCACTACTGCCACTGCTTCCTCCGCCGCCCCCGCCTCCACCACCGACCCCACTCCCACCAGCGCTCCCGCCACCGCTCCCTCCAGCACCGCCTCCCCCCCCACCTCCCCCACCTCCTCCCCCCCCAGCGCCACCACCACCACCCTTGCCCCCCTTGCCCTTGCCGGTGCGGCGCCTCCCACCAGGAGCAGAAGCAGCGCCAACAGACTCAGCACCAAGGAAGTCAACAGCAGCAGCAGCAGCGTAGGAGGGAGCGAGGGGAGAGGGAGAACACCCCTCAAAGATGGGGGTGCGAGGAGCGCCACGAGCAGCACCGACAGCTACAATGCTCTTTTCGGCCGCGAGCAGCTGCTCCTCTAGGAGGGCGACTGTGAGCTCAGTGGGACAGCGAGCAAGGAAGTGGTCTCGAACTGAGCGGAGGGTGTCAGGGAGACGGGTGACTATGAAGTGGAGTGTCCAGTACAGTGGAGGGGGGTTCTTAGCGCAGAACTCGGTGGGAAGGGCGGCACGCAGGCGAGCATCACTAGTGCGAAGGTGGGTGATAAGATCGGCGACTGTAGTAAAGGTGGACAGATCGGGGAACAGGTACGGCAGCATGAGGCGGCTAAGCTCGGCTGTGGCAGGCGAGGAGTAGCGAGCAACGACAGCATCGTACAGGGCCTTAGCGGATTTGCAGTCGCCAAAATGCTCGAGCTCAGCTAGCGGCAGGTGACTGCGAATGGCTAGGCGAGCAGCTGCGTCACGAGTCTGCCAGTGGGAACGAACACTAAGCTCGGCTGTGGCAGCAGGAGCAGCGGCAGCACCAGACGCGTAGTCATAGAGGGAGATGTGGTCCGTGCTATTGCTCATAAGATACAACTGCAGGTCGTCGAGCCAGGAAGTGAACTGCACGGGACGGCCCTCAGCATCGAAGGAAAGAACGCGAATAGAGGCCATAGCTCAGGCGTGAGGGCACAGCAGAGCAGCGGCAGCAGCAGAGGGGACGCGCTAGAGCGAAGCTAGCAGCCACAGCAGGAGCAAGCGGCGGTGCACAGGCAGGGAGCAGCAGGCGAGAAGCGCGGCGGGCGGGCTGCGAAGCGGGCAGCGGGGCGGGCGGGCGACGCAGCAAGCGGGCAGTGAGGCAGCGGGCGGCGCTGCGAAGCAGGTAGCGGGCGGGCGGGCGGCGCTGCGAGCGGGCAGCGAAGCGGGCGGGCCGCGAAGCGGGCAGCGAGCGGGCGGGCGGGCTGCGAAGCGGGCAGCGGGGCGAGCGGGCTGCGAAGCGGGCGGGCCGCGAAGCGGGCAGCGAGCGGGCGGGCGGGCTGCGAAGTGGGCGGGCCGCGAAGCGGGCAGCGAGCGAGCGGGCTGCGAAGCGGGCGGGCCGCGAAGCGGGCAGCGAGCGGGCGGGCGGGCTGCGAAGCGGGCAGCGGGGCGAGCGGGCTGCGAAGCGGGCGGGCCGCGAAGCGGGCAGCGAGCGGGCGGGCGGGCTGCGAAGCGGGCAGCGGGACGAGCGGGCTGCGAGCGGGCGGCTCGGCGGGCGGGCGACACTGCGAGGGGCGCGCGAGGGCGCTAGTGAGGGGCGCGCGAGGGCGCTAGCAAGGGGCGCGCGAGGGCGCTAACGAGGGGCGCGCGAGGGCGCTAACGAGGGTGCGCGCGAGGGCGCTAACGAGGGGCGCGCGAGGGCGCTAACGAGGGCGCACGAGGGCGCTACGAGGCTAGGGTACGGGGTAGCGTGGTAACCGCATGCGAGCGGTGGTGGGCCCTTAAAAAAAAACGGTCGGTAGGTCCTAGGGACCTCCTGCTCTGAATACCATCTCAAGATAACTAGGCAAGAATGAATGAACTAGCAGAAGTTTGGGTACAAATATGAAACCCTAGTTGGGGTTGTACCCCATATTGGCTACCCCACTACAGCCTACAAGCATAATACAGTTTAACATTTATGTGAGCATGTTCCGAGGCAAATACATGCTTGAAGTGCTATCGTAAGGTTGCTCCCCACTCATTCCACGTGCTAATTATGGTCATACAGATTATCGATAATGCCCTTCTGTTAGCGGAGTCTGAAGTTACATATGCCCTATGTATCACACCTGTTGAGTTCCCCCGTGCCCAAGGTTTGTCGCCACCACTCAAGCAATGTGCCTCGCAAAAGCAATACGCGTGGCATCGTTGTTGACGTTTGCTGCAATAAAGAAAACTTACACACTAAAGAGCCACCCCTTAAATATAGCGTTCTTGTCCGTAGGATTGAATAGGGGCGGCTAGCATTTTTGCATGAGAATTACAGAGCCGTAAAAAGACAAACTCCCAGTTTGCAAATTCCTGACAATCCGAGATGTGGTGCCTCATTAGGCGCAGCCAACACAGTTGTGGAAGTAGCTCCGAAAGGTGCAAATTTCAAATTTTCAACTACAGGATGATGCGTTAAAATGTCACGGGGTTGAGACATATTGTGTTGCAAGAGAGGAAACTATTCCATGGACCGGTGCAAAACACAGTAAAAAAAAAAAAAATGATCGGTTACGCACAAGCTACTTGCATTCGGTTCGCATCTATAATAGTCATTCAACAATATAGTGATTATATAAGTGGAATGAGCGCATTCTTATCAACATTCTTTGGCTATTTATGGTATATATGTTGTGAAAGTATGAGTTTTTTTTTGTTATGACAGACTCATTCAAAAGTGCAAGTTTTTTTTTTCTTCCTATATATGCTCAATGGTACATGTAATGAAGTGGGTATGGGAAGGAGGGGACACGAAGGACCGTAGGCATGAGTCGAACTTCGGTAAATTAATTTCCGGTCAGGTTGTTAGTAGGGTCGATAGCAATAGATGGAGGGGATAGAAGGAGTTAAGGAGTGGATTTTTCCAAGTCGTAGCTGCATATTTCCATTCGGGTGTAAGGCATTTACAAACATACCTTGTTTGCTCATAATGCTGCAAGAACAAACGAATCGTTTTCGCCATCAACGAGCTTTAGCGATTCATCCGAACCTCAGTTTGCCTCACCCCAAACCAGAAAAACCAAGCGTTGAGTTCGTTTGAGTAATTAGGGTGTCGCACTTCCTACATGAGGTGACCACCATGACGAAAGCGCCAAACAACCAAACCACCTTCCAGTTTATAGCCACCTCGTGCATTTCTAGGGCAATAGCTAGTAAAGGCTGTACATCGCGGATTGAAATGGGAAGGAGAAACTGCGGGGGAAGGGACGTGGACGTGCGGGCAGTTTAGTGGGCAGGCATCATTTGTTGGAGCGAGAGGTCAGGTCTGCAGTCCATTTATGCCTGTGGATCTACTGTTTCATCAAACTGTACGGTACAAGAACTGTAGTGTACATGTGGAAATGCCTCAAAAGGTCAACGGTTGAGTTGGGCTACACTCTACATTGGGGTACCACCCTCGATCTATCTGAAACGGGGGTAGACGTAATCCCGTTTCTACGGGTCATTTGTTTCTGTCGGCTGCAGTGAAAATACTACGGGTTCAAGCTATGTGAGATCGATACCTGCCAGTGCTTACTGTAAATTATAACCTGTGATTTTGCTTACAGCCAAACCTGCAGGGCGTTTTTACAAGACGAAGGTACGAGGTGTGAAAAACGCCTCGCATCGCATGTCCATTTGCCCGTAGAAACATCCGTGCCCAATGTTCCACGCCCTAAGAAAATCGATTCTCTGCGGCTTGACAACGAGGCATCGCAATGGCTCACTTGGTCGAATGGCGAATGGTCATCTCCGTCCATGCCGGGGGGAAAGCGGCGACCTAGAACTACGGGGAAGCCCAGAAGTTCAGCAAGAACTTAGTGTGGTTCGATAATTTTTGAACAGAGAATAGTACAGTTCAGAGGGAGTGTACTGTAGTTTATTTCCCGTTTCGCAAGTCTATTTGGTTTGTCTCCCTAGATACAAAATAGTGACCTGAGATCACGATGTCCATGGTGGAAACAAATGGGCCAGGTCGGTGTATGTCTCAAAACCCACCGACTAATCAGTAGAATCCGGGGAAACCATACTGGAAAATAGTGCTTCCCCACCTCCAGCCCAACCCCCCACCCCCACCCAAGTTGGGAGCATTCTTGCTCAACGCTCTTCCCGCTCTCGCGCCGAGTTCTGGCAGGCCCAACACAACTATCGCAGAGAGGATTCACACGCAGTAGGGACCCCGCACAGACTTTCGCGCATTGTCGCAGCCCCCGCGGGATCAACACATCATCTTGTCGCACAGTTTTTCACGCTCCTCTCTTCCCCTATAGTAGTAGAAGTAAAGGTCGTTTAAAGCACCTCCACATCAACCACAGATCTGCGGTCCTAGGACAGTAGAATGGGATGGAAAGAGCTGGGGTGGTCGCTCGGGAGGGAAAAAGGCGTGCCGGGGAAAAGAGCTGATACAGCAGAGGAAGGTGGCGGGGGTGGAGGAAAGGAAGGAAAGACGGCAGGGGTGGATGATGAGGTGCCGCTGCTGGATGATGAGGAGGTGAAGCGGGCGGACAAGGAAGTCATTCAGGGTACTGTGCGCCACCAAAGCCGCCTAATCGTCTCCTCGTTTGTTTCTTTGAGTGGCTGAATATTTGTTCTTCCTAATTCGCCAAGATGTAACGTATCGTCATTTGGGGCTATTGGAGAGGAGGAGGAACTACGCCGGGTCACTCTGGTCATTACATTACGTTACAACGGTCCTTGTGGACAGATTCGGGAGCTCAACTGTTTCTCTCTCTCTCTCTCTCTCTCTCTCTCTCTCTCTCTCTCTCTCTCTCTCTCTCTCTCTCTCTCTCTCTCTCTCTCTCTCTCTCTCTCTCTCTCCTCTCTCTCTCTCTCTCTCTCTCTCTCTCTCTCTCTCTCTCTCTCTCTCTCTCTCTCGAATGGTCGGTCCTTGTATTAGTAGGGGAGGTACATGGGCTGACGCAAACACAGGCATACCAATCAAGCAAAAATATGCATCCTATTTCCCCGTCATAAACCCCCCCTTCCCCCCCCCCCTTTCCTCCCTCCCCCCTCCCCCCCTCCCCCCCTCCCTCCTCCCCTCCCACCCCCCCTCACCACATTCCTTTGCCCTCCCTTTGCCCTTCTCTCCCCGTCCTCTCAACCCCTTCCCCTCCCTTTGCCCTCCTTTGGCTTTCTCTCCTGTCCTTTCACCCTCTCCCCCCCCCCTCCCCTCACGCCCCATCCGCAGCGGTGTTTGAGCGCGTGGTGGAGGCACAGGCGCAGCTGCACAATTACAAGAGCCTCGTCGCCTTCGCGCTCTTCACCGCCCTCTACCTCCTCATGCTCTGCCTTCAGGTGCACTCCTCCTCATGCTCTGCCTTCAGGTCCGCTCCTCCTCATGCTCTGCCTTCAGGTCCGCTCCTCCTCATGCTCTGCCTTCAGGTCCGCTCCTCCTCATGCTCTGCCTTCAGGTCCGCTCCTCCTCATGCTCTGCCTTCAGGTCCGCTCCTCCTCATGCTCTGCCTTCAGGTCCGCTCCTCCTCATGCTCTGCCTTCAGGTCCGCTCCTCCTCATGCTCTGCCTTCAGGTCCGCTCCTCCTCATGCTCTGCCTTCAGGTCCGCTCCTCCTCATGCTCTGCCTTCAGGTCCGCTCCTCCTCATGCTCTGCCTTCAGGTCCGCTCCTCCTCATGCTCTGCCTTCAGGTCCGCTCCTCCTCATGCTCTGCCTTCAGGTCCGCTCCTCCTCATGCTCTGCCTTCAGGTCCGCTCCTCCTCATGCTCTGCCTTCAGGTCCGCTCCTCCTCATGCTCTGCCTTCAGGTCCGCTCCTCCTCATGCTCTGCCTTCAGGTCCGCTCCTCCTCATGCTCTGCCTTCAGGTCCGCTCCTCCTCATGCTCTGCCTTCAGGTCCGCTCCTCCTCATGCTCTGCCTTCAGGTCCGCTCCTCCTCATGCTCTGCCTTCAGGTCCGCTCCTCCTCATGCTCTGCCTTCAGGTCCGCTCCTCCTCATGCTCTGCCTTCAGGTCCGCTCCTCCTCATGCTCTGCCTTCAGGTCCGCTCCTCCTCATGCTCTGCCTTCAGGTCCGCTCCTCCTCATGCTCTGCCTTCAGGTCCGCTCCTCCTCATGCTCTGCCTTCAGGTCCGCTCCTCCTCATGCTCTGCCTTCAGGTCCGCTCCTCCTCATGCTCTGCCTTCAGGTCCGCTCCTCCTCATGCTCTGCCTTCAGGTCCGCTCCTCCTCATGCTCTGCCTTCAGGTCCGCTCCTCCTCATGCTCTGCCTTCAGGTCCGCTCCTCCTCCTTGCCTGCCCATGCCGTTTATTGTGCTTGCATGCTTCCTTGTTCCTCTCGCATCCTTACCCACTCGCATGCGCCCCCTGCCGCGCTAAGCCTGTAAACGAATGTGATTCATTATTCGACAAAATACTCGCATACTCAAATTTGATGCGACATGTTACTTGCACATAGTCGATTGTCGAATATTTGCTTAGTGCGGATCTTGCCCCAGTATCCGAGGATATGAAGTATGTTAGGGTGATTGAGACCAAACCAGACTTAGCCTGGTCTCCATCATATTCCACAGCAAGGAGTAAGCCTGCCTGTCACAGCAGCACTGCAGTGGTAATATTTTAAAATCACCAGTGAGAACGGCTGGCCCCGGTCACGGCACCCGGGCCCACCCAACTCTCATTGTGCCTGCCAAATGCGTGCTGGCTGGGAATGGCGTATGAGGAGGTTAGTTGATCCGGGCCCTGGCCCTGGCTATGGCCCTAGCCCAGGCCCTGGTCCTGCTGGTCCTGGTCCTGGTGTTGGTCTGGGTGCTGGTGCCGGCCGTGGCCTATGCTCATGCCTAGTCACGGCTCACCGCCTCTCCTGGTATCCCGCATCATGCTCGCTTGCTCGTCTCTGTGCGTCATGCGTCCCCCCCAACCCCACCAGGCGCAGTCCTTCCAGAGCTACCAGGTGGCCACCGCTCACAACGTCCTGCTGCCTCCGGTATGCCTTTGGCCGCCTCCCCTCTGCCTGCCCCGCTGCCCTATCATGCGCCCTCTATGTAACCACTTGCTGGCACATCACACCACGTGCTCTCCTCTCCCTTGCTACCACACACTTTCTCCCTTCCAACCGCAGCCGCTGACCTCCAATTGTTACCTCATGATTCTCTGCGCACACGCGTGCGCACGCGCGCGCGGGTTGTGTGATTGGGTGTGTGTGGGCGTGCATGGTGTGCGTGCTTTGAGTGTGGCAGGACTACTCCAAGGACTCGAGCTACTCCTTCACCAGCAGCAGTGCTTTCTACGCGTGGCTCAACGACAGCATCATTCAGGTGATTTCAAGAACAGTGTGGTTCAGGTGATTCCGACGACAGCAACATTCAGGTGATTACAATATTCAGGCGATTTCAGTGATAGCATCATTGTGATTCCAAATGTTCAGGTGATTACGATAATAACATCGTTCAGGTGGTTCCAAGGACAGTTTGATGCAGGTGTTTACAATGACAGCTTCAATCAGGTGGTCAAAGGCTCATATTTTCAGAGATTCATTCTGTTGATTTGTCCCGGAGCCCACACAGTGGTTGGGTCGATTCAGCTGCTCCAAGTGCGCACCAGTCAACCCAAAATATCAACAGGCTGGTCCCTTCTCCGTGTTCTTCTCACCCTGCTCAGGCTGTATGGACGGACCCGCAGTGTGGCGACGGCACGTGCACGCCCCCCACGGAGGTGCCAGCGGTGGGTCGCTTCGGGTGCGCCCTGGACTGCGGGGTCGCCACCAACGTGACGGCCGTCACAGTGGCGCTGCGCTGGCGCTTTGCCTCGAGCGACGCCATGGCTGCCTCCTCCTGGAACCTCTGCTCCACCGCCATCCGCGATGTGTGCTGGTGAGCCAGCAGCGTGAGGCAGCGAGCAGTCAATGTGTGTGAGAGTGTGAGTGCGTGCGTGCGTACATGCGTGTGCGCGTGAGTGTGTGTGCGCGCGCGCGTGCATGCATGCGTGTGTGTATGCATGTGTGTGTACATGAGTTTGTGTGTGCGTGTGTGTGCGTGTGTGCACACGCAGGTGTGTGTGTGTGTGTGTGTGTGAGAGAGAGAGAGAGAGAGAGAGAGAGAGAGAGAGAGAGAGAGAGAGAGAGAGAGAGAGAGAGACTTTAGCCCTCTGCCCTCTGCCTTCTCCCTCTCACCTCTGTCCTCCTGGCTATTTAAGGCCTTTCCTAGCTTGCTTCTTCTCATTATTTCGTCGTGGTTCCATTTTCGGCGGCTCGCGCCGGCGGCCTTTGGCAGCGCGTCTCTGGTGGCAAGACACTAGCGCAAGTTCTCGACTACAAGGAACACACACACACCAAGCAAGCTGGGAGACCAAGTCCTACGGGAGGCAACATGCAGTTCTACACTCGGCGACGCGCTACTGCGTGTACAGGCCAGCCCCCTCCGCCTCAAGCAACGAGAGAAGACACCCTGCCATCGCGTGGAGGAGCTCCGCCGAGAAGCGAAGAGTGTCAACTGGGGGCCCGCTCTGAGCGGCAGCGTGAAGATCAAGGGCGAGGCGGGGGAAGGTACGGGCTAAGGGCGCTACCCCGGCGGGCGCTTCCGACACGGGCGATAAAAGGGGGAGAATCGCTGCTGCCCAAGAGACGCACTGTCCTTGGGGCACTTGAGCAAAACTGCTCGGTGTGTGACGCATGGCCTTACACGCCGCCAGCTGCAAGCTCGCCACCCCCTCAGCCGCCCCCGCCAAGTTCCACATCCGGCACATGCTCAGCGTGGGGTCTCTCCCCGCGCGGGTGGGGAGAGGTGCAGTCGGAATTCCGCGCGGCGGAACCATCGCCACCTGGTCCGCAGCCTGTCCAAGATAACCCGGAGGAGCGGGGTAGCCAGGGGCCTGGCGGCGCCCGCGGAACGGTCCCCTCGCCACTGCTGCTGGCAGGTACTCGCGCAAAGTCGGCGCGCGCAATGGAGCCGCTTCAGCCGCAGCGTTGCTGGTGGGGGGCTCAGCGGTCACAGACACATGGATGTGAGCCGCTTCCCCCCCCGCTTGAG
Source organism: Closterium sp. Yama58-4 (assembly GCA_947470075.1). Taxonomy (NCBI): domain Eukaryota; kingdom Viridiplantae; phylum Streptophyta; class Zygnematophyceae; order Desmidiales; family Closteriaceae; genus Closterium; species Closterium sp. Yama58-4. Next base: position 50,882 of record CANIUD010000031.1, read on the forward strand.
CCTGCCGCACTGCCTCCGCCACCATATTCGCCGCGCGGTCAGCCGCGGAGCCCCGAGCGCGACTTCCCCCGCCGCGCGGAGAACCATTCCGCCGCCCCCGACGACCTCCAGATCCTGGCGACGGACGACGAGGCGGGGAGGGCTCCTTCCGGCGAGATTCCCACTGCCCCGCGTGAACACCGCGGCCCCGGCGTGGCAGCGATGGCCGGGGAGACCGCTGCCGCGGGGAGCGCTTTTCCGGCGACCTCTGCGGAGAGCGGTAGCGGCGGTCGCGGCGCTGAAGTTTACGTTGGTATTCGTCCCACCTCTGCCGCGACTCCCACGGCTCAGGAGCGCGATTCACGGGGGATGAGGGCCGAGACCCACGACGCTGCGGGGATCCTCCGCGCTGCTGACGCGCCGGCTCAGCATTCGACGCGACGATCAAGGGAGCACGGGACTGCTCAGGAGATTCGTGACGCCGCAGCGGAAGTGACAACCCACGCTCCAGACGGCTCACAGGCGCCGACGCAACAGGATGGGCCTGGAATGGGGGACGAGGAGGTGCAGGCTCCGGGTTCGGCTGAGCCACAGGCTGAGCGCTCTCCGCGGTTGCTTCAAAGGCGCGGTCGCGACCCGCGGACCCCACCATCACGACCGAGACGTGAGCCGAGGACGCCAGACCCACGATTGGCGGAGGAACAAGTCGGCGAAAACCGCACGCCGGCAAGGCGCAGCTCCGTCGCAGGGAGAGGCTCGTCTGGCCGTCGGCGCGGAAGTAGAAGAGGACGCCTGGGAGGCGGAACAGCCAGGGGAGGCGGGCGGCGAACAGGCGCGAGCGCGTACGCAAGGACGGCTGAGAGACTGCTAAGGGAGAGCGTGGAAGGCGGTGAGGTAGCCGCTAGCAGCAACGAGAATGGTGAATCAGAGAATGACGGGAGTGACGGGGGTGACCCTGGTTTTAACCCGGAAACGGAGGGAGCATTGGATGCTGAACTCGAAGCAGATGAGGAGCTCCTGGTTCGGGGGGCCGAGTTTCCAGACCAACAAACTGGAGCCGCATCTGCAATTCGTCGGCCTGCCAGGAATCTGAATGTGGGGGGAAATCAGGCTTGGAGAGGAAATCGAACCGCGGCATCAATCACATTTGAACCCGCCACAACCAATGGGAGCCCTACAATTCCAACCCCTACCCCTCCCATGATCCACCAACGCGACCTGGCGAAACGCGGGGACCTCTTCGCACAGGTCGCGGTCTGGGACCTGGCACCTCTGCGCGACAGTCGTCAGCCCCCCCTCGCTCGCCACCCACCCAAAGACCTCCGCGAATCGTTCGCAGTCTGCCTGCTCACCCCACTCCTCCACCTGGCAGCCAATCCCAACTCTGCCGCTGGGTGGAGGTTACTGACTTACCTCCCGCGAATCCTCCTCCGCACCTCGTCAGCTCGCCAGCCTGACCGGAGCGCGATGATGAATCGGCTCCTCCGATTTCGTCAGGGACTTTGGTCAGGCGTGTACGATGAGGATGCCGAAGCGATCTCCCTCCCAGCCCAGCCACGCCACGCCCCTGACACACAAGGCATATTGGCCAGAGCGGAGGGACTAGCCAAGCGTGGCAACCTTGCCAAAGCCCTACAATCCCTCCAAGCTACCCCAGTCTCACCCGCCTCCCCCGAAGTGCTCACGGCCCTAACGGCAAGACACCCGCAAGCCAATCAAGCTCTACCCGAGTGAATACACACCTACTCCTCCGAAAACCCACCTGGGATTGAGCCACGTGACTTCAGGCGCATTATCGCCAAGCTGCCCAACGGGGTGGGGGCCGGGCCCTCGGGCACAACGTTTGAACACATCCGAGACGCCGCCCTGGGAAATGCCGACATATTCGAGCATCTGCTAGCTCTTACGAACACGGCACTAGCAGGAAAACTGAGTACGGAAGCAACCGAACTCCTCACAGCCTCGCGACTCCTCGCCTTCACGAAGCCGCAAGGAGGGACCCGTCCGATTGCCGTGGGCGAATGCCTGTGGTGCATCGTAGCAAAGGCAGCGCTGTTTCTGAATGGGGCGGTGGCTGGAGGGATAGAGGCGGCTATTCATACCGCGCGCACATACCTGGAAGAAAATCCGGGCTCGGTGGCGCTGCAGATCGACCTCGCCAATGCCTTCAACGCGGTGGAAAGGGTGGCGGTGTTTGAGGGGCTCAAGAACGACGCTCTGGGGAACTTAGTGCCCCTCGTTCGCCTCTCTTACGGGGCCCCTTCTGCCCTCCATCTCGACCACGACTTCGGCGTGGCGCCACTGCTAAGCGCCAGAGGCGTCCGCCAGGGGGACCCCCTCGGTCCCCTCCTCTTTGCGGCAAGCATCCACCCCTGCTTAGTCGCAACGACCGCAGCTCACCCTCGGGTCGTCATACTGGCCTACGCGGACGACATCACACTGCTGGGGAAGGCTGAAGCATGCACCGAGGCGTTTTCTCACCTTACAGCAGCGCTACGTCGCATTGGCCTTGAGCATAACCTAGGGAAATGCGAGGCCTGGTCCGCAACTGCCGTTGATCCCTCCACCCTCCCACCAGGCTTCCCCATCGCAGCAGATGGACTGCGAGTACTTGGGAGCCCAATTGGGACGCCTGCAGGCTGCGCCTCAAGGATAAGAGAGAGACTGGCGGCTGCAGCGGAACCTTTGCCGCTACTGTCACAGATGGACCCCCAGCTGTGCCTGCTCCTACTCACTCGCTGCGTGGGGCGGCGAGCCTCCTTCCTGGCCAGGACTACACCCCTCACGGCCCTACCAGAGGAGGAGTGGTCGGCGTGGGGGGAGCAGCTACTACTCACCTTCCTGGAAGCAGCCCACATTATGGTCCCGAGAAGTGACGCGGAGAAAGGGCGAATCTGGAGACAGGCGGCGCTGCCTGTAACACTGGGCGGGCTCGGTATTACAAACCCGGCGGTTGAGGGGGGTTATGCCTACCTTGCGTCGGTGGTCGGCACCTCCCACCTCCTGCACTCCCTGAATGACACTCTACACCCAGATGTGGCAGCCCTCCTCCCCCTAATGGACCCCTCCCCTGGCTCTGCGCATGATCTGCCAGCGCGCCTTGCAGCAGCAGAGGCAGCCCTCCCCCCAGAGGCCCTGGAGATCCTTCAGGCAGGGAAAGCCAACCCCCAGGGCCTCAAGCTGCAGCGGTCGCTAGCGCTAGCGGTTCAGACACGCCGCTTCCTGAGAGTCATGAACGAAGCAAGGGAGATGCGCCCCAACCCCCTCTCTGGCCACGCGCAGCGGATGCAGTCGGTGCTTGGCCCGGGAGCGGGAGACTGGCTGCTAGCGTTACCCATCATACCTTCGCTTAGAATGGGCCCCTCCCAGCTCTCCTCGGCCGCCGCCTTCCGCCTCGGCCTCCCCCTACCTGTCCCCAGGCGCTGCGACTGCCGCTACCGCACACAGTTCCCAGACGACCGCCTCCCCAACCACCTCATGCGCTGTGAGAAAGGGGGAGGGCGGATTGCTACTCACCACGCTCTCTGGGACGAGATAGCCCTGATAGCGGCAGAAGCGGGGTTCACGGTGCACAAGGAAACATACGTTTATTCTCTCGTTGAAAACCTGAAGGCGGACGTCACAATCCGCCATCCCCTGACGGGAGAAGTCTGGATGTGCGACGTGACAGTAACTGACCCCGTGTCCCATCAGGACAAGCACTGCAACAAAGCACCGGGGTGGGCTGCAAGGGCGGCAGCAGACAGGAAAGAGCAAAAATATGCGCACAGGAACGCGTGGGTGGGCTTCCACGCACTAGCGGTCGAAACCTATGGGTACCCCTCGCCCGGGGTGATGGCGTTTTTTGCGGCAATGCGCGGAGCTGGCGGCTAAGCTGAGATTCAACGCAGCTCCCTCCTCCTACGAGGCCGCCAAGCTGCTGACGGAGTACCGCCAGCGCTGGAGCGTGTGCTTCCAGAGGGCGCAGGCCAACGCTCTCCGCTGCAAGACCAACGAGGCGCTGGCTGCGGATGAGCTGGGCATGCGGGGGCCATCTGCCCCCTTAGCGAGGGCCAGCTGTACCAGCTGATAGAGCCCCCGTTCGACCTCTAGGGCCGGACGAAGGGGGGCGGGAGATTGGGAGGGTTAGGATCTAGATAGGATGCATATTTTTGCTTGATTGGTATGCCTGTGTTTGCGTCAGCCCATGTACCTCCCCTACTAATACAAGGACCGTTCGAGAGAGAGAGAGAGAGAGAGAGAGAGAGAGAGAGAGAGAGAGAGAGAGAGAGAGAGAGAGTGAGAGATAGAGAGAGAGAGAGAGAGAGAGAGAGAGAGAGAGAGAGAGAGAGAGAGAGAGAGAGAGAGAGAGCACTCACAATGCTTTGAGGGATGAGTGCGCAAAGATAGCGGCTGAAGCGGGATTCACGGTGCACAAGGAGACAACGGCATACTCACCGGTCGAAAACCTCAAAGCGGATATCTCTATCCGCCATCCCGACACCGGCGCATTGTGGATATGTGACATCACAGTCACGGACCCCGTCTCCCACCAGGATGGGTACGCTCGCAAGGCACCCGGATGCAAGCGGATAAGAAGGAGACCAAGTATGCCGGGAGGAGCCCTTGGGTGGGCTTCTACGCCATGGCCGTGGAAACCTACGGGTACCCCTCAGCTGGAGTCCTCGATTTCCTTCGCAGCTGCGCGGAGCTGGCGGCTAAGCGGCGGTTCAACGCCCCACCGAAGTCGAGGGAGGCGGCGAAACTACTCACCGAGTACCGCCAGCGCTGGAGCGTGACCCTGCAGAGAGCCCAAGCCAACGCCCTCAGGGACAAGACCCACGAGGCACTTACCGCGGATGTGCTTGGCCTGCAGGGTCCGTTCACTCCACTGAGCAAGGACCAGCTATACCAGTTGGTAGAAGACCCCTCCGGCCACTAGGGCCGGAAGGGGGGGGGGAGGCGGCGGTAGAGGTGACGGGATAGGGGTTTGATATAGTCGCTCTGCTGCATGTGTTTGCTGACGTACCTTGTCTGTACCGCGATGATATTAATACAAAGGACCGTTCGAGAGAGAGAGAGAGAGAGAGAGAGAGAGAGAGAGAGAGAGAGAGAGAGAGAGAGAGAGAGAGAGAGAGAGAGAGAGAGAGAGAGAGAGAGAGAGAGAGAGAGAGATTGAGTGTGTCAGCGTGATATATGAGTGAATATGATTTGAACCTTTCAAATTTTACCACAGTTTACTTGTGTATTCCTGCGCTCCTTTGTGTGGTATGTGCATGAAAATTGAGGTGTCCTCCTAATAACCCGCTCTCCCCGCACGTCAGGTTCGAGGGTCCTCAGCTGTTTACGGAGGTGGCAGGCTGGCAGGCGCTCACGGTGCAGCTGCCAGACAACGACTGGTTCGTCTCACTCACTGCACCTGACGGCAGGGTGAGCGTGTACGTCTACGAGTCACAGCCCACCACCACCTCCGATGGACCACAGTTCCCTTCAGCTTCCCTCGACCCAGCTGCTGCAGCAGCAGCATCAGCAGCACCACCCTCCTCACCCACTCCTGCGCCTCCCCCCTCTAGTGTCAGCGCCCCCGCCTCCTCGCCCTCTGCAGCGCCAGCCCCCTCGGCGGGCGGGAAGGGGAGGGTGCGGCCGTCCAATGGCACGGGCGCTAACGTGCTGCTCGCTCTCATCGATGGCTGTGTGGCAGATAGCGAGAGCGGTCTGCAGCGGTGCAGACAGGTATAATGGAACGGCTCTTTAGGAAGGAGGGCGTGCAGTGTGGTGCAGATGGGTACCGTGGAAATACTGGGTGTGCTGTGTGTGATTGGGTAAAATTGGGAGAGTAATGGGCTGTGTTGCAGAGTGGTTGGGTGGACTGTGAAGTGATTTTTCATTCCTGCCGTGCTTCATCCACACGCTGGTAGGGCAGGGCACGATACTGAGCTCGCACCACCTTGCTTGCACCACCTTGCTTGCACCACCTTGCTTTCACCTGATCCTTTCTCTGCCTCCATCCCATCCTCTCCTCTCCTCTTTGTCCCAGACTTGCGCAGTCTGGACTCTCTGCCTTCCACAACTATGCACCAACAGCAGCAGCGCTAGCAGCAGCGGTGGTGCTACGTCTCCGCCCATGCGGGTGGCCTCGTTGGCTCTGGGCAGCTGCTTCCAGGCCTGCAACGCCATGCTGCCCCGCACCTCCTTCCTCCCACCTGACAATGTCTCCTGCTCCCTGGTACGCTGCAATCACTGCGGACAATATTTCAACTGTCACGTGGTAACGAGCCAACAGAAAACCGTGCTTCCTTTTTACCTCGATCATTCCAACCCAACTAGCGGTTCACTGCATGTGTCATCACTTCCCTAATAGATGGGTCTGCTTTGAGATGTCTCTCAAATCCAGCGATCAGTTCACTGCGATTTCTCATCACTGCACTGGCTGCCTGGTGAAGAGTGGTTGAGCCACTATGTGGCTAGCTAGGTGTGAAGCATTGCCATCACTACATGTACATGACATTCCCTGTCCTGATGTCTTATAGCATCTCTCTATTCAACTCCATGAATAGTCGACCCTTGCTGCATACTGACTTAACTGTTCCCCTGGTGTCCTGTTTCTTGACTTCACTCTCTTCCCTCTCTTCTCTCTCTTCCCTCTCTTCCCTCACTTCCCTCTCTTCCCTCACTTCCCTCTCTTCCCTCTCTTCCCTCTGTTACCTCTCTTACCTCTCTTCCCTCTCTTCCCACTCTTCCCTCTCTTCCCTCTCTTTCCTCTCTTCACTCTCTTCCCTCTCTTCCCGCTCTTCTCTCTCTTCCCACTCTTCCTGCTCTTCCCTCTCTTCCCTCTCTTCCCTCTCCGCCCTCTATTCTCTCTCTTCCCTCTCTTCCCTCTCTGCCCTGTCTTCCCTCTTCCCACTCTTCCCTCTCTTCCCTCTCTTTCCTCTCTTCACTCTCTTCCCTCTCTTCCCTCTCTTCCCGCTCTTCCTGCTCTTCCCTCTCTTCCCTCTCTTCCCTCTCTTCGAGCCCTTCGTCCAGACGCCCTCATGCACTGGTGCGCCCTCTCCCCACCCTCCTTCCATTCCCACCCTCCCGCCCTTCCTACCCTCCCGTCCTTCCCTCCACCTCCCCCCCCCTCCCCACCCTCCTGCCCTCCTCACCCTGTTGCCCTCCTCACCCTGTTGCCCTCCTCACCTTCTGCTCTCCTGATTCTCCTGCCCTTCCGCTCACCCTCCTGCCCTTCCGCTCACCCTCCTGCCCTTCCGCTCACCCTCCTGCCCTTCCGCTCACCCTCCTGCCCTTCCGCTCACCCTCCTGCCCTTCCGCTCACCCTCCTGCCCTTCCGCTCACCCTCCTGCCCTTCCGCTCACCCTCCTGCCCTTCCGCTCACCCTCCTGCCCTTTCCCCCACCCTCCTGCCCTTTCCCCCACCCTCCTGCCCTTTCCCCCACCCTCCTGCCCTTTCCCCCACCCTCCTGCCCTTCCCCCCACCCTCCTGCCCTTCCCCCCACCCTTCTGCCCTCCACCATCCTGTCCTTCCCCCCACCCCTCTGCCATCCCGACCCTCCTGCCCTCCTCACCCTCCTGCCCTCCTCACCCTCCTGCCTTCCCCACCCTCCTGCCCTCGTCACCCTCCTGCCCTCTCACCCTCCTGACCCCGGTCATATTGCTTATGTTTTGCTATTTCACGGCCTTCCACAACTTCCTCTCTTGCCGTAATGTTATCTGCAATGCAATGATGTGCCACATTTATTTTCCACCTTTCCGCCTTAGATAGTCTGAGCCCTTACCCTCCATCATTTCCCACTCCCAGCTCTCCTAAGGACGTCAGTGAGCTGGAAAGATCTCCCTTCTGACTTTTCTAAAAAGCAGCCCCCAGGAGGAGTCATACTGTGTTGCCTCTGCCATTGCCTCGTGTGCAGACATCCTCTCAGAAGCTGCTGGTCACGCAACCACAGCAGCAGAAGAAGCAGGCCCGTCTTCTTCCCGTCTTCTTCTTTCTGCGTCGATTCCCGATAATGCAAATCAGCAAAGCTTCATGTCATCTGTCCTCCAGGTCCGTGCACTGCACTCTGCACTGCCTGCACTGCCTGCACTGCCTGCATGTTGGTTTTTGAGAATTCTCAAAAACCAACTCGTATGACATGACATGACACACCTGCCTGTTGATCTTTCTGTGTTGTTCTTGGAACACCCGTGTAAGGCCTAATCAGCAGCTGTGTGCAGTGATGCTGATGCTGTATTTGCTGTGTTTCCTAATGCGTTCCTCTTGCCTTGTCTGTTTCAAAACCATCTCTGTTGTCTCCACTGCTGCCTTTACACTCTGCTGCTGCCCTCCTGGCTACTGCGCTCTTTCCTCTGCTCTTCACTCCCCCACTCCCCTCCCCCTCTCTCCTCTGCTCGCCACTGCCCCCACCTCTCCTCTCCTCTGCTCGCCACTGCCACGTGCAGCACCACCAGCAGGTGAGGCAGCAGCTGCAGGAGACGTGGGCGCAGCAGCATGAGGCACTCGAACCAGCAAGGCAGCAGCATGCCGTGGGGGGGGCACACGTCTCTGCCACTGCCACCACTCCCACCAACACACCCAGCACCCGCGTTTGGCCACCACAGGGGCCTCACACTCTGCCACCATCGCCACCAGGTGCCTGCTTCCCCCTTCCTGAGGCTTCACTGCTTTTCCGTCCTCTCTCTTCCCCCTCGCACCTCCACTTTCTTCCCATCATCTCCTCCACCCAGGCCATCTTTCAAGTTGATTGACTTTCTCCTTCTCTTGCCTTGCTATAGAGGCACAGAAAAGGCCGATCTTTTAACAAGTTGAGGAAGGCACGAGCACAGTACTGAATGGCGCCTCAAACCCGCCGTTTCCGAATTTGATATATTGGTTTGGGTTCGACTCAAATTGGATTGACCAGATCGACGCAACTGTGCCTCGCGATCCACGTTGTGCTGCTCCCACGTTGTGCTGCTCCCACGTTGTGCTGCTCCCTAGATTCACCTCTCCACCCGCAGGTGCCACCTCACCTCAGATCGCAGCCTTGCTGTCTCTTTCTCAGATCGCCTTCCTCTTGGCCTATCCCTGCAACCGCCCTTCCCTGCACCCCCCCTGCCCTGCACCCACCCTTCCCTGCACCCGCCCTTCCCTGCACCCGCCCTTCCCTGCACCCGCCCTTCCCTGCACTGCACCCCCCCTGCCCTGCACCCGCCCCTCCCTGCACCCGCCCTGCCCTGCAGCGTCAGCCGCTCCGCCAATCACGCGAGACCAGCTGCTCGTTTGGGAGAGCCTGGGGACCACCAATGACGAGCGAATCAGGGCGTGCCAGGTGGCAGTGGCGCGGGCGCTGTGCACCGCAGTGAAGGAGAACTGCTTGGCCGGGCCGACCGGTGGCGCCACCAATGCCAGCAACAGTGCTGGCACTGATACCAGCAGCAGCAGCAGCAGCAGCAGCAGCAGCAAGCAGGGGAGCAGCATGGGCAGTGGCGGTGGGTCGCTGCTGTGGTCCTCGCCGGCCAAGAGCCTCTCCCTCGCCTCTCGCAGTCGCCTCGTCGCTTTCCTCTGCACACTCTTTGGCGGCCCTGTGGCCAACAACCCACTCTGCAATTTCACCCAACCTTCCTCTGGGCGGCAGTTGAAGGGTCAGACAGAGCTTGTGGATTACATTCGAGCGACACACCGCACGTACGGGGCTCACAGGGGGGTCTGAGAGGGGGTCTTGGAGAAGGGCTGGGAGGGAGGGGGCTCACTGGGCGCTGAGAGGGGGCTGATGGTGGGCTGAGAGGGGGCTGATGGTGGGCTGAGAGGGGGCTGATGGTGGGCTGAGAGGGGGCTGATGGTGGGCTGAGAGGGGGCCGATGGTGGGCTGAGAGGGGGCTGAGAGGGGGACTGAGAGGGGGCCGAGAGGGGGCTGAGAGGGGGGTTGGGGGTGACTGAGGGGGGGTAGAGAAGGTTCGTCTTTGCTTTCTCTAGGCTTAAATACTAAACCTGATCTCACTTCGTCTCCAGCTTAGAAGGTCAGGCAGTTGCTATTCTATCCTTTCACGCACACTCTCCCCATTTTCCTCGCTTCCCTCCCCCCCTCCTCTCCATTGCGTCCTCTGACTCACCTTCATCTTCTGTTGTCATTGTCCCCAATCCCCTGCTCATCTCAGCCCAATCCCCTGGACCCCTGCTCATCCCACCCCAATCCCCTGGACCCCCGCTCATCCCACCCCAATTCCCTGGACCCCCGCTCATCCCACCCCAATCCCCTGGACCCCCGCTCATCCCACCCCTGCACCGCCCGCAGTCCATCTCGGCGTTTCTCTGCCGCCCAGCAGTCTCTCTTCATCCAAATCCTCATCATGGCACTGCAGTCAGTCGTGCAGAAGATGCCAGATAATGCCGTCCAGGCTGCCACCCGTCTGCTGCATGCCTAAGATGATGTCCGATGCTTCTTCCTGCCCCCAAGGTGCCCTTTGCGCTCTCAGCTCGTTGACTCTTTTTCTCAGGTCTTTTGTTCTGCTGCTGATGCTCTTCTTCTCCACCTCCCGTCCATGCTCTGCCTCTCAATATGGTTTCTCTCGTGCCAATGACCCCCTTTCTTCTCGCGCTGCTCTCCTCTCCTCTCGTGTGGCCCTCTCTGCATCGTTACTCTCCACTCGCCCAATCACTCACTCACTTCGCTTAGATTTGTTCCCACCCAATATTGTTTCCCTACTTCTCTTCCCTCCTTCCCTTTATCCCTGATCCTACCTCTCTCTTTCCTCCCCTCCCCCCATCCCCCCTTGCAGCTGACTTCACAGTGCTGTGGGACTCAACCTCCTTCGCCCGCCGTGCCATTGCGGATGGCCAGCGGGTCACGTGGGTGTGGAATGACGACAATTACCACGAGCTCAGAGGTGCGCCTGTAGCTGAAAATCCTCAGGCTGACCCCGTCCGGGTCGACCTGATTTGACCTGGCCCGAGCAGAACCGGGTCCAGGCTCGCCACGAGCCTCCCACTCTCCCAGGAGCTGCACGCCAATGGGGGGCGTGTTTGAAAAGCTGGGCATGTGAACATGATGGCGTGGTTGTGACAAAGCGATCAGAGGCTGGCCATTGGCCTCATGTCCATCGATATGGTTGGGAGCACCAACACTCCATCTCAACATGCCATCAACCACCTCAACATGCCATCAACTACCTATTGCTGCGTGCATGCTATTGTGAGTCACTGCTTTCCCCCAGTCAACCCTGTGCTGCTTTCTCAAGTCACAACCGTTTTTCATCATTGCCAAGGTGCAAAAAAACGGTGCGAGTATAATACGGCCCGTTTTTTACAGTTGTATGTTACGGTCAGATTTCAGAATTTCGGTCGTTCTTTTGTTAGAGATTTTTGTGAGGAAAAAAAAAGTCGAAAGCCATTCTTTTACTGACCAGGACAGCAAACAAGCATTGAAATGCTATCAAAATGTCTAGAATGCAGTCATTTAGTCGTCGTCGTCGTCGTCCTCCTCCTCCTCCTCCTCCTCCTCCTCCTCCTCCTCCTCCTCCTCCCCCTCACACTATTCATCCTCCTCATCGTCCTCCTTCCCGCTTTCAGTGTTGAAGAAAATGGATCGGTGAACTTAGGGCACGATAGGAAGAAGAAATATCCTTAGCAAGAAAATGGTACAAGTCTTAAAGAGTAGAGCAAGGTCCTTGTCCAAGGATAATTCCTAGTGAAGTGGGAAGCCACATATATGTGGCTGAACTTTTGAAGCTAGCTGCAGCACCTCAATGCTGAGGGCAAGGCTAGCCAACCTTGCCAAGCTAGCAATTGAGGCCACATGTTGCACATGTGGGCCAGGCTGGAACAACAGCCCACATGACAGCAAATGGCACACCATAGAGGTCAGCAAGGTGAGTGTGGGATGAGTGGACAGGTGGCAATGCCAACTGTGACCACACTTCACTGTGGTGGAGTGTGGACATGTAATGTGGAGCATAATGAGAAGGGATAGTGCAGCTGCTGAGAATTGAACCCACGACCTCTAAGACTAAGATGAGAATCTATCGCCTGGGACATACTTGCTGCACAACAAGCGTCACTACAGTCCCACGGATTGACCCCCGTGGTCTTCCTCTTGGCTGGTTCATCGGGGCCATGTCGGCAACCATGTGCAAACACTCGATCGAGGAACGGTGATTGGAAAAAATACGTGTTCAGCTATTGGTTAAAAAAAAATTGAGCATAACATACGACCATATTTTTGCACCACGTCAAAATGACAGCATTTAGGCGTTTAAAGACCGGAAAAATACGACAGCGTATTTTACGCCGGAGATTTTCGGCCGTATTTTGCACCTAAGTCGTAACACCCAGTTGAGTGTTGCCTCATCCTCACATTCATGACTTCTCGGGCTGCTCCCTCCTGCACTCCTTCACTTCCTCCATCCTACACTCCTTCACTTCCTCCCTCCTTCACTCTTTCACTGCTGCTTCCTGCACTCCACTGCTCCCTCCTGCACTTCTTCTCTTCCTCCCTCCTGCACTTCTTCACTTCCTCCCTCATGCACTTCTTCACTTCCTCCCTTCCGCACTCCCCCACTGCAGGACCGGTGAGCTCAGAGCCGTTTCTTGGGTTTGGAGCAGGTCGACTTGGCCTATCACGGCTTGCCACATGTGCATGGGACAACATCGGGCCCGGAGATGCGACGGATGAGCCTGCGCCATGCGTGCTGCGTGAGTGCACTGTAGCGATGACGTGGCATGCATGCGTGGATTGGTCACGCGCAAGCATGAAGTATTTCCAGCGTTTAAGCCAGTAAGTTTCCCTTGAAGCCAGAGGAGATGGGAATCAGCAGAGAGGAATGCACCCACGCCTTCCGTCCGTGTTGTTGCCATCATCCTCCTTGGGACAACTTTCATCCCCCCATGTATCCTTCACGCCCCCATGTGTTTCATGCCCCCATGTATCCGTCATGCCCCCATGTGTCCTTCATGCCCCCATGTTTCCTGCGCGCACCCTTGTGTCGCTCCTCCATTCCCCATGCCCCTATAATGTTCTCTGCTGATGTCAGTGCGTGCTGTATGACTCTGCATCTTCCTCATACCCCCACACGCTCCTGCCCACAGGGTCGCCTGGCGACACATCAGCTGCGCATTTCACGTACACCAAGGTGTTTGGCACGGCGCGGGACATGACCGTCAAGGACTCGCCGCAGTCGCTCGCCTCCACTCTCCTCCGCGCCACCCCCACACCAGGTGCGCCCATCCCCCAGTCAGGTGCCACCCCCCAGTCAGGTTCCACCCCCCAGTCAGGTGCCACCCCCCAGTCAGGTGCCACCCCCCAGTCAGGTGCCACGCCCTCACATGCATGCACGCACGCCCTCACATGCATGCACGCACGCCCTCACATGCATGCACGCACGCCCTCACATGCATGCACGCACGCCCTCACATGCATGCACGCACGCCCTCACATGCATGCACGCACGCCCTCACATGCATGCACGCACGCCCTCACATGCATGCACAAAGGCCCTCACATGCATGCACGCACGCCCTCACATGCATGCACGCACGCCCTCACATGCATAAACGCACGCCCTCACATGCATGCACACACGCCCTCACATGCATGCACACACGCCCTCACATGCATGCACGCACGCCCTCACATGCATGCACGCACGCCCTCACATGCATAAACGCACGCCCTCACATGCATGCACACACGCCCTCACATGCATGCACGCACGCCCTCACATGCATGCACACACGCCCTCACATGCATGCACGCACGCCCTCACATGCCAGTGCGCCCATGCCTGGCAGCAGGCAGGCACTGCCATCACGGGCTTGTACCGCAACCAACCCTGCAACGTGCCATCCCTCGACATGTCCTTCCCATCCTCGCCTCTCTTCATTCACTGCCCTCTCCATCCCCAACCCCCTCTCCCCTGCACCCATCCCCCTCCCCCCAGCAGAGCCGCCACCAAGCACGTCTGTGCGGCCGTACGAGCAGCTGCTCGCCACAAGCTGTGCGCCCACGTGTGCGCTGGCCATGCTGGCCAATGGCCGCTGCGACCCCGCATGCAACGTGGCTCCTTGCGACTTCGATGGGGGCGACTGTGCCTGCGCCACTGCCCATGCTGCTGGGGCTGGTGGCAGCAGCACTGGCAGCGCTAGTGGATATGTGCAGTGGTGTGAATGCCCAGTGCTGCAAACGCGGGGGGGTGATGGAGGTAAGCGCTCAAATGTCCGCATGTCTCTCTACGCTCTAGCCATTCTCCCTTCACACTGAAGCCTGGGAGGGTGGGGCAACTGGGTCATGCAATGTGTGCTTTCATGCAATGTGTGCTTTCATGAACATTGTTGTGCGCTTTCATGCAATCGCTATGTGTGCTTCCATGCAGAACTCTGCTTCCAGGGACACTTTCACTTTGTGGCTGCACCCCCCTCTTCTCTCCACCAGGGTTTGGAGTATAGGGTTTCACGGTGAAACCAAAATTACGGTTTTCGTAAAATACGGTCCGTTTTTTACGGTCGTTTTTTACGGTGATTTTTCAAAAAAACGGCCGTTTTTTTGTTAGAGAACTCTGCTCCCCAAGAAGAAAAGGAGAAAAACAAGGTCAAAAACATTTTCAATCATGCCAACAAGCGCACACATGCAAGAAGGGGTCCGTCCCCTTCATGCTTCTGCATTTCAAGTTCAATTTGGTCCCACTAAGTGGCCGTTTTGTTAGTTTAACAGAGAATACCTCCTGGAACCGTTTTAAACCGTTTTTTACGACCGTTTTTTACGATACCGTTTTTTACGGTAAATTTAAAAAAAACGGTCGTTTTTTTTAACCTTGGTTTCACCTCTCTTCCCTAAATCCTGCTGCACTCCTGACTTAACCAATCCTCCCCCTTTCTACCTCTCCCCACTCCCATGCATCGCACCGTTTTACATGCCATGGCGAAGCTGTATGCCCTTAGCTCACCGTTCACCCCTCCTCTCCTCCCCCTCCCCGTCATCCCTCTTCCCCATCACCCCCTTCCCCCTCTGACCTCCACGGTGCTCCTCAGCGTGCTGTGAGGCGGCGGGAGTTGGGGAGGCCATCAAGGTGCCCTTCAGGCTGCGCCGCTTTGGCTCCACTGTGCATCCCCTCGACGCCACTCCCGCCACCAATGCCTCTCTGCTGCCACGCACTGTCTCCCAGTACAACAGGTGCCGCACTGTCTCCCAGTACAACAGGTGCCGCACTGTCTCCCAGTACAACAGGTGCCGCACTGTCTCCCAGTACAACAGGTGCCGCACTGTCTCCCAGTACAACAGGTGCCGCACTGTCTCCCAGTACAACAGGTGCCGCACTGTCTCCCAGTACAACAGGTGCCGCACTGTCTCCCAGTACAACAGGTGCCGCACTGTCTCCCAGTACAACAGGTGCCGCACTGTCTCCCAGTACAACAGGTGCCGCACTGTCTCCCAGTACAACACATGCCATTGCCCTACTGCCTCTCTGCATTTCACCTCTCTGAATGCTGTCTACCCAGTAACTTTCAACGACAGCCCTTTCCACTGTGCTCCACAATGCTCTACCAGCATGGCTCCCCTCGCTCTCTGTGCCATGCGCTGTGTTCCTTCCTGCATGCACCATGCGTAACTTGCGTGTCTCACACCCCCCAGTGTGCTCGTGGGGCTGGTCATCGTGCAGTACCGCTGGAACTCTGACCGCTGTGCCAACAGCAGGTCAGTCAACCTCCTCACCCCAAACAAAGCCTCAGCAGTCAGAGAATCATGCCTGACTATATGCGTATTCCCCAGCCCCATGCACATTTTTTTCAAACTTCTCACTGCTTGTGTGCAAACGCACGTCCACTTTTCCTCTCCTTCCTCCCCTTGCATCTTCCCCTCCCCTGTCTCCCCCTGGCACGGCAGGTTCCACTTCCAGGACGCATGTGTGGGGGGGGAGTCGGCGAGTGCGTTTGGGGTGAACCCGGTGTTCCTGCCGTCCTCCTCGCTCTACAACCCCAATGTCGCCGTCACCAACACCACTGCCTTCACCAACCAGCCCTTCGCCAACCCCTTTGAGCTCAACGCCAAGGGGCTGCCCTTTGGCTTCCAGCAGCTCGTCAGTCACACCTTGCCTTCACCCATGCGCACTTCGTCCTGCTACAGTGCATGTATCCAAGTTACCATGGTACCATATCGAGTCAGATTGCGCACCCCCTCGAGGCTCATATTCTTTTAAGATCCTTAGCTCTCCTCATGGCACTCCAGGCAGTATGGTGGCAGCTGCATCTCCCTCCTCTCTATTCCTACGTGTTGTCCGAAACCATTTCAGTGTTTCTCCTTTCCCTCCTATGTGAGAGTCCTGATTGGAGCAACCTAGAGCAGGAATTTTTGCTTCAGGTTTTTGTGAATTCAACGTGGCCCGGCTTAGGTTCGGCTCATGCTCATGTCATGCCTACCTGATGTTCAACACAAAGTTTATCTTGGTCTGTGCACTCCCTCGCACTCTCAACCTACCCAACCCCCACCGTGTCCTCAGCCCGGCAGCGGGCGGTTCCCGATCGTGTTTGACGTGAATCTGGATAACGCGGGGGCAACACGGCGGCTGCAGTACTTGGTGGACGGCTTCTTCATCGACAACTACACCCGCTCCATCAACGTTGGGCTCATCACCCGCAATGGTACTGTGCCCGTCTATTGTGTCTGTAGCTTCAATGCCTCTCAGGCTGTGTGGGTTACACTGCTTGCTGGTCGGAAAGGAAGTGTCACAAAGTTAGGGTTTCAAATCGAGAATTCGAGTGCAGAGTAAAGATAAGGCACTCCTTTTTGAGTACCGAGAGAAACGGGATGAAGAGAGGAAAGAAAAGGATGGATGAAATTCACCCATTTTTCCATGCTGAGTTGGCAAAGTGGATCCCAACCAGATGAGTCTACAAAAACTGATAATCACTTATTGTTTTTTTTTTTTTATCACTAGCTATAATCTAATGGACCACAGCAAGAGCCTAGGTTCAACAGAAGGAACTCCTTCATGTTGTTCCAACCACTCACCATCTCTCTCCTGCCTTTGCACTCACCCTCTCTCGCCTGCATGTGCACTCGCCCTCCCTCGCCTGACTTTGTACTCGCTCTTCCTTGCCTTGCTTTACCCTCTCCCTATGTGCTTTCCTCCCTCCCGCCGCCCAGCGAACGAGCATCTATTCACGGCCACCAAGGCCAGCCTGACGGTGCAGTCGGGCGGCAGCATGGAGGCGGTGTTCCAGGTGCAGCCGGTGAACGTGGAGTATTACAACATGAATGAGAGCAGCAACGTGGCGCGCCTCGTGCTGGAGCTGCTCTTTGTGGCGGCGGTGGCGTGGAGCATCGTGGAGGAGGTGAAGGAGATGCTGTGGACGTGGAAGGTGCAGCGCCGCTCCTTCTGGCACTACGCCAGCAAGGGGTGGACGTGGGTGGACTGGCTCTCCATCGCTCTCCAGATCACCGCCATCGCCATCTGGTCCGCTCGCTTGGGGTGGCAAGGCATGGGGCGGCGAGGGTGGCAAGGGATGGGAATTATTTTTGTGATGAGTGGATTGAGTGTGGTGCCTCAGTCACGTACTGCTTACATCGGTGGAGGAGTGAAAACTCTTTGTATTTTTCTCACCCTCTCTACTCTACCATCCCACGTACAGGATAGCAGTGGCGGTGATGCGAGCACAGGGGTTCACTATCCAGCCTCACTACGACATCTACTACACGCTCGACGACAACCCGCGCTACTGGTCGCTGCCCAACCCACCCGTGGGCTATCAGGCGGCCATGTCAGCGGTGGACACGCTTGGCTTCATCACCAACCTCTGCTCCGTCTACTTCGCCCTTCAGGGCATCAAGTCAGTCTCGCTTCTCCTCTCCCATGCCCCTGCCTCCATCGCGTCTCGGCATGAGCAACGGGTCGTATCGGGTTGGATTGATCGGGTTCAGTTTTCGTGTGCGACTCCTCTTCCCTATCTCACCTCTCTCTCTCTCTCTTCTCCTCCCTCACCCCTCTCTCCCCTCGCCACCCTGTCCCATATCTTCCTTGCTCCGCTGGTCTCTACAATGTGCTTTCTTTGTGACCCCAGTCCCCCATCACTTCATGACCACAAAAGCCTTCTCTCCCATCTGTGTCATTGCTTTTATCTTTGCCTTTCCCCATGATGCCTGTCACCGTGCCATACCACCAGTGTGTTCATCATGGTGCTGCGCCTCTTGAAGCTGATGGACTTCCAGCCCAACATGGGCATCATCACCCGCTCCATCCGGGCAGCCCTGCCGTCGCTGCTCCACTTCTTCATTCTCTTCTTCATTGTCTTCGTGGCATACGCCACCTACGGCTACCTGGTGTTTGGGATGACCTTAGTACAGGTGTGTGCCGCTTGCGTGCTTCTCCCATGTTTCTGAAAGTCCCTCTCAACATGCTCTGATGTAAGACGTTATTTCTTTCTTTCCTTTTTTCCGGCTAGTTCGCGAGTTTTGTCTGTTAGGCATGAGCTAAGTACTAAACAGGGGACAAAGTGAGAGGCGTTGGCTTCCCAGTTCGAGGTGAAGCAGTCTTGCCGCTTCGACCGTTCGCCTCAGACCGGTTTGGCCGGCTCGTCCGGTTCGGTACCGAGCTGCGTCTATGCACGGCACGCCTCAGGGCTGCATGGATTTCAACATGGGTAGCAACACGAGGTTGCGAGTTCATATTGGAAGCTTCAAGTCAAGTCGCTGGTTCGAACCATTGCAGCCCCAACCGGACAGGGTTCGGTACTTGCTAAGTTCTAGACTTTGCCAAAAATAAGTGCAAAGTGTGTTTATTTGTGGCGCGTTTGAATTGCACAATATTCGAAGAGTCGCGTTTGATGGTGAGCAACTGATTGGACAGTAGGCAAGATCAAGAACCAAACCAGAACCGGTTAGGTTTGTGCTCAAACGAACCAGAGTGGTTGGACCCGAACCAAAGCCAGTTTGGGTCGAACCAGGATGTGGCCACTGGCCATGCCGGCACTTGGCCTGACCATTATTTCTTGAACGAACCGGTTCTTGTTTGTTTCGCTCTGAGCCTTCACTTATTGGGTTTGAAGAGCTTTTGGAAAAGGAAATGGGGAAATGGGTGGCTGAACAAATTGGATCGCGTGCTGCTCGTAGCATTCGCTTGTAGGTGATGTTATTCTAGCTCTCATAGAAACCGTTTCTGTTTCACTCACGCCACGAAGTCAACTTGGCGAAATGAAATCAAAGACTAAAATCAATCCGATGGGCTCGGAGCAAAGAATCTGTAGCACTTGAGATCATTGAAATCGACCATGAAGTGAGAGCAATAGCTGTTTATTTAAAGATGGGTACAAGCTACGAGTTAAGAATGAACTCCCTCTTTTTGCTCTCTAGTTTTATAGCCAAAACACGCAAGCAGAATTGTAACATTGAATCGCGCGCGACTTGGCGGACATTCGGACTTAGGATTACGTCCAATTTCCACGATGTCCGCATTCATAATTTCGGACTTTGCCGGGTTCATATCTTCACGCCAAAAGTGTGTGTTACACGAAATTGTAACAAGTGTAGCAAGTTGTTCAAAAACATTCGTGCACACTATCTCTACCTTTGTTTGTGCTTGTGGGGCTGCCAGGTGTCACCCTCACAACATTTCAGACCCAACCGGGAGAAGTTCGGTTGAGTGGCGACGCGGACAATCCGCTGTCACCCCAACCTTCCAAGAACAAACCCTCCCTTGGTCCGAGTCAAGGGAGGTCTTCGTGTGGGGGGCAATTCCCCCCCCCTCCCCCCCCACATTTCCAACAAGAAGTGCGTTAATTCGCCTTATGGTTGGTGCTAAGAGTAAGAGCATTACTTAGCCTTATGGTTCGTACCAAGAGTAAGTGCGTTACTAAGCCTTATGGGTGACGGACTTGTGCACGAACCCGATTTCTACCTTGCTTTTGGGAAATGTAGGTGTGAACTCTGAGACGATTGGCTTGGAGTGCTATTGTGCCTACAACGTCGAGCGCCTCATTTGGGACCTGCAATGCAAGGGAGATGTCCACAAGCGCATGTGACATATCCATGTCCTCCATTGGTGGAAATTGGGCAAGGCAGCAAGCGTGGCAACAATAGAGGAGGGCGTCACCTACGAAGAGCAACAAGGTGTGCAAGGAGATGAGCTGACTGGAAGCGTGGTGGTGAAGGCGTCGGCTACCTCGGGCCATGCGACTCGGGAGATTTGGCATCAGCGGCTCGCACATGTGGCTGTTTCTACATTGGAGTTTATGCACAAGGACAAGTGCGTGCATGGCCTGCAACTGCACCGACTCGCACATGTGGCACCTGCAAGGCGTGCATGCAAAACAAGTTCGCACGGTTCCCGCTTCCACGTGCCGAAGGATCTGAGAAGGCACCTTTGGAGGTAGTGCACATGGACCTGGTGGGTCCTATGAGGATAGAGAAGATTGGGGGTTCGCTATACGTTCTTACCATGGTGGACGAATAGAGCCGATTCATATGGGCTTATCCCTTCTCCAAGAAAAGCGACTCTGCAGGGACAATCAAGGAGGACTGGTTGCCGATGGTATTGTGACAGTTGATGCGGTTGGTGAAGGTGCTGAGGAGTGATCATGGTAGTGAGTTCTTTGGAGCTGACTTTGCGACATGGCTAAAAAAGAATGACATCCGAATACTGCAGCAGAATAGCATTGCCGAGTGTGCCAACCGGACCATCGACGAGGCGGCTACGACTATGCTGGGGGCTGCTAGGATGCCCAAAACATTATGGCCTGATGCTCTTCGCCATGTGATCACGGTCAAGAACAGGGTCTTCGCTCATGTTGGCGACAAGCACTAGGTACCGTACGAGCGTTGGCTTATATGAAGCCAAACATTGACATGCTAGGTGTGGGGCTGCATGGGGCTTGTGATGGTGCCTAAGGAGCAGAGGCACAAGCTGGAAGTTGCTGCTGTATGGGTTGTCCATCTTGAGAATGTTGAGCACTCAAAGGGTTGTCTGATGTGGGACCTTCAGAGCAAGAAGATGCTGGTCAGCCGCGACGTCAAATTTGTGGAAGACGTCATGTACAAGGACTAGCAGCAATAGCAGCAGGTGCATATTGGCTTGCGTCTGTAGGAGATTGAGTGGGTTGCTTTGAAGGAGGTTCAATTCCACCTTGATGACCTCCCTGGGTCAGAGCTAACCTTTGATCGAAATGGCAGTGGTGAGCAGCAAGTTGCTGGTCTTGCTGTGGAGGAGGGGCTGGAGGATGAATCGATAGGTGTGGCCTCACCATCTATGCCTGAGCTTTCTGCACCAGCCAAGGTCACAAAGAGGAGTGTGTAGAGTGGAGCTTCACCACATGGGCAACAGACAGCAACCTATGAGAAGAGAGAGGCAGCACCACCTTCAAGGCTGAAGTATAGCCGTTTGGAGGGCCCCAAGCAAAGTGCCATGACAGCTCAGGCGGATGAGGGAGATGATGAGAAGATCTTCTGTTCCTTCACACCTCTGCATAGAGAACCAGCCACAGTGGAGGAGGCACTGAGCGGACCAACTACCTTATAGAGAATGAGACTTGGGAGCTTGTTGAGTTACCCGAGGGGCGACGGCCGATCAGCAGCAAGTGGGACATCAAGGTGAAAAATAAAGCTGATGGTGTATTGGAGTAGTTCAAGAGCCGCTTGGTCGCCAAGGGGTTTCAGCAGAAAGAGAAGATTGACTTCAAGGAAATCTTCGCTCTTGTCGCTAAGCCTGTAACACTGAGAAGGAGGCAGGAAAAGATACTGCTGGATGGAGGCTCCAAGATGTCCCAAGCTGACCACAGCTTGTTCCTGCTCGGAGAGGGGGAGCAGCGGCTCTTGCTGTTGGTGTATGACGACGACATACTGTTGTTCTCATCTTTGATGGAGCAGATTGAGAGGAATCACAAGCTGGATGCTGGGGGGTGCTTCATACTACTTGGGGCTGCAAATTGAGAGAGATGTTGAGAGGTGGTGGCTGACGGTGCATCTCTGGTGTGATGGAGCGTTGGTGTGACTGGGGGTCGCACTGTGATGACGCCATTTCCTGAAGGCTTCAAGCTGAAGAAGGCAGCTTGATGATGATGTGATCGATGATGAGTGGCAAAACGATTACAAGTCACGCATTAAGAGTGTGATGTATGCTGCTGTACACACGCAACCTGATGCTTCATTCGGAGTGGGGCAGCTGGCCAGAGTTGTGCAGCCGCCCATCGAGAAGCAGTTGGAGCTAGCACAGCACATGGTGCAATGCCTTGGATCAACGACATCTGCTGGTGTTTCCCTTGCGGGCGAGTTGAAGCAACCTAGGGCAGATGGGATAATGTTTGGAACCTATGTCATGCTTAACGGACACTATGTGGGCCTTGGGAGAGGAGGATTATTCATATGTGGGCGGCTTTTTCTACATGGTCGGAGGAGGACCAGTGAGTTGGAGGTCCAAGAAGCAGAGTGAGAATCCTCAATCTTCGACGGAGGTAGTCTAAATGGCAATGTACCATGCCATCATGGACATTGTGCTCCTGAGGAAGCTGCAGGAGAACATGGGAGCTGAACAGGAGGGACCTACACCACTTTTCTTCGACAGCAAGGATCCCAAATGGGCTGAACAAGCACATGAATATTAAGTGGCACCAGGTGAGGCAAATGGTAAAAGAGATCGTTTTTTAGCTTCACCACATAAAGACCAACAAGCAGGCACCTGACATTCTTACCAAACGACTTCACGAGGGCACACACTGGAAGTGTGCTAAGATGTGTGGCATGGTATTATATTAGTGTGGGTAGCAATGTCATGAGTTCAGGCATGTTTGTGTGCATGTACGTTTGCATGCGTGTGAGTGTGTGTGCATGTAGTCTACTAGTCTGAAGGGGAACTTGTTGTATGCATGCCAATTTGAGTGCATGTCATCCTAATGTCCTGCCGAGTGCTCGTGCCATTAGTGTTTGCATAATCTACGTGAGCATATCTCCTTATGAATAGCTGTTGGTTTTTACCATCTCTACATTTTTTTCTCCAGGTCTACATGCTTGATCTTTCGGGAGAATTTTAAAGCTTTCCAACGATGCCGAGATCGTCTTATCCCGACCAAGGTAGCTCAAATTACAAGATTTCCAAGATATGGGAATAGTATGTCATTTTGGGATACTATCTAAATTGGGAAATTATTGGGACATGACTAAAAAGGAATCTTTGGTTGGGTGGTTAGGAAGGAAACCCCGACTTTTGGATTTGGGTGGCTAGAAGTTTCTAGCACGAGTTGCAAATGTTGCGACACCTTGGCATAATCCAACTAGATTGTATTTTGCATGTGACACTTCAAGAGCATCATGATGAGGGTTGCATCCTTGCTACTAGAAAGGTTCTTACCTTCCTAGCGAATCGTGTCGGCCAAGACGATGGCGTAAAACTCCATCCACAAGATGGCGTTTTGAATTACCTATAACTCCTCCAAATTCCTCGTGATGTTTTTCGGACTCTGCAGCGCACCAGCAATGTTCCGAGTCGGACTCTGCAATGCACCAGCAATGTTCTGAGCAGAGATGATATGCATCCTAAGGCCCCTCAGGAACGAATGCAATTATTGTATCTGGACGATATACTCATCTACTCCAAGAGCATGAAGGAGCACATGGAACATCTACGAGAAGTTCTTCGAGATCCTACGCAAAAACTTCTAATACATAAAGCTATCAAAGAGTGATTTTTCCCTAAAAACAGTATAGCTTTTCGAGCACATGGTGAGTGGCAAGGGAGCTGCAACAAAAGATAAATGGAAGATGCTAGAGAATGTCTATGAGTTGCAAGAGTTCCTATGCTTTGCATATCTGTACAACAGGTTTGTGCCACAGTATACTAAGATAGCAGCTCCTCTCATAAACTTACTAAAAAGAACACTCCCTACAAGGAGAAAGACCCCCAACAGCAAGCCATGGAGCAACTACAGACTGCACTTATAGCTGCCCCAATCCTGAATTC
The DNA here is from genome assembly GCA_947470075.1 of Closterium sp. Yama58-4. NCBI lineage: Eukaryota > Viridiplantae > Streptophyta > Zygnematophyceae > Desmidiales > Closteriaceae > Closterium > Closterium sp. Yama58-4. The sequence goes on from CANIUD010000031.1 coordinate 74,743, forward strand.
TACTTGATCCAGTGATATTGTACATGGTGGAAGCAGACACAGATGACCAAGTAGTAGGAGTAGTATTGATGAAGGATCGCGAAACGGATTGCAACCAATCGTGTACCTGAAAATCCCCTTTCTTCCTGTGCTACGCATGTAACCTTGTTACACCACAACAACCATCCACACCATGTCCAAGCCGCTCATGACTTTGTCACCACCCTGCAGCAGCTGTAAAAGCTGACTCTGTTAACGGGAATTGGAACAGGCTTCGCCCTCGCTTGGGCGAAGCCGACTTCCTGGTCAGGTGCTCGGAAGAAGCAGCCGACCGCCTGCAGTGGTCGACGACGCCAGTCTGGGCGAGCAGCTCGACGAGCTTCTTTGAGCTGCAGGGGACCGCTGTGATGACGCCAGCTGGCAGCCGATTTTGACGGGGCACGTCGACGAGGTCGTCGACCTGCGCAGGACTGTCGTGGAGTCGTCGACGATGGGAGTTCAACGGGTGCAGCTGACCGAGTTGGTCGACGGACGGGCCGTCGACCGGGGTGGTCTTTCACGAGAGCCGTGGTCGACGAGGGAGGTCGTCGACCAGGACGCGCTGGGTGGTCGACCCGGTCGACCAGGTTGCTTCCTCTACGAGGTTCTTTGGGGGCATGCACCTATCGTCGAGGCTGCGATGGCGAAGGCGATGTGCCCGAGGTTGATGTGGAGCATCAGGCGCAATCGACGGCACGCAGACGATATGGCACCGGCGCGATGGTAGAGAATGTGCTTGACCGTCGCCGCACACCTGCAAAGTGGGTATGCACCTGCGCTACTGTCACCCGTGGCTGCAATGCTGGCAAGCTACCTTGGTGTAGCATTGGCGAGCTGCAAACTTTCTCTGCTGGCCGGTCGCTCTTCTGCAGTGCTGGTGTGGTGCCTCTACGCAATGCTGGCTGATTGTCGACCTTGCTGCGCTGGTGGTCGACCAGCTTGCCTGCTAGGTTGCTAGGCTCTGATGTAGTCATTCTTGCCATTGCTTGTTCATTCATTGTTGGTCCCAACTTTGCTAGTGGAACTCTTGCAAAATCTTCCCATGAATATGTGTGTGTAGAGATAATTCAAGCAAACGCTAAGGAACGCTACGATCACTCACATAACCGTGCCTCCCCCATAATCCAACTCCCGTTGTAGAGTGATTCTCCGCACGCTCAACGACTCCTCACCGCGGTTCAGAACTCTAAAAAACGGCGGGTTGACTGCCATCGACGTGGCCATATGATTAGAGTCAGCGACCAATTTCTTGTAACTTGGACCTTTCACATCTACCGTCAAAATTCCATACACGTTTCTGTGGTCCATTCCATGTGGAGGCAATGGTAACACCAATACATTGGTGCTCCAACTTACCATTTACTTGGATGATTCATAGCGTTTTTCATGTACATCTCATGAAACCCTACAAGGACCCGAATTAACAGTACTAAGGGTGCCAGCTACTGCCGCCGCCACCTATTCTTACACAAGATGAACCTGAATATGAGGTGGAATATTTTCTCACGCAACGACGCTGACGGTACGGCACACTCGAGCTCCTAATTTGTAAGAAGGAATATGATCCCTCAGAAGACAGTTGGGTGACAAAAGCTGCCATTGGTAACTCACGCCGTTCTCCCAAGCAAGGTGTTTCTCATTCCACCCAGCTTTGAGGAGGACACGTGTAATAGTACATCGTCCATTTCGTCCTGAATTATGATGTATCTATTATGTATTTTATTTTATGCACTATTTTCCTATTCGTTTCCCTTTCTATTTCTTATTTCAATTATAGCATTGAATACATTTGTGCGCTGTTACTATACCGCTTTCTGGATTTATCTCGCATTCTCTCACGTAACCTCCCGTGTCCGTGACTATGCTCCGAAATACTCTATCGATTCGGAAAGGCTCTATTCTGCTCGTTCTAGAGCCTTGATACCTTCTTATAACACCCGGTTTACCTGCCTTGTATCGTGCCAATATATAGCGAGATACTTGAGCCCAGGTTAATTATTGAATATCAAAGTGAAGTCTCGATCATCTCACACTCTGAATCTACTCCTTTTTACATCTTTGTCGACGTCGATGACCTTGTCTTTGCTACTCTAGAAAGAGTCGCACTGCCCTTAGTGAAGGCCTAGCTACTTTTGAGACACACTTGCACTGAGTTGCGCCGATATCTTGGCTTGCAGGTCACTAGGGACAGAGCAACACATACCATCACTCTCACTTGGTCACACATGGTGCCGTAGATGCTCTAGCGCTTCGGCCTTCAGTTCTCATCTGCACATGCCACTCATCTTGCTGTCGGCCACACGCTCTTGGCCTGGGTCCCTGACGAGCCTGTCGAGCCTAGTGGCCAGTATGCAGAGCTTGTGGGGTGCCTCATGTAGATGATGAAATGTTCCCGCTCTGTCTAAAATATCCTCTCAAATTTATTGCTCACGTCACTGAGAGACTTTCCCTCTCCCACCTCCTCGTTCCCCTGTGCCCTCTCCTCCCCCCCACGTCCTCCGTCTGGCTGTGGAGCATGGGGTTGCACGATTGGAAGAAGGAAGGCATGCAGGCTGGAGGAGCAGGTGTGGCGGTGGAAGGGGAGGTGCAGGGGGAGCGAAGGCAGGGGGGCGGGGCGGGGGTAGCACTGGTGGTGTTCTGCAATGCCTACATCGCAGCTCAGGCTTTACGGGATGCCCTGTGGGCCTCCCTCAGGTGGTGCCTTACCCCCCTTGCCAACGCCTTCTGGCGTGTGGAGCGCGCACCATCTGGCACAACGTGGGAAGCAGCTGGGCGGCGAGGTGTGTCCGCACGTGGGTGGTGAATGTGGTGGTGGTGGCGGCGCTGTGTGCATGGTCGTGCCTGCTCGCCCAGCTCTCTGGTGTCTCCTCTGCTGCCTACACCACTGACACGGTTGCACTCTCCCACCTCAATGCCTGGCTCTTATGGGCATGCGTGAGTTGGGGGAGGGGTGGCGAGGGATTGAGCAATGTTCGGTGTAGGTGAGTGAGCATGGAAAGTAAAGAGGATGTCGTAGATTTTTGCATTCATCTAGCAATCTATCCTAATCCTTCTGGCTCCTCGTTCTCGTCCTTCGCATTCCCGCGCTTCCAATTTTCGTCCCTCTCATTCCCTCCCCATCTATTTCCTTCCCCCATACTCCCCCCTCCTTTCTTCCGTGGCCCCTGTGCATCAGAGCAACAGCAGCATGGCAGCCATGGAGCTGTAATTTCTCCCCAACGTGCTATCATTCACTACCATGTGCAGCGTCATGCCCGCCGCGCTGCACCGCCTCATGCTGCCTGAGGGGCACATCATCACGTCACACCAGCACGCCGCTCTGCTGATCAAACTTACCGCGCTCTACCTCTTCAACCTCTACGTGCTCGATGTGCTACTGCTCTTGTCTCATTGTCTAACTATGTGTGAGCGTGCAAAGGAACTTGCAAAGTCATGCCTTGCCTTGAGTGCAGCCATGCACTAGCTTATTTTCGCTCCGTCTCCACCCACCTTTCCTCCCCCTCTCTCAATCTCTATCAACCTCCTACCTTTCCCATGCCGAGCACTGCTGGAGGCTTTGCTGTAGGAAGCTCTGCTACACGCCGAGTGCTGCTCGTTGCTCTCCCCGCACTGCCCCTCCGTGCTGCACTGGCTCAATGCCTCACTCATCCCTGCCTCTACTTCCTGCTCACCTCCGCGCTGCTCGGCGTCGCCTTTGACCTCCTCGCACCCCTTGCCTAGCTTGCGCCCCGCATGCACCGCCTGTGCCTCTCCCTACGCTGCCTCCCATTCCACCACATTTGCCTCGCCCTTCACCATTTCTTCCAATGCCTCTCACCACACTGGCGCCGCACCACATGGGTCGGCAATCCCTGAGCGGGGCGGAGGCAGGCGGGCGCTGTTGGGTTGGGTGGTGCTGGCAATGTGAGGGAGTGAGGCAGGCAAAATGATGGGGCGAGAGCTGAGTGCATGTGAGTCGTCTCTTCACTGTCCTGACTGCTTGAGTTTGTTGCTATTCACAGTGTCCGTCTCATCTCACTCACTCACATGCTGCCTCTCGCTTCGCTCCATCCGGTTCAATACAATCAGATCTAGTCGAAATGCATGGGTGGCGTCGTGAAAGCCGGGATATGTCAGGCGGCTCACATCGGCAACTAGTGCTGTGGTGGGAAGGTGGGGATTCTGAGGGGGAAGGCAGGACGCTGAGCACTAGTTGGCTGCTAAGAAGGTATTGCACTATCTAGCTAATAAGGCATGTGGCCTAAGCTCGGAGGACGACAGCCAGTTGCACTCGCGGGACACACTAACGCGTCGTGGGCAGACATCGAGTCATTCGGATGATAGTTGGGTCGTAGAAGCTGATATGTGCAATGCACGATATGCTCTCAAGGATTATATTTTTAAGCAAGGTGTTCCTCATTCCACCCAGCTTTGAGGGGGGGGATGTGTGAGAATATGCCATCTGTTTAGTCTTGAAGAACTTATTTCTATTCCCTATTTCGTTTTTTGCGCTTATTTCCTATTTTGCTGCTCTACTATTTTATAATTTAGTTCATGCACCAAACAGAATTGCGCGCATCGTACTTTAAAAATTTCTAGATTTATCTCGCGTGATCTAGCGTGCTTGTGATTATTCACCAGATGGCTCTACAGAATTGGGGAAGGATCTTTTTCTGTTGGTTTTAGATCCTCGATACTTTCTAATAATAACATTGTTGCTTGCCTTGTGTTTGTTGACTCTAAGTACAATGCAGAAGCGATTAAAACTGAACCACGAACTCAAACTTGGCAACACTTTAAACGCTCCGAGTGTGACAACCTGTCACTTCATAGCCAAGGGCGTAGAAAATTAAAGTGAGTAGTTATGCCTTGCTTGGTTGTGGAGTGAGTAATCTGGTCGAGCAGCGTTTTTGCATCACCACGTAACGTTTCTACTCTCGTCAATACGTAGTAGTAGAATTCAAGGCTTTAAAGGCGTAATTGCATTGATTGTGGATGAAGCACGTACAAGCACACATTTATATAAAGTCCTAAACACACAAAGGAAAACATAAAGTAGTTACTTAACTCTAATCCAGACCTTCGCTTTGCTCTAATAGAAAACGGTCGTGAAACTGCTAAAGAATTTGGCTCTATCTGCCTCATCAAAAATAAAAAACTTAATCCACTTGAATTGAAGCCAAACTCCCCTGCTCACTCCCGTCGCGAATATTCATGAGTTCTCGTGTGAAATCATGGATAATCGTGTGGGATTCTTGTTTTTCAGTTGAAAAAAAACAGGTTTTACTGTTGTTAAAACGATATTCCCCGTTTTGTACCTGCCTCGAAATGATCCGGCTAAGCAGCGTAACTTTCTTGAGAAATCGGCTATCTTCCAAGTTAGCGCGGGATATGGTTGGTCAACCGTAATCCCGTGGCACCCCCAGTCAAGCGAGAAAAGCCGATCGCTGACGCGATCGTGCTTTGTCCCACACGGGGCAGGGCAATAAATTGCCCTGGCTTGTTGCGATCGTGCAGTTGTGCACGGTCGCAACAGTTGCGACACACGCGTGGGCCTTGTGGGGCCACACACGAATGTCAGGACCACATGCGCGGGTCCTGACCAGGCCTGTCGATTCAAGGGCATATGCCCTTAATGCCCTGAACATTAAGTTTTAGATTCGCACTCCACCCATGCCACTAAGTGCTTCGTTCGACCCTTCCCCGGATGCGTTAAGGGACGAAACCAGGCCTTCCCCTTTATCTAAGTTTTGGTTTCCGATCGTATGACTCCCCCCCCCCCCCCCAAAGACCCCCCCCCCCCCCCCCCCCCCCCCCACCCTCTTTCTCCTTAGCCTGCACGAGAGCGCGCCAAGTGGATTTTTACCTTAGCGTTTTCTAGCCAATCTTGTGTGTAGAGTATCTCAGTCAGCCTTGGAGCACCCGAACATTCCCTTAGGACGCAGTGCAGATCGGCCCGATCTGAGTGCGATTGCGTCAGATTGGGGCATCGACCATTTCCGAGAAGCCGCAGGGGTATTTTGAGGCAATCGCATGCAATCGGGGGCAATCTGTCGATTGCAATCGGCAATTCGATCAACTGCAATCGATCATCCCGATCTGACGCAATCTCTTGCGATCGATTGCAATCGACAGATTGCGTCAGATCGTGGTGCCTGGCGACGGTTGCGAACGGTAACTTACCCTGACGAAGTTCGAAACTGCTCGCAGCACCATCGGATATCGTGATATTGCAGCATTGAAGATTCGGGACCAAAAAGAGGCTACATTGTAATTGCGCGATACAGTTTTTTCGCGAGGTGTCGCCAACTTTGCAAGGAAGGAACGGGTGAATAGCCTAGAGCCGGCGCGGCTGATTCTCACTTACTTCCCCGAAATTCGTTGTCTGATCGCGCGGCTCGAGACGCAATCGATAGATTGCCTCAGATCGGGGCAATCTCACCCAATCAGATCCGACCCGACCCGATCGTCCGATCTGATGCGATCGATCGCCCGATCTGCACCGCGTCCTTAGCGTCCAATACATGCCCGTATTTCAAGTTTTCACTTTTTGGGTTTGCCCGTGACCGTTAAGGGCGCCAAAACGCTCACCTACACCCAACCAAGGGTCAGATGGGGAGGAGCTGGGGAGTGCAAGTACGAGCCCAAGAAACTTCGACAGGCCTGGTCCTGACAGGCGCACTTTTTGACCAGTGTGAAGCTGGTCCAAGTGCCAAGTTTAAGAAAGCACTCGAGCCCCACTCCCCGGACACATTCGACACTCGCCACCAGCGCTCATGAAAATTTGTGAGCTTTCATCAGCTTTCATGACGCTCGTAACTATCATGAACGCTCATAGTTGTTCATGAAAAGAAGCGAACGAACATGAGTCGTCATGAGAATTCATGACTCGTCATGATCCGTCATGACTTGTCATGTGCCCACAACAAGAAACACATGGAACAAAATGCAAAAACGAATGCGCACAGAACACACACAAAATGCAGACTTCATGCAGGCAGTTGGTTGATGTGCAGTTGGTTGCACCCAACAAACTCCCCCTCAAGCAGTCGCCTGCTTGCACCTCCTTGCATGAGCCTAGTTAAGGCTCATACCGCACATCTTGGCACAGCGCCAGTGAGGTTCTTCAGCCAGCCGCTTCGTGAGAAAATCTGATGGCTGCTGCTGTGTTTTCACATAGAGGGGCTGAATGGATCCCCTCTGCACTTCCTTGCGCAGCCAATGCCACTTGATCTACAAGTGGTTGGTGAGCCCATGCAGCACCGCGTTCTTGGACATTGCAATGGCACTAGAGTTGTCACAAAACAGCGGTGTGGCCGTTTTCTGCTCATGCCCTATCTCCTCCAGCAGTTTCCTCAACCAAATCAGCTCCTTGGCTGCATGGTACATTGACATGTACTTGGCTTCAGCAGAGGAACCCGCCGTTTCCACCTGTTTCTTTGACCTCCAGCTCACGGGCCCACCACCAATCACGCACACATATCCTCCCACAGAGGACATGTCTTCCTTTTGCGAAGCCCAAGTTGCATCACCAAACCCCGTGAGAAACAGCTCCCTTTCCCCAAGGTGCTGCCCCTTCTCCTTGAGAACCTATGCTCCCTTCTGCTTCCTTTGAGCTACAACCGAGTATTGAACTCCAACGGTGGGATAGGAGTTCAAATACTTGATGATGCACTCAGCAGCATCTACCTGCTCCTTGATGGGATTTTGTACCACCCTAGCCAATTGCCCTACAGCAAAAGAGACATCCAACCTCGTGTGTACGGCAGCATAGGGCAAACTCCCCACCATTGACTGAAAACGAGCCTGATCCCGTTGATCCACCCCTTCATTCTCACCAGCCTTGACGAGTTTGAACTCAGATGGAAGTGGTGTATCAATCTTCCTTCCGACCTCAACCTCATACTTGCTTCCCATATCCTTAATATACTTCTCCTGGTGCAGCTTCACCCATCCATTGCTGACATCCCTTTCAATGTGCATCTCAAGACAGTAATTTGCCTCCCCCAAGGTCTTGCACTTGAAGTTTTGCATCAGCTTCTGCTGCACCTTCATCACCTCCTGCTTGCTGCTCCCAAACAGTAGGATGTCGTCCATGTACACCAGCAACATAACGAGGCTCTTCTTCTCTCCCATAAGAAAGAGGCTCTCGTCGCATGCGCTTCCCCGGAAGCCGATCTCCTCCAACACTTATGACAACTTCTTGTACCAGCAGCGAGGTGCTTGTTTAATGTCGTAGATGGCCTTGATGAGCTTGCACATACGCCCGGTACCGTCCTCATAACCCGGCGGCTGCGTCATGTAGACCTCCTCGTCTACAAACCTGTAAAGGAATGCCGTTGTGATGTCCATCTGGGCAATCACCCACCCACACACAACTGCACCACCGAGGAGAACACGAAGTGTTGGCGGCTTCGCAGTTGCAACATACGTCTCTTTGGAGTTCTCCTTTTCCTTTTGCTGATACCCCCTAGCTACTAGCCTGCTTTTGTAGACCGATACAGCTCCTTTGTTGTCGGTTTTGATCCTAGGGATCCAGCCACATCGAATGGCTTTCTTCCCCATCGGCAACGGTACCGGCACCCAAGTCCCGTTCTCCATTTAGCTGTTGTATTCCGCATCTCTTGGCGCTAACCATTTGTCCCTATCCGGTCCATTAAGAGCTTCTTCCATGGTGAGTGGTTGAGTTGCTGCGAGTGTCATGAAGCAGTAGACTTCTTCCTCCTCCTCGTCATCAGAATAACAGCTACTTTGAAGCACCAGCAATGCATCGTTTTGCTGCTGCTCTCCCCTTGCTCCTCCGTAACTCGTCAGCTTCAATTCGGTTGCTCGCATGTGGCTTGCGATCATGGGTGAAAGAGCACGACTGTGAGAGTACAATGGCTTATGCTGGCTTTGCTAGCTTGCCTGGACTTCATTATGCTCTTACTAGCTTTGGTTTTCATTATCATGTATAGTTATGCTTGATTTTCTAGGTTAGGTGCATTCCTATCTGTTATTATAGTTATAGCAATGACCCAGGTTACGTGTACCGAACTCAAGCCTTTTCGGTTCCCACCGAATTGCTTTCTACCGAGTTTGGGAAGGTTCTGTTCGGGACGCTTCGTGACCCTCAGAACATTCGCGTAACACCTGGGTTACCTGCCTTGTGTCGAGACTATATATAGCCTCGTGTTGTACCCAGGTGGATCATTCAATTCAAACCCTCTTTCCTGAGCTCGATCCTAGATCCTCACACTTGGTAATCAAATCCCATTTACACGCGAAGTTTTTTGACCACTTAAACCTAGCTTTTAAAACCGCGGGGGCGACGACGAAAGCGCCGATTTCGGGTACGTAAACCAGTTCCGCGCTATTTTTTAACGTCCCCCTCGAACCGGTTTTCGAACACTCCTCATGTTCCTTGGCAAAAAGTTGGAATTTCGACCGTCAGATCGATTCGAATCTCAACGGCTCAGAGAATTGTGCACAAAGAAGTTGGAATTTGGAGCGTCGAATCGAATTTCTCTCAACGGCCAAGATTGAACGCGAATTTCAATTAAGGGAGAATTACGCGGCGTACGGAATCGGCGTAAGTCATTTCTACAGTCGATTCGATTCGCAGTAAGTCGACCAGCGCCTAGAATTCAATTATTTCCGTCGCAAATCTTCCTGTAAATCGCCAAATGGAGGGCCAAGGCGACAATTATGCGACCACCCACGACATCGCTAACCTTTGCACCAACATGGAGCAGACGCAGGCGGCGATCCGGCAAATTGGGGCCCTCGTATTGAACCAATCGGTAGCCGCCACCGCAGCAGTTAATGCAGCAGCGAACGTAGCAGCGACAGCAGCAGCAGCAGCGGCGGCGACACTAACATTTCACGGTCCAATGGCACCACCTTCACCGAACCTCGAAGCAGCTCGCCCGAGGCTCCCCGAAGCGTTCGATCCAAGCGCGAAGGGATCGGACGTTTAATGATTTGTGGCGACCCTTGAAATTTACTTCGAGGCCATTGGCTGTTCGACCCCGACACACGACGCAGCACGAATTCGGCTCGCAGCGACACTGTTGCGGGGACCAGCACTCGAGTGGATTTACTACAGTGACGTGGCCCGCGGGGAAAAAACGTGGGCGCAGTTTCGGGCAGACCTCATCGAATGATTCGAATCGATAAATTCAACGTACATGGCGCGGCAGCAGATACACCGACATTAACACAGTACACATCGATAAATTCAACGTGAGTGTAGCACAGTACACGCAGCAGATTTTTAACCGCATCACCATGTCAGAATGAACAGACAGGAATGACTGTACTAGCACAAAGTTGGATACAAGTAGTAAACCCTAATCTAGTGTACCCCCTAAGGTGTAACCCACTACAGCCTACAATCATATAAACATATAATGTTTGACACACCCCCATAGGCGCAGTGGGAGACAACCACAGGGTCACGAGACCAGTCAAAGCAAAGGAAGGCAAGCTCAGGGTGGATCTCAAGGATTCCACACAAATTCCGAGCACAAGCTAGTGGTCACAAGACCAGTTCACATGCAGGTTTATAACAGAGCAAGAGATACAGTGATCACAACCTAGCAAGAGTAAACATGCAGGTATAGATATATATAGTGATCACAGTACAAGCAAAGTCAAGAGGTAAGTAAGTGAGGTCCAGTAGGCACAAGGCCTAGTAGAGTGCAGAAGCGCTGATGGTCACGAGGCTGAAGCGCCTTGGTGAACACATCAGCAGTGTTGGCCTCAGTGGCCACGTAGCGAATACAAAGCTGACCGCGCTGCTGCAGCTCACGAGCAAGGAAGTACCGCAGGGCGATGTGCTTCGTTCTGTGCTCCAGTCTGTGCTCCTCACACAAGGCAATGGCAGCCTTGTTGTCGACGTACAGTACTGGAGGAGAACGAGGCGGCTCTCCGAGGTCGGTCAGCAGGTAGGTCAGCCAGCGTAGCTCCTGGGCAGCCATGGCTGTAGCGTAGATCTCAGCCTCGCAACTGGAGCCGAGAACAGAAGAAGAGCGTGTAGAGCGCCAAGAAACTGAGCCGGAGCCAAGGCTGAAGGTGTAACCCTGAGACGACCGCTGAGTGGCCTGGTCGTCTGCCCAAGAAGCGTCTGAGTGCCCTGTGAGAACAACTCGGTCTCGCCCTCCAAGCACAAGCCCCATGCCCGACGTACTGCACAAGTAGCGCAACACCCTCTTAGCGGCATCCATGTGCTCCTTCCTGTGACGGCCAGGAGCGACATAGCGTGCAAGGATGCTAAGAGGGTATGCAAGGTCAGGTCGAGTGCAGGTCATCAGGTACATGAGGCAGCCCACAAGCTCTGGATACGGGCCACTCGGCTCTACGGACTCATCCGAAGGCAGAGTTGAGAGCGAGTGACCGGTAGGCAGAGGAGTGGACTGAGGCGAGGAGTACGTGAAGCCGAAGCGCTGGAGAACCTGCTACGCCATGTGTGACTGAGTCAGGGTGATGGTGCGCCGTGCTCTGTCCCGGGTGATCCGCAAGCCAAGATAGCTTGTCAGCTCACCCAGGTCTGTGCACGTGTGTCTCCTCTGCAGCTCCGACTTCACGTAGGCGAGTCCTGCAGTATCAGCAGTGGCAAAGACCAAGTCGTCGACGTACACGAGGATGTAGAACGGCGGCAGCGAAGTGTCGGTGCGCAGGAACAGCGACGGGTCAGCTGTAGAAGGCGCGAACCCAAGAGCCGCAAGTGTAGTCCTCAGTGTGTCGTGCCACTCACGCGGAGCCTGGCGGAGACCGTAGACCGGCCGCTGAAGCCTCCACTGGGTACCAGGAGGAAACGACCCAGTGAAGCCAGGTGGGCGGCGCAGCCAGATCTCCTCGTGCAGGCTGCCCTGCAAGAAAGCAGTGCTGAAGTCAAGTGAGTGAAGCTCGTAGTCGCGGTGAGCGGCTATGTGCAGCAGCACCCGAAGAGTAGTCATCTTCGGGGTGGGGGAGAAGGTCTGGAAGAAATCAACTCCCTCTCGCTGACTGAAGCCTCGAGCCACGTAACGCGCCTTGAAGACAGGCGGAGAACCCGGCGGCCGCTTCACCCTGAAAATTCACATGCCACTGACGATGTTCGCCCCAGGAGGGGGAACCTCGTCGACGTAGGTGCGTGTGGACTTCCAGGAGGCCATCTCGGCGTCCATGGCTGTCTGCCACTGAGAGGAGTAGGGACCCGCCATCGCCTCAGCGTAAGTGCGCGGGGTCGGGATGTCTGGTGCATCCGGGTCTCCCTCAGGGGCAACTAGCAAGGACACGAGACGGGGCAAAGCAGCAGCAAGACACTGGAACTCCTCCTGTCTGTCCTCAAGGACGTCCGTGCCAAGAGCACACTCACCCCCGACGGACGGAGGACAGACAGACTCAGACTCAGACTCAGCAACAAGGCTAGCAGCGTAGTCTAGACGACAGGCAGCAGCAAAGTCAACCAACTCAGCGACCAGAGCAGACGCAGCCGAGGACTCAAAGGTAGGGTCAGTGACAACAGTAGCGAGGAGACGCGTGACAGTAGGGTGCTCAGCACGATACCGGTCAGACTCAGGGTCCGGAACGTGAGGCAAAGAGGACGCAGGAGGAGAAGGTAGAAGGACACGCTGAGGAGCAGTAGAGGGACGCAGAGTCATGTAGTGAGTGCCTGGGACAGGAGGAGGACGCTCACGACGGACACGACTACCAGTGCGAGCAGGACGAACAGGCGACGCAGGACGAGACTCAGGCTCACGACGCTCTGTAAGACCTCCTGTGGGACCAGTGTAAGGAGAGGGAGCAGGGAGAGGCGAGGTAGGCGGTAACTGTGACTGCGGCTGGACAGGCAGAGGACACTCTACGGAGGGAGGAGGACAAGGAGGAGGAGCCTGCCCAAGAACCTGCTGAAGGAGCGGTACGAAGTACGGTCGCGGCCGCGCAGCGTCTCCAGAAGCAGAGGAGACTCCAGCGGCCGGGTCCACAGCACCAGCAGCAGCTCCACCGGCCGGGTCCTCAGCACCAGTAGGAGCTCCAACGCCCGGGTCCTCAGCAGCAGCAGCAGCAGCAGCGCCACCGCTCGGGTCCTCAGCTCCAGCAGCAGCTCCACCGTCCGAGTCCTCAGTACCAGCAGCAGCTCCACCGTCCGGGTCCTCAGCACCAGCAGCAGCGCCACCGCCCGGGTCCTCAGCTCCAGCAGCAGCTCCAACGTCCGAGTCCTCAGCACCAGCAGTAGCTCCACCAGGCGGGTCCGCAGTACCAGCAGCAGCTCCCACGTCCGGGTCCTCAGCACCAGCAGCAGCGCCACCCCCAGGGTCCGCAGCACCAGGAGCACCACTCCGAAGACTGCAGCGCCGTGTGTACCACTCGCGGATCTGCTGAATGGGGGGGAGCTCCTGGGTAGGAGGGGAAGTACCGGGACGAGCTCCAGCAGCACCTCTCCGGAGGCGGCAGTACTCGAGGTACCTCTCCTGCAGCTGCTGGGAGGAGAGGGCTCCTCCAAGTGTAGCACGCTCAGGCTCAGCACCCCCAGACGCAGCACCCCCAGACTCAGCACCCCCAGGCTCAGCACCTCCAGGCTCCGCACCTCCAGGCTCCGCACCTCCTGGCTCAGCACCCCCAGGCTCCGCACCCCCAGACTCAGCACTCCCAGGCTCAGCACCCCCAGACGCAGCACCCCCAGGCTCAGCACCCCCAGACGCAGCACCCCCAGGCTCAGTACCCCGAGCAGGACGAGAGTCAACAGCTACCTCGACAGGCTCACCCGGGTCTACCTGGGACACACCTGAGGGAGCGGCACCCTGAGGGGGGAGGGGGTCTGGTACCTCAGCACCTGGAGCGAGGAAGAGAGGCGGGGGGGGGAGCGGGGCAGTGCGGTAGGGGAAGAGGCGGTAGTAGGGGACGGACTCGTCAAAAGTGACGTCCTGAGAGGCCAGGACACGCCGCGAGGTGGGGTGGTAGAACTGCCAACCAGGGGCGTCCGGGACAAAGCCAAGGAAGACGCAGGGGACAGCGCGACGGGAGAGCTTGTCCGCGGACGTGTCGCGGACAAAAGCTCGGGATCCCCAGACCCGAAAACGCGACGCATCGCCAGCCTCTCCCGTCCAACGCAGTGTCGGAGAAGTCTCGGGCAAGGAGACACGGGGCCAGAGGTTGAGCTGATGCGCAGCGTATCGGACTGCAAACGGCCACAGAAAGTGGGGGGCAGCCGCATGAACCAAGGAGGTACGAGCGACCTCCATGACCAAGCCAATGCGGCGCTCAGCAACCCCATTCTGCTGTGGAGAGGCCGGAAGCGTGAACGACTGCTCAATGCCCTCCTGCTGACAGAAGGCCTCCAAGAGGCCAGAGGAAAACTCTCCACCTCTGTCAGAGTGCAGACGCAGGACAGGGAAGTCGGAGTGGAAACGCTCACTGAGCTGGAGACGAGATCTGCGGATCCAAGGGATCAAGACATCAGGGACGTCACCCTTGGTGCGCAAGGGGAAGACCGTGGTGTAGCGCGAGAAGTCGTCAACAACAATCAGGAAGTATCTCTCCTGACCCTGGCCACGGACGCGGGCTGGGCCCCACACGTCCATGTGGAGCGTCTGCAAAGGAGCAGTCGTCGGGGTTTAAGGAGGAGGAGTGAGGAGCGGCGCGCTGCCGCCCCTCGACACAGGGAAGACAGGGAGGAGCAGGTGAGGCTGGAAGGGGAGGGAGCACCCTGGGAAGCCCAGCAACAAGGTCCCGTTTGTGCATGGCCCGAAGGCGCTGCACAGACGGGTGACCAAGGCGGTGGTGCCAAAGGACAGTCTCATGCGCCAGAGAGCGACACGAGCAGGGGGCGGACAGCTGACCTGACGCAGACGCAGACGCGGACGCAGCTACCTGAGGGGAGTCAGTGGTCAGTGTGTAAAGGTCCGACCCCGGCTCCCGAGTGAAGGTAGCCAGGTGGCGACCCGTCCGAGCACACGTGCAGTGTGTCACGCGCTCGTAGGCAGGGGTGAACTGGTGAACACCCCCGTCCTGGAGCGCACTACCTGCCACCAAGTTCGTAGAGAACGAGGGGAGGTAGAGACCTGACAGCGTGCCGGACGGGACCGCCGGACAAGGAAGGACAGTGGAGGAGGTCGCAATGACCGGACCCCCAGAGGGGTCAGCAAGGGAGACAGCAACTGGCCGAGCGAGTGGCTCAAGGACAGTGCGGTCACGAAAGAAAGAGCGAGAAGCACCTGAGTCCAGGGTGAAGGTGTGCAGTGCTGCAGTCGACTCAGTACCAGGGGGCACGGACGCACGAGCACCTAGGGCTGCAGCCTCACCAGGACCTGTGGGAGGAGACGCACTAGCACCTAGAGCGGCAGCCGGACTGGCCTGAATGCCCGGGTCGGGCGGAACACGCAAGTACTGAGCACCCTCTCCACTAATAGACATCGCATACATGGCAGTGAGAATAGCATCAAAGTCTAAAGCCCAAATATCAACACCCCTCTTTTCCAGATCAGCCCAGCGCGGCAGCTCAGTGGCAGCAGGAAACTGAGTGCGCCACGCGTCGTTAAGGCGCGCGAAGCAGCGCTGCGTGGGGTGCGGCCTCCCACACTGCTGGCCGCTGCGGTCACCTGTGCGAATGACGTACGTGCAGGTAAAGCTACGCTGCGCATACCACTCACGGGCGGCCTGAAGCGTCGGGGCGGGCTGCTGACTCTGCCCTCCGCCAGTGCCTCCACGACCACCACCCCCACCGCCTCCGCCCCGGCCACCTCCACCCCTGCCGCCGCCACGACCACCTCCGCCTCCGCTGCCGCCTCCACCACCACTCCCACCGCTGCTGTCTCCTCCCCCACTGCCGCCACTAGTCTCCCCAGCCGCGCCTCCACTCCCACCGCCTCCACCCCCACCTCCTCCGCCGCCACCCCCACCCCTGCCCCCCTTGTTCCTGCGGCGCCCACTCGAAGCAGACGCGGTCCCGACCTTCTCAGCACCAAGAAGGTCGACAGCAGCAGCAGAGGCGACAGAGGGGAGGAGGGGGGAAGGGGAACACCCCTCAAAGAACGGGGTGCGGGGGTCGCCACGAGAGGTGCCTACAGCGACGATGCTCGCCTCAGCTGCAAGCAGTTCCTTCTCGAGGAGGGCAACAGTGAGCTCAGTGGGGGAGCGAGAGAGGAAGTGGTCCCTGACTGCGCGCAGAGAGTCAGGAAGGCGGGTGACGATGTGGTAGAGAGTGATCCAGAGCGGGGGGGGGTTGCTAGTGAGAAACTCGGCAGGCATAGCAGCGCGAAAGCGGGCCTCACTAGTCTTAAGGTGGGTGATGAGGTCTGCGACAGTGTGAAAGGAGGCTAGGTCGGGGAACAGGTAGGGGAGAGTGAGGCGGCCTAGCGTGGCAGAAGCTGGCGAGGAGTAGCGGGCAACTACAGCGGTGTAGAGGTCCTTAGCAGTCTTGCACTGGCCGAAGTGCTCGCGCTCGTCTAGCGGCAGGGAGTTGCGAATAGCAAAGCGAGCGTGCGCATCACGGGTCTGCCACTGGGAACGCAGAGTGCTGTCAGCAGTCGAGTCAGGGGCAGTGGCATGGCCTAGGGCGTGGTCGTACAGTGAGATATCTTCCTTGGCAGTGAGCTGTAGGAACAGGTGCAGGTCATCTAGCCAGGTTTCGAACTTCACTGGACGGCCCTCGGCATCGAAAGCTAGAACTGGCGGACTAGCCATAGTGACAGTAGCAGTAGTAACAGTAGTAGTAGGAATCAGGCCGCTGGAAAGGTGTGCGGAGGGTCAACGGGGCCGGCGGGGCCGCTAGGCAAGGCGCGGGCGGGGTCGACTGTCCGTAGTGGCACACGAGCGGCAGTAGTAGGTAGCGTGGCAGCAGGAGCTGCAACGGTGCACTGGTGGCAGCTGCAGTGGCAGCAGTGCGCGCGGTAGGTAGAAGGTAAACAACAGTGAGAGCGAGTGCCTCGCGGGCGGCGGCTGCAGAAGCGCACAGGCGGCAGCGGCGCACTGGGAACGGCGGTGCACGGGCAGCGGGAGCGCACGGGCAGCGGCAGCGTAGGAGCAGCGACGGCGCACGGGCAGCGGCGGCGCACAGGCAGCGGCGGCGCTCGGGAGGCAGCAGTGCGCAAGCAGCAGCGGAAGCAGCGGCGTACGAGCGGCTGCGGGCAGCGGGGCGTGCGCTAGCAGGCGACGGGCGGCTGCGGGGCGTGCGCGAGCAGGCGACGGGCGGCTGCGGGCGGGCGGCCGCTGCGACAGCGGGCTGCGGGCCTGCGGGACGTGCGCGAGCAGGCGACGGGCGGCTGCGGGGCGTGCGCGAGCAGGCTACGAGCGGCTGCGGGGCGTGCGCTAGCAGGCGACGGGCGGCTGCGGGGCGTGCGCGAGCAGGCGACGGGCGGCTGTGGGGTGCGCGCGAGCAGGCGACGGGCGGCTGCGGGGCGCGCGCGAGCAGGCGACGGGCCGTGCGCGAGGGAAATAAGGCGCGCGCGGGAAAAAAAGGCCGCGCGCGAGCGGCTAAGGGGCGGCGCGACGGGGCCTTAAGGGGCGGGTCGCGGGTCGCGGGAGGTAGGGGCCGTAAAAAAAAGTTCGAGGCGCCCTAGGTAGGTAGGTAACGGTGGGCCCTTAAAAAAAAAACGGTCCTAGCGAAGGACCTGCTCTGAAACCATGTCAGAATGAACAGACAGGAATGACTGTACTAGCACAAAGTTGGATACAAGTAGTAAACCCTAATCTAGTGTACCCCCTAAGGTGTAACCCACTACAGCCTACAATCATATAAACATATAATGTTTGACACACCGACCTGACCCAGGGCGAAAAAATCCAAGCGTTCACGGAAGGGTTAAAAATGGAGATTCGCCGACAGGTCATTGCAGCGAACTACAGTAACTACCGCGACCTCGTATGTACAGCCGAACGTTACGTCGCATTGACGCGTGGTCAACCCGAAACACAACGCTGTGCACGCGCAACCGTACATTTGGCACGGAGCGATCGGCACCCCCCACGTTCGCCGAACCGATGGATATCGACAAATTTGACGCAAAGCGACAACCGACAAAATGCGAATTTTGCGGCGCATCCGGACATCAAATCCTTTCATGCTACAAAATGAAGAAAGCACTTGCAGCACTGTTGGGCGGCAACTGTACAGCACCCCTGAAGTTAAAAAACAGGAATCGCCAGTAGCCGCGGATCGACCTGGCGATCAGGTAAAGATCAGAAAATAGAAAAAGGGCGACGACGTGGCGACTTCGGAGCGGGCGAAAAAAATGAGAAAATGATGGCGTGAATATAAAACGTCACGACCGGCCGGCATCAGGGGAAATCGCCGAGGCGAATAGGGGCTCCGCGAAAAAAGACTCTGCATTGACCGGGAAACTCTAGCTAAACACCCACGAAAGTAAGAATTCGTTAAAAGTATCCTATAAAGATACTCTAACAAAAAACTATCGCTTCACGTGGTTTTCAAGCCTTTGAGAAATTCAGGGGAGATTTAGAGGCTAAGAAAAAGCCCTCAGAGATTATTCAAGTACCTGAGAAGTTGGGCAAAGTACTCCGAAGCGTTGAAAAGGGTCGTGCGTTCCGAGGAGTTAATATTCTCTCCCCACAGCACGGTGTTAAGGCTCCCCATTGCCCACAGGTGAAGCCTACACAGCTGCAAAGGCTTAGGGGAAGGTTCCAGGCCCAAGAGAAGCTGAATCGGCCTTGGATAAATCCTTCTAACCCTACTCAGTCGCAAACTGATATGGAGTCAGCAGCTTCGAGCGCAAGATCTAGGGATGATCTCTTCAACGTACCCTATGATCCTATAAGCGAGACCATCTACAGCTACTCGGAGCGGCAACAACCACTACTGCTCAAGGTTCTCTGCAAAGGGCGATGCCTCAAGGCACTGGTGGACAGCGGTGCGTCCCACTCGGTGTGTGACCGCGGGACGTTGGAGAAAATTGGAGAACCTTCGGAGGAGACCAAGTTCACGGCAACGATGGTGGACGGTACGAAACTTCCCATCCACGGCGAAGCATCACTGCAGCTGCACATAGGGGCGCTAAGGTCGAAGCTGACGTTGCCGATCACCAACATCAAGAGACTAGATCTCATCTTGGGGCGCGATTTCCTAAAGCAGTTCAACCCCGAGATCGACTGGGTCAACCGGAAGGCGTGCATCTACAACAACGGGAAACGAGTAGAGTTGCGAAGCTGGATGTTCCTGAAACGACACTCGCACGGTTCAAAAGGATGGTGAACGAGAGTAATGCAGGATACCTAGCACTAGATACAATAGCAGCAGAGGAGGAGGAGAAGCCAGGTTCGGAGCTACTTGCAGCAGTGAGGGAGGTGTTGGAGCAGTACAAAGACATCATGCCCGACGACCTACCTGCAGGAGTACCTCCAGCACGCACCCACGAGCACGAGATCATGGAGGAACCAGGTGCGAAACCCATCTCACGTGCACCATACCGACAAAGTCCGACAGAACTGATAGACACGAAGAAGCAGATCGAGTATCTACTGGACAGACAACTGATCCGACCATCCACCTCTCCCTACGGTGCACCAGTTCTCTTCACTCCAAAACCAGACGGTAGTTTACGGATGTGCATCGACTACCGCGCACTGAACAAACAGACAGTCAAGAACAAATACCCCATACCGCGCGTAGATGATCTCCTCAATCAACTGCGTGGTGCAACGGTATTTTCGAAGCTGGGCCTATGGTCGGGTTATTGGGAGATCAAGATGGCGTTCTGTACCAGATACGGCTCCTACGAATACTTGGTGATGCCGTTCGGACTCTGCAACGCACCAGCGATGTTCCAGGCGGGGATGAACCATATCCTACGACCCTTGCTGGACGAGTGCGTGGTGGTGTACCTGGACGACATACTGATCTACTCCAAGAACATGAAGGAGCACGTGGAGCAAATGCGGAAAGTGTTCGAGATCCTGCGGAAAAATAAGTTCTACGTGAAGCTGTCCAAGAGCGACTTCGCACTGGAGAAAGTGCAGTTTCTCGGGCACATGGTGAGTGCGGAGGGCGTACACGTGGACCCGCGGAAGATCGAAGCTGTCAAGAAGTGGAAAGTACCGGAGAGCGTGAAGGAGTTGCAGCAGTTCCTCGGCTTCGCCAACTACTACAATAGGTTCGTGCCGCAGTACGCTAAGATAGCCACTGACCAACCTACTGAAAAAGGATACGCCCTTCAAATGGGATACTCCTCATCAGCAAGCCATGGAGCAGCTATAGACAGTACTCATCCTACCAGATCCAAAAAACGACTACGTGGTGGAAGCACACCCTAGTGACCAGGCAGTCGGAGTAGTACTGATGCAGGATCACGGACGCGGTTTGCAGCCCATCGCCTACCTCAGTAAGAAGCTACACGGAGCAGAACTAAACTACCCCATTCATGAAAACGAAGCCTTAGCGATAGTCATAGCCTTCAAGGCGTGGAGGTGTTACCTAGAAGGAGCCAAGACTAGAGTCTACACCGACCACTGCAGTCTCAAATACCTGAAGTCGCAGCCGACACTCTCACGACGACAGGTGCGGTGGGTAGACTTCTTGGAGACCCACTTCCACTACGACATCGTCTACAAACCCGGGCTACACAACAAAGCTGACAAATTGAGCCGCCCCGGTCATGTAGTAGGCATCAAACTCGATGGGATGAACCCTCTACTCAAGGGTCTATTCCAACATGGGTACTCTGTGGACGCAGAGATCGCTACAGCACAGAAACAGAAGTTGTTACAATGGAAGAAAGACTAAGCTGTAAGGAAGGGATCAGGAAAGATTTGGATTCCGAACTATGCCTCGCTACGATAGATCCTACTGGAGGAGTTTCGCGACGTACCATACGCGGGACATTTCGGGAGCAACAAGACGTTAGCAGGGATAGCGAAGTATTACTACTGGCCCCAGATGGCAGCAGACGTGCAGCAGTTTGTCACCTCATGCGACACGTGCCAGCGGATGAAGAGTAGCAAGCAGAAAAAAACAGGGTCACTTCAGCCTCTACCCGTACCGGAGCAGCCATGGCAGGTCGTTAGCCTCGACTTCATAACTGGGCTTCTTTCGACCTCACGAGGACATGACGCTATACTCGTGGTGATCGACAAGTTCTCCAAAATGGGTCACTTCATTCCGACCAACGCCACGGCTACAGCTGAAGCAACTGCTCGCCTCTTCTTTGACCGCATCATCACCATCCACGGCATCCCCGCTACACTCATCTCAGACAGAGACCCAAAATTCACGAGTAAGTTCTGGAAGGAGCTCATGGGAATGTTGGGGACTAAGCTTGCAATGTCTTCAGCATACCATCCCCAGACTGACGGACAGACTGAGCGACTCAATCAGGTGGTTGAACAGTTACTGCGCACAGCTTGCAAAGATGGCGTCAGCCACTGGGATACACAGTTATTGGCACTTGAATTTGCTTACAATAACGCTTCACATGCGGCCATAGGAAAATCTCCTTTCTTCCCGTGTTACGGACGGGAAGAACCACTTACACCACAGCAGCCAACCACACCGGCACACGTCCAAGCCGCACACGACTTCATCACCACCATGCAGCAGCTATGGGAGAAGACTCAGCGACGTCTCACCACGATGCAGAACTCCCAGAAGCAGTATGCCGATCGCTAACAAACGAGATCACTCAGTAGCAGTCGGAGATCAGGTGCTTCTTGACACGCGCAACCTGAAATTGTCTCACCTACCATCCAAACTTCGGCCTCGCTTCTGTGGTCCTTTTCTCGTGGAGGCACAGGTGACACCAGTACCATTCCTCTTGTGCTTACCTACTATGTGGAAGCTTCACAATGCTTTCCATGTTTAGCTACTGAAGCCCTGCAAGGACCCCAACCAACAGTTCCAGGGACGGCAGCTACCGCCACCACCACCTGTTCTCATACAGGATGAACCAGAGTACGAGGTGGAACGCGTTCTCACTCATCAGCGCCGCAGTGGCAAAACCCTCGAGTTTCTGATACGCTGGAAGGGATATGACCCCGCTAAGGACTGTTGGGTTACAGAAGTTGATATGGGCAATGCATGCCTTGCTCTCAATGACTATCTTGTCAAGCAGGGTGTATCTCACGCCACCCAACTTTGAGGGGGGGACGTGTGAGAGTACGACGGCTTATGCTGGCTTTGCTAGCTTGCCTGGACTTTATTATGCTCTTACTCGCTTTGGTTTTCATTATCATGCATAGTTATGCTTGATTTCCTAGGTTAGGTGCATTCCTATATGTTATTATAGTTATAGCACCGAACTAGGTTACGTGTACCGAACTCAAGCCTTTTCGGTTCCCACCGAATTGCTTTCTACCGAGTTCGGGAAGGTTTTGTTCGGGACGCTTCGCGACCCTCAGAACATTCGCGTAACACCTGGGTTACCTGCCTTGTGTCGAGACTATATATAGCCTCGTGTTGTACCCAGATGGATCATTGAATTCAAACCCTCTTTCCTTAGCTCGAACCTAGATCCTCACAATGACCTGTAGGAGGGGATTTGGTTTGGGTCCTTCTTGGGGGAAGAGTGGGGGGAATCACACGTGTTATGGGGTAAGGTTCTTCAGGTGCAACCGTTGGCACCACGCCCTTGACCACAGGAAGCTCCGCTACACCCTCCCCCTCGAGTTCCATTGCACCTTCCTCTCCAACCCACTCCTCCGCATCAAACCCCATCATCGTTTGCTCCAACTGCTGCATGAGTTTCTCCTTTGGCTGCTTGGACCAGCTCCCGTAGGTATGTGCTCCATGAATTTGACATCCCTGCTGTCAAATACCACTCCCTTGCTCGGCTCCCACAGCAGCCACCCCTTGATTTCAGCTGCCACCCCAAGTGCACACACCAAACAGCCGTTGCACTCAAGTTTCTACGGTGTGCCTTTGGAATGTGGGCCATTGCCATGCAACCAAACACACGCAGCATATCAATGGGCGGCTTCCTCCCAAGCCACCTCTCCATGGGGACCCATGACTCACCACCAACGTTGGTGAACACCCGGTTCTTCACCACCGTGGCGTGGCGCACAGCATGTGGCCACTTGGAGTTCCCCAACCCCGACTCGATGAGGAGTGCACGTGCTGTCTCCAAGACCGTGCTGTTTGCCCTTTCAGCTACGCCGTTGGATTGTGGTGTGTATGAGGTGGTGAGCTCGCGGATGATGCCCTGCTTTTTCAACCAAACAGTCAGCTCCTCCCCAAGGAACTCCCCACCCCGGTCAGTTCTAATCTGCATCACCTTGTTCCCGGACTGCTTCTCTACCAACGTCAGCCAATCGTCTCGAATGATGGACGGCACGTGGTCCTTCTTCTTGATTGGATAGGCCCAAGTCACTCGGCTCCAATCATTAGCAATGGTGAGGAAGTACTTCTCACCTCGTTCCGCTATCACCGGCAGCCGCCCCACCGCATCCATGTGTACGAGCTCCAGGAGCTTCTTGCCGCCACCCTCGGTTGCATGAAAGGGGGGGCGCGTGAACTTGTTCAGCATGCAAGTTTCACACTTGTGGGAAACTGCGGCACCAATCAGCTTCAATCCCTTGACCCCTTCCCCTTTTTGCAGTTGCTGCAGTGCGGGCATAGATATGTGCTCGAGGCGACGGTGAGTTGTCATCCAGTCCGTTTCACCACTCCTTGCTAAAACCTTCAGCTCCTCTGCAGCTACAGCATTGCACTCCCCCTCGGATCCACCCTCCTTGCCCCATGACACCACCGGCAGCTGCCACATGGACTTGTAGATGTCCTGGTTCTCATGAAGATCCCACAACACCCGCTTTCACAGCTGCCCCGTGAACGTCTTGGCACCATCGGTGGAAGAGCTAACCCCGCATTTGGCCAGCTTCCTGAGGGAGATTAGATTCGCCTTAAGATCAGGGACAAGTAGTACATCGCTCAGCACCACCGGCTTGGCGTCGGCACCTTTGAATGCAGCACGTCCCACCCCCGTCACTTTGAGAGCGTGCCCGGATGCCAACTTCACCTCAGCAATCGGTGCGGTCTCCACCTTATCGAGGGGTTCGGCTCTTGGAGTCATGGTCCATGCCGCTCCCAATTCCAATATCCACTTGTTGAGCGGGTGCAGTGAGGCTCCAGTATGGGCGATCGCTGCTTCCTCTTCCGGCTCCCCAATGTGGAAGAACTGACCGGCTTCGCGTTGCTCACTTTCTGCCGGTTCTTCATCGGCTACCGCTCCGGCACCGCTCCCATCCTTGGTCCTGTTGAAGGGGGTCCACCAAGAAGGTTTAGTCCGACACTTAAACCAAGGATAACCCACCTTCTCACAATACCAGCACTTGCCCTCCATTTTCCCAAATCCCTTTCCTCCCCCTTTCCGACCACGACCTCCACCACGTCTTGTTCCCTTGCCGCCTTGCTGACTTGAGAGCGGGCTCCTCATCCTTAGCAGCCCCCCTCCCTGCCCCTTGCCATTTCTTGCCCTTACCCCCTTTTCCTCCTTGCATTGCATAGCTGCTGCTCCCCTCCTCTCCTTCCCTCATCTGACGCCTCTGGAAGTCTTCCTCGAGAATCTTGGTGCGAATCCACTCTAGGGTCCATACACTTCACCTATGGCTTAAAATGGCACATCGACAATAGTAAAGAAATATAAAAGCTTGCCGAACTGACTGAGCGATGGTGTGAGAGTACAATAGCTACGTTCACCCATGTTTACTTTACCTCACATTATCTTGCTAATCTATACTCTCTTGTGCTTGATTTTTCTTGTTTTCCTAGTTTTGTTGTATCCTGCCTATATATAGCATCGTGTTGTACCCAGATCATCATAATTTACTTTCTGAACTTGATCCTCGATCCTTACAGATGAAATATGACTTAGATGCCTTCCGTGATTACTGCACTGAGAAGGGCATCCAACCAATGATCTCACTATTCTACGCTCACGAACAACAAGGGTTTGTTGAGAGAACCAACAGGAGTCTGGCAATGACGATAGGCACTCATGAAGCTTTCAGCAGTGCCAACCTCCTATTAGCCCTACGCAATGGCCCACGTTGTCCTGCTACACAACATTTTGTCTTCTACTGTAAGGCCCTGCCCAACAACAATTCTCCTCTTAAGGTAGAAGAAAACTATGGGTGCACGGTACACTATCGTCCCCATACCGCAAGAACCGGAATTTTTCAGGACCGGCTACATTGGGGTATCCATGTCGGAATCAAGTCTGAAGACCATGCATGGACCATCCTCGACTTCGCCACCCACCGACTCAACCAATCACATCACGGCATCTTCCACAAAAGGCCGGCATTGCCACTGTTCCCCCAATATCGCACTATGCAACAAGCATCGGACAATTTGTTTTAAGGAGAACACAGCTTCGCAACAGACCGTGACGAAGCTGATGTGGCAAAGGAAGTCCTTGAGGATTAGACAAAAACCGAAACACCCCATTATTCACGTTTCAAGCATCTTCAACACCCCGACATTCGTCCCGATCGACACAGACCTGAACTATGCACTTCAAGCTCAAATTAACTACACAAGTGCCAAAAATCACTCACGGGTGGAGGAAGACCCAAACCCTACGAGCCCACGATAGTTTGCCAAGCTCCACAAGGCCTAGTCAGATAGAAGTGGAGGGCAGCCATGACAGCAGAAATCGAGGCACTTAACCGTTACGGAACATGGAAATGAGTCTCGCAATCAGCAACAGAAGGGAGAAGAATACTCAACGGGAAAAGGGTGTTTTGAATTAAGACAAAGGCAGACGGCACCATCGATAAATACAAAACATAGTGGGTTGTGCATGGCTTCGAGCAAACATAACTTTCAACTACGACTAGACATTCACTCTAATCGAGCATCATACCTCCATTCGCATTCTTCTTTGCATCATAGCGGTCAAACAATTCCTGCTCCACCAAATAGACGTCTCTAATGCCTTCCTGTACGCCATCGTCGATGCAATTATTTTTGTCAAGCTACCGCACACCTCCAAGGAGGATGCCTTCATTGTGTGCCTCCTCCAGAAGTCTATGTGCAAGCAAGCAAGCACTGTGTCATTGCCAGTAGTACCTCCATACCGTCCTCATCGAACTCAATTTCTAGCAACTCCCGCATGTCAAAGGGATGTACCGCCTGGAATTTTGCGAAGACTACATCGTTCTCGTCGCCTACACGCTTGCAAAGAAATTCGACATTGCACCCATCAACCTCACAACCCTGTTTTCCACTCATCCGCAAGGCTACGATCATCGCCTCAACCAGCAATAACTTGGCTGCCTACTATTCGCCGTGGCCACGTGCCGACCGAATTATTCATGCCACAACCCAGCTCGCCCAGTATCTGCACCGACCCGAAGGGGAGCATATGGCCGATACACGTCGCGCAATCCAATACGCAGGCTGACTTACACAGCAAACCTAACAGCTACCATGTAACCAAAGGGCTATGTGGATGCTAACCACGCTAGAGATAGTGACAACAGACGCTCCCATACTGAATTTGTTTTTTCTTTTTCGACTTAACGACCCATCTCATCGAACTCACATAAGCAAGAGCTCGTCGCCCTTACATCAGCCGATGCCGAGTTCATCATCTCGAGCGCAATGGTTTGCGTAGGACTTTACCCGATGGAACTCCTGCAGGAAGCAAAAATTACGCTCGATGGGTCCGTGAAATTACTCGGTGACAACCAAAACGCGATCAAAATCGCAAGCAAGTCCGACTTCGTGAACCTCATGAAACACATCGCTCTTCGTTACTTCTTCGTGAAGGAAGAGATTAACAAGAGCAAAGTTAAGCTAACCTAGTGTCCAACTGCCACCTAATTATCTCGCCATTTACATTCACTATGAACAAGGTCCGTTACAATACTTTCAGTGTCTAATATATCTCTTGGCTGCCTTATCATGTTTACTCAATCCTCTAGTTAGGGTACATTCGGACCTTCACGATACATAGCTCGAAGTTTCGTCTGAAAAATCAGACCAATTTTTTTTGCCCATCTGAAGGTCGAAAGGCACGATTTTTTTTTTTTCCAGTCGGGCCCAAATCCTAGCAAGAGCTTGTTCTTGTTATGAAACAAATTTGGTCTCATGGTCTGAAAATCATTCCTCCTTTTTTTGTTTGATCTGATTTTCTAGAACGCCAATTTTATTTCATATGAATCATCAGATGGACAATTTAATTTCGTCCGGAAAAAAGAGACAAAGTGCTATATTTCATCTGGAAGTTCAGACGTTGCGTACATTTTCATCTAATACCAACAAAGTACTTTAGTAGGTCCCCTTTCCCCCCACTCCCCCTTCACCCCTTCCCCCTCCCCCCCCCCCCCGCCATTCCCCCCTACCCCCTCAAGTCCCTCACTCTTCTCCCAACCTAGCCCCCCCCAACCAAGTCCCTTGCTCCTCAACAAGCTCAGCCCCATCCCTAGTCCTCGCTTGCTCCTCTCGCATCGCAGCCTCCGTCCATCCCCCGTTCCCCCTGTCCCCCCTCAGCTCCCCTCAAGTCCCTCCGTCCCCTGGTCCCTTGCGAAGACAAAATCTCCCATACATTCCCCTCGTAGCCCAACTCCCCCCAAGTCCCTCTTGCCGCCCAATTTGCTAGTGGGCTGTCAGCGTCCTTGCCAGCGGTCTGTCATACTTATGGCTGTAGAATCTGAATCACACGGTATTATGGTCGCTTAGTGTATTATTGTAATCAGACCATGTAAAACCAATCGTCTGGAAATTTTGACATAGCTCCAAGTTTCGTTTGAAAAAGCAGGCCAGATTTAGGGCGTATCCTAGTCAAGTGTCAAGAATTGGTTGGTGTCAAATGTTGTTGACGGTTGACACCAAGTGGAGCCGCATGTGAGCGCGGCGGCTCCAGCTCGGTGTCAATGTTTGGCACATTCCCGCGCAAACCCTAGCTGACATCAGGAGGGATATTCCTCCATGTGTTTTCCAAGTTTGTGTCATGACACTAGCCCCTTTTGGCACTTGACTGGGATACGCCCTTATTTGTCCGTCTGAACGTCATACAAAACTGTTACGAATAGTCAATTGAAGCACACAGTAATGACTTGAAGCGATGCGAACAGTTGGAGAGGATTTGGACCGTCGGCATCAAACGGCATCGGCAGCTGCAGGAAGAAGGAAAAGCGCGGGAACAGTTTTGTAACTGTACGCGCCGCTTGGTTGGGTTTGAATTCGAATAAGGGAATGTACCCCTTAGAGTACATGGCTAGCTAGGACGATTGGTATTCCCTTGTAATACTATTTGTATGCTTGTATTTGCATGCTTTAATCATCTCAATCATTTTACATTCACTCTTGTTTAAGATCAAGGGCCCACCACTACCACACACTCTGTGCAAACCTTCCTGAGGTGAACCTGGTTACGATCTAGTTTCTAATCGCAACATGGTATGAGAGCGACTCGCGAATCCTTCGCAACGCCACCACCAAAATCTTCGACGAACGAAAAGTGGCGTCCGTCACACGCTTTCGCATAAGAATGGCCGGTGGATCTGGAGGTCAGACGAATCTGACCGCTGAAGCGCAGCCCAACCCGGCTGCGACAAACGAGGAAACGACGACGATCGGGACCGTCGTCTTCGCACCATTGCTTTAGCGACTTACTACCTTGGAGCAAGGACTCCAAGCATTGTGGAATGGCGACGCGGGAACATCTTCCCAACCCTCTCAACCGACCTCAAATGGCCGCAATACCTCGCCGCACGCCTTCTCCCTCGAAATGAATGGCTCAACTCCCAAGACTCCACGGGAGCTACGCCGGACCTGCTGAAGACACCGCTGACGCCAAGGCGCAATATTACGAGTCGTTGAAGTCGTACGGCGTCCTACTGCGAAATATGTCGCCGAGCCGCGGAGCAGCTAAGCATCCGTTTGTACAAGACAACAGCTGCTCCTGCCCTCGACGCCTGGCGACATTTGAACGGCGTATACCAACCGAAAGACTCTGTTTCTTCGAGCCGCCTGCTCCACCAGCTACAGGAGACAAAAATGGCCCCAGTGGAGAAGGCCAACAGCTACATCAATCGCTGTCGGAGCTTACGCGATCAAATCGTGAAAATGGGAAGCACCATCTCATAAGAAATCTTCGTGAATATCGTGCTTCAAGGGCTCGACCAGAGTGGCAGCCTTGCAAGGCGATACTCGGACAGTAGGGGGTTATCTCGGAAGCCGCCCTATGCGCCGCCCTTCTCGTCGAACAGAGAGACATGGATCAGTAGCGACCAGTGCCGCGACGAGATCGGGAACGCCTCGCCTTCTACGCAGACAAAACAGAAGAGCGTCGGCCGCGGCGCCTTTACTGCAAAATTTGTAGAACTTTCGGGCACTTGGCAGAGCGATGCAAATTCCGCTCTTGCCCTCGCCAGACCAATCCGAGCACCTGGTCCGGCCGACAAGACGCACGGAATGATACGCGTCAAGCTCAGGGGTATCAACCCCCATTGTGCAAACCTAAACCCAACAATTCTGCATCAGCAGCAGCAGACGTCATAGCCTGCTCCCACCCGCAACGTCATCGGCAATATGACCATGACACAAACGAGCGGATCTCGCCGTCGCGCGTGCGCACGCCGTCACCTGAGCCAGCACGCCACCCAATCAAAGCGTTCACGGACAACAATCCGTTCACCACGCGCCACGATTTCAGCGACGACGACGAACAGGACTGGAATCACCCAGTCCCGCTGCTTGAAAGCCCACAGCACGTACTTGATTCACGGGCGGCACCAATTGATTGGAGCTCGCGCAAGCAATTTTTTAAGTTCGACACACCACACATCGTCACGCCGCGATTGGTGCTGCTCGCACGTAACGACAACACCTGGTACCTGGACAGCTGTTGCGGGCAGCACATGGTCAGATTCGAGCGTTTTTCTCCAACGCCATCTCGACTCCTACAGTGTCACCTACATCACCGTGGCGAACAATACCCGCCTGCGCGCAAGTGCGCAAGGAATAGTCGTGCTCAAAGCACGTGGAAGCCGCACGCACATCACGCTGAATGATGTGTTTATTGTCCAGAACCAGCGTTTCAATCTTCTCTCGGCAGCTCAACTCATGGATTGCGGCATTGAATTAAGCACAGACCCCCGCACGCGCGACATTCTCTTGCATTACTCGTCGCCGAACAACGCGCGCAGACAGATCGGACGAGCACACTCCGAAAATGGAGTGTATATTCTCGACCTCGACATTCCCGACTAGAGCGGCGACTCAAACAAGTTAATCGGCCTCGTTCCACTGCGCTTTGAACACATCCACCGCTCGGACTGAAAGCATCCTGATGGGAGGCCGTGGGTACCACATCACCCACACCCGCAAGAGCTGGCGCTGCATGACCCTGACCCAGACGGCATCTGCAGGGACTGCCACACGCCCACCGCCTCAATCAGCGCAATTGCAGGTCGCGGGCTCGCCGCCATCGCTGAAGCCAAACAATCCACGCCGCTCGAAGAAGGAATGTCGGCGCTGGAGCTAGAAGTGGCTACTCACCACGTCTTCGGCCCCAACCAAAACCCCCTTTCACGTTCCCCCTCCCAGCGACTCGAAGCCATCTTGCGCGGACAGCGCCGCAGAACTTTCGACATGAACGAAGTACCACGCCCCTACATGAAAGCGGACTTCTTGAGGCTGTACCCCCACTGGCGCGACCCCACGAAGAAACTAACAGTGGCGCAAAAAGTGGAGTTGGCGCGCCGTGAAGCCGACGCGCTAAGCCGAAAGAGCCTTGCTGAAGCGCGTGGAGCATTTGCATGGGCTCCTTGGGGAGCAGAGGATGGGGAAGCACTGGCGGATGGGGAACGAGCGACACTGGAGGATGGGGCGCCGCAACTGGCGGCGACACAAGCGGCTGGGGCACTTCCGGTGAAGGCTGGAGTGCTTGGTGAGAAGAACAAAGGGGGGGAGCAGAAGCTGAAGAAGCCGAACAACGCGTTGTTCCCCTCGGCCGCCCTCCATGCCTTCCCACACCTACGCTGCCCCCGCCGGACATCGAGCCGCACCGCGATCCCTAGGACACCATCGACAGGGGCAACGAACTGTCGACCCCACGTCGCACAGTCTACGGACCCAATCCTGAGCCGTCCGAGCCTGCCTTTATCCCCGGTACAATCCCCGGGACGAACATCTCACTCTCTGTGATTCTCGACAGAGAGATTTTGGCTCTAATGCTGACGACGGCGAACGACGAAGAAGAAGAAGCTGAAGAAGCAGCAGCAGAACCTGCCACAGTACCAGAAGAAGACCCTGAGATAGTCCGCGCGTGATATATACGCACCTCCGGACTCTGCGCCAACGATGACCTCTGGCACTAACACCTCGGTCACCCCTCGCGCGCAACGCTGAAAAACTGCATCGACGCAGGCGTATTCGCACCTAGCACTCTCCTGCGCCCTGACGGCTCCAAAATGAGAAGCACGTCACAGCCGCGCAACTGCACCATCTGCCCCGAAGCTGCGCTATGCCACCAACCGTTCCCCCTACTGGAACCGGGAACCAACCGCTACCCAAAGCTGCACAAGGTGTACAGTGACTTCCTTGTCATCGGCCACTGCGGGCTCACCGACGAGCAGTACACGCTCATATTCGTTGACGCAGGAACCTGCTACGTGTGGGCAGTCAACGGTGAACTCCGCAGAAGAGCGTACAAGGTCTTTCGCCTTTGGCTGGCGCACGCGCAGCGGCAATCTGGGAAGAAACCGGAAATTTGGCAATTGGATGGCGCAGCGGAATTTCGCAGCATGGAGCTACAGGACTACCTGGCGCAGAAAGGGATTGAGCACCGTATATCCCTTCCCTACGCACACCTGCAGCAAGGTGTCGCTGAGCGCACAAATCGCACGTTGATGACGAAGGTGCGGGCGCTACTGAAGCAGTCAAAACTCTCGCCGATGTACTGGACCTAAGCAATGCACCACGCTGTACGGGTGATAACCTACTGTCTACCACCGCCATCACTGGCAATCTGTTCCCGCATCTGAAGTGGACCGGTACGAAGGGCGACACATCCACGCTCCACGTGTGGGGAAGTACGGTGCAATATCGCCCGCCAACATCAACCATTGGCAAATTCGCGAGCCGCGCACGCTGGGAAATCCACCTCGGCAGCCACGAACACAAGGCGTGGCTCATTCTGGAACTCATCAGTCCGAAAGTCACAAACGCGCGCGACGAAATTTTCTACGAGCGACTTTTTCTCGAGCAGTTCTGCGAAGACGAACGCACAAACGCAAATCGCGTTTACACCAATGACGAGCACAGCTACGCAACGCCCGAGAACGAAGCTGCCGCAACCATCCTGGAGCAAGACACTAGAGGGGAGTTCGCGATGAGCGATCGTCACAGCAGCGACGATGACGATGAAGACCCCCCAGCAGGAGGATTCAGTGGAGCTGGAGGAAGCAGTGGAGGCGCAGCTTCGCCGCCCTTGAACCAGAAAGTGACGACGATAACGTGCAGGAGGTAATTCCGCAGCATAACCACAACAGCACCGTCTAAGGGCTGCAGCTGCTAAGACTTCTCGCCGCCACCTCAACGGCGCCACGTGTCGTCAAATGTGTTAGAAGAACTAGGCAAGAATGAGTGCATTGAATGAAACAGTTGGGTACAAGTAGCAAACCCTAGTTGGGGTTGTACCCCATATTGGCTACCTCACTACAGCCTACCAACATATAACACATTACAATTTAACACACCCCCATAGGCAAAGTGGGGGAGAACAAAGGGTCACAAGACCAGTCCAGCAAGGCAACGCAAGCCCAGGGTGGATCACAACGTCACCACACTCCGAGCACAAGCAAAGGCCACAAGGCCAGTTCACATGCAGCGCTAGATATAGTACAAGACAAACAACACAGTGATCAAAATCTAGCAAGCAAGCAACAAGATATATATAAAGTACAGTACAAAGAAAGTCAAGCAGTAAGCAAATGAGGGAATGTGGACACAAGGCCTAAAGAAGTACAGTGTCGCTGATGATCACTAGGCGGGAGTGCCTTGGTGAAGATATCAGCAGTGTTGGCCTTCGAGTCCACGTACACAAGCCGAAGCTGACCGCGCTGCTGAAGCTCTCGAGCAAGAAAGTAGCGAAGAGCAATGTGCTTCGTCCTGTGCTCCAGTCTGTGCTCCTGACACAAGGCAAGAGCTGCCTTGTTGTCACCGTACAGAACTGGAGGAGAACTAGGCCGCTCTCCCAGGTCAGTCAGCAGATAGGTGAGCCAGCGTAACTCCTGTGCAGCCATGGCTGTGGCGTAGATCTCAGCCTCACAACTAGAGCCGAGAACAGAAGAAGAGCGGGTGGACCGCCACGAGACAGAACCAGAGCCAAGGCTGAAGGTGTAACCCTGTGACGACCGCTGCGTAGCCAGGTCGTCCACCCAAGAAGCGTCCGAGTGACCAGTGAGGACAACTCTGTCGTGTCCTCCAAGCACCAACCCCATGCCTGATGTACTGCACAAGTAACGCAGCACCCTCTTAGCAGCCTCCCAGTGCTCTCGCCTGTGTCTCCCAGGCGCAACGTAGCGAGCAAGGATGCTAAGTGGGTACGCGAGGTCAGGTCGCGTGCAAGTCATCAGGTACATGAGGCAGCCTACAAGCTCTGGGTACGGGCCACTCGGCTCTACGGACTCGTCCGGAGGTGGAGCTGAGAGCGAGTGGCTGGTAGCCAGAGGTGTGGCCTGTGGTGAGGAGAACTGGAAGCCGAAGCGCTGAAGGACCTGCTGCACCATGTGTGACTGACTCAGGGTGATGGTGCGGCGAGCTCTGTCCCGGGTGATCTGCAAGCCAAGGTAGCTACGCAGTTCACCCAGGTCAGTGCAGGTGTGTCTCTTCTGCAGCTCCGACTTCACACGAGCGAGTGCCTCAGTGTCAGCAGTAGCAAAGACCAAGTCGTCGACGTACACGAGAATGTAGAACGGCGGCAGCGACGTGTCTGTGCGCAGAAACAGCGACGGGTCAGCAGTAGACGGCGCGAACCCAAGAGCCGCAAGTGTAGTCCTCAGTGTGTCGTGCCACTCACGTGGTGCCTGGCGGAGACCGTAGACTGGCCGGCGGAGGCTCCACTGGGTACCAGGAGGAAACGACCCAGTAAAGCCAGGTGGACGGCGCAGCCAGATCTCCTCGTGCAGGCTGCCCTGCAGGAACGCTGTGCTGAAGTCAAGAGAGTGAAGCTCGTAGTCACGCTGAGCAGCAACGTGCAACAGAACCCGAAGAGTGGTCATCTTCGGGGTGGGGGAGAAGGTCTGGAAGAAGTCGACCCCCTGACGCTGACTAAAGCCTCTAGCAACGTAACGAGCCTTGAAGACAGGCGGAGAACCTGGCGGCCGCTTCACCCTGAAAATCCACATGCCATCGACGATGTTCGCCCCTGGAGGGGGAACCTCGTCGACGTAGGTGCCTGTGGACTTCCAGGATGCCATCTCTGCGTCCATGGCTGTCTGCCACTGAGAGGAGTAGGGACCCGAGATCGCCTCTGCGTAAGTGCGCGGAGTAGGGATGTCTAGTGCATCCGGGTCTCCCTCAGGGGCAAGCAACCAGGCCACGAGATGAGGTACAGCAGCCGCGAGAGAGTCAAAGTCCTCCTGCCTGTCCTCAAGGACGTCCGTGCCAAGAGCACACTCACCCCCGACGGACGGAGGACAGACAGACGCAGACTCAGACTCAGCAACAAGGCGAGCAGCGTAGTCGAGACGACAGGCAGTAGCAAAGTCAACCAACTCAGCGACCAGAGCAGACGCAGCCGAGGACGCAAAGGTAGGGTCAGTGACAACAGTAGCTAGGAGACGCGTGACAGTAGGGTGCTCAGCACGGTACCGGTCAGACTCAGGGTCCGGAACGGCAGGCAAAGAGGACGCAGGAGGAGACGGGAGAGGGACACGCTGAGGAGCAGTAGAGGGACGCAGAGTCATGTAGTGAGTGCCTGGGACAGGAGGAGGACGCTCACGACGGACACGACGACCAGTACGAGCAGTACGAACAGGCGACGCAGGACGGGACTCAGGCTCACGACGCTCTGTAAGACCTCATGTGGGACCAGTGTAAGGAGAGGGAGCAGGGAGAGGCGAGGTAGGCGGTAACTGTGACTGCGGCTGGACAGGCGGGGGACACCCTACGGAGGGAGGAGGACAAGGAGGAGGAGCCTGCCCAAGAACCTGCTGAAGGAGCGGTACGAAGTACGGCCGCGGCCGCGCAGCGTCTCCAGAAGCAGAAGAGACTCCAGCGGCCGGGTCCTCAGTGTCAGCAAGAGCTCCAACGCCCGGGTCCCCAGCACCAGCAGCAGCGCCACCGCTCGGGTCCTCAGCTCCAGCAGCAGCTCCACCAGGTGGGTCCGCAGCACCAGCAGCAGCGCCACCCCCAGGGTCCGCAGCACCGCTAGGAAGAGCACCCCCAGAGTCGGCAGCTCCAACTCCGCCAGCTCCAGAGTCCCCAGCTCCAGCAGCTCCAGTCGTAGTGCTCCCAGAACAACCAGTCCCGGCAGCTCCAGTACCCCCAGTACGAGCACCCCCAGGACGAGCAGCTCCAGCACCCCCAACTCCAGCCGAGCCACTAGGACGGCGAAAGCGCCGGACGTACCAGTCACGAAGCTGCTGCGGTGTGAGAGACTGCTCAGCACCCCGAACCGGAGCACCCCCAGACGCAGCAACCCGAGGCTCCGTAGGCTCAGTAGCAGCACCCCCAGGCTCAGTACCCGCAGGCGCAGCACCCCCAGACTCAGCACCCCCAGACTCCGCACACGCAGGCTCAGCACCCCCAGTCGCAGCACCCCCAGGCTCAGCACCCCCAGGCGCCGAACTCTCAGGCACAGTACCCTCAGCTCCAGCACCCGCAGTCCCAGCACTCCCAGGCCCAGCACCCGCAGGCTCAGTACCCCCAGGCTCAGCACTCCCAGCAGCACCACCTGCAGCAGCACCTGAGTCACCTGTGACCTCGACAGGCTCAGCGACGGGAGGAGGGTCTACCTGAGAAACACCTGAAGGAGCAGGACCCTGAGGGGGAAGGGGGTCTACCGGAGGGGGACCAGGAGCAAGGAAAAGCGGCGGGGGAGGGAGGGGGGCAGTGCGGTAGGGGAAGAGACGGTAAAAAGGGACCGACTCGTCAAAGGTGACGTCCTGAGAGGCGAAGACCCGGCGCGAGGTGGGGTGGTAAAACTGCCAGCCCGGCGCGTCAGGGACAAAGCCAAGGAAGACACAGGGAAGTGTGCGGGAGGAGAGCTTGTCCGCGGACGTATCGCGGACAAGGGCACGAGCACCCCACACCCGGAAGCGCGACGCATCGCCAACCTCCCCCGTCCAACGCAGTGTGGGCGAGGTCTCCGGCAAGGAGACACGGGGCCAGAGGTTGAGCTGATGCGCGGCGTACCGGACAGCAAACGGCCACAGAAAATGGGGAGCCGCCGCGTGGACCAAGGAGGTACGAGCGACCTCCATGACCAGGCCAATGCGGCGCTCAGCAACCCCATTCTGCTGTGGGGAGTCCGGAAGCGTGAAGGTCTGCTCGATGCCCTCCGCCTGACAGAAGGTCCTCAAGAGATCGGAGGAAAACTCACCACCTCTGTCAGAGTGTAGACGCAGGACAGGAAGATCCGTCCGGAAACGGCGGCGGAGCTGGAGACGAACTGTGCGGATCCAAGGGATCAGAACAGCAGGGACCTCACCCTTGGTGCGCAAGGGGAAGACCGTGGTGTAACGCGAGTAGTCGTCGACAACCAGCAAAAAGTACCGCTCACCGCCCTGGCCACGAACGCGGGCTGGGCCCCACACGTCCAGGTGGAGGGTCTGCAGAGGAGCCTCTGTCGGGGGGAACGAGGAGGAGTGAGGAGCAGCGCGCTGCCGCCCCTCGACGCAAGGAAGGCAAGGCGGCGCAGGCGAGGCAGGGAGGGGAGGGAGAGACCTGGGAAGACCAGACACAAGGCAGCGACGGTGCATGCCACGGAGGCGTGGCAAGGAGGGGTGACCCAGGCGGTGGTGCCAGAGAAGAGTCTGGTGCGACAGGGAACGACACTCACAGGCGTGGGCCACCAGACCTGACGCGGACACCTGACCGACAGCAGCAACCTGAGGAGACGCAGTGGTCAGTGTGTAGAGACTCGACCCCGGCCGACGGGTAAACGTAGCCAGGTGACGGCCGGTCCTGGAGCACGTGCAGATCGCCACACGCTGTCCTCCAGGGGTAAAGGTGTCAACCCACTGATCCTGGATGACAGCGTTGCTCACCAGGTTCGTTGAGAACGAGGGGAGGTGGAAACCCGACAACGAGCCAGACGGAACCGCCGGACAAGGGAGCACAGTGGTGGACTGGGCAAGGACTGGGCCCCCAGAGGGGTCAGCCAAGGAGACTGGGACCGGTGCAGGAAGCGGTGTGAGCTCAGTACTGTCACGAAAGAAACAGCGGGAAGCACCTGAGTCAAGGGTGAAGGTGTGACAGGCCTCAGCCGGTGCGGTACCTGAGAGAGCAGTCTCTGTGGGTGCTGTACCTGAGAGAGCAGACTCGCAAACAGCGGGGACAGCACTGGAGGGAGCAAGTACAGGGGGCACCATACCAGAGAGAGCAGACTCACTAGTACCCAGGGCAGCTGGCTCTATACCTGGGTCAGGCGGCACACACAAGTAACAGTCTCCCTCGGCACTAACAGTCAATGCATACATGGCAGCAATAATAGCATCATAGTCAAGAGCAAAGATATCAACACCAGCCCTCATCAGCTCAGCCCAGCGGGGGCGCTCAACATCCTCGCCCATCTCCTCACGCCAAGCGTCGTCAAGGCGGGAGAAGCAGCGGTACTGGGTGTGGAACCTCCCACACGTCTGTCCCTTGCGGTCACCTGTGCGAATGACATAGGAACAGCGGCCACTGCCCCCCGACGTCCCACGCTGAGCAAGCCACTCACGAAGCTGCTGGGTCGTCTGGGGACGCTGCTGCTGGTGGGAGCTCTGGCCCGAGCCAGTGCCTCCACTCCGACCTCCGCCGCCACCACTACCACCGCTCCGACCGCCACCGCCGCCACCGCCGCCGCCGCCGCCGCCGCCACCGCCGCCGCCGCCACCACCGCCACCGCTCCCTCCGCCGCCCCCGCCTCCACCGCCGACCCCACTCCCACCAGCGCTCCCGCCACCGCTCCCTCCAGCACCGCCTCCCCCCCCACCTCCCCCACCTCCTCCCCCCCCAGCGCCACCCCCGCCACCCTTGCCCCCCTTGCCCTTGCCGGTGCGGCGCCTCCCACCAGGAGCAGAAGCAGCGCCAGCAGACTCAGCACCAAGGAAGTCAACAGCAGCAGCAGTAGCGTAGGAGGGAGCGAGGGGAGAGGGAGAACACCCCTCAAAGATGGGGGTGCGAGGAGCGCCACGAGCAGCACCGACAGCTACAATGCTCTTTTCGGCCGCTAGCAGGTGCTCCTCTAGGAGGGCGACTGTGAGCTCAGTGGGACAGCGAGCAAGGAAGTGGTCTCGAACTGAGCTGAGGGTGTCAGGGAGACGGGTGACTATGAAGTGGAGTGTCCAGTACAGTGGAGGGGGATTCTTAGCGCAGAACTCAGTGGGAAGGGCGGCACGCAGGCGGGCATCACTAGTGCGAAGGTGGGTGATAAGATCGGCGACTGTAGCAAAGGTGGACAGCTCAGGGAACAGGTACGGCAGCATGAGGCGGCTAAGCTCGGCTGTGGCAGGCGAGGAGTAGCGAGCAACGACAGCATCGTACAGGGCCTTAGCGGATTTGCAGTCGCCAAAATGCTCGAGCTCAGCTAGCGGTAGGTGACTGCGAATGGCTAGGCGAGCAGCTGCGTCACGAGTCTGCCAGTGGGAACGAACACTAAGCTCAGCTGTGGCAGGGGGGGCAGGTGCAGCACCAGACGCGTAATCATAGAGCGACACATGCTCCTTGCTATCGCTCAGAAGGAACAGCTGCAGGTCATCCAGCCAAGTGGCGAACTTCACAGGGCGGCCCTCAGCATCGAACGACAGCACGCGGATGGAAGCCATAGCGACAGCGCGACTGAGCAAAGGAAGCTGCCACAGCGCTGCAGGTAGGTAGCTCGGCGGGAAGCGCGGCGGGCGGGCGACGCGGCGAGCGGGCAGTGCGGGGGGGGGCGGACTACGAAGCGGGCAGCGCGGTGGGCAGGCGGCGCTGCAGGCGGGAAGTGCGGCGGGCGGGCTGCGAAGCGGGCAGCGGGGCGGGCGGGCGACGCGGCGAGCGGGCAGCGCGGCGGGCGGGCTGCGAAGCGGGCAGCGGGCGGGCGGGCGACGCTGCAAGCGGGCAGCGGGCGGGCGACGCTGCAAGCGGGCAGCGAGGCGGGCGGGCGACGCTGCGAGCGGGCAGCGGGCGGGCGGGCGACGCTGCAAGCGGGCAGCGGGCGGGCGGGCGACGCTGCGAGCGGGCAGCGAGCGAGCGGGCGGGCCGCGAGGCGGGCAGCGGGCGGGCGGGCGACGCTGCAAGCGGGCAGCGAGGCGGGCGGGCGACGCTGCGAGCGGGCAGCGCGGCGGGCGGGCGACGCTGCGAAGCGGGCAGCGGGCGGGCGGGCGACGCTGCAAGCGGGCAGCGGGCGGGCGGGCGACGCTGCAAGCGGGCAGCGGGCGGGCGGGCGACGCTGCGAGCAGGCGGCTCGGCGGGCGGGCTGCGAAACGGGCAGCGCAGCAGGCGGGCGACGCTGCGAGCGGGCGGCTCGGCGGGCGGGCGACGCTGCGAGGGGCGCGCGAGGGCGCTAACGAGAGGCGCACGAGGGCGCTAGCGAGGGCGCGCGAGGGCGCTAACGAGAGGCGCGCGAGGGCGCTAACGAGGGCGCGCGAGGGCGCTAACGAGGACGCACGAGGGCGCTAACGAGGGCGCACGAGGGCGCTACGAGGCTAGGGCACGGGGTAGCGTGGTAACCGCATGCGAGCGGTGGTGGGCCCTTAAAAAAACGGTCGGTAGGTCCTAGGGACCTCCTGCTCTGAATACCATGTTAGAAGAACTAGGCAAGAATGAGTGCATTGAATGAAACAGTTGGGTACAAGTAGCAAACCCTAGTTGGGGTTGTACCCCATATTGGCTACCCCACTACAGCTTACCAACATATAACACATTACAATTTAACAAAATGTACTTTCATAATTTATACTTTTTTTTACTTTCATACTTTTATACTTTCATATTTATAAATTATATTTTTTTACTTTTATACTTTCGTACTTTCGTACTTTTACATTTATATTTTTCTACTTTTATAATTTTTAGTTTTATAATTTATACTTTTGTACTATCATAATTTTTAATTGAATACATTTATACCTTTATAATTTACAATTTTATACTTTTATGCTTTCATAATTTATACTTTTACACTTTTATAGTTTATACTTTCATAATTTATACTTTTATACTTTTATACTTCTATAATTTTTAGTTTTATACTTTTATACTTGTTAACAACTATAGGGATCTAAAGGCTCTTAAACACACCTTTAATACACACTAGATAGTCCCCACGGGGTCACCTCCAAGGGTCCTCGGGTGCCTGGCAACGCCAGCCCCTAGCCAAGGGTCCGTGTTTGTAGAGGGATTTCTCTAAGTGTAAAACAATCATGTGCACTAAGAGCATTCCCAAGCTCGACTGCGCAGCGTTGACGAACGATAGGTGCGTGTACAGAAAAGCTCATCGCGTCAATACGTCGATAGAGCAATTTTCATTCACAAAGAGTTGATTGACTCAAGCAAATACAAGCCTACATATATAATAAGTCCTAGGCACACAAAAGATACACACAAGGTAGTTGTCTAACTGTCGTCCAGGTCTTCGCTTTGCTGTCATTGAAAAACGGTGATGAAACTTCCCTGGAATTTGGCTTAATTTGCCTCGTTGGAATAACTGACTCAAACCTGCACTGCTGCCAAATTCTCCTGCTGACTCCCCTCGTGAACATTCATGTTT
This sequence comes from Closterium sp. Yama58-4, assembly GCA_947470075.1. Classification (NCBI taxonomy): domain Eukaryota; kingdom Viridiplantae; phylum Streptophyta; class Zygnematophyceae; order Desmidiales; family Closteriaceae; genus Closterium; species Closterium sp. Yama58-4. Next base: position 115,557 of record CANIUD010000031.1, read on the forward strand.
ACTCGTGTGCGATCATGAACACTCGCGTGGGATTCCCGTTTTTCAGTTACAAACGGACTATACCGTTTTGTACCTCTGTCGAAATGATGACGCAAAGCAGCGCGACTTTCTGGCGAATTTTCTTGCTCGCCTGGTCAGCGCGAAATCCCGTTAGTCAACTGTAGAATCTCGAGTGTCCCACGTGCCCCACATGCCCCTCATCACAACCGAGATATTTCTCGGTCGTGCAGGACAAAACAATCGCTGACGCGATCGTGCGTTGTCCTACACGTGACGAGGCGATCATGTCGCTTCGTTTTGTAGCGATCGTGCGTACAGTGCACGATCGAAACAGTGGCGACACACGCGTGGGCCCAGAGAAGCCACACGCGCATGTCAGGACCAGGGCTATTGCTAGGATTTTTGCTAGCTCGGACGATCCGGGCCCCTGTGAAAAAGACCCTGTAAATTACGAGCCAGTGGGAAAAAAGCCTTCACAAATCCGGGTTCGAGCCAGAAAAGGCCTGAAAGCCTACCTTACCAGAATCTCGCGGGATGGGGCTATGATCGTAAAACTCACAGTGGGTGAGAGACTCACTGTGAGTTTTACGAAGGCTGGGAAGGTTGGCCATTAAAAAGCGACGCTAGAGGGGGGAGAGAGACTTTCTGTATACTTAGAAATTTTTATACGTGGAGGAGTGCTAATAGCCACCTCAACGTAGTACCGGAAGTCAAACACCAGGAGGCCAAACCAGGAGCGAATGCTAAGGAAAATTCACTGAAAGTGGCCTATGCGTTGTACACGGGGAGAGGGAGGGGATGCGAGGCAGGTCGGGGACGATAAGTGTTCTAAAACTATCCGGGTCCCCTTGAAAACATCCCTGAGTATTCCGAGTGGGCTCAAAAATCACCCTTCAGTTTTACGGGCTGGTCCGAACATTACCTTGTGAAAATCAGGGTTGCTGTGAAAAAAACCTTATAATTTCAATCAAAACAGGGTAATTGCCCTGACAACGTAGGCCCTGGTCAGGACCCCACACCAGGGTCCTGACTTCGCGCCCTTTTTTCTACACCCTGTTTCGCGCCACACTGACATTCGCCATACTGACAAGCCGGATGTACTGACATGAATGCGTCCAAATTGGTCCCAGAACATACCATATAAGCACATTTACCGTAAACAATCGAACGCAAAAACACGTTTTCTTCCATGAACCGTTGTTTACCGTTCTCCTGAAGTGCATTTCGGTTACAAACACCAGCCCGCTGAATCCAAGCACACGTGCGCACTGTAGCCGGGGCTCCCGATTGTCCGAACATCGAGAAACAGGGTGTATTGACCGGCGCGAGGTGGTCAACGGGGCTGGTCAAACAATCGAGCCCCACACCAAACTCACTCGACATTCACTACCAGAATTCATGAAAAACGCATGAACAACCATGAAAGAAACATAACCAGTCATGAGTGTCAGAATGTTATTATTGTCTAGCCTGTAGTGGGGTGCTCTATAGCGAGTACAACCCAGTTAGGGTTTGCTATATGTACCCCAACTGCTGCTAGTGAAACCCCTCTCCTTTCAATCATTCTTGCCTAGTTCTTTTAACATGCTATCAGAGCAGGTCGACCCCCTTGGGTCGATCCTGTGGGTGGGCCCGCCACCTAACTGCTTCCGCTGCTATTCTGCTTCTCGCACGCCTCGGGCGCGCGCCGTCTTCTTCCTGCCGTGCGCGGAGCGCGCGGCGAAAAATTTTAGGGTTTTTCATCCCGCCGTGCGCTCAGGGCGTACGGCGGTTTTCTGCCCGCCGTGCGCCCCGAGGCGCGCGGCGGTTTCCTGCCCGTCGTGGCGCCCCCGGGGACCTGCGCGCTGCCCCCCGTCGTCCTCCTCCCGTCGCCTCGTCGCGGCGCCCTGGGGGCCCGCGCGTCCCCCCCCTCCCGTCGCCTCGTCGCGGCACCTTGGGGGCCCGCGCGCCGCCCCCTCCCGTCGCCTCGTCGCGGCGCCTAGGGGGCCCGCGCGCGGCCCCTCCCGTCGCCCGTCGAGCCGCCCTCGGGGGCCCGTGCGCGGCCCCCCTCCCGTCACCCGCCGTGGCGCCCTCGGGGGGCCCGCGCCCTGCTTCTTCGTGGCGCCCAAGAGCCACCCCGCTGCCTCCCTTTCCCTCCGTGCCCCGCCCCTGCTGTTTCCCGCGCTCCTGCCTGCGTTAGGGTTTGGGGGTGGCGGGCATGGGGGTGACCGGTGTGGGTAACCTGCGGCTCCTCCTCCTCCTCCGTCTCCCACTGCTGCAGCTGCCGCTGAGGGGGGTGGGTGTGTGGGAGCCGAGGGTTTAGGGTTTAAGGGGGGTGCCGTGGAAGTGGAGCTAGGGTGTCAGCAGGGGGTGTGTGAGAGGGGCGTGGGACGGTCGGGGGAGGTTGCGTGGAGGTAGCCGTCGTGACGCCAGCAGCGCCAGTAGTCCGGATGCCCTCGCGCGTTTCGGTAGCCCAGCGAGCCTGCTTCGCCAGTCGCCTGTGGGTCAGTTGCTCCTGTGTGTGCTCGTCGTAGCCGCGGAGCCAGATACTCCCGTAGTCCGGTGCCCTCGTGCGCTCGGTAGCCACTGTGCGCGCCGCTCCTGTTGCCCGTGTGTCTGCAGCTTCAGTCGGCGCCTTTCATCTTCTCGCCCTCACAGTTTCTCCTCCTCCTCACTTGCCCTCTATGATCACCTCTAGCTTTGCTTATAATTGTGAACTATTGCTATGCCTGCTCATTGTACTGATTACACCCCACTTTGGCTATGGGGGTGTGTCAGAATGTTATTATTGTCTAGCCTGTAGTGGGGTGCTCTATAGCGAGTACAACCCAGTTAGGGTTTGCTATATGTACCCCAACTGCTGCTAGTGAAACCCCTCTCCTTTCAATCATTCTTGCCTAGTGATTCTAACAATGAGCAAAACAAGAGCGCACATGAACGAACATGAGCGCTCGCACGAACAGCACGCAAACATTCATGAACACGCGAAGGACTATGAACCTTCGGAACACCCAGAACTTCACGCACATTCATGGCATAACACGAACAACACGAAATTCACATGAACAATCATGAAAACGCATGAATGTAACCTCACACTCAAATGCACATAACTTAAGAACCGTTAAGGCGAATCACAAACCGTAAACGCCAAAATGATCAGTGCACAAATGCGCATTCCACACTACACAAATTATCTTAAAACAAATGCCTTCAAAGTTCACCTTGCTCAACGAATAGGCGACAGGTTGACGTGCAAAATACAGTTTGCACACAACAATAGTTTCATAATTTATAGTACTTTTATACTTTTATATTTTTAAAATCATACATTTATAATTTTTAGTTTTATACTTTTATACTTTCATAATTTATACTTTTATACTTTTATACTTTCATAATTTATACTTTTATACTTCTATACTTTATACTTTCATAATTTATACTTTTATACTTTCATAATTTATACTTTTATACTTTTATACTTTCATAATTTATACTTTTATACTTTTATACTTTCATAATTTATACTTTTATACTTTTATACTTTCAGAATTTATACTTTTATACTTTCATAATTTATACTTTTATACTTTTATATTTTCATAATTTATACATTTATATTTCTATACTTTATACTTTCATCACTTACACTTCCATAATTTATACTTGTTGGATGCAAATACTATTTTTGCACGTCAACCAGCCGCCTGCATGAAGTCCCGCATTTTGTGTGTGTTTTGTGTGCATTTGTTCTTGCATGTTGTTTCCTGCGTTTTTGTTGTGGGCACAAAACAAGTCATGACGGATCATGACGAGTCATGAATTCTCATGACGACTCATGTTCGTTCGTCAAGTTTCATGAACATCCGTGAGCGTTCATGAAATTTACGGGCGTCATGAATGCTCATGAAAGTTTACGAACTTTCATGTGCGCTCGTGGCGAGTGTCGAGTGTGCCGGGGGGTGCTGGGCTCGAGTCTTTGACTCGGACCCTTTGACCGATTTTGCGCGGTCAAAAAGGGCGCGAAAGTCAGGACCCGCGCGTGGGGTCCTGACATGCGCGTGTGGCCCCTCAGGGCCCGCGCGTGTGTCGCAACTGTTGTGACCGTGCACAGTTGCACGATCGCAACAAGACAGGGTAATTTAATGTCCTGTCCCATGCGAGACAAAGCACGATCGCGTCAGCGATCGGCTTTTCTCGCTTGACCGGGGGTACCAGGGGATTTCGGTTGACTAACCGTATCCCGCGCTGACCTGGAACACAGTCGACTTCGCACGAAAGTCACGCTGTTTAGCGTGATCATTTCGACACAGGTACAAAACGGTGAATACCGTTTTCCCAACGGTAAAATCCGTTTTACAACTGGGAAACGGGAATTCCACACGAGTATACATGATTACACACTCGGGAATACTCGGGACGGGAGTCAGCAAGGGAGTTTGGCTTCAATTCAAGTGGATTACAGTTAATTCTAATGAGGCAGATGGAGCCAAATTCCTCAGCAGTTTCACAACCGTTTTCCATTACAGCAAAGCGAAGGCCTGGATTCCAGTTAAGCAACTGCTTTATGTTTTCCTTTGTGTGTTTAGGACTTTACATAAATATGTGCTTGTATTTGCTTCAAGTCAATCAATGCTATTACGCTTTTCAAGCTTTGAATTCTACTACTACGTATTGACGAGAGTAGAAACGTTAAAGTGGTGACGCCGAAACGCTGCTCGACCAGATTCCTCACTCCACAACTCAAGCAAGGCATAACTACTCAATTTGTATCTTTTATACCCTTGGCTATGAGGTGACAAGTTGTCACACTCGGAGGGTCCAAAGTGAAGTTAAGTGTTGCCAAGTTTGTTTTCGTGGTCCAGGTCTAAACGCTTCCGCATAGTACTTAGAGTTAACAATACTTTTATACTTTTATACTTTCTTAATTTAACTTTTATACTTTATATTGTTATGAATAGTAATATTTGTTTATTACTTTGCACTCCTAACCGCAGCAAAAGGAAGCATGCAGTATCGAGAGTGAACACGAAGAGTCAAAGTTGTCTCGAAGCGTCAGACGGTTAAGGCGCATCTGGACCGACGGAGTAAACGGCATCAGGCAGCTGCAGGCAGGATGGTTTCGGCGGGAACAGTTTCGCAACTGTACGCGCCGCACGGTTGGAATGAATTTGAATAAGGGAATGTACCCCTTAGAGTACATGACTAGCTAGGTCTCTTCGTCTTCCATGTACCCATATTTATATTTGCTGTATTTGCATGTTTTATTCATCTCAAGCATTTTACATCCACTCTGCTATTGAGGTCAAGATGTAAAGAACGAGGAATGACTGCATTGAGCAGCATGAGGAGTACAAGTACCAAACCCTAAAGTGTTGTACCCCATGTAAGCTACCCCACTACAGCCTACACAGACTATAGTATATGAGTTTGACACACCCCCATAGGCAAAGTGGGGGAGAACAAGGGGTCACAAAACCAGTCAAGCAAAGCAAGGCAAAGCAAGCTCAGGGTGGATCACAACGTCACCACACATTCTGAGCACAAGTTCAAGGCCACAAGGCCAGTTCACATGCAAGATTACATATATATAACGCTAAACAAGCAAGAGCAGGTATATATATATGTAACAGTACAAGCAAGGTCAAGAAGTGAGCAAGTGAGGCAAGGTAGGTACAAGACCTAACAGAGTACAGAAGCGCTGATGATCACAAGGCGCGAGTGCCTTAGTGAAGATATCAGCAGTGTTGGCCTGAGAGGCCACGTAAGCAAGGCGCAGCTGACCACGCTGCTGCAGCTCACGAGCAAGGAAGTAGCGAAGAGCGATGTGCTTCGTTCTATGCTCCAGTCTGTGCTCCCGACACAAGGCCAGCATGGCCTTGTTGTCTACGTACAGCACTGGAGGAGAACGAGGCGGCTCTCCCAGGTCAGTCAGCAGGTAGGTGAGCCAGCGTAGCTCCTATGCAGCCATGGCCCCTGCGTAGATCTCAGCCTCACAACTGGAGCCGAGAACAGAAGACGAGCGGGTAGACCGCCACGAAACAGAGCCGGAACCAAGGCTGAAGGTGTAACCCTGTGACGACCGCTGCGTAGCCTGGTCGTCGGCCCAAGAAGCGTCTGCGTGACCAGTGAGGACCACTGGACTCTGCCCTCCAAGCACAAGCCCCATGCCCGACGTACTGCACAAGTAGCGCAGCACCCTCTTCGCTGCAGCCATGTGCTCTGGTCTGTGTCTCCCAGGAGCAACATAGCGTGCCAGAATGCTAAGAGGGTATGCAAGGTCAGGTCGAGTGCAGGTCATCAGGTACATGAGGCAGCCAACAAGCTCTGGGTATGGGCCACTCGACTCTACGGACTCATCCGAAGGCAGAGCTGAGAGCGAGTGGCGTGTAGACAGAGGAGTGGCCTGAGGCGAGGAGTACGTGAAGCCGAAGCGCTGAAGGACCTGCTGCACCATGTGTGACTGAGTCAGGGTAATGGTGCGCTGTGCTCTGTCCCGGGTGATCTGCAAGCCAAGGTAGCTGCGCAGTTCACCCAGGTCTGTGCACGTGTGTCTCTTCTGCAGCTCCGACTTCACGTAGGCGAGTCCAGCAGTGTCAGCTGTAGCAAAGACCAAGTCATCGACGTACACGAGGATGTAGAACGGCGGCAAAGAAGTGTCGGTGCGCAGAAACAGCGACGGGTCGGCAGTAGAAGGAGCAAACCCAAGAGCCGCAAGTGTAGTCCTCAGTGTGTCGTGCCACTCACGAGGTGCCTGGCGGAGACCGTAGACTGGCCGCCGGAGGCTCCACTGGGTGCCAGGAGGAAAAGTCCCAGTGAAGCCAGGTGGGCGGCGCAGCCAGATCTCCTCGTGCAGGCTGCCCTGCAAGAAAGCAGTGCTGAAGTCAAGAGAGTGCAGCTCGTAGTCTCGGTGAGCGGCTATGTGCAGCAGTACCCGAAGAGTGGTCATCTTCGGGGTGGGAGAGAAGGTCTGAAAGTAGTCAACTCCCTGCCGCTGACTGAAGCCACGAGCCACGTAACGCGCCTTGAAGACAGGCGGAGAACCCGGCGGCCGCTTCACCCTGAAAATCCACATGCCACTAACGATGTTCGCCCCAGGCGGGGGAACCTCGTCAACGTAGGTGCCTGTGGACTTCCAGGAAGCCATCTCTGCGTCCATGGCTGCCTGCCACTGAGAGGAGTAGGGACCCTCTATCGCCTCCGCGTAAGAGCGCGGAGTCGGGATGTCAAGTGCATCCGGGTCTCCCTCAGGGGCAAGCAGCATGGACACGAGATGAGGTGAAGCAGCAGCCAAGCACTGGAACTCCTCCTGCCTGTCCTCAAGGATGTATGTGCCAAGAGCACACTCACCCCCGACGGACGGAGGACAGATAGACTCAGACTCAGCGACGAGACTGGCAGCGTAGTCTAGGCGACAGCGAGCAGCGAAGTCAACAAGCTCAGCAACTAGGGCAGACGCAGCAGTAGACTCAAAGGAAGGGTCAGTGACGACAGTAGCAAGGAGACGCGTGACAGTAGGACGCGCAGCACGAAGGGAGTCCGACTCCGGGTCAGCAAGTGCAGGAAGAGAGGACTCGGGAGGAGAAGGCAAAGGGGCACGCAGTGGAGCAGTGGAAGGACGCAGAGACATCCGGTGCGTGCCGGGGACAGGGGGAGGACGCTGACGCGAACCACGACCACTAGCGCGAGCAGCACGGACAGGCGACGCAGGGCGAGACGCAGGCGCACGACGCTCAGCAAGACCTCCAGTAGGACCAGTGTAGGGAGAAGGAGAAGGAAGCGGGGAGGCTGGCTGTAACTGTGACTCAGACTGGACAGGAGGCGGACACTCGAAGCCAGGAGCAGGACCAAGAGAGGACGGAAGACCAAGAACCTGCTCAAGGAGCGGAACGAAGTACGGCCGTGGCCGCGCAGCGCCACCAGTGCCAGCAGGAACAGCACCAGCACCCCCAACGGCAGCACCAGCACCAGGAGTACCCCCAGCTCCAGCAGCGCCAACTCCAGTACCCCCAGAAGCACCAGCGCCAGTAACACCTTCAGCGCCAACACCCCCAGTAGCTCCAGCTCCAGTCGGACCACCAGAAGACGCAGCAGCTCCAGCTCCAGGAGCACCAGCAGCACCAACGCCAGTAGCACCAGTAGCACCACCAGCTCCAGCACCAGGAGCACCCGTAGGCCCAGCAGCTCCAGTACACCCTGTACGAGCACCTCCGGGACCCGCTGCACCAGCACCCTCAGCAGCAGCAGAACCTCCAGCGTCCGTAGCACCGCCAGCTCCAGCAGCACGCCTCCAGCGCCGGGCAAACCACTCACGCAGCTCCTGTGGAGAGAGTAGCTCCCGCCGGGACGAAGCACCCGAAGAACCTCCAGGCCCAGCACCACCAGACGCCACACGAGCAGGCCCAGCACCCTCAGGCTCCGCACTCCGAGACACAGCACCCCCAGGCTCAGCACCCCCAGGCGCAGCACCCCCAGGCTCAGCACCCCCAGGCGCAGCACCCCCAGGCGCAGCACCCCCAGGCTCAGCACCCTCAGGCTCAGCACCCCCAGGCTCAGCACCCCCAAGCTCAGCACCCCCAGTCGCAGCACCCCCAGACCCAGCACCCCCAGGCTCAGCACCCCTAGCAGCACCAGAGTCAACAGCTACCTCGACAGGCTCGACCGCATCTACCTGGGACACACCTGAGGGGGCAGGACCCTGAGGGGGGAGGGGGTCTACCGGAGGGGGACCTGGCGTAAGGAAGAGCGGCGGGGGAGGGAGGGACGCAGTGCGGTAGGGGAAGAGACGGTAGTAGGGAACCGACTCGTCAAAGGTGACGTCCTGGGAGGACAGAACACGGCGCGAGGTGGGGTGGTAGAACTGCCAGCCTGGCGCGTCAGGAGGGAAGCCAAGGAAGACGCAGGGAACAGCACGAGGGGACAGCTTGTCCGCAGACAAGTCGCGGACAAACGCCCGAGATCCCCAGACACGGAACGCAGACGCATCGCCAGCCTTCCCCGTCCACAGTAAAGCAGGGGAGGTCTCCGGCATGGAGACCCGGGGGTGAAGGTTGATCTGATGCGCCGCGTACCGAACCGCAAACGGCCACAGAAAATGGGGGGCAGCCGCATGGACCATGGACGTACGAGCGACGTCCATGATCATGCCAATGCGGCGCTCAGCAATCCCATTTTGCTGTGGAGAGTCCGGAAGCGTGAAGGTCTGGCGGATGCCTCGTGCACGACAGAAGGCCCGCAGAAGGTCAGAGGAGAACTCTCCGCCTCTGTCGGAGTGCAGACGCAGAACAGGAAAGTCCGAGCCGAAACTCTCCCTGAGCTGGAGACGAGCTGCGCGGATCCAGGCGATCAACACCTCAGTGACGTCACCCTTGCTGCGCAAGGGGAAGACTGTGGTGTAACGCGAGTAGTCGTCAACCACCAACAGGAAGTAACGCTCGTGACCCTGCCCACGGACGCGGGCTGGGCCCCACACGTCCATGTGAAGCGTCTGCAGCGGAGCCGATGTCGAAGGAAACTCGGAGGAGTGAGGAGCAGCGCGCTGCCGCCCCTCGACGCAGGGAACGCAGGTGGGGGCAGGCCCCGGAGGAAGGGGAGGGAGGGACCGGGGGAGGCCAGAGACAAGAAGACGGGAAGCCATGCCTCGAAGACGAGGCAGGGAGGGGTGACCAAGGCGGTGGTGCCAGAGGAGAGTCCGGTGGGACAGGAGACGACACGAGCAGGGGGCAGACTCAGGGCCAGACCTGGACGCCGCAGCAAACACCTGACCCGACGCTGCTACCTGAGCAGACTCAGCGACTGGAGGAGACTCAGTAGTCAGTGTGTACAGGCTCGACCCCGGCTGACGGGTAAACGTGGCCAAGTGACGGCCCGACCGAGCACAGGTACAGTGGGTCACTCGCTGACTCGCAGGAGTGAACTGGTGAACCCCTGCATCCTGGAGGTCAGCACCACTCACCAAGTTCGTAGAGAACGAGGGGAGGTAAAGACCTGACAGGGTGCCAGAAGGGGCCGCCGGACACGGTAGGACAGTGGAGAAGCGGGCAAGGACAGGGCCCCCAGAGGGGTCTGCCAGGGAGACCGCCACTGGCCGACTAAGCGGCGTGAGCGTGGTGCAGTCTCGAAAGAAGGAGCGGGAAGCACCCGAGTCAAGGGTGAAGGTGTGGGTGTCCGGAGACGACGCAGTACCTGAGAGCGCAGACTCACCGGCACCTGGGGCGGCAGACGCACTGGCACCTAGAGCAGCAGCCTCACCAGCACCTAGAGCAGCAGCCTCAATGCCCGGGTCGGGCGGAAAACACCGGTAACAGTCACCCTCATCACTAATAGTCACAGCATACATGGCAGCAAGAATAGCATCATAATCAAGATCAAAGATCGCAACACCCGCCCTAGACAGCTCGCCCCAGCGAGGGATCTCAGTAGCGTCGGGGAACTGGTGACGCCAAGCGTCCGTCAGACGGCCGAAACAGCGCTGGGTGGAGTGCGCTCCCCCACACTGCTCACCCGTGCGGTCGCCGGTACGGAGAACGTAGGTACAGGGGCCAGCACCCCCGCCCCGCTGACGAGCAGTGTACCACTCACGAAGCTGCTGGGGGGAAGGGGTCTCACGAGGACGCTGCTGCTGCTGCTGCTGGCGCTGACCACCACCGGAGCCGACCCTCTGCGTAGAGCCGCCCCGACCCGCTCCACCTCCGCCGCCGCTACCTCCACCACCGCCTCCTCCTCCGCCGCCACTGCCTCCACTAGTGCCCCCACTCCCACCACCACTCCCACCGCCACCCCCACTCCCTCCGCCTCCTCCACTGCCGCCTCCACCGCCTCCGCCAGCTCCCCCAACGCCCTTGCCCCCCTTGCCCTTGCCAGGGCGGCGTCTCCCGCTAGGGGTAGACGCCGCACCGACCGACTCAAGACCAACGAGGTCGGCCGCAGCAGCAGAGGCAACAGAGGGCAAGAGGGGAGAGGGGGAGCACCCCTCAAAGACAGGGGTACGAGGGTCACCACGAGAGGCTCCTACAGCAACTATGCTCGTCTCTGCTGCTAGGAGACGCTCCTCGAGGAGGTCAACGGTGAGAGTGGTGGGGCAAACAGAGAGAAAGTGGTCCCTGACCGAGCGAAGGGTGTCAGGGAGCCGGGTGACTATGTAGTAGAGGGTGATGTACATGGGGGGGGGGTTCTAAGCGCAGAACTCAGCAGGAAGTGCAGCGCGGTAGCGAATGTCACTAGTGCGAAGGTGCGTAATGAGGTCAGCGACAGTGGGAAAAGCGGCGAGGTCAGGGAAGAGGTACGGCAGTATGAGGCGGCTAAGCGCAGCAGTGGCAGGGGAAGAGTAGCGTGCAACTACAGCGTCGTACAAGGTCTTAGCACTCTTGTACTGACTAAAGTGCGCACGCTCAGCGGTCGGCAAGTGGCGGCGCACAGCAAGGCGGGCAGCAGCATCGCGCGTGGCCCACTGTGAGCGAACAGTGGCGTCAGCATCAGCAGCAGGGGAAGGAGAGGCACCAGAAGTGAGGTCAAAGAGGGAGAGACCGTCTGCCCTATCGCACTGTAGGAAAAGCTGCAGATCATCGAGCCAGACCTCAAAGTCAACAGCCCGACCCTCAGCATCAAAGACAAGGACGCTAGGGGTAGCCATGACAGCAGTGGCAGCAGTAGCAGCAGTGGCAGTAGTGACAGCGCAGTGCGGCGACACTCTTACCAGGGCAGAGAGCCGCAAGTGGTGGGGCAGGGCCGAGGCGCACCGGCAGGGACGAGCCGAGGCGCGCAGGTAGGGCCGAGGCGCACCAGTAGAGGCGGGCCGAGGCGCGTCGGTAGGGCCGAGGCGCACCGGCGGCTGCAGTCAGCGGCGGCGGCGGCTGCGGCCCCGAGGGAGGTGGCGGCGGCTGCTGCTGGTAACGGCTGCTGCAGCTGCGGCTTCCGCTGCAGGGACGGCGGCGGCTGCTGCTGCAGGGACGGCGGCGGCTGCTGCTGCGGGGACAGCGGCCGCTGCTGCTGCAGGGACGGCGGCGGCTGCTGTTGTAGGGACTGCGGCTGCTGCTGCTGCAGAGGCGGCGACGGCGGGCCGCGAAGGGCGGCGTCAGGGCCGGGAGAGGCCGCGAAGGGCGGCGGAGGGGCCGTAAGGGGCGGCGCGAGGGGCCGCGGAGGGCGGCGACGGGCCGTGAAGGGCGGCGCGAGGGGCCGCGGAGGGCGGCGACGGGCCGTGAAGAGGCCGCGAGGGGCCGCGAAGGGTGGCGCGAGGGGCCGTAAGGGGCCGCACGAGGGGCCATAAGGGCGGCCGTAAGGGGCTGCGCGAGGGGCCGGAAGAGCGGCGCGAGGGGCCGTAAGGGGACGCGAAGGGCGACGCGAGGGGCCGACGAGCGGCGAGAGGGGCCGTAAGGGGCCGTGAGGGCGGCGCGAGGGGCCGTAAGGGCGGCGCGAGGGGCCGTAAGGGCGGCGCGAGGGGCCGTGAGAGGGGCCGCTAAGGGCGACGCTAAGGGGCCGTGAGGGGCTGAGAGAGGGCGCGGCGGTAGGGAGGGCACACGGGGCGCGACTCAGGCAGGAGCAAAGCGCGCTCCGGGCAGGAAAAAAAAGTTCGTGGTGGGCCCTAGGAAGCGTTCCCACTAGGGAACCTGCTCTGAAACCATGTGAAGAACGAGGAATGAGTGCATTGAGCAGCATGAGGAGTACAAGTACCAAACCCTAAAGTGTTGTACCCCATGTAAGCTACCCCACTACAGCCTAAACGGACTATAGTATATGAGTTTGACACAAGGGCCCATCAACTGCATTTTCTCTATGTGCAAACCTTCCCGAGTAGATCCTGGGAACGATCAACTTCTGATCGCAGCATGGTATGAGAGCAGCTCGGGAATCCTTCGCACTACGACTCCCGAAAATTGCGACATTCGGAAAGTGGCGTCCGGCACACGCTCGCGTGTGAGAATGGCCGGAGGATCTGGTGGTCAGACTAATCTGACGGCTGAAGCGCAAACCAACCCGGCTGCGACAAGCGAGGAAACGACGACGATCGGCACCGAAGTCCTCGCACAACTCCTTCAGCGACTCACCAGCTTGGAGCAAGGGCTCCAAACATTACGGAACGGCGATGCGGGAACATCCTCGCAACCATCTCAACCGGCCCCAACTGGGCAGAACGCCGTCCCGCAAACTTTCTCCCTCGACACAAATGGCTCAACCCCCAAGGCTCCCCGTCCCAGTGAGGAAGCAATTCTCTCAGCACAATCAAAGTTTCTCAGCATATCAAAAATAAAGACAAGTACCTGTTTCGACGGCAGAGACTTCTATACCTGGAGCTTCGAACTGGAGCTCCTGCTACAGAACGCCCAAATCTATCATTATTTCGACGGGAGCTACGCGGAACCCGCTGAGGACACCGACGACGCCAGGACTCGCTACTACAACGAGTCCCTGATGGCGTACGGAATTCTCCTTCGCAACATGTCGCCGGCGGAGCAACTAAACATCCGATCGTACAAGACATCGGCTGCTCCAGCCCTCGACGCCTGGCGCCACCTGAACGGCGTGTATCAGCCGAAGGACTCCGTTTCCTCGAGCCGACTGCTTCAGCAGCTGCTGGAGACCAAAATGGTCTCAGGGGAGAAGGTCAACAGCTACATCAATCGCTGTCGGAGCCTTCGCGATCAAATCGTGAAGCTAGGAAGTTCGATAGCCAAAGAAATCTTCGTGAACATCGTGCTTCAAGGGCTCGGCCCAGAGTGGCGGCCCTGTAAGGCGCTTCTTCGACAGCAGGGGGTCATCTCGGAGGCCGCCCTCTGCGCCGCACTTCTCGTCGAACAACGGGATATGGATCAGCAGCGACCAGCGCCACGACGAGAAAGAGAACGGCTCGCCTTCTACGCCGACAACACCGAAGAGCGACGGCCGAGGCGCCTCTACTGCAAAATCTGCAGGAACTTTGGGCACTTGGCGGATCGATGCAAGTACCGATCCCGCCCTCGCCAGACCAATCCGAGCAACTGGTCCGGCCGACAAGACGCACGAGGCGACGTGCGTCCAGCCCAGGGGTATCAACCCCCAACCGCGCGCAACTAGAATCCAACGATTCAGCATCAGCAGCAGCAGCTACCATCGACTGCACCAGCACGCAACGTCATGAGCAACATGGCCATGACAGGCGAATCGCGTCGTCGCCGCGTGCGCTCACCTTCACCTGAGCCCGCACCGCACCCCATTGGCGCGTTCAACAACAACAACCCTTTCAGCTCGCGCCATGACTTCACCGACGACGACGCCCAGGACTGGAATCTCCCAGTCCCGCTGCTTGAAAGTCCCCCGCACGTACCTGATATGCGGGTGGCGCCACTTGACTGGCTCTCGCGCGAACAATTTTTGAAGTTCGACACTCCGCACATCGTCACGCCGCGACTGGCGCTGCTCGCACGTGACGACAACAAGCGCTTCAACACCTGGTACCTGGATAGCTGCTGCGGCCAGCATATGGTGGGCTCCGAGCGTTACATATCCAACGCCGTCGCCACCCCGACAGTCACCTACGTCACCGTGGCTAACAACACACGCCTGCGCGCAAGTGCGCAAGGCATCGTCGTGCTCAAGGCACGCGGAAGCCGCACGCACATCACACTTAATGATGTGCTGATCGTCCAGAACCTGCGCTTCAACCTGCTCTCCGCCGCACAGCTCATGGACTGCGGCGTCGAACTCAGCACAGATCGCGCGACGCGCGACATCTTGCTGCACTACGAGTCCCGAAACTTCCCCCGCAGGCAGATCGGACGAGCACACTCCGAGAATGGAGTGTATTTCGTGGACTTCGATATCCCCGACTGCAGCGGCGACTCGCGCGAGTTAATCGACCTCGTGCCACTACGCTTCGAGCACATTCACCGCAGGGACTGGAAGCACCCTGACGGAAGACCGTGGGTGCCGCACCATCCCCACCCACGCGAAACGGCGCTGCACGACCCTGACACAGATGGCATCTGCAGGGATTGCCACACGCCGACGACGTCAACCAGCGCCGTTGCCGGCCGCGGACTGGCCGCCATCGCCGAAGCAGAAGCCCACGCACCGCCAGAAGAAGGCATGTCTCAGTTGGAACTTGAAGTCACCACGCATGGCGTGTTCGGCACGCCTGAGCACCCTCTCATCGGTCCCCCCTCTCAACACCTCCGAGGGATGCTACGCGGAACTGGCGTCGGCACCTTTGATGCGCGTGGCGTGCCACGACCCTACACCCGCGAAGACTTTCTACAGATTTTCCCCCATTGGCGCGACCCCACGGCAAAACTCACCGTGGAACAGGAGGAAGAATTGGCGCGCCGCGAAGCAGAAGAGCTTCGCCAACAGAGCCTCGCCGAGGCACGCGGAACATTCGCTTGCGCCGCATGGGGCGCCGAAGCAGAAGAAAGCGCCTCCAATGAAGGGGGGTGGGGGAGCGCCGGCGGATGGGGAACGGCCGATACCAGCGAATGGGGCAACACCGGCGGAACATGGGCAACCGGAACCGGCGGATGGGGCGCCGCATCTGGCGGCGAAACGAGCGGCTGGGGCGCCTCTGCTGGAGGTTGGGAGACTTCCCGCGACGAACAAAAGGGGGGAGAATCTGCAGTTGTTCCCCTCGGGCGTCCCCCGCGCCATATCCCACTCGGCCCACTCGCGTCACCTCCCCCTGACATTCCGCCGCACCGCGATCCCTGGGACACTATCCGCTGGGGCAACGAACCATCAACTCCACGCCGCACCGTCTACGGACCTGCTCCCAAACCACGCGAACCTACTTTCATGCCCGGAATTATTCCTGGGACCAAAATACCACTCTCCGAGATTCGTGACAGAGAGTTTCTGGCGCTGATGCTGACTACCGCGGCAGAAGAAGAAGATGCAGAAGAAGCAGCAGCAGAACCTGCTCCCGTACCTGATGAAGACCCTGAGGAAGCCCGCGCGCGCTACATGCGCACCTCCGGCTTTCGCGCCGACGATGCACTTTGGCACCAGCGCCTCGGACACCCTTCACGCGCGACACTGAAGAACTGCTTCGACGCCGGAGTCTTTGCTCCAGGAGCATTACTCCGCCCCGACGGCACCGAAGTGAGAGGCGCGACGCATCCGCGCAACTGCACCGTCTGCCCCGAAGCTGCATTAAGCCACCAGCCGTTCCCGCTGCTCGAGCCAGGAACGAACCGCTACCCCAAGCTGCACAAAGTGTACAGCGATTTTCTCAACGTGGGGCATTGCGGAGTCGACGACGAGCTGTACACACTTACCTTCATCGACGCTGGAACGCGCTACGTATGGGTCGCAAATGTGGAGACCCGCGACAGAGCTTACGAGGTGTTCCGCCTCTGGTTGGCGCATGCGCAGCGGCAATCCGGGAAGAAGCTAAAAATCTGGCAATCCGACGGCGCAGCGATGTTTAGGAGCAATCAAATGCAGAGCTACCTGGCGCAAAAGGGGATCGAGCATCACATTTCTCTCCCCTACGCACATCAGCAGCAGGGCGTAGCTGAGCGGACGAACCGCACACTGATGACGAAGGTGCGGGCGCTAATGAAGCAATCAAAACTGCCGCCGATTTACTGGACCTACGCGATGCACCACGCCGCTAGGGTGCACAACCTACTTTCAACCACCGCAATCACCGGGAACCTCTCCCCGCATGTCAAATGGACCGGGACCAAAGGGGATACCTTCATGCTCCGCGTGTGGGGGTGCATGGTGCAGTACCGCCCGCCGACATCAACCATCGGCAAATTCGCCAGTCGCGCGCGCTGGGGAATCCACCTCGGCATCAGCCACGAGTACAAAGCGTGGATCGTGCTGGACCTCCTCAGTCAGAAAACCGCCCACGCTCGCGATGTAATCTTCTACGAACGCCTCTTCCTCGACCAATTCCGTCACGACGAGGAAACGAACGCGAATCGCGTTTACGCGAACGACGGGCACAGCTACACAACGCCCGAAGACGAAGCCGCTGCAGCAATACTGGAGCAGGATACAAGAGGCGAGTTCACGTGGGAGGATCGGCGCAGCAGCGACGACGACGACGACGATTCCCCAGAAGGAGGAATGGGCGGAACAGGCGGAAGCGGCAGAAGCACAGCACCACCAGCGCCACCCGAACCAGAGAGCGATGATGACGATGTGCAGGAAGTCATCCCACAACGTCGCCACGACAGCACCGTCTCAAGTCTGCAGCTACTCGAGCTACACACTGCAACCTCGAAAGCGCCACGCGTCATCGAGCCTCGAAACCCGCGCGAAGCTCTCTCTGGACCACACAGCAAGGAGTGGCGCGAGGCAATGGACGCAGAGATTAAAGCGCTCGAGTCCCGAGACACCTGGGTGTTAGTCGACCGTGCGGCAATCAAAGGCGCAAGAATCCTCTCGGGCAAGTGGGTCTTCCGCGTATAGACCGCAGCGAACGGAACGATCGAGCGCTTCAAGATGCGCTGGGTGGTACGTGGCTACGACCAGAGGCACGGGATTGACTTCGACCAGACGTTTGCTCCAGTCAGCCGTCATACCTCCGTCCGAATTCTGCTCGCTATCGCAGCTGCAAGGCACCTACCGCTCCGCCAGATTGACGTCAAGAACGCGTTCTTATACGCGCTAGTAGACGCCGTGATTTACGTGGAGCAGCCGCATACATACGGTGAAGGGGACTCGCGCGTGTGCCAACTGCGCAAGTCACTCTACGGGATCAAGCAGGCACCGAGGCTGTGGCAGCAGTATCTACACAACATCCTGCTTGAAATCGGATTCAAGCAGATGCCGCATGATCCAGGGATGTACCGCCGCGACTTCCGGGGCGAATACATCCTTCTCACGGTTTACGTCGATGACTTGCTCTACATAGGCTCAAACAATGAGCTACTCGAGCAGTTCGAGAAAGCCTTGGCGGGGCGCGTCGACATCACATGCAACTATGAGGTGAAGCAGTTCTTAGGCCTCAACATCTCCTACGCGCCTGAGGCCATTCACCTCTCAGCGGCTAAGTACGCAGAGGAGTTAGGGAAGAGGTTCAACATTTCACCTGCACCTCTCTCAACTCCCTACCGAACCCCCGGACCGAACCACAAACCTGACAACAAGGCCCTATCCCCTGCTGGAATTCAGACTTACCAGCAGCAGCTGGGATGCCTGCTCTTTGCCTCTGTCACCTGCAGGCCAGATCTCTCCTACATCGCAAGCCAGCTGGCCCAGTACTCACGCAAACCAACGGCTGAGAATCTTCTGGACCTGCAGCGCGCACTGCAATTCTTCGTCTCGACGCCCAAGATTGGGTTGTGCTACTCAACTGCACCAACCCCATTCTTTAATCTCATCGGCTACGTGGATGCCGATCATGCAGCAGATCCCGACAATCGACGGTCCAGGACTGGCTTCTTGTTCCGACTCGAACCAACGGGACCAATCTCCTGGAACTCGCAGAAGCAGGAGCTGGTTGCCCTGTCATCAGCTGAAGCGGAATTCATCGCAGCAACCGCAGCAGTTCGCGAAGGACTCTACTTACAGGAACTCCTGCTGGAGGCGAAAATCCCAGCTTCGCCCACCTTTCGTCTTCACTGCGACAACCAGAGCGCGATTCGGATCGCGAACAAACCTGGTTTCGTTAACCGCACCAAGCACATTGCGCTGCGGTATTTCTTCGTGAAGGACGAGGTGGACAAGGGCAAGGTCAACTTGACTTATTGCCCAACCGGTGACATGGCGGCAGATTTCCTTACCAAGCCACTGCCACGTCAGCAGTACCAGCACTGCTCCGAACTCAGCGGCGTGGTCAAACAGGTCAAGTCGAGCTACGGCCAGGAGTGAAGGGGGGTGTTACGAATAGTAATATTTGTTTATTGTTGTGCACTCCTCACCGCAGCAAAGGGAAGCATGCAGTATCGAGAGTGAACACGAAGAGTCAAAGTTGACTCGAAGCGTCAGACGGTTAAGGCGCATCTGGACCGACGGAGTAAACGGCATCAGGCAGCTGCGGGCAGGATGGTTTCGGCGGGAACAGTTTCGCAACTGTACGCGCCGCACGGTTGGAATGAATCTGAATAAGGGAATGTACCCCTTAGAGTACATGACTAGCTAGGTCTCTTCGTCTTCCTTGTACCCATATTTATATTTGTTGTATTTGCATGTTTTATTCATCTCAAGCATTTTACATCCACTCTGCTATTGAGGTCAAGGGCCCACCAACTTCATTTTCTCTGTGTGCGAACCTTCCCGAGTAGATCCTGGGAACGATCAACTTCTGATCGCAGCATATATTTTTATATTTTTTTAATTTATACTTTTATACTTCTATACTTTTATACTTTATGCTTTCATACTTTTATAATTTATACGTTTATGCTTTATGCTTTCATACTTTTACAATTTATACTTTTATTTCAGAATAACTAGGCAAGAATGATTGAAAGGAGAGAGAGGGTTTCACTAGCAGCAGTTGGGGTACATATAGCAAACCCTAACTGGGTTGTACTCGCTATAGAGCACCCCACTACAGGCTAGACAATAATAACATTCTGACACACCCCCATAGCCAAAGTGGGGTGTAATCAGTACAATGAGCAGGCATAGCAATAGTTCACAATTATAAGCAAAGCTAGAGGTGATCATAGAGGGCAAGTGAGGAGGAGGAGAAACTGTGAGGGCGAGAAGATGAAAGGCGCCGACTGAAGCTGCAGACACACGGGCAACAGGAGCGGCGCGCACAGTGGCTACCGAGCGCACGAGGGCACCGGACTACGGGAGTATCTGGCTCCGCGGCTACGACGAGCACACACAGGAGCAACGGACCCACAGGCGACTGGCGAAGCAGGCTCGCTGGGCTACCGAAACGCGCGAGGGCATCCGGACTACTGGCGCTGCTGGCGTCACGACGGCTACCTCCACGCAACCTCCCCCGACCGTCCCACGCCCCTCTCACACACCCCCTGCTGACACCCTAGCTCCACTTCCACGGCACCCCCCTTAAACCCTAAACCCTCGGCTCCCACACACCCACCCCCCTCAGCGGCAGCTGCAGCAGTGGGAGACGGAGGAGGAGGAGGAGCAGGGGACGGCACACACACACGGCACCCCCATAGCTGCCACCCCCACACTCCTCACCCCCAAACCCTAAAAACGGGCGGAACGGGGGAAGGAGCGCGGGGGACGGCGAGGGGGACGGCGCTCGGCCCCCAGGACGCCACCACGGGGCAGCGAGGGGCCGCGCGCGGCTCCCCAGGGCGGCGCGACGGGAAATCGGGGCCGCGGGGGGTCGCGCGCGGCTCCCCAGGGCGGCACGACGGGAAATCGGGGCCGCGGGGGGTCGCGCGCGGCTCCCCAGGGCGGCACGACGGGAAAACGGGGCCGCGGGGGGTCGCGTGCGGCTCCCCAGGGCGGCACGACGGGAAATCGGGGCCGCGGGGGGGAAATCGAGGGGGGGGGGGGGGGGGGGGGGGGGGGGGGGGGGGGGGGGGGGCGCGGGCGACGGGATCGCGGGGCCGCGGGCGACGGGATCGGGGGGCCGCGGGCGACGGGATCGGGGGGCCGCGGGCGTCCCCCACGGTAGGAAACCGCCGCGCGCCTCGGGGCGCACGGCGGGGAGAAAACCGCCGCACGCCCCGAGCGCGCGGCGGGATGAAAAATCCGTCGCACGCCACGGGGCGTGCGACACAAAGAGTAGTAGGAGCAGCGGAAGCAGGTGGTGGGGCCCACCCACAGGATCGACCCATCTGGATCGTCCTGCTCTGATACCATTTCAGAATAACTAGGCAAGAATGATTGAAAGGAGAGAGAGGGTTTCACTAGCAGCAGTTGGGGTACATATAGCAAACCCTAACTGGGTTGTACTCGCTATAGAGCACCCCACTACAGGCTAGACAATAATAACATTCTGACATTTTATACCTCTATAATTTCATACTTTCATAATTTATACTTTTATACTTTCATAATTTATACTTTTATACTTTCATAATTTATACTTTTATACTTTATACTTTTATCATTTCATAATTTATACTTTTATACTTTTATACTTTATACTTTCATACTTTTATAATTTAAACTTTTATACTTTTATACCTTTATACTTTTATAATTTATACTTTTATACTTTTATGCTTTTATAGTTTATACTTTTATACTTCTATACTTTATACTTTCATAATTTATACTTTTATACTTCTATACTTTATAGTTTAATAATTTATACTTATATACTTTCATAATTTTTATTTTTATACTTTTATACTTCTATAATTTCTAGTTTTAAACTTTTATACTTTTGTACTTTTATACTTTCATAATTTATACTTTTATACTTTTATACTTTCATACATTTATACTTTCTTTTTATAGTTTTATACTTATATACTTTATACTTTCATACTGTTGATTGCTATATGGGACCTAGATGTCAGAATGTTGTAATTGTCTAGCCTGCAGTGGGGTACTCTATAGCGAGTACAACCCAAATTAGGGTTTCCTATATGTACCTTGCATGCTGCTAGTACAAAGCCCTCTTCTCTGTTCTATCTTTCGCCCTACTATCTCGATATGGTATCAGAGCGATCACGCTCCTGGCCTGTGGGCCCCACTGCTGCTTCCGCTGCCCTACTCTGTGTCGCGCGCCCCGTGGCGCGCGACCTTCACATTTTCATCCCTCCGCACGCCCCGAGCGCGCGCGGCGGTTTCCTGCCGTGGGGGAGCCCGCGCGCGCCCCGCCCGTCCGTCGTGGCGCCCTGGGGAGCACGCGCGGCCCCCACCTTGCACGTCGCGACGCCCTGGGGAGTCCGCGAGCGCCCCGCCCGTCCGTCGCGACGCCCTGGGGAGCCCGCGAGCGCCCCGCCCGTCCGTCGCGACGCACTGGGGAGCCCGCGAGCGCCCCGCCCGTCCGTCGCGACGCACTGGGGAGCCCGCGAACGCCCCGCCCGTTCGTCGCGACGTCCTGGGGAGCCCGCGCTCGCCCCGCCAGTTCGTCGCGGCGCCCTCGAGAGCCCGCGTGCGCCCCGCCAGGCCGTCGCGGCGCCCTGGGGAGTTGCGCGCGCGTCCCCCCCGCCCGTCCGCCGCGGCGCCCTGGGGAGCAGCGCGCGCCACCCCCCTCCACCCGCCCAGCCCGTCCGTTCTGGCGCCCTGGGGGTCGCGCGCCATCCCCCCTCACCATCCCCAGCGCTCCTGCCCCTATCCCACCCGTTTTAGGGTTTCGGGGGTGAGGAGTGTGGGGGTGGCAGCTATGGGGGTGCCGTGTGTGTGCGCCGTCCCCTGCTCCTCCTCCTCCTCTGTCTCCCACTGCTGCAGCTGCCGCTGAGGGGGGTGGATGTGTGGGAGCCGAGGTTTAGGGTTTAAGGGGGGTGTCGTGGAAGTGGAGCTAGGGTGTCAGCAGGGGGTGTGTGAGAGGGGCGTGGGACGGTCGGGGGAGGTTGCGTGGAGGTAGCCGTCGTGACGCTAGCAGCGCCAGTAGTCCGGATGCCCTCGCGCGTTTCGGTAGCCCAGCGAGCCTGCTTCGCCAGTCGCCTGTGGGTCAGTTGCTCCTGTGTGTGCTCGTCGTAGCCGCGGAGCCAGATACTCCCGTAGTCCGGTGCCCTCGTGCGCTCGGTAGCCACTGTGCACGCCGCTCCTGTTGCCCGTTGTGTCTGCAGCTTCGCCCATCGCCTGCAGCAGATCGCCCCTCACAGTCTCTCCTCCTCCTCACTTGCCCTCTGTGACTGCCTCTAGCTTTACTTGCATTTGTGGACTTGATCTATGACTGGTTATTTGTGCTGATTACACCCCACTTTGGCTATGGGGGTGTGTCAAAATGTTATTATTGTCTAGCCTGCAGTGGGGTACTCTATAGCGAGTACAACCCAAATTAGGGTTTCCTATATGTACCTTGCATGCTGCTAGTACAAAGCCCTCTTCTCTGTTCTATCTTTCGCCCTACTATCTCGATACTAGAAGCTCTTAGTGTTAAATTGTAATGTGTTATATGTTGGTAGGCTGTAGTGGGGTAGCCAATATGGGGTACAACCCCAACTAGGGTTTGCTACTTGTACCCAACTGTTCCATTCAATGCATTCATTCTTGCCTAGAATCTAACATGGTATTCAGAGCAGGAGGTCCCTAGGACCTACCGACTTTTTTTAGGGGCCCACCACCGCTCGCATGCGGTTACCACGCTACCCCGTGCCCTAGCCTCGTAGCGCCCTCGTGCGCCCTCGTTAGCGCCCTCGTGCGCCCCTCGTTAGCGCCCTCGCGCGCCCTCGCTAGCGCCCTCGCGCGCCCTTGTTAGCGCCCTCGTGCGCCCCTCGTTAGCGCCCTCGCGCGCCCCTCGCAGTGTCGCCCGCCCGCCGCCCGCTTGCCGCGTCAAACGCCCGCCCGCTGCCCGCTTGCTGCGTCGCTCGCCCACCTGCTGCTCGCTCGCGGCGTCGTCCGCCCGCCTCGCTGCCCGCTCGCAGCGTCGCCCGCCCGCCCGCTGCCCGCTTGCAGCGTCGCCCGCCCGCCCGCTGCCCGCTTCGCAGCCCGCCCGCCGCGCTGCCCGCTCGCAGCGTCGCCCGCCCGCCCGCTGCCCGCTTGCAGCGTCGCCCGCCCGCCCGCTGCCCGCTTCAGCGCGACGTCGCCCGCCCGCTTCGCTGCCCGCTTGCAGCGTCGCCCGCCCGCCCGCTGCCCGCTTCGCAGCCCGCCCGCCGCGCTGCCTGCTCGCAGCGTCGCCCGCCAGCCCGGCTGCCCGCTTGCAGTGTGCCCGCCCGCTGCCCGCTCTCAGCGTCGCCCGCCCGCCCGCTGCCCGCTTCGCAGCCCGCCCGCTGCGCTGCCCACTCGCCGCGTCGCCCGCCCGCCCCGCTGCCCGCTTCGCAGCCCGCCCGCCGCACTTCCTGCCTGCTGCGCCGCCTGTCCCCCGCACTGCCCGCTCGCCGCGCTTCCCGTCGACCTACCTACCTGCAGTACTGCGGCAGCTTCCTTAGCTCCGTCGCGCTGTTGCTATGGCTTCCATCCGCGTGCTGTCGTTCGATGCTGAGGGCCGCCCTGTGAAGTTCGCCACTTGGCTGGATGACCTGCAGCTGTTCCTCCTGAGCGATAGCAAGGAGCATGTGTCGCTCTATGATTACGCGTCTGGTGCTGCACCTGCCCCTCCTGCCACAGCTGAGCTTAGTGTTCGTTCCCACTGGCAGACTCGTGACGCAGCTGCTCGCCTAGCCATTCGCAGTCACCTGCCGTTAGCTGAGCTCGAGCATTTTGGCGACTGCAAAACCGCTAAGGCCCTGTACGACGCTGTCGTTGCCCGCTATTCCTCACCTGCCACAGCCGAGCTTAGCCGCCTTATGCTGCCTTACCTGTTCCCTGAGCTGTCCACCTTTGCTACCGTCGCAGATCTTATCACCCACCTTCGCACTAGTGACGCTCGCCTGCGTGCCGCCCTTCCCACCGAGTTCTGCGCTAAGAACCCCCCTCCACTGTACTGGACACTCCACTTTATAGTCACCCGTCTCCCTGACACCCTTAGCTCAGTGCGCGACCATTTCCTTGCTCGCTGTCCCACTGAGCTCACTGTCGCCCTCCTAGAGGAGAAACTGCTAGCAGCCGAGAAGAGCATTGTAGCTGTAGGTGCTGCTCGTGGCGCTCCTCGCACCCCCATCTTTGAGGGGTGTTCTCCCTCTCCCCTCGCTCCCTCCTACGCTACTGCTGCTGCTGTTGACTTCCTTGGTGCTGAGTCTGCTGGCGCTGCTTCTGCTCCTGGTGGGAGGCGCCGCACCGGCAAGGGCAAGGGGGGCAAGGGTGGCGGGGGTGGCGCTGGGGGGGGAGGAGGTGGGGGAGGTGGGGGGGGAGGCGGTGCTGGAGGGAGCGGTGGCGGGAGTGCTGGTGGGAGTGGGGTCGGCGGTGGAGGCGGCGGTGGTGGCGGTGGTGGCGGTGGTGGCGGTGGTGGCGGTGGTGGCGGTGGCGGCGGTGGCGGCGGTGGCGGTGGTGGCGGTGGCGGTCGGAGCGGTGGTAGTGGTGGCGGCGGAGGTCGGAGTGGAGGCACTGGCTCGGGCCAGAGCTCCCAGCAGCAGCAGCGTCCCCAGACGACCCAGCAGCTTCGTGAGTGGCTTGCTCAGCGTGGGACGTCGGGGGGCAGTGGCCGCTGTTCCTATGTCATTCGCACAGGTGATCGCAAGGGACAGACGTGTGGGAGGTTTCACACCCCGTACCGCTGCTTCTCCCGCCTTGACGACGCTTGGCGTGAGGAGATGGGCGAGGATGTTGAGCGCCCCCGCTGGGCTGAGCTCATGAGGGCTGGTGTTGATATCTTTGCTCTTGACTATGATGCTATTCTTGCTGCCATGTATGCATTGACTGTTAGTGCCGAGGGAGACTGTTACTTGTGTGTGCCGCCTGACCCAGGTATAGAGCCCGCTGCCCTGGGTACTAGTGAGTCTGCTCTCTCAGGTACAGCACCCACAGAGACTGCTCTCTCAGGTACCGCACCGGCTGAGGCCTGTCACACCTTCACCCTTGACTCAGGTGCTTCCCGCTGTTTCTTTCGTGACAGTACTGAGCTCACACCGCTTCCTGCACCGGTCCCAATCTCCTTGGCTGACCCCTCTGGGGGCCCAGTCCTTGCCCAGTCCACCACTGTGCTCCCTTGTCCGGCGGTTCCGTCTGGCTCGTTGTCGGGTTTCCACCTCCCCTCGTTCTCGACGAACCTGGTGAGCAACGCTGTCATCCAGGATCAGTGGGTTGACACCTTTACCCCTGGAGGACAGCGTGTGGCGATCTGCACGTGCTCCAGGACCGGCCGTCACCTGGCTACGTTTACCCGTCGGCCGGGGTCGAGTCTCTACACACTGACCACTGCGTCTCCTCAGGTCGCTGCTGTCGGTCAGGTGTCCGCGTCAGGTCTGGTGGCCCACGCCTGTGAGTGTCGTTCCCTGTCGCACCAGACTCTTCTCTGGCACCACCGCCTGGGTCACCCCTCCTTGCCACGCCTCCGTGGCATGCACCGTCGCCACCTTGTGTCTGGTCTTCCCAGGTCCCTCCCTCCCCTCCCTGCCTCGCCTGCGCCGCCTTGCCTTCCTTGCGTCGAGGGGCGGCAGCGCGCCGCTCCTCACTCCTCCTCGTTCCCCCCGACAGAGGCTCCTCTGCAGACCCTCCACCTGGACGTGTGGGGCCCAGCCCGCGTTCGTGGCCAGGGCGGTGAGCGGTACTTTTTGCTGGTTGTCGACGACTACTCGCGTTACACCACGGTCTTCCCCTTGCGCACCAAGGGTGAGGTCCCTGCTGTTCTGATCCCTTGGATCCGCACAGTTCGTCTCCAGCTCCGCCGCCGTTTCCGGACGGATCTTCCTGTCCTGCGTCTACACTCTGACAGAGGTGGTGAGTTTTCCTCCGATCTCTTGAGGACCTTCTGTCAGGCGGAGGGCATCGAGCAGACCTTCACGCTTCCGGACTCCCCACAGCAGAATGGGGTTGCTGAGCGCCGCATTGGCCTGGTCATGGAGGTCGCTCGTACCTCCTTGGTCCACGCGGCGGCTCCCCATTTTCTGTGGCCGTTTGCTGTCCGGTACGCCGCGCATCAGCTCAACCTCTGGCCCCGTGTCTCCTTGCCGAAGACCTCGCCCACACTGCGTTGGACGGGGGAGGTTGGCGATGCGTCGCGCTTCCGGGTGTGGGGTGCTCGTGCCCTTGTCCGCGATACGTCCGCGGACAAGCTCTCCTCCCGCACACTTCCCTGTGTCTTCCTTGGCTTTGTCCCTGACGCGCCTGGCTGGCAGTTTTACCACCCCACCTCGCGCCGGGTCTTCGCCTCTCAGGACGTCACCTTTGACGAGTCGGTCCCTTTTTACCGTCTCTTCCCCTACCGCACTGCCCCCCTCCCTCCCCCGCCGCTGTTCCTTGCTCCTGGTCCTCCCCCGGTAGACCCCCTTCCCCCTCAGGGTCCTGCTCCTTCAGGTGTCTCTCAGGTAGACCCTCCTCCCGTCGCTGAGCCTGTCGAGGTCACAGGTGACTCAGGTGCTGCTGCAGGTGGTGCTGCTGGGAGTGCTGAGTCTGGGGGTGCTGAGCCTGCGGGTGCTGGGCCTGGGAGTGCTGGGACTGCGGGTGCTGGGGCTGAGGGTACTGTGCCTGAGAGTTCGGCGCCTGGGGGTGCTGTGCCTGGGGGTGCTGCGACTGGGAGTGCTGAGCCTGCGTGTGCGGAGTCTGGGGGTGCTGCGCCTGCGGGTACTGAGCCTGGGGGTGCTGCTACTGAGCCTACGGAGCCTCGGGTTGCTGCGTCTGGGGGTGCTCCGGTTCGGGGTACTGAGCAGTCTCTCACACCGCAGCAGCTTCGTGACTGGTACGTCCGGCGCTTTCGCCGTCCTCGTGGCTCGGCTGGAGCTGGCGGTGCTAGCGGAGTTGGAGCTGCCGACTCTGGGGGTGCTCTTCCTAGCGGTGCTGCGGACCCTGGGGGTGGCGCTACTGCTGGTGCTGCGGACCCACCTGGTGGAGCTGCTGCTGGTGCTGAGGACCCGAGCGGTGGCGCTGCTGCTGGTGCTGAGGACTCGGACGTTGGAGCTGCTGCTGGAGCTGAGGACCCGAGCGGTGGCGCTGCTGCTGGTGCTGAGGACCCGGACGTTGGAGCTTCTGCTGGTGCTGAGGACCCGGCCGCTGGAGTCCCTTCTGCTTCTGGAGACGCTGCGCGGCCGCGACCGTACTTCGTACCGCTCCTTCAGCAGGTTCTTGGGCAGGCTCCTCCTCCTTGTCCTCCTCCCTCCGTAGAGTGTCCCCCGCCTGTCCAGCCGCAGTCACAGTTACCGCCTGCCTCGCCTCTCCCTGGTCCCTCTCCTTACACTGGTCCCACAGGAGGTCTTACAGAGCGTCGTGAGCCTGAGTCTCGTCCTGCGTCGCCTGTTCGTCCTGCTCGCACTGCTCGTCGTGTCCGTCGTGAGCGTCCTCCTCCTGTCCCAGGCACTCACTACATGACTCTGCGTCCCTCCACTGCTCCTCAGCGTGTCCCTCTACCGTCTCCTCCTGCGTCCTCTTTGCCTGACGTTCCGGACCCTGAGTCTGACCGGTATCGTGCTGAGCACCCTACTGTCACGCGTCTCCTCGCTACTGTTGTCACTGACCCTACCTTTGAGTCCTCGGCTGCGTCTGCTCTGGTCGCTGAGTTGGTTGACTTTGCTGCTGCCTGTCGTCTAGACTACGCTGCTAGCCTTGTTGCTGAGTCTGAGTCTGCGTCTGTCTGTCCTCCGTCCGTCGGGGGTGAGTGTGCTCTTGGCACGGACGTCCTTGAGGACAGGCAGGAGGACTTTGACTCTCTCGCGGCTGCTGTACCTCATCTCGTGGCCTGGTTGCTTGCCCCTGAGGGAGACCCGGATGCAGTAGACATCCCCACTCCGCGCACTTACGCAGAGGCAATCTCGGGTCCCTACTCCTCTCAGTGGCAGACAGCCATGGACGCAGAGATGGCATCCTGGAAGTCCACAGGCACCTACGTCGACGAGGTTCCCCCTCCTGGGGCGAACATCGTCGATGGCATGTGGATTTTCAGGGTGAAGCGGCCACCAGGTTCTCCGCCTGTCTTCAAGGCTCGTTACGTTGCTAGAGGCTTCAGTCAGCGTCAGGGGGTCGACTTCTTCTAGACCTTCTCCCCCACCCCGAAGATGACCACTCTTCGGGTTCTGCTGCACGTTGCTGCTCAGCGTGACTACGAGCTTCACTCTCTTGACTTCAGCACAGCGTTCCTGCAGGGCAGCCTGCACGAGGAGATCTGGCTGCGCCGCCCACCTGGCTTTACTGGGTCGTTTCCTCCTGGTACCCAGTGGAGCCTCTGCCGGCCAGTCTACGGTCTCCGCCAGGCGCCACGTGAGTGGCACGACACACTGAGGACTACACTTGCGGCTCTTGGGTTTGCGCCGTCTACTGCTGACCCGTCGCTGTTTCTGCGCACAGACACGTCGCTGCCGCCGTTCTACATTCTCGTGTACGTCGACGACTTGGTCTTTGCTACTGCTGACACTGAGGCACTCGCTCGTGTGAAGTCGGAGCTGCAGAAGAGACACACCTGCACTGACCTGGGTGAGCTGCGTAGCTACCTTGGCTTGCAGATCACCCGGGACAGAGCTCGCCGCACCATCACCCTGACTCAGTCACACATGGTGCAGCAGGTCCTTCAGCGCTTCGGCTTCCAGTTCTCCTCACCACAGGCCACACCTCTGGCTACCAGCCACTCGCTCTCAGCTCCACCTTCGGACGAGTCCGTAGAGCCGAGTGGCCCGTACCCAGAGCTTGTAGGCTGCCTCATGTACCTGATGACTTGCACGCGACCTGACCTCGCGTACCCTCTTAGCATCCTTGCTCGTTACGTTGCGCCTGGGAGACACAGGCGAGAGCACTGGGAGGCTGCTAAGAGGGTGCTGCGTTACTTGTGCAGTACATCAGGCATGGGGCTGGTGCTTGGAGGACGCGACAGAGTTGCCCTCACTGGTCACTCGGACGCTTCTTGGGTGGATGACCTGGCTACGCAGCGGTCGTCACAGGGTTACACCTTCAGCCTTGGCTCTGGTTCTGTCTCGTGGCGGTCCACCCGCTCTTCCTCTGTTCTCAGCTCTAGTTGTGAGGCTGAGATCTACGCCACGGCCATGGCTGCACAGGAGTTACGCTGGCTCACCTACCTGCTGACTGACTTGGGAGAGCGGCCTAGTTCTCCTCCAGTTCTGTACGGTGACAACAAGGCGGCTCTTGCCTTGTGTCAGGAGCACAGACTGGAGCACAGGACGAAGCACATTGCTCTTCGCTACTTTCTTGCTCGAGAGCTTCAGCAGCGCGGTCAGCTTCGGCTTGTGTACGTGGACTCGAAGGCCAACACTGCTGATATCTTCACCAAGGCGCTCCTGCCTAGTGATCATCAGCGGCACTGTACTTCTTTAGGTCTTGTGCCAACGTTTCCTCACTTGCTCACTGCTTGACAGTCTTTGTACTGTACTTTATATATATCTTGTTGCTTGCTTGCTAGGTATTGATCACTGTGTTACTTGTCTTGTACTATATCTAGCACTGCATGTGAACTGGCCTTGTGGCCTTTGCTTGTGCTCGGAGTGTGGTGACGTTGTGATCCACCCTGGGCTTGCATTGCTTTGCTGGACTGGTCTTGTGACCCTTTGTTCTCCCCCACTTTGCCTATGGGGGTGTGTTAAATTGTAATGTGTTATATGTTGGTAGGCTGTAGTGGGGTAGCCAATATGGGGTACAACCCCAACTAGGGTTTGCTACTTGTACCCAACTGTTCCATTCAATGCATTCATTCTTGCCTAGACTTTCTAACACTTAGCACACCTTTAAATCACACTAGGTAGTCCCCACGGGGTCACCTCCAAGGGTCCTTGGGTGCCTGGTAAAACCAGCCCCTATCCAAGGGTCCGTGTTTGTAGAGGGATTCCCTAAGTAAGAAAATCGTCGTGAGCACTGGAGCACTCCCAAACCCGTATGCGGAAGCGTTGACAATAGATTGGAACATGTGCAGAAAATTCTCCTCGCGTCAATACGTCGATAGAGAATATTTTCACTCGTCAAAGTTGTGATTACAATCAAACACAAGCACACATTTATAGAAAGCACTAAGCACGAACTGAACCAAACACAAGGCAAACATTTAACAATCATGAAACTGTAATTTAGGAGTTCGCCATGTTGTCATAGAAAAAACGGTTGTCAAACCTCATGCATTTGGCTTGATCCGCTTCCTTAGAATAACTGACTTCGAGTTGTACTTGATCCAAACGCCCCTGCTGACTCCCCTCGCGAGCACTCATGAATTACTGTTAGCATTCATGAAGCCTCGTGTGGGAAAACCGCGTTGCAAAACGGAATTTACCGTTTTGTACCTTGTCGAAATGATCACGCAATGCAGCGTGACTTTCTAGCGAAGTATCATGTTCGCCACGTCACAAAAGTCAAAGCTCGAGATTCAGTTATTCAACTGAAAGCTCGAGTCAATCCCTGATCTCAACACCATTTTTCTTATCAACCACTGCTGCATTTCCCTTTTCAGCTGCTGTAAGTCGAGCATTAACCTCGTGCAACTCCTGCACAAGCATCTCCACCGTAGCTTTCAGCTCCTTCACTTCCGCAGCAGCCCTTGCAACACACTTCCCTTTGCAACCGCAGGTTCCATTCTCCTTTTCAGGCACTATCTCCTTCCATGGCACCACCGCCATAGCTCTTCTTGCAGGTCCTTGTCTGTCAAGATTACGAGACTGGAATGACTGAACTAACAGGGAAGGCAGTACAAATACAAACCCTAGAATAGTGTACCCCATATAGTCTAGCCCACTGTAGCCTAACAAACCCAACATATATAATGTTTGACACACCCCCATAGGCAAAGTGGTGGAGACCTAAGGGTCACAAGACCAGTCAAGGCAAAGCAAGGCAAACAAGCTCAGGGTGGATCTCGAGGATTCCACACAAGTAGGCACAAGGCCTAACAGAGTACAGAAGCGCTGATGGTCACAAGGCTGAAGTGCCTTGGTGAACACATCAGCAGTGTTGGCCTCAGTGGCCACGTAACGCAGACGAAGCTGACCGCGCTGCTGCAGCTCTCGAGCAAGGAAGTACCGCAGGGCAATGTGCTTCGTTCTGTGCTCCAGTCTGTGCTCCTCACACAAGGCAATGGCAGCCTTGTTGTCGACGTACAGCACTGGAGGAGAACGAGGCCGCTCTCCGAGGTCGGTCAGCAGGTAGGTCAGCCAGCGCAGCTCCTGAGCAGCCATGGCTGTGGCGTAGATCTCAGCCTCACAACTGGAGCTGAGAACAGAAGACGAACGAGTAGAACGCCAAGAAACTGAGCCAGAGCCAAGGCTGAAGGTGTAACCCTGTGACGACTGCTGAGTAGCCTGGTCGTCTGCCCAAGAAGCGTCTGAGTGCCCTGTGAGAACAACCCGGTCTCGCCCTCCAAGCACAAGCCCCATGCCCGACGTACTGCACAAGTAGCGCAACACCCTCTTAGCAGCATCCATGTGCTCCTTCCTGTGACGGCCAGGAGCGACATAGCGTGCTAAGATGCTAAGGGGGTATGCAAGGTCAAGTCGAGTGCAGGTCATCAGGTACATGAGGCAGCCCACAAGCTCTGGATACGGGCCACTCGGCTCTACGGACTCATCCGAAGGCAGAGCTGAGAGCGAGTGACCGGTAGGCAGAGGAGTGGACTGAGGCGAGGAGTACGTGAAGCGGAAGCGCTGGAGAACCTGCTGCACCATGTGTGACTGAGTCAAGGTGATGGTGCGCCGTGCTCTGTCCCGGGTGATCCGCAAGCCAAGATAGCTTGTCAGCTCACCCAGGTCTGTGCACGTGTGTCTCCTCTGCAGCTCCGACTTCACGTGGGCGAGTGCCGCTGTGTCAGCAGTGGCAAAGACCAAGTCGTCAACGTACACGAGGATGTAGAACGGCGGCAGCGAGGTGTCGGTGCGTAGAAACAGCGACGGGTCAGCAGTAGAGGGAGCGAACCCAAGAGCCGCAAGCGTCGTCCTCAGTGTGTCGTGCCACTCACGTGGCGCCTGGCGGAGACCGTAGACCGGCCGCTGAAGCCTCCACTGGGTGCCAGGAGGAACCGACCCAGTGAAGCCAGGAGGGCGGCGCAACCAGATCTCCTCGTGCAGGCTGCCCTGCAAGAAAGCAGTGCTGAAGTCAAGTGAGTGAAGCTCGTAGTCGCGGTGAGCGGCTATGTGCAGCAGCACCCGAAGAGTGGTCATCTTCGGGGTGGGGGAGAAGGTCTGGAAGAAGTCGACTCCCTCTCGCTGACTGAAGCCTCGAGCCACGTAGCGTGCCTTGAAGACAGGAGGAGAACCCGGCGGCCGCTTCACCCTGAAAATCCACATGCCACTGACGATGTTCGCCCCTGGAGGGGGAACCTGGTCGACGTAGGTGCCTGTGGACTTCCAGGAAGCCATCTCTGCGTCCATGGCTGTCTGCCACTGAGAGGAGTAGGGACCCGCCATCGCCTCAGCGTAAGAGCGCGGGGTCGGGATGTCTGGTGCATCCGGGTCTCCCTCAGGGGCAACAAGCATGGACACGAGATGGGGCAAAGCAGCAGCAAAGCACTGGAACTCCTCCTGTCTGTCCTCAAGGACGTCCGTGCCAAGAGCACACTCACCCCCGACGGACGGAGGACAGGCAGACTCAGACTCAGACTCAGCGACAAGGCTGGCAGCGTAGTCTAAGCGACAGCGAGCAGCAAAGTCAACCAACTCAGCGACTAGAGCAGACGCAGCAGAGGACTCAAAGGTCGGGTCAGTGACAACTGTAGCGAGGAGACGCGTAACAGTGGGACTGGCCGCACGACGGGAGTCAGACTCCGGGTCAAGAAAGGCGAATTACTCTCGTGGCTTCAAGGCGAGTCACTCTCGTGGCTTCAAGGCGAGTCACTCTCGTGGCTTCAAAGGGAGTCACTCTCGTGGCTTCAAGGGGAGTCACTCTCGTGGCTTCAAGGGGACTCACTCTCGTCGCCTCAAGGGGACTCACTCTCGAGGCTTCAAGGGGACTCACTCTCGTGGCTTCCTGGCGACTCGCTCTCATGGCTTCCAGGCAACTCACTCTCGTAGCTTCCTGGCGACTCACTCTCGTGGCTTCCAGGCGACTCACTCTCGTGGTTTCCTGGCGACTCGCTCTCGTGGCTTTCAGGCAACTCGCTCTCGTGGCTTCAAGGCGACTCGCTCTCCTGGCTTCCAGGCGACTCGCTCTCGTGGCTTCCAAGCGACTCGCTCTCATGGCTTCAAGGCGGGTCACTCTCGTGACTTTAAGGCGGGTCACTCTCGTGGCTTCAAGGGGGGTCACTCTCGTGGCTTCAAGCGGAGTCACTCTCGTGGCTTCAAGGCGACTCACTCTCGAGGCTTCAAGGGGACTCACTCTCGAGGCTTCAAGGGGACTCACTCTCGTGGCTTCCTGGCGACTCGCTCTCGTGGCTTCCTGGCGACTCGCTCTCGTGGCTGACAGGCGACCCGCTCTCCTGGCTTCAAGGCGACTCGCTCTCCTGGCTTCCAGGCGACTCGCTCTCCTGGCTTCCAGGCGACTCGCTCTCGTGGCTTCAAGGCGACTCGCTCTCGTGGCTTCAAGGTGACTCACTCTCGTGGCTTCAAGGCGACTCGCTCTCGTGGCTTCCAAGCGACTCGCTCTCGTGGCTTCCAGGCGACTCGCTCTCGTGGCTTCAAGGCGACTCGCTCTCGTGGCTTCCAGGCGACTCGCTCTCGTAACTTCCAGGCGACTCGCTCTCGTGGCTTCAAGGTGACTCGCTCTCGTGGCTTCAAGGCGACTCGCTCTCGTGGCTTCAAGGCGACTCGCTCTCGTGGCTTCAAGGCGGCTCACTCTCATGGCTTCAAGGCGGCTCACTCTCGTGGCTTCAAGGTGGCTCACTCTCGTGGCTTCAAGGCAACTCACTCTCGTCGCTTCAAGGGGACTCACTCTTGAGGCTTCAAGGGGACTCGCTCTCGTGGCTTCAAGGCGACTCACTCTCGTGGCTTCCAGGCGACTCGCTCTCGTGGCATCCAGGCGACTCACTCTCGTGGCTTCAAGGCGACTCGCTCTCCTGGCTTCCAGGCGACTCGCTCTCATGGCTTCAAGGCGAGTCACTCTCGTGGCTTCAAGGCGAGTCACTCTCGTGGCTTCAAGGGGAGTCACTCTCGTGGCTTCAAGGCGACTCACTCTCGTCGCTTCAAGGGGACTCACTCTCGAGGCTTCAAGGGGACTCAGTCTCGTGGCTTCCAGGCGACTCACTCTCGTGGCTTTCTGGCGACTCGCTCTCGTGGCTTTCAGGCGACTCGCTCTCGTGGCTTCAAGGCGACTTGCTCTCCTGGCTTCCAGGCGGCTCGCTCTCGTGGCTTCAAGGCGACTCACTCTCGTGGCTTCCAGGCGACTCACTCTCGTGGCTTCAAGGTGACTCACTCTCGTCGCTTCAAGGGGACTCACTCTCGAGGCTTCAAGAGGACTCACTCTCGTGGCTTCCAGGCAACTCACTCTCGTGGCTTCAAGGCGACTCGCTCTCGTGGCTTCCAGGCGACTCACTCTCATGGCTTCCAAGAGGAGGAAGAAGGCAAAGCACACGCCGAAGGCAAGGCGGAGGAAGACGGGCTGGAGGGAGAGGGGAGAGGGGAGGGGAGAGGGGAGGGTCGAATGGGAGAGGGGAAGGACGAAAAGGGGAGAGGAGTGGGGTGGAGGAGATGAGGAGCAGGGAGCTTCTGTGAAGCAGATTATGCCAGGTGAGGTGTGAGAATGAAATTGAAGCAAGTTGGACAGCCTGACAACGTTGCAAATGAGATTCAGCCATTCCTGGATTGACGCCTTCTGTCCCCACTTCACACTCCCTCCCGTCTCACCACCCTCTTCCTTGCGACACTTTCAACAAACTCTCCCTGCAACAGCATGGGTTACCTGCAGCAGCATGCATCACCTGCAGCAGCATGCATCACCTGCATGGGCGGCAGGAACATCGCGAGGGCGAGCACGTGGAAGGCCTTGCGCAGCACCACGTGGGGCACCACGTGGGGCACCACGTGGGGCAGTGGGGGGGCCGCCGTGGGGGGGACAGTGGGGCCAGTGGATGGGGTGGGCGAAGCAGCGGACAGGGGGGCCACAGAGGGGATGGTGTGGGTTGTGCGCGAGGAGGAGCGGGCAAGGCGGGAGAGAAGCGGCAGGAGGAGGAAGAGGAGCAGCAGCCAGTAGCGCCACAGAGGCCCGTTTCCCATCACCTCCCGCAGCCACCTGCAGTGCGTCGTGGCATGGGGAGGGGCGAGGAGAGCCAAGAGATTCAGGTCAGCACAGTGAATGCAGGCGTGCAGTGAAGAGTAAGAGTAAGAGGGAGGAAGGAGGCAGGGCAGTGGAGGTAAGGAGGAGCAGCGAGAGGAGGGCAGTGGGCAGGAGAGATGGTGAGCCAGTTGCCGGGTGGTGACAACCTGGGGACAACTTGATGCGACGAGCCAAGGCGAGACATGCAGTGCAGGTGGTGAAGGCGAGACATGCAGTGCAGGTGGTGAAGGCGAGACATGCAGTGCAGGTGGTGAAGGCGAGACATGCAGTGCAGGTGGTGAAGGCGAGACATGCAGTGCAGGTGGTGAAGGCGAGACATGCAGTGCAGGTGGTGAAGGCGAGACATGCAGTGCAGGTGGTGAAGGCGAGACATGCAGTGCAGGTGGTGAAGGCGAGACATGCAGTGCAGGTGGTGAAGGCGAGACATGCAGTGCAGGTGGTGAAGGCGAGACATGCAGTGCAGGTGGTGAAGGCGAGACATGCAGTGCAGGTGGTGAAGGCGAGACATGCAGTGCAGGTGGTGAAGGCGAGACATGCAGTGCAGGTGGTGAAGGCGAGACATGCAGTGCAGGTGGTGAAGGCGAGACATGCAGTGCAGGTGGTGAAGGCGAGACATGCAGTGCAGGTGGTGAAGGCGAGACATGCAGTGCAGGTGGTGAAGGCGAGACATGCAGTGCAGGTGGTGAAGGCGAGACACGCAGTGCAGGTGGTGAAGGCGAGACACGCAGTGCAGGTGGTGAAGGCGAGACATGCAGTGCAGGTGGTGAAGGCGAGGGTTGTTTAACGGCAGCAGTGGCGGTGAGGGATGTGAGAGGAGGCAGCAGCAAGAGCATGCAGGGGGGGCTTAGCACAGCCATGCGATAGGTGGGGACGTAAGGATCAGAGGAAGGCAATATGAGCAAGGGGTGAGTGGAAGAAAGAGGTGGTGAAGAGCAGACCAGAGCACAGGGGGCGGTGAAGAGCAGACCAGAGCATAGGGGGCGGTGAAGAGCAGACCAGAGCATAGGGGGCGGTGGAACGTGCGCGGCGTGGGCGGCGTGGGCGAGCCAGAGCGGCACGAGGTGGCCCAGCAGCAGCAGCAGCGCCGCGTAGAATGCTGCCGTGCGCCCCCCGTGGTGCCCGCGGCCCGTGGTGCTTGCAGGCGTGGTGCTTGCAGGCGTGGTGCTTGCAGGCGAGGAGACGGTGGAGGAGAGCAGAGGCAGCAGCAGCATCGCCAGCACGAGGGCCTGAAGGGTGCAGGGAGGTGGCAACACAAGATATTGGGGTGTGTTGGGTGGCAACACAAGATATTGGGGTGTGTTGGGTGGCAACACAAGATATTGGGGTGTGTTGGGTGGCAACACAAGATATTGGGGTGTGTTGGGTGGCAACACAAGATATTGGGGTGTGTTGGGTGGTGGATGATGCAGTGACGACGGAAGCAGGCTAATCAACAAGGCAGTTCAATCCGCAACAGCGCGTGCTGTGAGATGGATGGAGTGACGTCACCTGCACACTGGCATCGGCGCGAGCGAGAAAGAGGTGGGCGGGAAGCGGTGAGAGGTGTGCGGGTGGGAGAAGGCCGGGCGGCAGCACATGGGATGGCAGCAGCTGCAGCACGTGGGGGATTGGTTGATCCATGGTTGATGGATTGGGGGTTGGGGAGATGACAGTTGAGCAATGTTGATGCGGAATGATGCTGTGATGTATGAGTGTGGGGAATGGGCGATAGGAGAGCATGTCAGTGTGAGGCATAGAGACATGAGGCATGGGTGCACGAGGCATGGGTGCATGAGGCATGGGTGCATGAGGCATGGGTGCACGAGGCATGGGTACACGAGGCATGGGTGCAGGAGGCATGGGTGCAGGTGGCATGGGTGCAGGTGGCATGGGTGCAGGTGGGAGGGCGTGCCTGAGAGCAGGTGATGGTGATGGCATCCACTGCATACAGCGACGTGCCTGTTGCCAGCAGCAGCGCCTCGCCTGCCAGTAGTCGCATGCTCACACAGGTGCACACAGGGGCAGAGGCAGAGGCAGAGGCACAGGCAGAGGCACGGGCAGAGGCACGGGCAGAGGCACGGGCAGAGGCACGGGCAGAGGCACGGGCAGAGGCAGAGAGGCAGAGTGAGACGCTGAAAGGTGTGAGTAAGTTGTTGAGAGCAGAGGGAGGAACCCAGTAAGCAGTAGTACGTGTGTCAGTTGAAGAGTGAATCACCACAACTGCATGCATGGGGGACCGCTGCTGAAGAGTCACCTGGAGCCCATCCCACTTCCCACCCGTGTTCCACGTGCTGCCCCGCACGCACCAAGCACGTGCTGCTGCGCTCTCACCGGGAGTGAAGCTGCGGGGAAAGTTGCGCAGCAAGGTGCGCAGCAGCAGCGCGCAGAGCAGCACGTGCAGCGCCGCCACACTGGCTGAGTGGCGCAGAGGGCAGGGCAGGCGCACAGAGGGGTGGCAGGGGGGAGGGGCAAGGAGAGGAGGCAGGGGAGGGCGCAGGGGAGGGGGAGGATCATGATGGCGCATACAGAGAGGATCATGATGGCGCATACAGAGAGGACAGGAGAGGGAGGGCCTATGCAGGTGGCATGAGAAGGAGAGACGTGGGATGAGCTCAGGGCTGCATCCTTGCATGGCAGCTGCATCCTTGCATGGCAGCTGCATCCTTGCATGGCAGCTGCATCCCTGCATGGCAGCTGCATCCCTGCATGGCAGCTGCATCCCTGCATGGCAGCTGCATCCCTGCATGGCAGCAGCATCCCTGCATCGCAGCAGCATCCCTGCATGGCAGCAGCTGTCAGATTATCATCTTCATTGTAACCTGCATCATCATATAAGCTTTGGTTCGAGATAGGCATTTAAACTTAGTTTGGGTGCACAACTAGGGTTTACCCTAGTTTGAGGTTGGAACCCAACCTTGGCCCAATTCTTGTGCCCCCAAGGTTGGGTTGGGACCCACTTTTGGTCAATATTATTGGTCCCTCCAATAATTCCTCAACAAAACTTATTGGTGGGGACCAATAATGTTGGCATGGCTCTTACATCTTAGCTCAATTATGTAAACCCATGCCCTTGCTAATGAAACCATCGGTTCCTCTTTACGTTTTCTCACAGCAGCATCCTTGCATGGCAGCAGCATCCCTGCATGGTGGCAGGCAGCAGGCTCACGCAATGCCTCCCCCATGCAGGGATGTCACAGACGGAGGGGAAAACGGAGGGTGAGAAGGGAAGGTGAGGAGGGGGGTTGATCAAGGAGGTGAGAAGGGAGGGTGAGAAGGGAGGGTGAGAAGGGAGGGTGAGGAGGGAGGGTGAGAAGGGAGGGTGAGAAGGGCGGGTGAGAAGGGAGGGTGAGAAGGGAGGGTGAGAAGGGAGGGTGAGAAGGGAGGGTGAGAAGGGAGGGTGAGAAGGGAGGGTGAGAAGGGAGGGTGAGAAGGGAGGGTGAGAAGGGAGGGTGAGAAGGGAGGGTGAGAAGGGAGGGTGAGAAGGGAGGGTGAGGAGGGAGGGTGAGAAGGGAGGGTGAGAAGGGAGGGTGAGAAGGGAGGGTGAGAAGGGAGGGTGAGAAGGGAGGGTGAGAAGGGAGGGTGAGAAGGGAGGGTGAGAAGGGGGTGAGAAGGGAGGGTGAGAAGGGAGGGTGAGAAGGGAGGGTGAGAAGGGAGGGTGAGAAGGGAGGGTGAGAAGGGAGGGTGAGAAGGGAGGGTGAGAAGGGAGGGTGAGAAGGGAGGGTGAGAAGGGAGGGTGAGAAGGGGGGTGTGAGAAGGGAGGGTGAGAAGGGAGGGTGAGAAGGGATACAGTCGGCCCATGTTAGGAAGGCCAGGGAAACCACCCCAGCCCTCCCTCTCGCATTCCATCTGCACCTCTCCCTCCCTCTCACATTCCATCTGCACCTCTCCCTCCCTCTCGCATTCCATATGCACCTTTCCCTCCCTCTCGCATTCCATCGGCACCTCTCCCTCCCTCTCGCATTCCATCTGCACCTCTCCCTCCCTCTCGCATTCCATCTGCACCTCTCCCTCCCTCTCGCATTTCATCTGCACCTCTCCCTCCCTCTCGCATTCCATCTGCACCTCTCCCTCCCTCTCGCATTCCATCTGCACCTCTCCCTCCCTCTCGCATTCCATCTGCACCTCTCCCTCCCTCTCGCATTCCATCTGCACCTCTCCCTCCCTCTCGCATTCCATCTGCACCTCTCCCTCCCTCTCGCATTCCATCTGCACCTCTCCCTCCCTCTCGCATTCCATCTGCACCTCTCCCTCCCTCTCGCATTCCATCTGCACCTCTCCCTCCCTCTCGCATTCCATCTGCACCTCTCCCTCCCTCTCGCATTCCATCTGCACCTCTCCCTCCCTCTCGCATTCCATCTGCACCTCTCCCTCCCTCTCGCATTCCATCTGCACCTCTCCCTCCCTCTCGCATTCCATCTGCACCTCTCCCTCCCTCTCGCATTCCATCTGCACCTCTCCCTCCCTCATGCGTGCCGGCACCTCACCTGCTACCATCCGCCATGCCACGTCAGCATAGCAGGTGGAGAGCAGCAGCACGGCAGCGGCACCGGCGGCCAGCCAGGCGCCGAAGAAGCGCTGCTCAAACGCCACCACTGCTGCACCCGGCCCCCCCCACGTGAAGCCGTCCTCGCGTCCGCCACCCCTCTTCCTGTCACCTCCATGCCCTCTCCTGCCCCCCTCCTCCCCTCCTCCACTGCCCTCGGCCGTCCCTCCCTTGGCTGCCCACTGCTGGAGTGCTGCGCGGCGCACCGCAGGGCTGCCGGCAGCGGCTGCCGTGCCGACCAGCGCAGCCAGCGCGGATGCCAGGGACGCATGCAGCAGGAGCAGCAGCCAGGGGGAGGGCGAGGGAGCAGTGGAGAGCGATGCAGAGCGGTGCAGGGCGCAGACAGCAGCGATGGCAGCGGAGGGCGTGATGGCAGCGAGGTGCAGCCCCGGCGAGGATGCGCCCAGCCTGGTGGGGCCGGGGCGTGCGGGGGAGCAGGCTGGGATGATGGTGTGCGGTAGGGATGGGTGGGGCATGGCAGGGATGGGTGGGGCGTGGCAGGGATGGGTGGGGCGTGGCAGGGATGGGTGGGGCGTGGCAGGGATGGTAGTGGCAGGTCAAGAGGAGAAGCCATAACGAGGGCAGCACAGCAACCTGGCAGCACAGCAACCTGGCAGCACAGCAACCTGGCAGCACAGCAACCTGGCAGCACAGCAACCTGGCAGCACAGCAACCTGGCAGCACAGCAACCTGGCAGCACAGCAACCTGGCAGCACAGCAACCTGGCAGCACAGCACATGCAGGCGACCTGGGATCCCCATCCCATCATACCCCCAAACCCCCAACTCCCTCCACCCCTTTCCCCACCTTGGCTGCAGCACGCGGAAGGCCGTCCCCCACCCGCAGCACTCAGCGCCCACAGCGGCGGCCCACACAGCCGCCATAGTCGCCACGGTGTCGCGTGGCAGCACTCCCCGCAGCGCCACCCGTGCCACCATCCACGCCGCCGCCGCCACCAGCACCACGCACTCGCGCGCGCCCGCCGTCTCCAGCCCCGCCAGCCCCCGTGATGCCCCGCGCCCGCTGCCGCGCCCGTCCCGCTCCTCCCTCGCGCCTCGCCCCTTCCCCCGCCGCTCCCCCTCGCCCTTTCCCATCGCCCTCTCCCGCCCGTTCCCGTCTCCCGCCCCGTCCCCTCCTTGCGCGCGCCCCACGCCCCAACACGCGGTCGCGCCCTCGCTCCGTGCTCTTACCTCCCCTGCATCCGCACTCTCACTCCTCCCATCGCCAGTGCGATGTCGTTGCGACGCCATCGCCACACATGTGCGACGCCTCGCGAGGGAAAATATCGACAATTTCAGCGCGCGAAACGAGCGTTGGCGACGCCAGAAGCAAGTTGTCGCGCGTTCGTCGCACGCCACGATCCGCCCCGCGGCGAGCGGCGCCAGGCGCGACGGCCGCGGAGGGCAGGTCCTCGCGACCGCGACCGCTGGGGGGTGCGTTGCGGAGGGGGGGGAGCGAAGAGTGGGGTAAGGGGGTGGCGGAAGGCGTGAAGTGATGTTTAAATCTCTAAGGACGTGTAACATTGTACCTAGAAGGCCTAAAACCGTGTGTACAAAATCATAAGAAAATTGCCATTCTCTCTTTTCTGTGACTACGTTTATGGGCGTCGCCCCACACAATTCGCCATTGCCCAAATGGTTGCTTTTTTCGTTTGGCCTAAACAATTTTACACTGTTGCGCTTTTGCTCTCTCGCTGTTGCGCTGTTCAGGCCCCAATGGGTAAAATGTCTGGTTGTCCTTGCTATGGGTTGCTTCGTAGTGATTACCCTGATTTGGAAGTGTGCCTGTTGAACTATCCTTTCTCAAAAGATTTTTTTTTCTTTACCCTTAGAGAACCATGGTCGCGACTTTTTTCCTCGACCGGTCAGGATAATGCAGAAAATACCTTTATATAGAAAAATGCAAATGCGAATCTCGCCCATCCACTCTCCCACTGGCCAGAAAAGGTTAGAATTACTAGGCAGGAATCGAATTGAAGAAAGGAGAGGGGTTTCACTAGCAGCAGTTGGGATACATATAGCAACCCGAACTGGGTTGTACCCGCTATAGAGCACCCCACTACAGGCTAGATAATAACATTCTGACACACCCCCATAGCCAAAGTGGGGTGTAATCAGCACAATGAGCAGGCATAGCAGGAGTTCACAATAATAAGCAAAGCTAGAGGTAATCACAGCGGGCAAGTGAGGAGGAGGAGGAACTGTGGAAGGAGAGAAGATGAGAGGCAACGACTGAAGCTGCAGAGGCACGGGCACAGGAGCGGCTGACTCAGTGGCTACCGAAGCAAGGGCGACGGACTACTGGAGTGACTGGCTCCGCGGCTAAGACGAGCGGCAGGAGCAACGGACCCACTGGCGACTGGTGCAACAGGCTCACTGGCTACCGAAGCAAGGGCGACGGACTACAGGCGCTGCAGGCGACACGACAGCTACCTCCACACAACCTCCTCCAACTGACCCACACCCTTGACACACACCCCCTGCTGAACCCCTAACTCCACTCCCACGTCACCCCCCTAGCACCACTCCTTCGGCTCCCACACACCCACCCCCCTGAGCGGCAGCTGCAGCAGCGGGAGACGGAGGAGGAGGAGGAGTAGGGGACGGGGCACACAACCGGCACCCCCACAACCGCCACCCCCACACTCCCCACCCCCAAACCCTAAAACGGGTGGCACGGGGCAGGAGCGCGGGGGACGGCGCGCGGCCCCCAGGGCGCCACCATGGGGCAGCGAGGGGCCGCGCGCAGCCCCCCCAGGGCGCCGCGACGGGGCAGCGGGGGGGTCGCGCACGGCTCCAGGGGCGGCTCGCGGGTCCCCGGGGGCGACGCGAGGGTCGACGGGATGCCGCGCGCGGGTCCAGCGGGTCGACGCGACTGTCGACGGGGCAGCGGGAGGTCGCGCGTGGCTCCCCTGGGCGGCGCGACGGGGTGGCGGGGCGACGCGACCACCGACGGGGCAGCGGGGGCAGCGCGCGGGTCCCCTAGGGCGACGCGACGGACAGGGCGGGGGCGCGCGCGGGACCCCTGTCGAGGAGAAAAGGCCCCGCCCTCGCTTGGGCGAAGTCGGCCATGCTTTTCAGAGCACAATTGTGTTCGTTTCGTGGTCATCGGCGACTTCAGGGACTTTTATCTCTGACTGACGGGTCGATTTTCGACGAAATTACTTCGTCGAAATTGAAGTGCTGTTTCTGCTCTACACAACTGCCTCTCGACCAGGCACTTGTCGAGGGGAGCAAAACGGCGTCGAAATCGAGCCTTGCGGGTCGACGAAATGGTAGAAAACAGCGTTTCGACGAAACGCTGGTCGACAGAATTAAGCTCGAAACAGGCACCGTCGAGCAGAGCGTTGCTGGTCGACAAAAGTACTTGTCTCCAAAATTCGCAATGTGCGCGAATTTCGACCAATCGCGAAACAGCAAATTTCGACCAATCAGAGAATTTCGGAAATTGTACTCCCCAGGAGAATTCGAATCAGTAAGGAAACTGAACCTGAAACACGTTTTTACTAACAGTAAAAACGTAAACAACTCTGAAAGCTGTAAACCTGAGAAACTGCCAACTCAGGTGAAAGACACATGTGCTTGTCGTTTCACCTGCCGTTGCTGACTCGGATAAGTCAGGTGTTAGCCGAGGAACGTTTCTCTAGGGTTCATTGTTCTTGCTATTTGGTTCTCCTTGCTTGTACCATAATCTTGTTCAATCAATTTCTGCTAGTGGAACTATGCTTGAATTCTACCAAGGCATCTAAGTTCACTCCTGAGAATCACTGCCAGAACTCTGACTGTGTGTCCCACGCTAGTCAAACCCTCCCGTAGAATAGTATTCTCCGCAACCCCCACGGTAGGAAACCGCCGCGCGGCCCGGGGCGCACGGCGGGCAGAAACTCGCCGCGCGCCCCGAGCGCACGGCAGGAAGAAGACGACGCACGCCCGAGGCGCGCGAGAAGCATAACAGCAGCGGAAGCAGTTAGGTGGCGGGCCCACCCACAGGATCGACCCAAGGGGGTCGACCTGCTCTGATACCATGTTAGAATTACTAGGCAGGAATCGAATTGAAGAAAGGAGAGGGGTTTCACTAGCAGCAGTTGGGATACATATAGCAACCCGAACTGGATTGTACCCGCTATAGAGCACCCCACTACAGGCTAGATAATAACATTCTGACAGAAAACTCCCTCCCTTATCCCCTCCGTCCCTCCCCCAAACCCCCCCCCCCCCCCCTCCCCCCCCTTCCCCTCCCCTACGGCACCATGTCTTACGGATACAGCATCTTTCCCTCACAGCTTGTGGGTTGCCCATGTACCTGCTGACCTGTACTCGTTCGGACCTCGCTTTTTCCTCTGAGCATCCTAGCTCGCTTTGTTGAGACTGGGAGGCACCGTCCTGCTAATTGGACATCAGATGTGAGAGTAGTAAATTACATGGCGACTACATCAGACATGAGCCTTGTGCTAGGAAAGACACAACCAATTGTGCTGACCGGTCAGGGTGACTCTTCCTGAGTTGTCCAATAATAACATAACTTTATATTCGGTGCGTTTTGTCAATACCTCCTCATACACGGAATCGTGTGAATGCACT
This sequence comes from Closterium sp. Yama58-4, assembly GCA_947470075.1. NCBI lineage: Eukaryota > Viridiplantae > Streptophyta > Zygnematophyceae > Desmidiales > Closteriaceae > Closterium > Closterium sp. Yama58-4. Next base: position 160,329 of record CANIUD010000031.1, read on the forward strand.
AACACGTTTGCAACACTCAATTGTGAAGCACCTTTCTAAACACGGAAACACTAATGTTGTGCTGCACATTTACAAGTTTCGGATATCGAGATAGTAGGGCGAAAGATAGAACAGAGAAGAGGGCTTTGTACTAGCAGCATGCAAGGTACATATAGGAAACCCTAATTTGGGTTGTACTCGCTATAGAGTACCCCACTGCAGGCTAGACAATTACAACATTCTGACACACCCCCATAGCCAAAGTGGGGTGTAATCAGCACAAATAACCAGTCATAGATCAAGTCCACAAATGCAAGTAAAGCTAGAGGCAGTCACAGAGGGCAAGTGAGGAGGAGGAGAGACTGTGAGGGGCGATCTGCTGCAGGCGATGGGCGAAGCTGCAGACACAACGGGCAACAGGAGCGGCGTGCACAGTGGCTACCGAGCGCACGAGGGCACCGGACTACGGGAGTATCTGGCTCCGCGGCTACGACGAGCACACACAGGAGCAACTGACCCACAGGCGACTGGCGAAGCAGGCTCGCTGGGCTACCGAAACGCGCGAGGGCATCCGGACTACTGGCGCTGCTAGCGTCACGACGGCTACCTCCACGCAACCTCCCCCGACCGTCCCACGCCCCTCTCACACACCCCCTGCTGACACCCTAGCTCCACTTCCACGACACCCCCCTTAAACCCTAAACCTCGGCTCCCACACATCCACCCCCCTCAGCGGCAGCTGCAGCAGTGGGAGACAGAGGAGGAGGAGGAGCAGGGGACGGCGCACACACACGGCACCCCCATAGCTGCCACCCCCACACTCCTCACCCCCAAACCCTAAAACGGGTGGGATAGGGGCAGGAGCGCGGGGGATGGTGAGGGGGGATGGCGCGCGACCCCCAGGGCGCCAGAACGGATGGGCTGGGCGGGTGGAGGGGGGTGGCGCGCGCTGCTCCCCAGGGCGCCGCGGCGGACGGGCGGGGGGGACGCGCGCGCAACTCCCCAGGGCGCCGCGACGGCCTGGCGGGGCGCACGCGGGCTCCCGAGGGCGCCGCGACGAACTGGCGGGGCGAGCGCGGGCTCCCCAGGACGTCGCGACGAACGGGCGGGGCGTTCGCGGGCTCCCCAGTGCGTCGCGACGGACGGGCGGGGCGCTCGCGGGCTCCCCAGGGCGTCGCGACGAACGGGCGGGGCGCTCGCGGGCTCCCCAGGGCGTCGCGACAGACGGGCGGGGCGCTCGCGGACTCCCCAGGGCGTCGCGACGTGCAAGGTGGGGGCCGCGCGTGCTCCCCAGGGCGCCACGACGGACGGGCGGGCGCGCGCGGGCTCCCCCACGGCAGGAAACCGCCGCGCGCGCTCGGGGCGTGCGGCGGGATGAAAATGTGAAGGTCGCGCGCCACGGGGCGCGCGACACAGAGTAGGGCAGCGGAAGCAGCAGTGGGGCCCACAGGCCAGGAGCGTGAACGCTCTGTTACCATATCGAGATAGTAGGGCGAAAGATAGAACAGAGAAGAGGGCTTTGTACTAGCAGCATGCAAGGTACATATAGGAAACCCTAATTTGGGTTGTACTCGCTATAGAGTACCCCACTGCAGGCTAGACAATTACAACATTCTGACATCGGAGTACCGTCATACCCCGGAAATAAGCGCCACCCTCGGATAAGCGCCTGGCGCTTTTAATTGGCGTGTGGCGCTTATATCCGCTGCTCGATTATAAGCGCACCCCCTGAAAAAACTTGTTTTATTATAAGCTCACGTAAACCCCCGGATATAAGACCCCCTCCAGTTGTAGACCCCCGGGTCTATAATACGGAGGGGGGATACTCTATTCAAGTCTCTCCGGGTTATACCCCCCTAAATGGCATCTGACTTTATAAGACCCCCCCCCCTCCCACTGGCGACCTACCATCAGCCTTCGGACATACACGTTTCTTTAGGGGGTGCGCTTAAAATCGAGGATTTTCATAAGTGTCGGCCCATATATGATGACATACCGTATATGAAATCTGTTTTTTCTTCACCAATCAATACATCTCGTTCTTGCAATTTGAATCGAGTCGAAACTATACGTGGATCTGGTGGAGAATATCGAGCAAGTTGGCAGGGAATGATTCCTTGCCGGCGTGAACAGTAAAGAATGAGCCAATTTTCGCGCCTGACATCTCATTCTGACTGGACATGCTGGTAGTGAACTGAGCGAGGGTCAAGGATCTTGAAATTCAAGACTTCCAACTAGATTTCGTGATGACGTGCGCTTGATCCTCGTCGAGACAATTTCGCATATTTTTTTGAGGTGCTAAAAACGGAGCACTTTCCATTCACTTGTCTAAGTTCAAAAACATGTGTCTTAAAAAATACATTTTGTCAAGACCCGGGTCTTATAAAATATATGCCATTTATTTAGACCCCCCCATTTTTTTTGGTGTGCATAGCATAATACCCCCGGGTCTTATATCCGGGGGTTTACGGGTAAGCGCATGTAAACTTAAATTTTGAAATGTGTTCAAAACGCTGTAACGATTTTTTCTTTAGTAGACGGATGTGTTGCAGATTCGGTTCCCTTCACATTCGGACCCTGCACTGGATGCGGGTCCAGTCAGCAGGAGCTGTCAGGAGCTGGATGTGAGTCAGAATCACTCGCATCCCAGCGCGCGCGAGAATTTCACAGACGACCCCATGTAACTTCGACTCGATTGAAAAGGCAAGCACGAGATCTACATGTCAGAATATAATGCTTGTTTAGTCTGTAGTGGGGTACTCAATAGTGAGTATAACCCTTTTAGGGCTTGCTATTTGTACCCCCCTCCTTTCTAGTTCAACCCCTCTTCTCCTATTTCTCTTTCGTGTACCCTAAACCCTAGCCATGGCTTCTAAGCCTTAGCTAGTATTCTAACATGGAATCAGAGCTGTTACGCTCTTGGCCTGTGGGCCCCACGTGCTTCCGCTGCTTTCCTGTCTGTCGCGCGCTCGGGGCGCGCGGCGGTTTTCTGCCCCGTCGACCCGCGAGTCGCCCCCTGTCGACCGTCGAAGCACCTCCCGTCGCCCGTCGAAGCGCCCCTGGGCCCCGCGCGGGCCACGCGCGGCCCGTACGACCTGCACCAGGCCCGCGCGCGGCCCGTACGGGCTGCGCCAGGCCCGCGCGCGGCCCGTACGGGCTGCGCCAGGCCCGCGCGCGGCCCGTACGGGCTGCGCCAGGCCCGCGCGCGGCCCGTACAGCCCGCGCGCGGCCCGTACGGGCTGCGCCAGGCCCGCGCGCGGCCCGTACAGCCTGCCTCGCAGCCGCGCGCCGTTCCCCGAGCTGCTGCCCGCTGTGTCCCCCGATACTGCCCGCGCTTCTGCCTAAATTAGGGTTTGGGGTGGCGAGTGTGGGGGTGGCGAGTATGGGGGTGACGAGTGGGTGTGTGCGTCGTCCCCTGCTCCTCCTCCTCCTCCGTCTCCCACTGCTGCAGCTGCCGCTGAGGGGGGTGGATGTGTTGGAGCCGTCGGAGTTGTACGAGGGGGGTGGCGTGTGAGCAGTGCTAGAGGTGCAGCAGGGGGTGTGTGACACGGGTGTGGGACAGCTGGGGGAAGTTGAGTGGAGGCAGTCGTCTTGTCTTCTGCAGCGCCTGAAGTCCAGAGAGCCACGACCCCCTGTGGCCTGAGTAGTCCGGGGCTCTGCGCCTGGTAGCCACAGTGTGAGCACTCCTGGTAGTCCAGAGAGCCACGACCCCCTGTGGCCTGAGTAGTCCGGGGCTCTGCGCCCGGTAGCCACAGTGTGAGCACTCGTGGGAGCACAGAGAGCCAGCTGCGCCTGTCGCCGTGTAGTCCGGGTTTAGCCTGGTAGCGACAGTTCTGCGCACTCCTGTTGCCCGTGTGTCTGCAGCTTCAGCCGTCGCCTCCCATCTTCTCGCCCCCACAGTTTCTCCTCCTCCTCACTTGCCCTCTGTGATAGTCTCTAGCTTTGCTTATCACTGTGACCTACTGCTTTGCCTGCTTGTTGTGTTGATTGTACCCCACTTTGACTATGGGGGTGTGTCAGAATATAATGCTTGTCTAGTCTGTAGTGTCAGAATCCCAGCCACTAACCACTGGGATAAAAGGGCTTGTTTGTATAGCGGGTGAGTGCGCCCATAACCCCCCAGGCCAACGTGCCTGTAACCCTTCCCTAGGATCAATCGGGGATCACCAGTGGACCTCTGACACCCCCCCGCACTGGGATGCCCGAGGTGCACACACCGGGATTCGAACCCGAGACCTTCGCTCTGATACCATGTCAGAATCCCAGCCACTAACCACTGGGATAAAAGGGCTTGTTTGTATAGCGGGTGAGTGCGCCCATAACCCCCCAGGCCAACGTGCCTGTAACCCTTCCCTAGGATCAATCGAGGATCACCAGTGGACCTCTGACATGTAGTGGGGTACTCAATAGTGAGTATAACCCTTTTAGGGCTTGCCCTTTGTACCCCCCTCCTTTCTAGTTCAACCCCTCTTCTCCTATTTCTCTTTCGTGTACCCTAAACCCTAGCCATGGCTTCTAAGCCTTAGCTAGTATTCTAACACTACATTTTGGTGTTAAAAAACATAAAAATATATATGTCATTTTATAAACGCCGGCGCTTATAAATTTACTCGATTATAAGCCCACCCCCCCAAAAAAATCCTGTTTTAATATTGCCCCCTATGGGGGTATATCCGGGGTATGACGGTACAAAACATCAGCAGAAACTTATATCCATCAGAGCTTTCAAATTACACTCATACGGTTACAGCAACTACTTAGCTTGCTTCTTTTACTTAGTTATGGAGCAATGCGATGTCACTATGTTTGGCAATATTATAAAGTTCCCAAGCGAGGGAATTCTGACTCAAAGATTCCCAGGCGTTGTGCTTTTTGTGAAGATTCGTGGCCTTTTACTGTATCCCGCGCTCAATCACACCTCTTAGAAGATGGCTATAGCATTACTGCATGCAAGGTTTCGCTCAAAGTAAAGGCCAAAACAAATGACATCTTCAAGAGAAGGAGCAGATTGCTTACTCACACCTCGGCTGCAATTTTGAATCCGATAGCTAGTAGCTTCGGTAGTTCTAAGGGAAAGACTTGAAGTGACGGCCTCAAACGTCCCGCTACCCAAAAAACTCTCTTTGAATGTCGTCCTCAAGCAGGTGACCCCAAAAGTGCGCAGCACGTGGGACTTTTGGGATGCACGTGGGCCGCATTCCCCCCATGTGGTGGAACATGACGCGTTTAGGAACTTGATCTGGAAGGTGGCAGCTGCTGGACCCGGTTTTCATCCGTCGGTCGCTAACTTATCATGGGACGTCTACTGCAGGAGTGCAAGGCAAATACTGAACAAGATTCGACGTTAACGTCGGAAGAGTTGCGTAGATGTTACGTTCATATTTTACAAAACATGAGGACAAGCAATTTAATGTATTTATATAGCACCAAGATTTATTTTAATGAATATGGCAAGCTAATTAGTTCTTGATTAAGGAATAAAGTGATTGTGAATGATTTCATTGCTAAAATATGGGTGATTCTATAGAACATTTGATTGTTTTTTATTATGTAGTTAATCAAATCTAGTGAACAACTATGCCATATATCTTTATTATGATATTCTGTACCACTTAACTACCAGGTTCTTGCTCTAGCAAAAGTATGGTTCAAGATGAGTTGTTTTCCAGCTCACACAAATTTCACGTGATTATGTGTGTGTTCACACGTGGCACCAGCGTTTGGTTTTTTTGGGTTGCGAAGCAACCTATTACAATCGTTATGTTCATTTTTTTTTTTCATCCTCTAGACTTAAAAAAATAAAAAGATGAAGTAACTATGGTGAGCGGTAGCTAAGTAACTGACTGCTATGTATTTGCCACGCAATTTAGCACATGCCGTACCACATTCCTTCTCGTTTCCTAGTTTGCTTTGACGGAACGTATATTGTATGGATGAAACATGTAAATGAGATGCCAAAATGATGTTACTATGAACGCATGTGTATAATCCGCAATGCATACGCCGGATGGATGATGTTTTGCCTAGATGAAGTATGATGATGAATATGCTGAACAAAATATTAAATGCAAAATAAATAAATATAATGCATATGCTAGTGCGGCCAATATAGTCAACGCTTCACAACCCTAGGTCGACTTAGTCGCCTCTTGTTTTTTTTAGATTCCAAGTGCCCAAGTTTTGTGCTGGCTTTCAGATTGCCCCATTGTTTTTGGGTTTCTATAAACGAAGTGTTTCATGCGTCGTCTTTTTTTGTGAGGTCTGTGAATTCTGTTCAGAGTTTTCATTTTGCTCCATCTTGTTTTTCGTGTTGTGTTTCATGCCTCCTCCCTTCTCCCAGTTCGGTTACTGTAGTTTCTTGTTTGGCACTCCCTCCCACCTACCACGTCATCGCTTCTCCTCCCCCACCACATGTTGCCCCACCCTCCCACCCACCTCGTTATCGCCTCTCAAAGGTTCATACTGACGCAAGCGCCCGCTCGCGCTGCCCGCGGGCAAAATAAAAAACCCAGATCGACGGCATGCCGTTCGCCTGGGGTTTATTTTTTTGTTTGCCCGCGCGCAGCGCGGGCGCGCAGAGCTTGCGCCACGAATCCACCAAACCACCGGGCGCCTGGCGAAGGAACTCCCTTGCACCTTTCCATCGCTGCTCTCTCCCACCCCGCCATCCACTCTCCATTCTGTCAAACTCATATACTATAGTCTGTGTAGGCTGTAGTGGGGTAGCTTACATGGGGTACAACACTTTAGGGTTTGGTACTTGTACTCCTCATGCTGCTCAATGCATTCACTCCTCATTCTTCACATGTTATCAGAGCGGGTTCCCTAGTGGGACCGTTTCTTCCTAGGGCCCACCTTCGAAAGTTTTTTTTTAGCCTGCCCTACACGCGCTTCGCGTCCTGCCCCAAAATTTCGCGGCCCCTTAGTGGTCTGCCCCTTAACGGCCCCTTAGTGGCCCCTTCGCGGCCCCCCCTTTAGCGGCCCCCCTTCGCGGCCCCTTCACGGCCCCTTAGCGGCCCCCCTCGCGGCCCCTTCGCGGCCCCTTAGCGGCCCCTTCGCGGGCCCGCCTCGTTGCCCGTAGCGGCCCCGCCCCGTCACCAGTCGCGGCCCCGCCCCGTCGCCACCCGGGTGTCCCCCCTCTCTCGTCGCGACGCCTCAGCGGGACCCGCGCGTCACCCCCGCCTCGTCGCGACGCCCCTGCGGGACCTGCGAGGCGCGACTCCTGCACGTCGCGACGCCCCAGCGGGACCCGGGTGTCGCCCCCGCTCGTCGCGACGCCCCTGCGGGACCCGCGCGGCGTCGCCCCTGCCCACCGAGGCGCCCTGCCCTAACCCGCGCCCCTGCAGCAGCCGCCCCTGACCCCTGGAGCAGCCACCCCTGCAGCTGCCGCCCCTGGTCACTGGAGCAGCTGCCCCTGCAGCAGCCGCCCCTGGACTTCTGCAGCCGCCCCTGGCCCCTGGAGCAGCCGCCCCTGCAGCAGCCGCCCTTGCAGCAGCCGCCCCTGGACTTCTGCAGCCGCCCCTGGCCCCTGGAGCAGCCGCCCCTGCAGCTGCCGCCCCTGGTCACTGGAGCAGCTGCCCCTGCAGCAGCCGCCCCTGGACTTCTGCAGCCGCCCCTGGCCCCTGGAGCAGCCGCCCCTGCAGCAGCCGCCCTTGCAGCAGCCGCCCCTGGACTTCTGCCGCCGCCCCTGGCCCCTGGAGCAGCCGCCCCTGCAGCAGCCGCCCCTGGCCCCTGGAGTAGCCACCCCTGCAGCAGCCGCCCGTGGCCCCTGGAGCAGCCGCCCCTGCAGCAGCCGCCCTTGGCCCCTGGAGCAGCCGCCCCTGCAGCAGCCGCCCCTGGTCCCTGGAGCAGCCGCCCCTGGAGCAGCCGCCCCTGCAGCTGCCGCGGAGCCCTCGCCCTACAGTGGTGCCGGCCTCGCCGTTGCCGCCGTCGTACGCCTGCCCTTCTTGCCACTGGTGAGCACTGTCCTGCCCGTACTGCTGTTACTGCTGCTCCTGCTGCTACTGCTCTTTCTACTGCTACTGCTGCTCCTGGCGTGGCCAGATGCAGCTCCAGCGCCGTCCGCGTGAGTCCCTCACGCCCCAGCAGCTTCGTGAGTGGTACGCTCGTTGGGGTTGTCGGGGTGGCCGTAGTGGGAGTCGTCCTGGAGTGAGTAGTTCGGGGGCTTCTTGTAGTGGCCAGGTGCAGCTGCAGCGTCGTCCGTGCGAGACCCCTTCGCCCCTGCAGCTTCGCGAGTGGTACACTCAGAGTAGAGGGTCACTGAGTACTGCTCGCTGCCCGTACGTCATTCGCACGGGTGTCCGGACTGGTCAGCCTTGCGGGGCACCTGGTCAGACAGAGTCCCGCTGCTTCCCCCGTCTGAGCGACGCTTGGCGTACAGAGTTTGGCGACGACGCTGAGCTCCCCGACTGGGTGGAGCTGCTTAGGCAGAGGGTAGATATCTTTGCTCTTGACTATGATGCTATCCTCACTGCCATGTATGCATTGTCTACTAGTGCTGAGGGTGCCTGTCACCTGTGTGTGCCGCCTGACCCCGGTATCCAGCGTGCTGCTCTAGGTGCTGGTGAGGCTGCTGCTCTAGGTGCTGTTGCGTCCCCTACTCCAGGTGCCGGTGAGGCTGCTGCCCTAGGTGCTCGTGCGTCTACTGCTCCAGGTGCTGGTGAGTCTGCTCTCTCTGGTGCTGCGCCTGCTGCGGTCTTGCACACCTTCACCCTTGACTCGGGTGCTTCCCGCTCCTTCTTTCGAGACCGCACCACACTCACGCCGCTTAGTCGGCCAGTGGCGGTCTCCCTGGCAGACCCCTCTGGGGGCCCTGTCCTTGCCCGCTTCTCCACTGTCCTACCGTGTCCGGCGGCCCCTTCTGGCACCCTGTCAGGTCTTTACCTCCCCTCGTTCTCTACGAACTTGGTGAGTGGTGCTGACCTCCAGGATGCAGGGGTTCACCAGTTCACTCCTGCGAGTCAGCGAGTGACCCACTGTACCTGTGCTCGGTCGGGCCGTCACTTGGCCACGTTTACCCGTCAGCCGGGGTCGAGCCTGTACACACTCACTACTGAGTCTCCTCCAGTCGCTGAGTCTGCTCAGGTAGCAGCGTCGGGTCAGGTGTTTGCTGCGGCGTCCAGGTCTGGCCCTGAGTCTGCCCCCTGCTCGTGTCATCTGTCCCACCGGACTCTCCTCTGGCACCACCGCCTTGGTCACCCCTCCCTGCCTCGTCTTCGAGGCATGGCTTCCCGTCTTCTTGTCTCTGGCCTCCCCCGGTCCCTCCCTCCCCTTCCTCCGGGGCCTGCCCCCACCTGCGTTCCCTGCGTCGAGGGGCGGCAGCGCGCTGCTCCTCACTCCTCCGAGTTTCCTCCGACAGAGGCTCCACTGCAGACGCTTCACATGGACGTGTGGGGCCCAGCCCGCGTCCGTGGGCAGGGTCACGAGCGTTACTTCCTGTTGGTGGTTGACGACTACTCGCGTTACACCACAGTCTTCCCCTTGCGCAGCAAGGGTGACGTCACTGAGGTGTTGATCGCCTGGATCCGCACAGCTCGTCTCCAGCTCAGGGAGAGTTTCGGCTCGGACTTTCCTGTTCTGCGTCTGCACTCCGACAGAGGCGGAGAGTTCTCCTCTGACCTTCTGCGGGCCTTCTGTCGTGCACGAGGCATCCGCCAGACCTTCACGCTTCCGGACTCTCCACAGCAAAATGGGATTGCTGAGCGCCGCATTGGCATGATCATGGACGTCGCTCGTACGTCCATGGTCCATGCGGCTGCCCCCCATTTTCTGTGGCCGTTTGCGGTTCGGTACGCGGCACATCAGATCAACCTTCACCCCCGGGTCTCCATGCCGGAGACCTCCCCTGCTTTACTGTGGACGGGGAAGGTTGGCGATGCGTCTGCGTTCCGTGTCTGGGGATCTCGGGCGTTTGTCCGCGACTTGTCTGCGGACAAGCTGTCCTCTCGTGCTGTTCCCTGCGTCTTCCTTGGCTTCCCTCCTGACGCGCCAGGCTGGCAGTTCTACCACCCCACCTCGCGTCGTGTTCTGTCCTCCCAGGACGTCACCTTTGACGAGTCGGTTCCCTACTACCGTCTCTTCCCCTACCGCACTGCGTCCCTCCCTCCCCCGCCGCTCTTCCTTACGCCAGGTCCCCCTCCGGTAGACCCCCTCCCCCCTCAGGTGTGTCCCAGGTAGATGCGGTCGAGCCTGTCGAGGTAGCTGTTGACTCTGGTGCTGCTAGGGGTGCTGAGCCTGGGGGTGCTGGGTCTGGGGGTGCTGCGTCTGGGGGTGCTGAGCTTGGGGGTGCTGAGCCTGGGGGTGCTGAGCCTGGAGGTGCTGCGCCTGGGGGTGCTGAGCCTGGGGGTGCTGCGCCTGGGGGTGCTGAGCCTGGGGGTGCTGCGTCTCGGAGTGCGGAGCCTGAGGGTGCTGGGCCTGCTCGTGTGGCGTCTGGTGGTGCTGGGCCTGGAGGTTCTTCGGGTGCTTCGTCCCGGCGGGAGCTACTCTCTCCACAGGAGCTGCGTGAGTGGTTTGCCCGGCGCTGGAGGCGTGCTGCTGGAGCTGGCGGTGCTACGGACGCTGGAGGTTCTGCTGCTGCTGAGGGTGCTGGTGCAGCGGGTCCCGGAGGTGCTCGTACAGGGTGTACTGGAGCTGCTGGGCCTACGGGTGCTCCTGGTGCTGGAGCTGGTGGTGCTACTGGTGCTACTGGCGTTGGTGCTGCTGGTGCTCCTGGAGCTGGAGCTACTGCGTCTTCTGGTGGTCCGACTGGAGCTGGAGCTACTGGGGGTGTTGGCACTGGAGGTGCTACTGGCGCTGGTGCTTCTGAGGGTGCTGGAGTTGGCGCTGCTGGAGCTGGGGGTACTCCTGGTGCTGGTGCTGCCGTTGGGGGTGCTGGTGCTGTTCCTGCTGGTACTGGTGGCGCTGCGCGGCCACGGCCGTACTTCGTTCCGCTCCTTGAGCAGGTTCTTGGTCTTCCGTCCTCTCTTGGTCCTGCTCCTGGCTTAGAGTGTCCGCCTCCTGTCCAGTCTGAGTCACAGTTACAGCCAGCCTCCCCGCTTCCTTCTCCTTCTCCCTACACTGGTCCTACTGGAGGTCTTGCTGAGCGTCGTGAGCCTGCGTCTCGCCCTGCGTCGCCTGTCCGTGCTGCTCGCACTAGTGGTCGTGGTTTGGGTCAGCGTCCTCCCCCTGTCCCCGGCACGCACCGGATGTCTCTGCGTCCTTCCACTGCTCCACTGCGTGCCCCTTTGCCTTCTCCTCCCGAGTCCTCTCTTCCTGCACTTGCTGACCCGGAGTCGGACTCCCTTCGTGCTGCGAGTCCTACTGTCACGCGTCTCCTTGCTACTGTCGTCACTGACCCTTCCTTTGAGTCTACTGCTGCGTCTGCTCTAGTTGCTGAGCTTGTCGACTTCGCTGCTCGCTGTCGCCTAGACTACGCTGCCAGTCTCGTCGCTGAGTCTGAGTCTGTCTGTCCTCCGTCCGTCGGGGGTGAGTGTGCTCTTGGCACGGACGTCCTTGAGGACAGGCAGGAGGAGTTCCAGTGCTTGGCTGCTGCTTCACCTCGTCTTGTGTCCATGCTGCTTGCCCCTGAGGGAGACCCGGATGCACTTGACATCCCGACTCCGCGCTCTTACGCGGAGGCGATAGAGGGTCCCTACTCCTCTCAGTGGCAGGCAGCCATGGACGCAGAGATGGCTTCCTGGAAGTCCACAGGCACCTACGTTGACGAGGTTCCCCCGCCTGGGGCGAACATCGTCAGTGGCATGTGGATTTTCAGGGTGAAGCGGCCGCCGGGTTCTCCGCCTATCTTCAAGGCGCGTTACGTGGCTCGTGGCTTCAGTCAGCGGCAGGGAGTTGACTACTTTCAGACCTTCTCTCCCACCCCGAAGATGACCACTCTTCGGGTACTGCTGCACATAGCCGCTCACCGAGACTACGAGCTGCACTCTCTTGACTTCAGCACTGCTTTCTTGCAGGGCAGCCTGCACGAGGAGATCTGGCTGCGCCGCCCACCTGGCTTCACTGGGACTTTTCCTCCTGGCACCCAGTGGAGCCTCCGGCGGCCAGTCTACGGTCTCCGCCACGCGCCTCGTGAGTGGCACGACACACTGAGGACTACACTTGCGGCTCTTGGGTTTGCTCCTTCTACTGCCGACCCGTCGCTGTTTCTGCGCACCGACTCTTCCTTGCCGCCGTTCTACATCCTCGTGTACGTCGACGACTTGGTGTTTGCTACAGCTGACACTGCTGGACTTGCCTACGTGAAGTCGGAGCTGCAGAAGAGACACACATGCACAGACCTGGGTGAGCTGCGCAGCTACCTTGGCTTGCAGATCACCCGGGACGGAGCACGGCGCACCATTACCCTGACTCAGTCACACATGGTGCAGCAGGTCCTTCAGCGCTTCGGCTTCACGTACTCCTCGCCTCAGGCCACTCCTCTGTCTACACGCCACTCGCTCTCAGCTCTGCCTTCGGATGAGTCCGTAGAGTCGAATGGCCCGTACCCAGAGCTTGTTGGCTGCCTCATGTACCTGATGACCTGCACTCGACCTGACCTTGCATACCCTCTTAGCATTCTGGCACGCTATGTTGCTCCTGGGAGACACAGACCAGAGCACATGGCTGCAGCGAAGAGGGTGTTGCGCTACTTGTGCAGTACGTCGGGCATGGGGCTTGTGCTTGGAGGGCAGAGTCCAGTGGTCCTCACTGGTCACGCAGACGCTTCTTGGGCTGACGACCAGGCTACGCAGCGGTCGTCACAGGGTTACACCTTCAGCCTTGGTTCCGGCTCTGTTTCGTGGCGGTCTACCCGCTCGTCTTCTGTTCTCGGCTCCAGTTGTGAGGCTGAGATCTACGCAGGGGCCATGGCTGCACAGGAGCTACGCTGGCTCACCTACCTGCTGACTGACCTGGGAGAGCCGCCTCGTTCTCCTCCAGTGCTGTACGTAGACAACAAGGCCATGCTGGCCTTGTGTCGGGAGCACAGACTGGAGCACAGAACGAAGCACATCGCTCTTCGCTACTTCCTTGCTCGTGAGCTGCAGCAGCGTGGTCAGCTGCGCCTTGCTTACGTGGCCTCTCAGGCCAACACTGCTGATATCTTCACTAAGGCACTCGCGCCTTGTGATCATCAGCGCTTCTGTACTCTGTTAGGTCTTGTGCCTACCTTGCCTCACTTGCTCACTTCTTGACCTTGCTTGTACTGTTACATATATATATACCTGCTCTTGCTTGTTTAGCGTTATATATATGTAATCTTGCATGTGAACTGGCCTTGTGGCCTTGAACTTGTGCTCAGAATGTGTGGTGACGTTGTGATCCACCCTGAGCTTGCTTTGCCTTGCTTTGCTTGACTGGTCTTGTGACCCCTTGTTCTCCCCCACTTTGCCTATGGGGGTGTGTCAAACTCATATACTATAGTCTGTGTAGGCTGTAGTGGGGTAACTTACATGGGGTACAACACTTTAGGGTTTGGTACTTGTACTCCTCATGCTGCTCAATGCATTCATTCCTCATTCTTCACACATTCCACCCCGCCATCTCCTTTCCCTCCCACTGCACTATCAACTCTCCCTCCCTCCCGCCGTCGCCTCTCCGTTCCTCCCGCCGTTGCCTCTCCCTCCTCCCCGCCATCGCCTCTCCCTACTTTCCACCGTCGCCTCCATCGAAAAAATGTCCGCCCAGTTTGGGGCAGTTGACAATCGAGGAGGTGAAGGAGCATGGGAGTTGATTGTCGTGGCAGTCATCTGCCCAAAACTGGTGGTGCTGTCAACGTTGGTTGACAACCACTTTTCGGTGCGAAGGTAAGTACGGTCGGGTGGTAGTTGATGCAGCAACCACGCATGGATTCTGTAGGTTGCGGTCGTTCGACGACAGTGTCGTCAACAACATCAGCTCGAGGTGTGAACTTCGCTTGGCCACGTGGACTGTAGGAACATCATTGGTTGTGGCAGGAAATGGTGGTACCCACCATTGCGACGATCAGTTGGGAAGATGGCTTGCTGGCGTGCACGATATGGTTACCTGAGCAACCAACGTCTAATTATTTGTTTCATGGTTACCTGATATATTTAGGCTGACGTAATTGAGCAGGACTAGAGCAGTCCAGAAGTTTTGTACGACTCATAATATACCTAAGAAAAAACTACTGTACCTAGAAACATATCACAGGTTGTTAATAGGAGGCTAGGGACTTGGAACGACCCCAGAAGAGAAGAAAAACAGCTCATATCCCTCAATCAAAATCCTAACCTTTCCAACACCCATCTCAAACCCCATGGCCTCATCGATCTTGAATGTGGTTGGCTCCCTTTCAAGAGTTTCTTTCAGCCATGCCGCAACCACCCTCGTCTTGGCATGGACGTTATTGCGGTTGTTGGTGTTGTTGTTGTCAAGAGATGCATGGCCCTTCTTGCCCTTGTGATTCTCCAAGGGCCTTTCAACATGAAATGGATCAAATAATATGCAGGGAGAAACAAAATGGATCAAATAACACAAGTGACATCTTACCACGTTGCACAGATAGCCAATTGCTGGAATCTTCACTGCAAACATGTTGCACCGGGCACTGACGAATGCCTTCTTGACTGCCAGCTCAAAGGCCGGATTTGCGAAAGGGCAGCCCTGAGCAGAGCAGTGCCAGTCGTAGCCATACTTTGCTGCAGAAATAAAAAACAATGGCAGTCAGATCTGTGCGCAATAACATTCCAGCAGGGTGCGGGAGCAAGAATGGACAAGCACACTCACGGTGTTTGAACTGCTCCACCCAGTCCTTTTCATCACGCGCCTTTGTTGGAGTGATGCCATCAACCTTCATGAGGAACCATTTATCCTGGTCAATGACGCCACCAACACCCCACGCCCAGAGCTTGATCGGCTTGTTCATGTTCGCACGTTTGCAGCCAATCACCTTCAGCGCCCGTTCAATGCGCTTGCTGTTCCCGCCCATAAAGAGGTAGTACTTATCTTGCGTGGTCCCCTCAGCTATGTACTTGCGCACCAAATGCGGCTGGAATTCCTCCCATAGTGGATAGAACTCCATCTCTCCTGAAGGGGCAAGATTGATGAGCCAGGCGAAGGTCTTACCCACCATATCCTGACAATCAAAACAAAGAAGCATACGGAAGGGGGTTACATTGAGGCACCGGACATGCTACACACAAGACTGAGGAATGTACTTTGAAAAGAACGACAGAGGGAAGAGGGGGAGGGGACGAGAGCGGGAGCAGGGGGGAAGGGTAGGGGACGGGTTTCAAGAAACATTCAATGAGACAAGCTTCAACAGAGCACGGCATGAAATACATTCCACCTGCATCACATAACGAGTAATTATACTTACATCGAATGCATCGTCTTTGGTGAGCGATGAAGGAATGATCGGGTTGCCCGCACCATCCTTACGGACGTTCTCCATACGGGCTTGTGGATCAGCAGGGTCCGGAAGTGCGTCCACTTTCGCGCTCGTTCCAGTGACTTCCGCTGAAAGCTGTCGCTGCATTGACTCGAGCTGCGGTTTCAGACGGTCACGTTCAGCCTCCACCGCCTTGACCTTATCTTGTAGCTGAGCTTGAAGCACAGACACAGTGTTCTGTAGGTCACGAAGTTGCGCCTCCAGTTGTCATGGTTCCCTGAAATGCCGCGCACCAGCAACTATTGGACACATACGGGGGATAACACACACCGAGAAAGGTAGTGGAAACAAGTAGTTATAATTAGGGAGAGCCACAAAGCCAACGGTATAGAAGCAGTGAACACGTTTAGCATGCCGAGAAGTAAACCGAATGTTTTGGAAAATAACACGAAGGGAAGGGAGGGAGGGGGCGAGTGCGGGCGGGGGGGAGAGAGCGAGGAAGAGATTCACAAAGCATTCACGGAATGACCAGGATTTACAGTGCATCGTTACCTTGCGACCATTCACACCTTGTATGTCCTGCCACTTCATTCTGATGCGAGGTGGGTGGCGCCTTATCCGTCTGGCGAACCTCCGCTGCGCGCACCTCCGCTGCGCGCAACTCCGCTGCGCGCGCCTCCGCTGCGCGCAACTCCGCTGCGCGCGCCTCCGCTGCGCGCAACTCCGCTGCGCGCGCCTTCGCTGCACGCGCCTCTGTTGCGCGCACCTCCGTCGCGCACAACTCCGCTGCGCGAAGCTCCGCTGTGCGCAACTCGGCATCATCTCCCGCTTGGGCACCGACAGCGTCATCTGCCTCGTCGTCGTCCAGCTCGTCATCGTCGCTTCCAGCTTCAATGCCGTAAGCGAGGAACGGATCCACGCCTCCCTCCTCCGCGGCCTCAATGACTGCTGCCATCATCGGACCCGGACGTACACACCGGTAGCAGAGGACGGTGCAGGGAGAGCTCGAGTAGCGGCTTCTGACGATGCACTGTAGCCCACGCCGCCAGTGTCAAGAGCGGACGTGACGTTAGGCGCGTTTGCCTGTGGAGCCGAGATTGCGACTCCAAGATCGGCAGCGGAGGTTGCGCCAGCGGAACCAGGGGCAGAGGAGGGTGCGCCGACACAACCAGGTGTAGAGGAGGGTGCGCCGGCAGAACCAGGTGCAGCGGGGGGTGCGCCGGCGGAGTCAGGAGCAGAGGGTGCGCCGGTTGAACCAGGTGCAGCGGAGGGTGCGCCGGCTGAACTAGTGCGGAGGAACGTGCGCCGGCAGAACCAGGTGCGGAGGAGGTTGCGCCAGCAGGGATTTTGCCATTCGTCGCGCTTGTATGGCCGCGCCCTGCGCCACCAGGTTTGCTCTGGCGGCTGCCCCGACGGACTGGTGCTTCCGTCGGAACACCGTGTAGGACGTTGACGGGAGCTTTCTTACTAGCAGCTTCTTTGGCTAGAAGCTTACGCCTCTTGATTTCTTGAGTAAGAACATCGTCATCCAGCTGAGAGAGAGCTGTGGGATCAAGAAGGTTGAGATGGGAAAGAGGGTGGGGTAAGGTGACCCCTGCAGGCTCGGCTGAAACTCTTTTGCTGCTGCCTGCCCAAGTGATGTTTTGCGGGCTTTCTACCATTGTATTGTGGAAAGTGATGGTTGACGATGACTTTAGAGTACAGCGTGGAGTAAATGTGATTCGACACCAAGTTAAAAAAACCATTTTAGCCCAACAATGGTTCCTCCATTTTGCCAAGAGTGAATGATTTCCGATTGGCCAATCCTTCATTTCGCACTACCCGAAGTGATTTGTTTGAGTACATTTCAAAATGGCACGCATAAACGAAAACATTTCAGGCTTTCATGTTCAATATACGCTATGTCTTTTTAGGTTCGGAACGCAACAAGGAGTAAACGAAACATGAACGGTTGTTTAGAAAAACTTAGTCCACACTTTAAACCATATGCCGCAAGTTCAGCACTCTCACCGAAATAATTTAATCGGAACCAGGTTTGATCGAAATGGTTACCACGAGGTAAAATCAAAGAAGATAGCGTACAACCGATGCAATTTTGCATTTGTCTGAACAGCTGCTGAAACGCACGATGTCGCGGTCAAGTTGATCGCACATTGGATAATTCTTTTTTTTTTCCTACCTGCCCTACAGTCACACCTAGGGTGACAGCGTGGGTGTTGGATTCCTTTCCAAGCACGTCAGAGCTCCAGATGCGATAAGAACCCACGTGTGCAACGCGGCTTAAGGCAAGGAACGGTCGAGAACGTTTCGAAACAACCCATTGCACCGCGTTGTGGCTCTACGTAATGCCAACACATCATGTGATACAGCGCATAAGGTAATACAGTGCATCAGTTTTTGCGCTGTATCACCACAATAGCCAATCGTTGACTTCCGCAAAGCCACGAGTGCACTGAGACGATTCAACGCACCTGTGCCAGAGGTGTAGGCACATACAAGTGCGTGACACAGTGCGCAGCGCAGTGTCAGTACCCCCACCTGAATCGGGTGACCCATTAGGCTACTATCCTTGCATTGACGCTGATTGGATAACTAATGTTTGGACTGATGAGTTACGATAGTAAACAGGAGACCCAAGCCTTAGGAGAAAAAGGATAAACAAGCATCTAGTTTTGTATTGTACTTGGAATTGTCTTACTGGAAGCATGCACAAGATACATATAGATAAAATAGGCATCAGATAAAGCGTGTTAACCTAGGAGTCACCATGCAAACCTGTTAACCAACCACTTATCTGCGTCCTTCTCGGGGCGCACCAATTGCACTGCACGCTTGATGCTATTAATACTAATCACCCCATACCTCTGCTGAGCTGACTCCAAGTGCAATACTTTGCACTTGGTAGCTGCATCAACGCGGGCCTTCTCCCGGTAGTGCTTGACAAATGCAAAGGTCTTTGTTGTACCCTCGACACACTATCAGGTAAAATCAACACTCTATAGCTTTTCGGGAATTTTTTCTGTGAGTGGCTAGTTTGCGTGGCAAGAATTTTGAAATTTAAAATTAGTACCACATTACTCGTGACACTATGGGGCATTAAACACACTGCTAAAGTTTCACCATCGCGACGGGTTTGCATGAAACAACAAGAGGGTCTTCCCAAACCACTCCTCGTCCCCGTCAGAGCCCTCACCTTTTACAGCCACATCAGAAAACCATTGCCGACCGTGGTGCATGGGCAGGGCACGGATGCGGTGAGGCAAACGACTATATTGCGCATCAATTGCGGCAGGCATGGCGAGTTCCCAGTAGACCTGCATAGGTACCAACAACCACCAGAGTAAGTTGCGGTGGAACAAGGTGTGGAACCACAGTGTGGGACGCCGGACGTACATGTACTTCAGTAATAGCATTCCCCTTGCCGTCACAGTCGGGTGCCCTATCCAATGCCGCACGCAGGTGCTTTAAGTCCTCACCGATTATGGCCTGCAGAGGGCCATCACGCTTCGGGTCCGGTACTCGAGGGTATGGGGCTGCGATACACGTTTCAGGCACGTGCGATGTCCAAGTCCTTTTGGACAGAACCCACTCGCCTGTCCGTTGGGCCTGCACACACGACGACCATGGGCAAACTTGTAATGCCTATGTAATGAGAGTTTCACTCAGGTGAGAGACGACATAGTAGCAACTGTAACGTACCTTCACTATGGCTGTGTCATTCGTCTTCTTCTTCTCGAGCTGTGGAGCGATGTATTGTAGACGAAGCCTCGCCTCTTCGCTGCCCATGATCTGCCTATTGACTGACCTTTTGTTGGACGCCCTGTAAGGGTTTTTAATGCATTCTATGTGCAGGTGCTCGTATAATTGTGCAGAGTAGTGCTCGGGCAACCCCGACCTACGAATAGAGTCTATGTAGTGACTTATGAGGTGCATTTTGATGAAGTTCCAATCTGACGTGTGTGGGAAGGCGGAAAATAACGTAGCCATTAGGTTTGGACAAATGTGAACATATTTAAGGCAAATTGCACCATACATCTTCGTCTTGAATTCAATGGGTGTGGTCTCGGTATGCTCCGATGCCCGCGCGCACTCGAGATACCACTCAATGTACGAGTCGAGTGCGTCCTCCTGCGTGATAGATCCCTTCACAATGAAGGGAAGTATCTGCATAACAGAACGGTGCTCGTAGGCCTAATAGTTTGCCCCCTTTTCGAAGTACTGGCCCGATGGCAACCGCATGTTCTCCCCCCAATGTTCTTCTTGTAGTACCTAAGAATTCTATCCAGCTTCTTCCTATCAGCCAACAGCTTCAAATGCACGCGAATGAAGTCAACAATGTGCTAAAAAATGCCCAAATCCGCTTGATGCATTACATCAGGTAGCACCGCAAGGTACTGGTTCAGAATTGTGTTGGACTCCCACCTCCGACCGCTAAGGAAGCTCTGCACAAGTCAAAACCAGCTCAAGGGTGTTAGTAACATAAGATGATATACGTAAAGAGTAGCACCTAAAAGAAACTCTAACGATGGTTACCTGCAGTGGGTGTGTGGACAAGGTTGCGTCCGCATCGGGCGCGACCCGACCTTCCAGAATGTCACGCGCAATGGTATCTTGCTCGCACGGTGTCCGAGTATCGATACAATCCTGCAACAGTGCCAAATGTTTCTTATCGACCTTGCATATCGAACAAGGGAACATGATTCCTAACGACTTCGTGCAAGTGATCTTGCACGACTCCGGATAGTCCGACACATATGCATACAAGTAGGGCCACACGTTGATGCTCTCGCCTGCTGCATTCTTCATTGCAATGCCTGTGTAGTAAGCCGTCTTGAGCGATTGCAACACATGTCTCATGATGTAGTTATGGGCTTGCATTTTGTCCACCACGTTGTACTCAGCATGAAACTCGGGGAGAAGTGCTAGAAGCACGTGACCATAGGGTTGACACCTGTCATCCTTATCAATGTTTCCTAGTGTGAGATACACGGGATGCCCCTTCGCTTTCCCTCTATGATCCATATGCATTTCTTTGCTCGCAATGATCAAAGCAGCCACTACTCCATTCGGATCCTCCTCGCGCGCCAACGTTTGCAACCTCTCCCACCAAAGGCCAGTTTCTGGGGTGCTAAACACCCTCACATTTCCAACGTATTGAGGATCTGCATGAAACACCATCTTAGCGGCCAGCTTAGGGTGCTTCAACAAATCTTGAAGAGCAATCAAAGGATCACAGTACCAAAATTCCAGCCACGCTTTGTTTCGCGACCGGATGGTCTTCCGTCGCCACCCGCAGTGGCAATCAGTCGCCTTGGACTGTGCGTACGCTTGAACGTCGGGGTAGGTCTTCCAATCATGAATTTCAGGGATGGTCTTGCGCAGGATTTCCAGCAACGCGTTGATCTGTTTGATCGAGAGCCGGTTGGAGAGGATCCAATGAGCAAGAGCATCCTTGAGGTTGAACTTGGGCGCCGCTTCCTCTGCCAGTAATTCTGCACCTGCTTGAGATGCTGCCCCCCCCATCTTCAAAAGCACACGAGGCACCAACATTACTAGTTACATCGTCATCTTGTTCTAAAGGTAGAACGCAATCTACTGAGTCAGTGGATGATGTAGTATCACTAGTAAAGTGTGCAGCATCATCATATGGCATTTCAGGTACATCATTACACACGTCTGCATCGACACTCGGTCCTACAAAGGATTGCGTAGGCTCCAGCCGAAGTATTGCTCGCGGTATGGGGTTCGGATGGACGACGCTCGATCTTGCACGCTTTGGGGCCTAGAGCTGGTCGCTGCTACTGACGAGGTTGGCAGGGCAGGCGTTGCTCTGCATGTGCCGACCCAGCCCTGACCGTGTCTCGAAGGAACAAAGGCAGCATCTTGGACATAGGAAGGACATCTGCCAAGCAAGCCGAAAGATAGGGAGCATGGGAGAAGAGGGGTGAGTAGGGTGAAAAAAAGAAGAAAAGCACCATGACAGAGCACCAGTCCGCAAAACAGAGAAGCCGAGCATATGAGGAGAGTAGAAGTGTGGAAACTGAGAAAATACGGGCATAGGAAGCGAGGAGCAAGCGGGGCACAGAGGGGATGAGCGTACGGGAGAGAGAAGGCGCACGGGAAGAGTGAACCAGAGGGGAATGAGGGAGAAGGAGCATGGGAGGAGTGAATCAGAGGGGAATGAGAGAGAAGGCGCACGAGAGGAGGAAAACAGAGGAGATTGATAGAGAAGGCGCACGAGAGGAGAAAAACAGAGGAGATTGAGAGAGAAGGCGCACGGGAGGAGGAAAACAGAGGAGATTGAGAGAGGAGGCGCACGGGAGGAGAGGAGCAGAGGGGAATGAGAGTGTTTGCGCACAAGAGAGGATAGAAACATGGGGGAATGAGAGTGTTTGCGCACAAGAGAGGATAGAAACATGGTGGAATGAGAGAGAAGGCGCACGAGAGGAGGAAAACAGAGGGGAATGAGAGAGAAGGCGCACGAAAGGAGGAAAGCAGAGGAGATTGATAGAGAAGGCGCACGGGAGGAGGAAAACAGAGGAGATTGATAGAGAAGGCGCACGGGAGGAGGAAAACAGAGGAGATTGAGAGAGGAGGCGCACGGGAGGAGGAAAACAGAGGAGATTGAGAGAGGAGGCGCACGGGAGGAGAGGAGCAGAGGGGAATGAGAGTGTAGGCGCACGGGAGGAGAGGAGCAGTGGGGGAAAAGAGAGGAGGCGCAAGGGAGGAGAGGAGCAGAGGGGAATAACCCAAAACGCGCATTAGAGGAGAGGAACAGAGGGGAATGAGAGGTCTCGCGCAAGGGAGGAGAGGAGTTGAGGGGAACGAGACTAAATGCGCGTGGGAGGAGAGGCGCAGAGGGGAATGAGAGTGAACGGGCACGGAAGGACATGAGCAGAGGGGACGACATGCGCATGGGAGGAGAGGCGCACAGGGGAATGAGAGCGAAAGCGCACGGGAGAAGAGAGACAGAGCGGAATGAGAGAGAACGCGCACGGGAGGAGAGAGACGGAGGGGAATGAGAGAGGACGTGCACAACCAGGAGAGAAACAGAGAAGAATGAGAGAGAATCGCACGGGAGGAGAGAAACAGGGGCAAATGAGAGAGAAGGCGCACGGGAGAAGAACATACGAGGCTACACGCGCACGGAGGAGAGGAACAGACGGGAATGAGACAAAGTGCTTATCGAAGGAAACCGAAGACACGTCGCAAAGAGGAGGTTCCGGCAAGACGAGGAATGGGGACGAGGTGCGGAACGGAGGATCGGACGAGAGAGGGAATGGGAACAAGGCGCGGATGCAAGGGACGGACGAGAGAGGGAAACGAGCGAGGCGCGGATACAAGGACAAGAGTGACGAGCCGAAAAGCACACGGGAGGATCGGACGGTAGGGGGAATGGGGCACATGAGGAATGCAACAGAGGGGAGGGACGCCGTCGAGCACGGGAAAAGTGGACGGGAGACAGAATGCGACGCGGTGGGCACAAGAGGAAAGGACAGGGGGGTAGGGCGGGATGAAGCGCGCATGAGTAAAGCCCACGGGAGGGTGAATAGGAAGAGGCCGGCACGGGCGTCTAGAAGGAAAGGACGGGTGCGGACAAGACACCAATTGCGATGTGGCGGGTAAGGGAGGAACGGACGAGGGGACTGAACACGGCGCGCACGGAATGAGCGGATGGAAGGGAAAATGCGACGACGCACACGGATGCAAAGGCCACGCGAGGCGTTTGGAGTGACTGGAGACACACCTTTAGATTCTCATAAGTGGGTCAAACATCCCGCAGAGAAACACGACATGGATCCACACGAAACCACCGTGGCGAGAACCTATTTCGAACCCTGGTACGTCGGATGGCCTTGTGTGCAGAGATACAGGCCACAAGAAGATTGAGTCGGTGGTGATCACACCCACTAACTAAGGCATTAACTTGGAGTAACAAGCACAATGGTCTGAGTCCAAAGTGTCTCGTTGTGCTGACGAGTGTCAAGAGAACTGACGGAAACTGTTCATGAGAGGGGGTGCTGAATCTCAACTCTAGCACGACAACGTGAGTCAGTGTGACATATATAGCTTCAATCCGGTGGAATGAGATGTTGTGCATGTCAGAGCGTTTCAGGTAAATTTCTTTGCGTTTGGGTATGGTTTCGAGACACTGAGAAGTCGAACTGGACCAGAAGGAAACTTCTGGGTGCATGCTATTACTGTGGGATCAACCTTCCAGAAGTGGCCTAGTCAGTAGAAGGAGGCGCTTCCGATAGATGAGGTCCTGGGTTTGAACCTACCCCCGTGCAGACGTGTTCTGCCAGCCCCGAAAAAGGGGTTAGCACGTGCTCATCTAGGAATGGATACCCCTTAAACTGGTTACGACCAGAAATATAACTTTAACTGTGGGATCAACCAATGGACGCGAGTGGGTGAAGGAGGGGAATTTCCGAAGACGTGTAAAATGGGCGCGAAGCCAAAATTCTTGACACCCTCAAATCTAGCTCGCACACCTCAATTTGAGGAACTCCTTAAAGCAACTAGCGTCCCAGCTTACAAGCAGCTCAATCTGAATCTTAAAACTAAGGTGTTAGAATTTACCTAAATGAATAATGGGAAAAAAAGATACATCATAAAGACATTGTACTACCCAAGGCCCTTCCAAAGTACACACAACACCCAAATATCAACACCAATTAAACACAATCAAAATGCGATTACCCAAAACAGTTACAACCCAGAACTTCGAGATTGTTTTCCATAAGATAACGAGTAAACATACTTTGTATTTACACTACACTCAATGTTTCAACATAACTAGTGGACCGATCGAACTCTATCGCGATGCACTCCATCTGAATAAAGCGCCCAGCCTATTTGTGATGGGCTCCTGATCGTGAATGACAACAACCAGTCCATTTCCTGCCACGTGTGCAAATTGAAACCACCACTACCGATTTTGCACCGTGAGGACCGATTGTGTTCCCAACGAACCACTTACGATGTTCCCGTCAACTGCAGGTTACGTACGTAAACCACACTCCTCCAACGGTCGACTGCCATTCACCACCACGCTGCCCCAACAACCCTATTTACTATCATGCACGACATGGACTTCAACCAAGAAATCCAGGCCCAACCCCCACCACTCGGCATCCACTGGTTCCACATTTTTCCGATGTCCCCCTCCTCCCTGCCGTCGCCTCTCCCTCCCATCCGCCGTCGCCGCTCCCTCCCATCCGCCGTTGCCGCTCCCTCTTCCAGCCGTCACCGCTCCCTCCCATCCCGCCGTCGCCTCTCCCCCCATCCCGCCATCGCCGCTCACTCCCATCTCGCCGTCGCCTCTCCCCTCATCCCGCTGTCGCCTCTCCCCCCATCGCGCCGTCGCCTTACCCGCCCATTCCGCCGCCGCCTCTGGCGACAGGTCACGAGCAAGCTGGTGCACGAGCGCGGGTTGGTCTCTGCACCGTGAATTCCAGGTGTTTTTACCTTTCTCGGTCCTTTTTTCCTCCCTTCCCCCTACTGAAAGTTCGATTTCCTATCTTATATGTAGTTTCTGTGTGTTGATTGGTCTCTTGCGTTGTACTACCATTTGAAGAGGGGGAAGAGGGAGCGCGAGGGAGCGAGAGCGCAGGAGAGTGTGGGTGTCAGAGCGAAGGAAGCACTAGAGGGAGATAGGGTGGCAGAGCGTGCAGGAGGGAGAGTGGGAGGGAGAGGCGCGAGAGAGAGAGCGCCGCGCGCTTGCGCCGTCGGTGCGGGCGCCATTGGCGCTTGTGCCTTAACCGCTTGCGCTTATGGCGCTGGGGCCGTGGGCGCAAGCGCCGTGGGTGCTGGAGCCTAAGGCACTTGCACTCATTGCGCAGACGCCGTGGCCGCTTGCGCCTAAGACACTTGTGCCATGGGCGCTAGCGCATAAGGTGCTTTTGCATAGGGCGTTGGCGCCGTGGGCGCTTGCGCCGTTGAGGCGGGCTCGGTGGGTGCTAGCACCTAACGCGCTTGCGCTTAGGGCGCGGGCGCCATGGGTGCTGCCCGATGAGGCGCTGGCGCTGAGGGCGATTGCGCCGGAGGCGCTTGCGCCTAAGGCGCTGGTGCAGTGGGCGCGGGCGACGTGGGCGCTTGCACTTAGGGTGCTGTCGCCTTGGGCATGGGCGACGTGAGGGCGAGACTTGGATGTGCACGTGCACTTCCGGGTGAGTGCGGTTGTGAAGGCAAGGGCAAGTGCGAGAGTGAGTGCGAGTGTGAGTGCGAAAACAAGTGTGAGAGTGAGTGCTAGGGCGAATTTGAGGGTGAGTACGAGTGTGAGTGTGTATGTGAGTGCAAGAGGGAGTGCGAGGGTCCGTTTGAGTGTGTGCTAGGGCTAGTACGAGGATGAGTGCAAGAGTTTTTCTGTGTGTTTCTGTGATTGTCGAAGAAGAGTTGAGAGTACATCACATGTGTTTGAGTGAAGAGTGAGTGCGATAGAGAGTGCAAGAGTGAGTGCGATGGTGGCTGCGATGTTGAGTGCAAGTGTGAGCACGGGTGTGAGTGCGAGGGTGTGTGAGTAAGATGGTGTGTGCAAGGGCAAGTAGGGGAGTGAGTGCAAGGGAGAGTGTGAGCGTGAGTGTGGGTGTGGGTGTGAGTTGAGTTCAAGGGTGCCACCATGCCGGCGACTGTGTGAGTGTGAAAGTGTTCGAGTGAGTGCGCGAGTTTGAGGGTGAGTGTAAGGGTGTGTGTTTGTGTTTCTGAGGGTGTGTCTACGAACGGTTGAAAGTAAATGTGCGTCCGTGAGTGGTTGCGAGAGTGTGTGAGGGTGTGTGGGCGGTTTTGAATCCGGGTGCGAAAGCAGGTGTGAGTGCGAGTGTGAGTGCGCGCATGTACTTGAGGGTAAGTGTGAGGGTGCGTGCAAGCGAATGCGGGTGAATATGAAAGGGAGTACAATGGTGCGTGTTCAGGTGAGTGCAAGGTTGAGAACGAGAGCAAGAGTAAGAGCAAGTGCGAGATTAAATGTGAGTGTAAATATGATGGTGTAGGGTTTGGGGTGAGTGTGAGCTCGAGCGTGAGGGTAGTTCAAGGGTGAGTGCGAGGATGAGTGGGTGTGCGTGTGAGTGCAAGGCTGAGAGCGAAACTGTATGCGAGTGTGTGTCTTAGGGTGAATTCGAGAGCAAGTGCGAGTGTAAGTGCAAGGGTGCGTGTGAGTCTGCTTGCGTGCGCGTGTAAGTAATTGTGTTAGTATGATTGGGAATGAGAACGATCATGAGTGCGAGGGTAAGTGCCAGAGTGAACGTGTAGGTTTGTATGTGTGCTTCTGTGAGTGTGTCTAAGAAATTTGAGATTATTTGTGCGTGTGTGAGTGGGTGTGAGATTGAGTACAAGAGTGAGTGCGAAGGTGAGTGTGAAGTTGAACTTGAGGGTGGCTTCAAGGCATGGCATCATGCTGGTGTAGTATCTGTGGTGCCATGACTGATACCAATTTTCCTCTGTGAGCTGTCAAACCCATTGCTCATCTTTTTCTATTGTGCTTATTTTGTCTCTAGTGTGTCAGCTGCATTCTCTGCTTTTGTTTTCTTGTGCAATGCTATGAGATGTACTCTTTGTTTTTGCTTTCTTGTACAGTGCGGGTGAGTTGTTTTAGTTGGAAACATGAAAACACGCTTCTGGAATGTCGAAGCACTACAAAAAGATCGAAACAAGTCCTAAGCGAAGCAATACCGAGTCAACCGAGCTACAGTAAAGCGGTTGACAAAAGTGACAACAGTCGGAAGTTAAAGCGAAGGTCAAAGATCAGCGACCTTTGACTCGCCGAGGCAGCGCGACAGCAAGGACAAATAACTGAACTCGACATTGAGCAGTTACCCGAGTCGTCGCTGTATCGAATCGCATTAGAGGTTACAGTAACGGTTAAACATAAAGCGGTTTCTATGTTATCCTTGTAATCATATATAAACCTTGTATCTCTGCAATATAATTGAACTTATCTTGTTCTCACATACCAGTACAAGGTGGTTCAATCAAGTCTCATTAAAAGACGCTTCCGCTAATACATTGCACTGAGCCTTAGCTATCAAAAGATCCTAAGGGCTTTTCTCAGCCCAACATGGTATGAGAGCAAGTGATACAAGGCTCAACTATTTTTCATTCTTAACTAACTCAGACAACAAGAGGACATGGCAACACAGAAGGAGAGGAAATCATCTACTGGATCCCCCGGCACTACCCCTACTCCATCTCCAGTCTCTTGACTACAGAAAAAAGGAGGCACCGCCCAAGGACCAGCTGCAGAACACACTGAAGCGCCTACGAACTCAAGAGCTGGCTTCGACCCAAGTATGATGGAGAAGTTCTTCTCCTTCATGTCCTTCTACGAGCAACACCAGCAAGCAGCACCTGCACAGTCAAACAACAGAGACAACAAAAATGCAGTTATCCCCATGAGCCTTGATGGCTCTTCCTTTGCGCGCGGAAATCAGCAACCCACCTTCGCGCCGTACGAGCCCCAGCGCGGCTCTGTCAGCTTCATGTCGAATCATCTTCAACTTGGACAAGAGACAATGCCAATGGACGCGCTTCAGATGCAGTCACAATTTGCACACGTACTGAAACTGCGAACAAAAACGCCATTCCACGGAAAGGACTTCCATACCTGGTCCTTCGAGTTCGAGCTGATGATGAAAGGAGCCCAAATCCTTGGGTTCTTCGACGGATCCCTGCCATATCCAACGTACGGGACACAATACAACAAGCAGCAGAACACGTATCAATCGCTGATGGCATACACCATCCTCCTGCGAAACATCACAGCAAGCGAGCAACAAAACATCAGATCTTATTGCAAACAACCACCTGAAGAACCTGTATCAAGCAAAGGACAGTGTGAATCAGAGTCGTCTCATGGCGCAATTGACAATAGTTCAAATGCAACCTGGCGAAAAGGCAATGGCATATATCAGTTGATGCCGCGGCCTGCACATCAGACTCCTTCGATGCGGCGGAGCACTATCCGAAGACGCCTTCGTCACTGTCGTCCTTGCAGGTCTTGGACCCCAGTGGCGCTCCACCCGAGCTATCCTTCGACTCCACGAAAGAATCTGCATGCCGAATAACAAGACATGGACCTCCACGAAGAGCGACACAAGAAAAGAGCATCAGCACAAGAATTCGCTTTTCACACTCAAAGGTGCTACAACAACAACAGACACCGCGAGCATCAAGCACAAAGACACATACCTCCGTTTTGCCATCTCTGCCGAACGTCCGGGCACTCGCGTGTCAACTGCCAGAATAGTCAACAACCAACACCACCGCATCAGCTCCGACCCTCAAGCACTCAAGTGGCCTCCATGCAGCCGTCCAACCAGATGCAACCTCTAAAGGCCACACCACGACCTGCGCAAGAAACAAGAAACATCGTCAGCTGCATGACAAGGACGGACTCCTACATTACTGGATCTCCACCAACCTACTCACCAGAAGAGCTGCTCGACGAACGCACACCTCGCCGCTAGCTGCTGGAACCGAATCCGACACACACCGCCATCGCTCAGAATGAACCGTCCGGGAAAGACACGTGGTTCTTGGACAGCTACTGTGGAAAACACATGTGCTCCTCAGTTCGCTTCGTTCAACGGGAACAACGCATCAACCGGGAAGTCGTAATCACTGTCGCCAACAACCAGAACCTGCGCACACAACGACAAGGAATTGTTCAGTTATAGTCGCTGGAAACTAATGTCGTGTTACAGATGTCCAAGGTTCTGATTGCAGAAGGACTCGGCTACAACTTACTCAGCGTGAGCTAACTCATGGCCAAGGGAATCCACCTCGAAGCCGACAGCACCACCCAAAAGTTCAGGCTGTATCACGGGAAGGGTGGACTCTACATCGGGAAAGCGGTCTTGAAGAACAACGTCTTCGTCCTCGACTTTTTTCCAGATCGAGGCACTGTCGACAGTGACGTGATTGTCAACTTCACCACCTGGACGCACCCGCCAGATCTAGACCCCGACTTCAGTTTCGGAGAATTCTGGTACTCGCACACGAACAAGAGCGTTAGCCGTCATACAACAGACAACAGCAGCAGGAACAACACCAACAGAAGCAGAGACAACACCAGCACAAGCAGAGACAACACCAGCAGAAGTAGAGACAACAGAAGTAGGAACAACACCAGCACCGATATCAAACCTTCCTGTCGCCAGTTCTTCATTAGCACCACCTCCCTTTGACGAGCCTGCACCGACTCCAGCCCGACAGCTGACTCCCGTCCCACGCGCCATCCACCGAAGTGCCAATGTCTCCGCCGGCTTCTACTCCAACTCCGATCTGTACAGACAATCACATGGACATCGCGCCAACGAATCACTATGGCACGAGAGATTAGGTCACCCCAGCAACACGACGCTGAATAACACGATAAGAGCAGGAGTTATTGACAAGACTCGCTACTCCTACCCGACGACAGAGAACTACAACAAGTTCAAGGAACTTGCTTTACCTGCCCCGAAGCTGACTTACCGCATCAGCCCTTCGTTTGTTTCTCACCACAACCCGAGTGCGCCAGCATACGCACCACTGGAGAAAGTCTACAGCGACATCTTGTACGCCCGAGACAGTGGACAAGGAGACTATAACTACGTGATAACCTTCATTGACCCTGCAACAAGATATGTCTGGCACCTCAACCTGCCAAGCCGCGACATGGCCTTCGAAGCCTTCGTCGCATGGCTTCCAGTAGCAGAAAGGGAGTCTGGCGAGAAACTGAAAAGTTTGGATGGGGGGGGGGGGGGGGGGGGGGGGAATACCAGTCACAATGATTCAAGCAGTACCTGGCGGAGGGAGGCATCAAGAGAATCATCTCCCTTCCGTACGCTCATCAACAGCAAGGCGTAGCAGAAAGGATGAACAGGACCCTCCAGAACACCATGCGCAAGCTGCTACGTGGCATGCGACTGCCCGAAAGCCAGTGGCCTGCAGCAATGGACCATGCTGTCATGCTGCACAACTTGCTCTCGTCGTCCTCACTTCCTAACAATGCATCACCGCACCTGCTGTGGACAGGGAAGTTCGGCAACAAAAAAATGTTACGAGTGTTCGGTTGCATGGTACAGTACCGACCGCACACTGCACGATCTGGGCGATTGTCAGTGGGGGCTGCATGTGGGCATCGAAAAACATTACATCGCGCGGAAGGTTTTTTACGTCCACTCAAAAGAAACAGTAGTAGCACGTGATGTTATCTTCTACGAGCGAATCACCCTTTAGACATACCTGGCCAACTTGGAAGCACAACAAGACCCCACAGGTGACAACCGAGCCCTCGCCTCGTCAGCAGACAAAGCTCACTGGGATAAGCAGAACGTGGACGGAGCTTCGGAGGAAGCTGGACCTCTGCCCTACTGCTCAGTACCCATCCCGATGGATGATGACAACCCTCGCGAAAGAATTAATGCGGAAGTCTACTACGACTTCGCTGCCAACGGTTACGTTACACCCCAACTAGTCAACAACAACGTTTCAGAACGTATCGGCCCCAACTTCTTACCTGACCTAGAAGCGGGAGACGAAGCAGTTTATCCCGAGGACGCAAATCTCCCTTGACTCTCACAAAGTGGGCTGCATATACTTGGTCTCATTACTGCTGTCCATGGAGCATCGCCACCGCGAGAGCCTAATACGGTTCAGCACGCTCTTGGGGGGGAGCACAGGGAAAAGTGGCGCGAAGCCTTGGACAGAGAATTAAAAGCCTTGAAAGAACGCAACAAGTGGAAGATGGTTCTAATCACAGCTGCACGCGACGAGACCATTCTCACGGGAAAATGGGTGTTCCGCGTGAAAACGAAAGCAGACGGAACGATCGACAAATTCAAGGCACGATGGGTCGTGTGTGGCTTCGACCAACAGCAAGGACGGGACTTCACCGAGACATTTGCGCCAGTTAGCGGACATACCTCACTTTGGATCCTTCTCGCCATCGCCGCCATGAAACGAAAGAAGCTTCGTCAAATCGACGTAGCAAACGCCTTTCTCTACGCCCCAGTCGACGCAGAAATCTTCGTTGAGCAGCCGCATGGTTCCATCAAAGACCCCAACCTGGTTTGTCAGCTGCTGAAGTCACTGTACGGGATCAAACAAGCTCTGCGGCTGTGGCAGTAGTACCTACACGCCCGATTAATTCGCATCGGATTCCAACAACTCCCACACGATCATGGCATGTACTGACTCACGAAAGCAACAGGAGACATCCTACTTATTGTCTACGTGGATGACTTACTCTACATTGGCTCCACCGACGGCATCACCACCTGGTTCGAAGGGGAGCTGCAGCGGGACCTTTCACTCATGGTCTCTCCCACCGTGACTCAGTACCTGGGACTGAACATTCTGGACGGAAAGAATGCAATCTACATCAGCGCCGCAAAGTACGCCGACACCATCGCAAAGCGCTTCGGACTGACGCGTGCCGTCATCTCCACGCCTTATCGCTACACTGCGGGAAATCACCAGGAAGAATCTAATCCACTCGGACCTGCCGGCCTACGCAACTACCAATGGAAACTGGGATGCCTGCTCTTCGCAGCCGCCACCTGCCGACCGGACCTATCCTACTCGGCGAGCCAACTCGCCACCTACCTCAAAAGACCCGAAGCCGAACACATGGCGCAACTCGACCACGCACTACACTACCTCGTCAGCACACCTACCATTGGCCTAACCTACCACAAGACTGGATCTACGACCCCGAAACTGATTGGCTATGTAGACGCCGACCACGCTGGCGAATCTGACAACAGACGGTCGCGCACCGGCTGCATCTACCGACTCGAGCCCGTCGGTCCCATTTCCAGGCAGTCGAGCAAACAAGAGCTAATTGCTCTCTCTTCGGCTGAAGCAGAGTAAATTGCACTCTGCACAGCCACCAAGGAAGGGCTGCACCTTCGCGAACTAATGGAAGAAGCGAAGCTGGCTCAGTTACCCCTCTTCTGCGACAACCAGTCGGCGATTCGCATAGAGAACAAGAACGGGTTCGCGAATCGAACGAAGCACATTGCTCTGCAATACTTCTTCGTGAAGGACAAGATTGAGAAGGGAAGACTCGAGCTATCCTAGTGCCCCACATCCGAGATGGCAGCAGATTACTTGACCAAGAAACTCGGAAAGCAAAAGTTCGAGTACTGCATGCTGCTGACTGGACAAGGCCACGTCACCAACATCGAAGGCGACGACACTCCAGAAGCAAAGGGGAGTGTTGGAAACATGTAAACGCACTTCGGGAATGTTGAAGCACTACAACAAGATCGAAACAAGTCCTAAGCGAAGCAACACCGAGTCAACTGAGCCACAGTAAAGCGGTTGACAAAAGTGACAACAGTCGGAAGTTAAAGCGAAGGTTCAAAGGTCAGTGACCTTTGACTCGCCGAGGCGGCGTGACAGCAAGGACAAATAACTGAACTCGACATTGAGCAGTTACCCGAGTCGTCGCTGTATCGAATCGCATTAGAGGTTACAATAATGGTTAAACATAAAGCGATTTCTATGTTATCCTTGTAATTATATGTAAACCTGTATCTCTGCAATATAATTCAACTTATCTTGTTCTCACATACCAGTACAAGGTGGTTCAATCAAGTCTCATTAAAAGACGCTTCCGCTAATACATTGCTCTGAGCCTTAGCTACCGAAAGATCCTAAGGGCTTTTCTCAGCCCAACAGTTTTTTGCTTGGCCTCCACACATGATTTGCATTCTCTCTTTATTGCTTTCTTGTACACAATGTGTGAACATCATTTTTTTTGCTTTCTTGTGCAAGGCGTGTGTTGCATTCTCTGTTTTTACTTTGTGCAGGGTGCGTGAGCTGCATTCTTTTATTTTGTTTGACGGAGAAGGGAGATGAGGGAGGCAATGGGAGGGAGACGAGGGAGGGAGGGAGGGGTGTAGGGAGGATAAGGGGTGATTGGCTAGTGATGATTTATTAATAGCTAAATGTCGTTATGGTTGTGTGTTGACTATCTGTATGTATGTGTGCTTGTTTGCGTGCGTGTGTCAGCGTGTACGTGTGTGTCAGTGTGTATGTGTGTGTGAGCATGTGTGAGATATGTATGTACAGTCGTGTTGTTTGTATCGTGTGTGTCTGTCTCAAGGCGTATGCTGAAGTGCCTCGTGTATGCAACTCAGGTTGTGATCACCAGGGGGGCAATAGCCTTAGCGTGCCAGACCAACCTTTGTTGCATCATTGATGAACTTTAGCATTCTTCCCAAGACACTTATAATTATTATGAGTCGTCGTCATTGTACCACTACAATATCGCGTGTGCTTGTTCGTGTTTATTGTAAGGTGTCATGTTAAAGTGTGTCGGGTCTGCATTTGAGGTGGGGATCGTTGTTGGGGCAGCGTTGCTCGCCTTAGCATACCGGATCCATTGCTATTGTAGCACTGATGCATTTTACCATTCACTTCATGTGGTTTGCTGTTGTTGAGTGTTGTTGTTTTAGCACATGTTCGATATGGTAGATGCAAATACCGTAATTTGCATCCACGTTGAATTTGTTGTCTTGTCAATTGTGTGTGATGTGCCGTAAAATATGGCAAGGCTACCAATTGTTTCCATTCGCAGTATTTATCGATGATTAGGGAATAATTGGTCCCATTTGGTTTCATTTTATTTGGAGACTCTTGTGTAGCAGTACAGTCATCTCCACACATTTGAAGCACTCGTCCTCAAAACGTTAAAGGGAGTGCTTCAGACGTTGGGAAAATGACAAAAATGTGCACTGTCCATTCGAGTCGACTGAAAAAAGTGCTACCAAATGTAAAGAGGTTGCTACGCAACCCAAAAAACGTTGAGGTCGATTATGGATTTGTGGAGCGACATTGGCGTGTATGTTGCAACTGGCAGATGGGCGGATACCATTGACCACCCACAGTTGAACTTCTTAGCGGTTAACACGATGACTCTGGTTCCTATTCAGCGTCGATTGCATGAACGTTAAGAAAACAGGAGCCTTCATCGCAACGTATCTGCTGATTTTTATCGAGATGGTAGGAGCAGAAAACTTTGTTGGACTGTTGATGGATGGAGCTAGCAATAATGTGAGCGCCCCTTGCTAGCGCCCTCGCGCGCCCCTCACTAGCGCCCTCGCGCGCCCCTTGCTAGCGCCCTCGCGCGCCCCTCACTAGCGCCCTCGCGCGCCCCTCGCCGAGCCGCCCGCTCGCAGCCCGCCCGCCCGCTCGCTGCCCGCTTCGCGGCCCGCTCGCTACGCAGCCCGCCCGCCCGCTCGCTGCCCGCTTCGCGGCCCGCCCGCTTCGCAGCCCGCTCGCTCGCTGCCCGCTTCGCGGCCCGCCCGCTTCGCAGCCCGCTCGCTCGCTGCCCGCTTCGCGGCCCGCCCACTTCGCAGCCCGCCCGCCCGCTCGCTGCCCGCTTCGCGGCCCGCCCGCCTCGCAGCCCGCTCGCCCCGCTGCCCGCTTCGCGGCCCGCCCGCTTCGCAGCCCGCTCGCCCCGCTGCCCGCTTCGCAGCCCGCCCGCCCGCCCGCTGCCCGCTTCGCGGCCCGCCCGCCTCGCAGCCCGCTCGCCCCGCTGCCCGCTTCGCAGCCCGCCCACTTCGCAGCCCGCCCGCCCGCTAGCTGCCCGCTTCGCGGCCCGCCCGCTTCGCTGCCCGCTCGCAGCGCCGCCCGCTCGCCCGCTACCTGCTTCGCAGCGCCGCCCGCTGCCTCACTGCCCGCTTGCTGCGTCGCCCGCCCACACCGCTGCCCGCTTCGCAGCCCGCCGCGCTTCTCACCTGCTGCTCCCTGCCTGTGCACTGCCGCTTTCTCCTGCTGTGGCTACTAGCTTCGCTCTAGCGTGTCCCCTCTGCTGCTGCCGCTGCTCTGCTGTGCCCTCACGCCTGAGCTATGGCCTCTATTCGCGTTCTTTCCTTCGATGCTGAGGGCCGTCCCGTGCAGTTCACTTCCTGGCTCGACGACCTGCAGTTGTATCTTATGAGCAATAGCACGGACCACATCTCCCTCTATGACTACGCGTCTGGTGCTGCCGCTGCTCCTGCTGCCACAGCCGAGCTTAGTGTTCGTTCCCACTGGCAGACTCGTGACGCAGCTGCTCGCCTAGCCATTCGCAGTCACCTCCCGCTAGCTGAGCTCGAGCATTTTGGCGACTGCAAATCCGCTAAGGCCCTGTACGACGCTGTCGTCGCTCGCTACTCCTCGCCTGCCACAGCCGAGCTTAGCCGCCTCATGCTGCCGTACCTGTTCCCCGATCTGTCCACCTTTACTACAGTCGCCGATCTTATCACCCACCTTCGCACTAGTGATGCTCGCCTGCGTGCCGCCCTTCCCACCGAGTTCTGCGCTAAGAACCCCCCTCCACTGTACTGGACACTCCACTTCATAGTCACCCGTCTCCCTGACACCCTCCGCTCAGTTCGAGACTACTTCCTTGCTCGCTGTCCCACTGAGCTCACAGTCGCCCTCCTAGAGGAGCACCTGCTCGCGGCCGAAAAGAGCATTGTAGCTGTCGGTGCTGCTCGTGGCGCTCCTCGCACCCCCATCTTTGAGGGGTGTTCTCCCTCTCCCCTCGCTCCCTCCTACGCTACTGCTGCTGCTGTTGACTTCCTTGGTGCTGAGTCTGTTGGCGCTGCTTCTACTCCTGGTGGGAGGCGCCGCACCGGCAAGGGCAAGGGGGGCAAAAGTGGTGGTGGTGGCGCTGGGGGGGGAGGAGGTGGGGGAGGTGGGGGGGGAGGCGGTGCTGGAGGGAGCGGTGGCGGGAGCGCTGGTGGGAGTGGGGTCGGTGGTGGAGGCGGGGGCGGCGGAGGAAGCAGTGGCAGTAGTGGCGGCGGCGGCGGTGGCGGCGGTGGCGGTGGTGGCGGTGGTGGCAGTGGCGGTCGGAGCGGTGGTAGTGGTGGCGGCGGAGGTCGGAGTGGAGGCACTGGCTCGGGCCAGAGCTCCCAGCAGCAGCAGCGTCCCCAGACGACCCAGCAGCTTCGTGAGTGGCTTGCTCAGCGTGGGACGTCGGGGGCCAGTGGCCGCTGTTCTTATGTCATTCGCACAGGTGACCGCAAGGGACAGACGTGTGGGAGGTTCCACACCCCGTACCGCTGCTTCTCCCGCCTTGACGACGCTTGGCGTGAGGAGATGGGTGCGGATGTTGAGCGCCCCCGCTGGGCTGAGCTCATGAGGGCTGGTGTTGATGTCTTTGCTCTTGACTATGATGCTATTATTGCTGCCATGTATGCATTGACTGTTAGTGCCGAGGGAGACTGTTACTTGTGTGTGCCGCCTGACCCAGGTATAGAGCCCGCTGCCCTGGGTACTAGTGAGTCTGCTCTCTCTGGTATGGTGCCCCCTGTACTTGCTCCCCCCAGTGCTGTCCCGGCTGGTTTCGAGTCTGCTCTCTCAGGTACAGCACCCACAGAGACTGCTCTCTCAGGTACCGCACCGGCTGAGGCCTGTCACACCTTCACCCTTGACTCAGGTGCTTCCCGTTGCTTCTTCCGTGACAGTACTGAGCTCACACCGCTTCCTGCACCGGTCCCAGTCTCCTTGGCTGACCCCTCTGGGGGCCCAGTCCTTGCCCAGTCCACCACTGTCCTCCCTTGTCCGGCGGTTCCGTCTGGCTCGTTGTCGGGTTTCCACCTCCCCTCGTTCTCGACGAACCTGGTGAGCAACGCTGTCCTCCAGGATCAGTGGGTTGACACCTTTACCCCTGGCGGACAGCGTGTGGCGATCTGCACGTGCTCCAGGACCGGCCGTCACCTGGCTACGTTTACCCGTCGGCCGGGGTCGAGTCTCTACACACTGACCACTGCGTCTCCTCAGGTAGCTGCTGTCGGTCAGGTGTCTGCGTCAGGTCTGGTAGCCCACGCCTGTGAGTGTCGTTCCCTGTCGCACCAGACTCTTCTCTGGCACCACCGCCTGGGTCACCCCTCCTTGCCACGCCTTCGTGGCATGCACCGTCGCCACCTTGTGTCCGGTCTTCCCAGGTCCCTCCCTCCCCTCCCTGCCTCGCCTGCGCCGCCTTGCCTTCCTTGCGTCGAGGGGCGGCAGCGCGCCGCTCCTCACTCCTCCTCGTTCCCCCCGACAGAGGCTCCTCTGCAGACCCTCCACCTGGACGTGTGGGGCCCAGCCCGCGTTCGTGGTCAGGGCGGTGAGCGGTACTTTTTGCTGGTTGTTGACGACTACTCGCGTTACACCACGGTCTTCCCCTTGCGCACCAAGGGTGAGGTCCCTGCTGTTCTGATCCCTTGGATCCGCACGGTTCGTCTCCAGCTCCGCCGCCGTTTCCGGACGGATCTTCCTGTCCTGCGTCTGCACTCTGACAGAGGTGGTGAGTTTTCCTCCGATCTCTTGAGGACCTTCTGTCAGGCGGAGGGCATCGAGCAGACCTTCACGCTTCCGGACTCCCCACAGCAGAATGGGGTTGCTGAGCGCCGCATTGGCCTGGTCATGGAGGTCGCTCGTACCTCCTTGGTCCACGCGGCGGCTCCCCATTTTCTGTGGCCGTTTGCTGTCCGGTACGCCGCGCATCAGCTCAACCTCTGGCCCCGTGTCTCCTTACCGGAGACCTCGCCCACACTGCGTTGGACGGGGGAGGTTGGCGATGCGTCGCGCTTCCGGGTGTGGGGTGCTCGTGCCCTTGTCCGCGATACGTCCGCGGACAAGCTCTCCTCCCGCACGCTTCCCTGTGTCTTCCTTGGCTTTGTCCCGGACGCGCCTGGCTGGCAGTTTTACCACCCCACCTCGCGCCGGGTCTTCGCCTCTCAGGATGTCACCTTTGACGAGTCGGTCCCTTTTTACCGTCTCTTCCCCTACCGCACTGCCCCCCTCCCTCCCCCGCCGCTTTTCCTTGCTCCTGGTCCCCCTCCGGTAGACCCCCTTCCCCCTCAGGGTCCTGCTCCTTCAGGTGTCTCTCAGGTAGACCCTCCTCCCGTCGCTGAGCCTGTCGAGGTCACAGGTGACTCAGGTGCTGCTGCGGGTGGTGCTGCTGGGAGTGCTGAGCCTGGGGGTGCTGAGCCTGGGGGTGCTGGGCCTGGGGGTGCTGGGGCTGCAGGTGCTGGGACTGAGGGTGCTGGAGCTGAGGGTACGGTGCCTGAGAGTACGGAGCCTGGGGGTGCTGCGCCTGGGGGTGCTGAGCCTGCGGGTGCGGGGCCTGGGAGTGCTGGGACTGCGGGTGCTGGAGCTGAGGGTACTGTGCCTGAGAGTTTGCCGCCTGGGGGTGCTGAGCCTGGGGGTGCTGCGACTGGGGGTGCTGAGCCTGCGGGTACTGAGCCTGCGGGTACTGAGCCTGGGGGTGCTGCTACTGAGCCTACGGAGCCTCGGGTTACTGCGTCTGGGGGTGCTCCGGTTCGGGGTGCTGAGCAGTCTCTCACACCGCAGCAGCTTCGTGACTGGTACGTCCGACGCTTTCGCCGTCCTAGTGGCTCGGCTGGAGTTGGGGGTACTGGAGCTGCCGGGACTGGCTGTTCTGGGAGCACTGCGACTGGAGCTGCTGGAGCTGGGGACTCTGGCGCTGGCGGTGCTAGCGGAGTTGGAGCTGCCGACTCTGGGGGTGGCGCTGCTGCTGGTGCTGCGGACCCACCTGGTGGAGCTGCTGCTGGTGCTGAGGAGTCGGACGGTGGAGCTGCTGCTGGAGCTGGGGACCCGGCCGGTGGAGCTGCTGCTGGTGCTGTGGACCCGGACGCTGGAGCTCCTACTGGTGCTGAGGACCCGGCCGCTGGAGTCCCTTCTGCTTCTGGAGACGCTGTGCTGCCGCGACCGTACTTCGTACCGCTCCTTCAGCAGGTTCTTGGGCAGGCTCCTCCTCCTTGTCCTCAACCCTCCGTAGAGTGTCCTCCGCCTGTCCAGCCGCAGTCACAGTTACCGCCTGCCTCGCCTCTCCCTGCTCCCTCTCCTTATACTGGTCCCACAGGAGGTCTTACAGAGCGTCGTGAGCCTCAGTCTCGTCCTGCGTCGCCTGTCCGTACTGCTCGCACTGGTCGTCGTGTCCGTCGTGAGCGTCCTCCTCCTATCCCAGGCACTCACTACATGACTCTGCGTCCCTCTACTGCTCCTCAGCGTGTCCCTCTGCCGTCTCCTCCTGCGTCCTCTTTGCCTGCTGTTCCGGACCCTGAGTCTGACCGGTATCGTGCTGAGCACCCTACTGTCACGCGTCTCCTAGCTACTGTTGTCACTGACCCTACCTTTGAGTCCTCGGCTGCGTCTGCTCTGGTCGCTGAGTTGGTTGACTTTGCTGCTGCCTGTCGTCTAGACTACGCTGCTAGCCTTGTTGCTGAGTCTGAGTCTGCGTCTGTCTGTCCTTCGTCCGTCGGGGGTGAGTGTGCTCTTGGCACGGACGTCCTTGAGGACAGGCAGGAGGACTTTGACTCTCTTGCGGCTGCTGTACCTCATCTCGTGGCCTGGTTGCTTGCCCCTGAGGGAGACCCGGATGCACTAGACATCCCCACTCCGCGCACTTACGCAGAGGCGATCTCGGGTCCCTACTCCTCTCAGTGGCAGACAGCCATGGACGCAGAGATGGCATCCTGGAAGTCCACAGGCACCTACGTCGACGAGGTTCCCCCTCCTGGGGCGAACATCGTCGATGGCATGTGGATTTTCAGGGTGAAGCGGCCGCCAGGTTCTCCGCCTGTCTTCAAGGCTCGTTACGTTGCTAGAGGCTTCAGTCAGCGTCAGGGGGTCGATTTCTTCCAGACCTTCTCCCCCACCCCGAAGATGACCACTCTTCGGGTTCTGCTGCACGTTGCTGCTCAGCGTGACTACGAGCTTCACTCTCTTGACTTCAGCACAGCGTTCCTGCAGGGCAGCCTGCACGAGGAGATCTGGCTGCGCCGCCCACCTGGCTTTACTGGGTCGTTTCCCCCTGGTACCCAGTGGAGCCTCCGCCGGCCAGTCTACGGTCTCCGCCAGGCGCCACGTGAGTGGCACAACACACTGAGGACTACACTTGCGGCTCTTGGGTTCGCGCCGTCTACTGCTGACCCGTCGCTGTTTCTGCGCACAGACACGTCGCTGCCGCCGTTCTACATTCTCGTGTACGTCGACGACTTGGTCTTTGCTACTGCTGACACTGAGGCACTCGCTCGTGTGAAGTCGGAGCTGCAGAAGAGACACACCTGCACTGACCTGGGTGAACTGCGTAGCTACCTTGGCTTGCAGATCACCCGGGACAGAGCTCGCCGCACCATCACCCTGACTCAGTCACACATGGTGCAGCAGGTCCTTCAGCGCTTCGGCTTCCAGTTCTCCTCACCACAGGCCACACCTCTGGCTACCAGCCACTCGCTCTCAGCTCCACCTTCGGACGAGTCCGTAGAGCCGAGTGGCCCGTACCCAGAGCTTGTAGGCTGCCTCATGTACCTGATGACTTGCACGCGACCTGACCTCGCGTACCCTCTTAGCATCCTTGCTCGTTACGTTGCGCCTGGGAGACACAGGCGAGAGCACTGGGAGGCTGCTAAGAGGGTGCTGCGTTACCTGTGCAGTACATCAGGCATGGGGCTGGTGCTTGGAGGACACGACAGAGTTGTCCTCACTGGTCACTCGGACGCCTCTTGGGTGGACGACCTGGCTACGCAGCGGTCGTCACAGGGTTACACCTTCAGCCTTGGCTCAGGTTCTGTCTCGTGGCGGTCCACCCGCTCTTCCTCTGTTCTCGGCTCTAGTTGTGAGGCTGAGATCTACGCCACAGCCATGGCTGCACAGGAGTTACGCTGGCTCACCTACCTGCTGACTGACTTGGGAGAGCGGCCTAGTTCTCCTCCAGTTCTGTACGGTGACAACAAGGCGGCTCTTGCCTTGTGTCAGGAGCACAGACTGGAGCACAGGACGAAGCACATTGCTCTTCGCTACTTTCTTGCTCGAGAGCTTCAGCAGCGCGGTCAGCTTCGGCTTGTGTACGTGGACTCGAAGGCCAACACTGCTGATATCTTCACCAAGGCGCTCCCGCCTAGTGATCATCAGCGGCACTGTACTTCTTTAGGCCTTGTGTCCACGTTTCCTCACTTGCTCACTGCTTGACATTCTTTGTACTGTACTTTATATATATCTTGTTGCTTGCTTGCTAGGTTTTGATCACTGTGTTGCTTGTCTTGTACTATATCTAGCACTGCATGTGAACTGGCCTTGTGGCCTTTACTTGTGCTCGGAGTGTGGTGACGTTGTGATCCACCCTGGGCTTTGTTTTGCTTTGCTGGACTGGTCTTGTGACCCTTTGTTCTCCCCCACTTTGCCTATGGGGGTGTGTTAAACTGTATTATGCTTGTAGGCTGTAGTGGGGTAGCCAATATGGGGTACAACCCCAACTAGGGTTTCATATTTGTACCCAAACTTCTGTTAGTTCATCCATTCTTGCCTAGTTATTCTGACAAGTGCATACCTTGCAAAGCTTCAATATTCGAAAATTCAGTTAACTCGCTTCGTAGCTCACTCCCTGAACAATTTAATAAAGGACATTAGTGAACTTCTTTGGGCCACAGCCATCATCTCTAAAGCGCAGTAATTGATCTCCAAATTGAAGAATGCTCATTGAATAACAATTTTCTTCCGTGCTGCTTCGCGACCCTCGGAACCTTCGTGTAACACCTGGTTACTAGGCGTTGCGTCAAGACTATATATAGACTCGTGTTGTACCCAGGTGGATCAATCAATTTAGTCGATCATTTCTGAACCAGTTCGTCGATCTTCACACTTGGTAATCAGAGCTCATTGATACGCGAAGTTTTTTCGACCTCCAAAGAACTAGTCTTAAAAAATCTGCGGGGGTGACGAACGAGAAGTATCGATTTCGGGTACGTAAAACCGGTTCCGTGTTTTTTCAGTCCCCCTTGATTTCGGTTTTTGGGCGCGATGTCGGCACGAATGGAGGTCCAGGGCGACAACTTCGTACAAGAAGTCACCACCCTTAGTAGCGACCTGGACCAGACGCGAGCAGCACTTCAGCAAATTGAAACACTACTCGTGAACCAGTCGGTAGCTGCCACAGCAGCAGCAAGCGCAGCAGCGATGGCAGCAGCAGCAGCGGCGACACCGACATTTCAAAATGCAACAATAGCTATAGTAAATCTTGAGGCAGCACGTCCGAGGCTACTGGAGACGTTCCATCCAAATGCGAGAGACACTAACGTCCGTCGATTCATTGCAATCCTCGAAATTTACTTCGAGGCCGTTGGCTGTACGACCCCGACGAATGATGCAGCGCAAATTTGACTCGAAGTGACAGTGTTGCGAGGCCCGTCGCTCGAATGGATTTACAATAGCAAAGAAATCCGAGGCAAGGGATTGTGGGCGTAGTTTTGGGCACCCTTCATAAAAGGCTTCGAATCGATTAGTTCAAGCTACATGGCGCGACAGCAGATTCATCGGCATAAACAGTACGGCAGCGTAGCACAGTACACGCAGTAGATGGAAAACCTCTTCGACAGAATTACCGGCCTAACCGAGGACGAAAAAATCCAAGCGTATACTGAGGGACTAAAAACTGAAGTCCGCCGACAAGTCATTGCAGCGAACTAGAGTAACTACCGCGACATGGTCCGCGCAGCCGAACTATTCGACACATTGACTCGATGTCAACCCGACACACGACGCAATGTGCATAATAGGAATTTCCGCACAAAGCGATCTCCACCCCCTACAATCGCCGACCCGATAGATATCGACAAGGTCGATGCGAAGCCGCGGCCGGCAAAAACTGAGAAATGCGAACTTTGCGGCGCAGCCAGACATCAGATCTGGTCGTGTTGGAAAATGAAACGAGCACGAGCTGCAAGGCAACAACAGTGCAGCACTCCCAAAACAAGAATCGCTAGTAGCAACAAATCGACCTGGCGATCGCGAAAGATCAGAAAGGGGGAAAAGGGCAACGATGTGGCAACTTCGGAGCGGTCGAAAAAAAGGAGAAAATGATGGCGCGAATTTAAAACGTCACGACCGGCTAGCACCAGGGGAAATCGCCGAGACATTTGGAGACTCCACGAAAAAAGACTCTGCACCGTCCGGGAAACTTCATCCAAACACCCCCGAGAGTAAGGTTTCGTTAAAGTTATCATGTTAAGATACCTTGACTAAGAATAATACTTCTCGTGG
Organism: Closterium sp. Yama58-4; assembly: GCA_947470075.1. NCBI lineage: Eukaryota > Viridiplantae > Streptophyta > Zygnematophyceae > Desmidiales > Closteriaceae > Closterium > Closterium sp. Yama58-4. Next base: position 203,662 of record CANIUD010000031.1, read on the forward strand.
TTTTCAAGCCTTTGAAAAATTTCGGGGAGGATTTGAGGCTAAGAAAAGGCCTTTAGAGGTTATTCAAGTACATGAGAAGTTGGGCAAAGTACTCCGGAGTATTGAAAAGGGTTGGGCATTCTGAAGAGTTAATTTTCCCTCCCCGCAACATCGTGTTAAGGCTCCCCATTGCACATAGGTGAAGCCTACACAGCTGCAAAGGCTTAGAGGAAGGTTCCAGGCTCAGGAAAAGTTATTCAAGCCTCGGAAAAAATCCTTCTACCCCCCAGGTGAAGTTGGAAGCAAAGAGTGCTGAGTCAGGTATACGAAATAGGGGTAATTATTATTTTGATGTACCCTATGATCATATTAAGGAGACTATCTTTGGCTACTAAGTGCAGCAGAAGCCAGTACTCCTCGAGGCGTTATGCAAAGGGCGATGCCTCTAGGCACTGGTGGACAGTGGTGCGTCCCACTCGGTGTGGAACTGCGGGACGTTGGAGAAAACTGGATAGTCCTCAGAGGAAACCCAGTTCACAGCAACGATGGTGGACGAAACAAAGCTTTCTGAATAAACATTCTGAATATAAATCAGCCGGTTTTCTCCTGGGGAGTGCACAAGTCTTTGGAAGCTAAAGTTCTGGGGCGAGTCGTTCATTATCGAGTGATCAAAAGGGTTGAGTTTTGACCAATGGGGATCGTCGGTTTAGTTCACAGATTTTGTTGACTCGATTTTTTTATCGAGCAATCACGGCGCAAAATTTCTATTCGCGCCACGCGCTTGCTGCTGCTCAAGCAACAAACATGGACTGCGCTGATTGGGCAATGTTCGTGCTCATTCTGAACACGCAGCGCGAACAGGTTCCGAACATGTTCAGAACATGTTCAGAACACTTTCCGGACAGGTTCCGAATGAGCAGACGCGGCTGGAGCACACGACAGCTGTTTGCACACCGACATTTTGAGAGCTGCACTCTCGCCATCTGGAACACATCGGCTCGAGAAGGTGTTTACAACTCGAGCGATCAAAGCACGTGGCGAAGCTGCTTATGCCACCAGAATTTGAGCGAGGGGATTGGCCCAAATCAGCACGCATGTTCAGAACAGTGAGCTGACTCAAACAAAGGAAACGGATCAATCGGAGCTGTAATCAGAACAACGCGAAAATCACAACGGATTGACGCCGCTAATAAATATCGCGCGAACACTTGAAATATTCGTCGGCGAATTGCAACCAAGCTGAGTCACGAAAATAAAACAAGGTAAACACTAAATTGTTCGCGCCTCGTTAATAATAGAAAACGTTTAGTGGTGTTAGATAGCTAGCAGTAGAAACAGCCTAGAGAAGAATATATGTATATATATATTTATGGCCCAAATAATGAAAATATTCTCCGCCTATCAAGCGCTCCCCCCGCACTGCACTCAAGTTTACGTTTGACTAACAGAGGACTCTCTGCCTATGCCATGACAAGGGCTTCCACTATTACAGCTCTTCATCACTGAACTACTCTTTCAACAAACTCGGACCCTTGGATAGGAGCTGCCCTCGGTCACGCACCCAAGGACCCTCGGAGGTGACCCCGAGAAGAGTTGTTTTGTGATCGTAGTGCTATCAATAGTTGGATCAAGGTGATTTAGTAGTAACACATCTCACTCGGTGTGTGACCGCGGGACGTTGGAGAAAGTTGGACAGACCTCGAAGGAAACCCAGTTCACAGTAACGATGGTGGACGGTACAAAGCTTCCCATCCACGGCGAGTCAATACTTCAGCTGCACATAGGTGTGTTGAGATGGAAGGTGACGTTGCAAATCACGAACATCAAAGGGTTAGATTTCATCTTGGGGCGTAATTTCTTGAAGCGGTTCAACCCCGAGATAGACTGGGTCAACCGGAAGACGCGCATCTACAACAACAAGAAACCTGTGGAGCTGCGAAGCTGGGCAAATATAGGAGACGTTCCTGAAGCGATACTTGCACGGCTCAAACAGATGGTAAACGAGAGTAACACGGGATACTTAGCACTGGTGATGGCAGCAGCAGAGGAGGGGAGACCGAACTTGGAGCTACCTGCAGCAGTGCAAGATGTGTTAGAGGAGTACAAGGACATCATGTCTGATGGCCTACCTGCAAGAGCACCTTCAGCACGAACCCACGAGCACGAGATCATGGAGGAACCAGGTGCGAAACCCGTCTCCCGTGCACCATACAACCTTAGTCCGACTGAACTGACAGACATGAAGAAACAGATTGAGTACCTTCTGGACAGACAACTAATCCGCCAATCCACCTCTCCCTACGATGCACCGGTTCTCTTCACTCCAAAGCCAGACGGTAGTTTACGGATGTGCATCGACTACCGGGCACTGAACAAACAGACAGTCAAGAACAAATACCCCATATCGGGCATAGACGATCTTCTAGATCAACTGCGTTATGCAATAGTAATTTCGAAGGTGGACCTACGGTCGGGTTAGTGACAGAACAAGATGGCAGACAACTCGATCCACAAGACGGCGTTCCGTACTCTGCAATGCACCGGCGATGTTCCAGGCGGAGATGAATCACATCCTACGGCCCCTGCTGGACGAGTGCGTGGTAGTGTACCTGGACGACATATTGATCTACTCCAAGTACACAATGGGGCCAATGGGGGCATCACAAGAATGCAAGGAGGTTGCTGGTACTGCAAGAAGGTCGGGCATCTGTGGTTCAAATGCAAGACATAGCCGGAGTGGTGGACCCCCACGAATCTGTCAAATGAAGGAAGGGAAGCAAGAGCCATGAACAACGACAATGAAGACTATACGGATTAAGAAGAGTACAGCGATCGGCCGGACAATTTGTTCATGTGGAGGGGGAAGAAAATGAAAGTGGGGCTTCAGCAAAAGTGGGAGCCGAGCTTCACCCATTAAGCGCTTAGATTCCGGACTCGGTGGCACCTTGAACAATGACTCCGAGATTTGACCTGCTGGACAAAGTGGGAGCAGCACCGATCTCTGAAGTCAGGTCAGCATCAGGACACGCGCTACATGTGCAGAGAGCAGGCCGAGCATTGTTTAAAGGAGTAGACGGCAACCCATTCATACTGGAGAATGTTCTGTTGGTCCTAGATTTGAAGGCGAATCTTATCTCTCTCAGGAGGCTTGCCAAGGCCGGAGTCAGCACCAGTAGAGATACATGAACAAGCTTTAGGGGGTAATTAGGAAACCGAGTGCTATGGGATCTGCGCGAAGACAAGCATGTCTTCAGGTCCATGTGGCAGCTAACGGCAGCACCTTGGAAAAAGGAAGGGACCAGCGGACAGTGGGAGAACAGTGCTCTAAGTGTGTTGGAGGAATGGGTGTAGGCAAGGAGTGGAGAAACAAATTGGGTGACTGCCCACAGGTGCCTAGGACACGTCAACATGACGGTACTACAGCAGCTGGTAAAAGAAGAAGTGGTAATTGGTTTGAAGCTGAGCGGCACTGCCCCACAACATACGTGCGAAACCTGCTTGGTGAGCAAGTTCACCAGATTCCCTTTCCCCCCGGTCTCCAAGCGCGGCAAAAAGCCGCTACAACTAGTGCATATGGACCTCGTTGGGCCACTGCTAGTGCAAGGGGACGGGGGAGAGCAATACTTTCTCACGATTATCAACAACTGGAGCAGAGTTATGTGGGCCTATCCCCTGAGGCAAAAGAACGATGCAGCAGTGGTGATTCAGGACGAATGGATTCCTACAGTAGAAATATAGTCTGAATGTTGGGTGAAGCGGATTCGTACTGACCGTGGTGGAGATTTCACGGGAGACAAGCTAGAGACTTGGCTGAAGAAGAGGGGAATCATAAAGAAAAAGACCACAGCTTACTCTCCACAGTCATACGGGGTAGCTGAGCGAGCAAACAAGACAATTTTCAAGACAGCGCGAGCACTGCTGATCGAGTCCGGTCTCGGAAACTCGAAGTGGCTGCAAGTAGTAAGGCATGCAACGGTGGCATGAAACAAAGTCCTCACGGATGTCAGAGATGCGAGCTGGGTTCCTATGAGATGGTGGCTCAAGTGGAAACCGCCAGTTGACATGCTGCGCGTATTCGAGTGTATGGTGGTAGCTCACATTCCCAAAGCCCACAAGAGCAAGTTAGGTGCGAGCGTGATTTGGTGTGTGCACCTTGGCTTGGCACAAGAGAGCAAAGGGTGGCTGCTATGGGAACCGAAGAAAGGGCGATTTTTTAACAGCCGAGATGTGAAGTTCCTCAAGAACGTCATGTACGGGAGCTGGAAAAAACAACCGGAGGAGAGAACTACACAGCAACTGCGGGAGATCTTAAGGAGGCGGCACCTCAGGAAGAACCGGAGGAAACCAAGGAGAGCGGGGCCGAAATGGGTGAAAGTAGCGAGGAGCCAGCCGAGAAAGACAGTCAAGCACAAGGGTAGGAAGAGCAGCAGCATCCTCTTACACAAGTGAAAGCTCCATTCCTGCCCACAAGGAGAACTCAAACGCGTTCTATATCCATCAGAGCAATGTCAGCAACCGCAGCAGATCTGATGAGGATGGCGGCGTTGAAGCTGGAAAGGGACGTCTCAGGAAAGGGAGGATGCTTTATTGGTGCAAGGGGATGTTACTAAGGCTGAAAACAAGAAAGAACCGATCTACTATTTTCTGATTCCTGAACAACCGGCGTGCATGGAGGAAGCCCTTGCCGGAGCAGATAAGGAAAAGTGGCTTGCCTCCAGGGATGCCGAGTACAACAGCCTGCTAAAGAATAACACCTGCAAACTCGTTCCGTTGCCGGAAGGAAAAAGAGCTCTTCAGTGCAAATGGGTTGTGAGGATCAAAACTGACAAAAAGTGCGAGGTGACAGTGTACAAGAGCAGATTGGTGACAAAGGGTTTTCAACAGCAAGAAGGGGAGGATTTTCAAGAACTCTTTGCACCCACTACTAAACCTTCAACCCTGAGAGTACTTCTTGCTGACGCAGGAGTGAGCAGATTGTACATCCAGCAGATGGATGTGACCACAGCCTTTCTCTATGGGTAATCGAGGAGGAACATGGAGCAGCCTTCTATGGAGGATGGTACGGGGAGAGTATGCAAGCTGAACAAGGCCATCTATAGCCACAAGCAGGCTCCTAGGTGTTGGTACCAAAAACTGGCAGCTCCTTTAGGGGAGCTGGGATTCAAAGCAAGCAGCTGTGATGAGAGCTTGTTCCTAAAGGGCAAGGAGGAGATGGTGCTGTTCCTGGTGTATGTCGATGACATACTACTATTCAGTGGCAACTTGAAGGAGATTCAAAAGGCGCAGAAATTACTCATAGAGACCTTCTAGTGTAAGGTCCTTGGAGAAGCTTCCTACTACCTTGGCATGCACATCAAACGCGACCATGACCACATGTGGCTGAAGCTTCACCAAGAGAAGTACGTGAAGCAACTGCTGGAGAAGTACAACATGGAGCTCGGACGGAAGGTCACACCATGCGAATTTAAACTTGTCAAGGCGGAGGAAGGAGAAGGAGTTGCTACCAATCACTTGTGGGGAGCCTTCTATACGCCGCTGTACACCCAAGGCCGGGCATCTCTTTTGCCGTCGGACAACTCGCCAGGGTGGTGTCCAACCCTACTAAGGAGCAAGTTGATGTAGCTGAAAGAGTCGTGAAGTACTTGAACTTATTCCCAACCATGGGAGTTCAATTCTCAGCTATGGCACATCAGAAGAAGAAGGGGGTGAAGTTGCTAAGAGAAAAGGGAGAAAGACTACCAGATCAGAAACTTTTCCTCACTTGTTTCTCGAACGCAACCTGGGCATTGGAACAGGAAGACCCATCCTCTGTGGATGGATATATTTGCATGATGGGGAGAGGACCAATGAGCTGGAGGTCCAAGAAACAGAGTGAGTCTGCTCTTTCGTCTGCTGAGTCCAAGTACATGGCCATGTTTCATGCCATGAAGGAAATAATATGGTTGAGAAGGTTACTAGAGGAGATCGGTCAGGAGCAGACGATTCCCACGCCACTATACTACGACAACATGTCGGCAATTGCAATGGCTTGCAACGCTGTCCTTCATGGTCTCAACAAGCACATGCGCCTGAAGTGGCACTAGCTGTGCAAGGAAGTTAACCATGGAACAGTCAACCCGATCTACATTAAGACACAGCAGCAGCCGACAGGTGTTCTGACCAAGCAACAAAAAATCACAACGGATCGACGCCGTTAATAAATTTTGCATGAACATTTGAAATATTCGTCGGCGAATCACAACCTAGCTGAGTCACGAAAATAAAATGAGATCATGGAGGAACCAAGTGCGAAAACCGTCTCCCGTGCACCATACAACCTTATTCCGACCGGACTGAAAGACATGAAGAAACAGTCTGAGTACCTGCTGGACAGACAATTGATCCGCCCGTCCACCTCTCCCTTCGGCGCACCAGTTCTCTTCACTCCAAAGCCAGACGATAGCTTACGGATGTGCGTCGACTACTTGGCACTGAACAAACAGACAATCAAGAACAAATACCCCATACCGCGCATAGACGATCTTCTAGATCTTGCGTTGTGCAATAGTATTTTCAAAGCTAGGCCTACGATCGGGTTACTGGCAGATCAAGATGGCAGACAACTCGATCTAGAAGATGGCGTTCCGTACCAGATACGGCTCCTACGAATACTTAGTGATGCCGTTCGGACTCTGCAATGCACCGACGACGTTCCATGCGGAGATGAACCACATCCTACGGCCCCTGCTGGACGAGTGCGCGGAAGTGTACCTGGATGACATACTCGTCTACTCCAAGAATATGAACGAATACGTGGAGCATGTGCCGAAAGTCTTCGAGGTCCTGTGGAAGAACAAGTTCTACATGAAGCTGTCGAAAAGCGACTTCGCCCTGAAGAAGGTGCAGTTTCTCGGGCACATGGTGAGTGCCGAGGGCGTACACGTGGACCCGCGGAAGATCGAAGCTGTCACGAAGTAGAATGTTCATGGGAATGTGTAGGAGTTGCAGAAGTTCCTAGGCTTCGCCAACTACTTCAACAAGTTCGTGCCACAGTACGCCACGATAGCAGCGCCACTAACATACTTACTAAACAAGGATATGCCCTATAAATGGGATACTCCTCAACAGCAAGCCACGGAACAGTTACAAACAGCACTGACTTCTGCACCATCCTGCCAGATCCAGGCAGAGATTACGTGGTGGAAGTAGACGCTAGTAACTAGGCAATCGGAGCAGTACTGATGCAGGATCACTGACGCTGTTTGCAGCCCATCGCCTACTTCAGTAAAAAGCTACACGGAGCAGAACTGAATTACCCAATCCATGACAAGGAAGCCTTAGCGATAGTCACAGCCTTCAAGGCATGGAGGTGTTACCTAGAGGGAGCCAAGACTACAGTCTACACTGACCGCTACAGTCTCAAGTACCTCAAGTCGCAGCCTACGCTCTCACGACAACAGGAGCGGTGGATGGATTTCCCGGAAACTCACTTCCACTACGACATCGTCTACAAAACCGGCCTATAAAACAACGTAGACGCGTTGAGCCGCCCCGAACATATAGCAGGCATCCAGCTCAACGTGATGAGCCCTTTGCTCAAGGGTTTATTCCAACATGTGTACTCCATGGACGCAGAGATCGCTACAGCACAGAAACAGAAGCTGTTACAGTGGGAGAAAGACTTAGCGGTAAGGAAGGGTTAAGGAAACATTTAGGTACCGAAATATGCCTCGCTCCGACAGATCTTATTGGAGGAGTTTCACGACGTAGCGTACGAAGGGCGGAGTAACAAGACGTTAGCAGGAACATCGAAGAATTACTACTAGCCCCGGATGGTAGCAGACGTGCAGCAGTTCGTCACCTCATGCAACACGTGCCAACAAATTAAGAGTAGCAAGTAGAAAAAAGTATGGTTACTTTAACCTCTGCCCGTGCCAAAACAGCCATGGCAAGTCGTTAGCCTAGACTTCATCACTGGGCTTTGTTCGACCTCACGAGGGCATGACGCTATATTATTGGTGATCGATGAGTTCTCTAAAATGGGACATTTCATTCCGACCAATGCCGCCGCTACTGCTGAAGCAACTGCTCGCCTCTTCTTCGACCGCATCATCACCATCCACGACATCCCCGCTACTCTCACCTTGGACAGAGACCCAAAGTTCACTAGTAAGTTCTGGAGGGAACTCATGGGTTTCTTAGGGATAAAGCTTGCGATGTCTTTAACATACGACCCCCAGACTGACAGACAGATTCAGCGACTCAATCAGGTGGTTGAACAATTACTGTGTACAGCTTACAAAGATGACATCAGCCACTGGGATCTGCACTTACCGATGCTTGAGTTCGCTTACAACAACGCTTCATACGCGGCCACAAAGAAATCTCCTTTCTTCGTGTCTTACGGACGGGAACCACTTACACCACAGCAGCCAACCACACCGGCACACGTCCAAGCCGCACACGACTTTGTCACCACCATGCAGCAGCTATGGGAGAAGACTCAGCGACGTCTCACCATGATGCAGAACTCCCAGAAGCAGTATGCCGATCGACAGCGACGTGATCACTCGGTAGCAGTCAGAGATCTGGTGCTTCTCGACATACGGAACTTGGAATTGTCTTACCTTCCGTCCAAGCTCCAGCCTCGCTTCTGTGGTCCCTTTTGCGTTGAGGTAATGGTGACTCTAGTTACATTCCGCTTGCGCTTACCTACTACGTGGAAGCTTCACAATGCTTTCCATGTTCAGCTACTGAAGCCCTACAAGGACCCCAACCAACAGTTCCAGGGACGATAGCTACTGCCACCACCACCTTTTCTCGTACAAGATGAACCAGAGTACGAGGTGGAATGCGTTCTTACTCATCGGCGCCGACGCAGCACGACGCTCGAGTTCTTGATACGCTCGAAGGGATATGACCCGTCGGAGGACAGTTGGGTTGCAGAAGCTGATGTCGGCAACGCACGCCGTGCTCTTAAGGATTATCTTGTCAAGAAGGGTGTTTCTCATGCCACCCGCCTCGAGGGGGGGACGTGTGAGAGTATGACAGCTTAACAGGCATTACTTTATTGCCTTGACTTTATTATGCTTTATATAGCTTAGGTTTGTTTTATCATGCATGCTTTTGCCTGATTTTCTAGGTTAGGTGCTTTCCTATATTTTATTATAGTTATAGCACCAAACTAGGATTGCGTGCACCGAATTCATGCTATTCGGTTTCCACCAAACAATTTCTACCGAATTCGTGAAGGCTCCATTCGAGACGCTTCGCGACCCTCGGAACCTTCACGTAACACCTGGTTTGTGTTGAGACTATATATAGCCTCGTGTTGTACCCATGTGGATCAATCAGTTCATTCGATCATTTCTGAATCAGTTCCTCGTTCCTCACAGTCTTGGAGCAAAGCAGCTTGTGGATCTTGTTCATGCGACGCATAACTATAACACTATGCGTAATTTGAATGAGGACCTCAAGAAAAAGATGACATTGTCTACGCTGCCAAGAATACGTGAAGAGGAAGAAGGTGACGATTGATTCATTAGATGACCACAATGTAGAGAATGGTTGTTACAAAAATGGCGTTGATGAGTAGAAGTAGTGCGAGCATTGTGGTGTTGATTGCACTGGACATACTAGTTACGCATTGTGTCTCATGTACCCTTTGCTACCAACAGCATAACGAAGCCATGGTTTTTGGGCATTTACAACAAAAAAAAAATGCTGGTCGTAAATGTAAACTCGTATTCCTGGAAGTGTACGTAAACATAAACGTACACTTAAATGTACGTAAACATAAAGTGCCAATTAATGTACCAACCATAAAGGTAAGTTACACACTTAATATTGGTAGCAACCATAAGAATAAACAATGCTCTTGCTCTTAGTACCAACCACAAGGCTAAGTAACGCACTTAGTACAGATCCTGAGGCTAATTAACGCACTCCTAAGGCTAATTAACGCACTTAACATTGGTACCAACCATAAGACAAAGTATCGCTCTTACTCTTAGAACCAATTATAGAACTAAGTAATGCCCGTACTCTTAGTACCAACCAAAAGGCTAAATAACCACTTAATCTTAGTACCAACTATTGTTATTGAATTGCATAATAATCTCAAGCTACTAAGATGTAATCCAACTAAGAACATTTCTTCGAGGTTACCTCCATGGCTCGTGATTGCGCAGATTTGGTCGTGGCATGCCACAAGAATGGCTGGATGGACGCCGAGGGCGTCACGCGGTGGCTTGACGAGTGTACGAAGCCCTTCACAAGGCCCCAATTTGGCAGGCAGGCGAGGAGCGTGATGTTTGTGCTAGGTTCCTGCCGTGGTCACCCCACTGAGAACGTGAAGGCGAAGTACTCCTAGCTCAACATCGTGCCAGCGGAGATCCCGGAGGGTTGTACAGCAGAGGTTTAGCCCCTCGATGTCTCGGTCAACAAGAGCTTCAAGGCTTCTGGCCGTCAGCAGTATCAGAGTTGGTTTGAAGAGGAGGGCCAAGAGACACTGACAGTTGCAGGTACAACACCCACCGTTGATAATATAGCGTTTTTATCCTCCCCCCCCCCCCCCCCCCCCCCCCCTTTCGTTGATCTAACCACTGCCCCCTTCTCTTTCTTGTGGTGCAGAGAACCTCAAGAAGCCGCCATCTGCGGTGATGCTCATGTGGATCTCACGGGCCTGGAAGGCAGTGCCAGCGGATCTCATCAAGAAGGCCTTCCTCAGTTGTGGCATCAGCAACGCGCTTGATGGGAGTGAGGGCGGGCTCGCTGACTCATGAAGTAATGATGAGATCATCACCAATGGCTTTTGGGGCAACAATTGTGAAAATGAGAACGAGAATGGATGCATTGAGCAGCATGAGGAGTACAAGTACCAAACCCTAAAGTGTTGTACCCCATGTAAGCTACCCCACTACAGCCTACACAGACTATAGTATATGAGTTTGACACACCCCCATAGGCAAAGTGGGGGAGAACAAAGGGTCATAAGACCAGTCAAGCAAAGCAAGGCAAAGCAAGCTCAGGGTGGATCACAACGTCACCACACATTCTGAGCACAAGTTCAAGGCCACAAGGCCAGTTCACATGCAAGATTACATATATATAACGCTAAACAAGCAAGAGCAGGTATATATATGTAACAGTACAAGCAAGGTCAAGAAGTGAGCAAGTGAGGCAAGGTAGGCACAAGACCTAACAGAGTACAGAAGCGCTGATGATCACAAGGCGCGAGTGCCTTAGTGAAGATATCAGCAGTGTTGGCCTGAGAGGCCACGTAAGCAAGGCGCAGCTGACCACGCTGCTGCAGCTCACGAGCAAGGAAGTAGCGAAGAGCGATGTGCTTCGTTCTGTGCTCCAGTCTGTGCTCCTGACACAAGGCCAGCATGGCCTTGTTGTCTACGTACAGCACTGGAGGAGAACGAGGCGGCTCTCCCAGGTCAGTCAGCAGGTAGGTGAGCCAGCGTAGCTCCTGTGCAGCCATGGCCCCTGCGTAGATCTCAGCCTCACAACTGGAGCCGAGAACAGAAGACGAGCGGGTAGACCGCCACGAAACAGAGCCGGAACCAAGGCTGAAGGTGTAACCCTGTGACGACCGCTGTGTAGCCTGGTCATCAGCCCAAGTGGCGTTTGCGTGACCAGTGAGGACCACTGGACTCTGCCCTCCAAGCACAAGCCCCATGCCCGACGTACTGCACAAGTAGCGCAAAACCCTCTTCGCTGCAGCCATGTGCTCTGGTCTGTGTCTCCCAGGAGCAACATAGCGTGCCAGAATGCTAAGAGGGTATGCAAGGTCAGGTCGAGTGCAGGTCATCAGGTACATGAGGTAGCCCACAAGCTCTGGGTACGGGCCACTCGACTCTACGGACTCATCCGAAGGTAGAGCTGAGAGCGAGTGGCGTGTAGACAGAGGAGTGGCCTGAGGCGAGGAGTACGTGAAGCCGAAGCGCTGAAGGACCTGCTGCACCATGTGTGACTGAGTCAGGGTAATGGTGCGCTGTGCTCTGTCCCGGGTGATCTGCAAGCCAAGGTAGCTGCGCAGTTCACCCAGGTCTGTGCACGTGTGTCTCTTCTGCAGCTCGGACTTCACGTAGGCGAGTCCAGCAGTGTCAGCTGTAGCAAAGACCAAGTCGTCGACGTACACGAGGATGTAGAACGGCGGCAAAGAAGTGTCGGTGCGCAGAAACAGCGACGGGTCGGCAGTAGAAGGAGCAAACCCAAGAGCCGCAAGTGTAGTCCTCAGTGTGTCGTGCCACTCACGAGGTGCCTAGCGGAGACCGTAGACTGGCCGCCGGAGGCTCCACTGGGTGCCAGGAGGAAAAGTCCCAGTGAAGCCAGGAGGGCGGCGCAGCCAGATCTCCTCGTGCAGGCTGCCCTGCAAGAAAGCAGTGCTGAAGTCAAGAGAGTGCAGCTCGTAGTCTCGGTGAGCGGCTATGTGCAGCAGTACCCGAAGAGTGGTCATCTTCGGGGTGGGAGAGAAGGTCTGAAAGTAGTCAACTCCCTGCCGCTGACTGAAGCCACGAGCCACGTAACGCGCCTTGAAGACAGGCGGAGAACCCGGCGGCCGCTTCACCCTGAAAATCCACATGCCACTGACGATGTTCGCCCCAGGCGGGGGAACCTCATCAACGTAGGTGCCTGTGGACTTCCAGGAAGCCATCTTTGCGTCCATGGCTGCCTGCCACTGAGAGGAGTAGGGACCCTCTATCGCCTCCGCGTAAGAGCGCGGAGTCGGGATGTCAAGTGCATCCGGGTCTCCCTCAGGGGCAAGCAGCATGGACACGAGATGAGGTGAAGCAGCAGCCAAGCACTGGAACTCCTCCTGCCTGTCCTCAAGGACGTCCGTGCCAAGAGCACACTCACCCCCGACGGACGGAGGACAGACAGACGCAGACTCAGCGACGAGACTGGCAGCGTAGTCTAGGCGACAGCGAGCAGCGAAGTCGACAAGCTCAGCAACTAGGGCAGACGCAGCAGTAGACTCAAAGGAAGGGTCAGTGACGACAGTAGCAAGGAGACGCGTGACAGTAGGACTCGCAGCACGAAGGGAGTCCGACTCCGGGTCAGCAAGTGCAGGAAGAGAGGACTCGGGAGGAGAAGGCAAAGGGGCACGCAGTGGAGCAGTGGAAGGACGCAGAGACATCCGGTGCGTGCCGGGGACAGGGGGAGGACGCTGACGCGAACCACGACCACTAGTGCGAGCAGTACAGACAGGCGACGCAGGGCGAGACGCTCAGCAAGACCTCCAGTAGGACCAGTGTAGGGAGAAGGAGAAGGAAGCGGGGAGGCTGGCTGTAACTGTGACTCAGACTGGACAGGAGGCGGACACGCTAAGGGAGGAGCAGGACCAAGAGAGGACGGAAGACCAAGAACCTGCTCAAGGAGCGGAACGAAGTACGGCCGTGGCCGCGCAGCGCCACCAGTACCAGCAGGAACAGCACCAGCACCCCCAACGGCAGCACCAGCACCAGGAGTACCCCCAGCTCCAGCAGCGCCAACTCCAGCACCCTCAGAAGCACCAGCGCCAGTAGCACCTCCAGTGCCAACACCCCCAGTAGCTCCAGCTCCAGTCGGACCACCAGAAGACGCAGCAGCTCCAGCTCCAGGAGCACCAGCAGCACCAACGCCAGTAGCACCAGTAGCACCACCAGCTCCAGCACCAGGAGCACCCGTAGGCCCAGCAGCTCCAGTACACCCTGTACGAGCACCTCCGGGACCCGCTGCACCAGCACCCTCAGCAGCAGCAGAACCTCCAGCGTCCGTAGCACCGCCAGCTCCAGCAGCACGCCTCCAGCGCCGGGCAAACCACTCACGCAGCTCCTGGGAAGAGAGGAGCTTCCGCCAGTACGAGGCACCCGAAGAACCTCCAGGCCCAGCACCACCAGACGCCACACGAGCAGGCCCAGCACCCTCAGGCTCCGCACTCCGAGACGCAGCACCCCCAGGCTCAGCACCCCCAGGCGCAGCACCCCCAGGCTCAGCACCCCCAGGCGCAGCACCCCCAGGCTCAGCACCCCCAGACTCAGCACCCCCAAGCTCAGCACCCCCAGTCGCAGCACCCCCAGACCCAGCACCCCCAGGCTCAGCACCCCTAGCAGCACCAGAGTCAACAGCTACCTCGACAGGCTCGACCGCATCTACCTGGGACACACCTGAGGGGGCAGGACCCTGAGGGGGGAGGGGGTCTACCGGAGGGGGACCTGGCGTAAGGAAGAGCGGCGGGGGAGGGAGGGACGCAGTGCGGTAGGGGAAGAGACGGTAGTAGGGAACCGACTCGTCAAAGGTGACGTCCTGGGAGGACAGAACACGGCGCGAGGTGGGGTGGTAGAACTGCCAGCCTGGCGCGTCAGGAGGGAAGCCAAGGAAGACGCAGGGAACAGCACGAGAGGACAGCTTGTCCGCAGACAAGTCGCGGACAAACGCCCGAGATCCCCAGACACGGAACGCAGACGCATCGCCAACCTTCCCCGTCCACAGTAAAGCAGGGGAGGTCTCCGGCATGGAGACCCGGGGGTGAAGGTTGATCTGATGCGCCGCGTACCGAACCGCAAACGGCCATAGAAAATGGGGGGCAGCCGCATGGACCATGGACGTACGAGCGACGTCCATGCCAATGCGGCGCTCAGCAATCCCATTTTGCTGTGGAGAGTCCGGAAGCGTGAAGGTCTGGCGGATGCCTCGTGCACGACAGAAGGCCCGCAGAAGGTCAGAGGAGAACTCTCCGCCTCTGTCGGAGTGCAGACGCAGAACAGGAAGGTCCGAGCCAAAACTCTCCCTGAGCTGGAGACGAGCTGCGCGGATCCAGGCGATCAACACCTCAGTGACGTCACCCTTGCTGCGCAAGGGGAAGACTGTGGTGTAACGCGAGTAGTCGTCAACCACCAACAGGAAGTAACGCTCGTGACCCTGCCCACGGACGCGGGCTGGGCCCCACACGTCCATGTGAAGCGTCTGCAGCGGAGCCTCGGTCGGAGGAAACTCGGAGGAGTGAGGAGCAGCGCGCTGCCGCCCCTCGACGCAGGGAACGCAGGTGGGGGCAGGCCCCGGAGGAAGGGGAGGGAGGGACCGGGGGAGGCCAGAGACAAGAAGACGGGAAGCCATGCCTCGAAGACGAGGCAGGGAGGGGTGACCAAGGCGGTGGTGCCAGAGGAGAGTCCGGTGGGACAGGAGACGACACGAGCAGGGGGCAGACTCAGGGCCAGACCTGGACGCCGGAGTAAACACCTGACCCGACGCTGCTACCTGAGCAGACTCAGCGACTGGAGGAGACTCAGTAGTGAGTGTGTACAGGCTCGACCCCGGCTGACGGGTAAACGTGGCCAAGTGACGGCCCGACCGAGCACAGGTACAGTGGGTCACTCGCTGACTCGCAGGAGTGAACTGGTGAACCCCTGCATCCTGGAGGTCAGCACCACTCACCAAGTTCGTAGAGAACGAGGGGAGGTAAAGACCTGACAGGGTGCCAGAAGGGGCCGCCGGACACGGTAGGACAGTGGAGAAGCGGGCAAGGACAGGGCCCCCAGAGGGGTCTGCCAGGGAGACCGCCACTAGTCGACTAAGCGGCGTGAGCGTGGTGCAGTCTCGAAAGAAGGAGCGGGAAGCACCCGAGTCAAGGGTGAAGGTGTGGGTGTCCGGAGACGACGCAGTACCTGAGAGCGCAGACTCACCGGCACCTGGGGCGGCAGACGCACTGGCACCTAGAGCAGCAGCCTCACCAGCACCTAGAGCAGCAGCCTCAATGCCCGGGTCGGGCGGAAAACACCGGTAACAGTCACCCTCATCACTAATAATCACAGGATACATGGCAGCAAGAATAGCATCATAATCAAGATCAAAGATCGCAACACCCGCCCTAGACAGCTCGCCCCAGCGAGGGATCTCAGTAGCGTCGGGGAACTGGTGACGCCAAGCGTCCGTCAGACGGCCGAAACAGCGCTGGGTGGAGTGCGCCCCCCCACACTGCTCACCCGTGCGGTCGCCGGTACGGAGAACGTAGGTACAGGGGCCAGCACCCCCGCCCCGCTGACGAGCAGTGTACCACTCACGAAGCTGCTGGGGGGAAGGGGTCTCACGAGTACGCTGCTGCTGCTGCTGCTGGCGCTGACCACCACCGGAGCCGACCCTCTGCGTAGAGCCGCCCCGACCCGCTCCACCTCCGCCGCCGCTACCTCCACCACCGCCTCCTCCTCCGCCGCCACTGCCTCCACTAGTGCCCCCACTCCCACCACCACTCCCACCGCCACCCCCACTCCCTCCGCCTCCTCCACTGCCGCCTCCACCGCCTCCGCCAGCTCCCCCAACGCCCTTGCCCCCCTTGCCCTTGCCTGAGCGGCGTCTCCCGCTAGGGGTAGACGCCGCACCGACCGACTCAAGACCAACGAGGTCGGCCGCAGCAGCAGAGGCAACAGAGGGCAAGAGGGGAGAGGGGGAGCACCCCTCAAAGACAGGGGTACGAGGGTCACCACGAGAGGCTCCTACAGCAACTATGCTCGTCTCTGCTGCTAGGAGACGCTCCTCGAGGAGGTCAACGGTGAGAGTGGTGGGGCAAACAGAGAGAAAGTGGTCCCTGACCGAGCGAAGGGTGTCAGGGAGCCGGGTGACTATGTAGTAGAGGGTGATGTACATGGGGGGGGGGTTCTTGGCGCAGAACTCAGCAGGAAGCGCAGCGCGGTAGCGAATGTCACTAGTGCGAAGGTGCGTAATGAGGTCAGCGACAGTGGGAAAAGCGGCGAGGTCAGGGAAGAGGTACGGCAGTATGAGGCGGCTAAGTGCAGCAGTGGCAGGGGAAGAGTAGCGTGCAACTACAGCGTCGTACAAGGTCTTAGCACTCTTGTACTGACTAAAGTGCGCACGCTCAGCGGTCGGCAAGTGGCGGCGCACAGCAAGGCGGGCAGCAGCATCGCGCGTGGCCCACTGGGAGCGAACAGTGGCGTCAGTATCAGCAGCAGGGGAAGGAGAGGCACCAGAAGTGAGGTCAAAGAGGGAGAGACCGTCTGCCCTATCGCACTGTAGGAAAAGCTGCAGATCATCTACCCAGACCTCAAAGTCAACAGCCCGACCCTCAGCGTCAAAGGTGAGAACACTGGGGGTGGCCATGACAGCAGTAGACTAGCAGTGAGAGCAGCAGGCTAAGGGCAGGCGAGAAGGACCGTGGCTCGCCGGCAGGGACAGGGCGGCGACTGCAGCGACGGCGGCAACTCGGCTGCGGCGGCTGAGGCAACGGCGGCTCAGCGGCTCGGCGGCAACGGCAGCTCGGCGGCTTGGCGGCAACGGCGGCTCGGCGGCTCGGCGGCAACGGCTGCTCGGCGGCTCGGCGGCAACGGCGGCTCGGCGGCGCCCGGCGGCTCGGCGGCTCGGATGCTCGGCGGCTCGGCGGTTGGCAGCTCGGCGGCTCGGCGGCGAGGGCGGGGCCGTGAAGGGTGTCGTCGGGGCCGTAGAAGGGCGGCGGCGGGGCCGCAGTAGGGCGGCGTCGGGGCCGCAGTAGGGCGGCGGCGGGGCCGCTAAGGGTGGCAGGGCCGCTGAAGGGCGGCGACGTGGCCGCCGAGGGCGGCGACAGGGCCGCAAGGGGCGGCGACGGGGCCGCTAAGGGCGGTGGGGCCGTGGAGGGGCGGCGACAAGGCCGCGAAAGGGCGGCGACAGGGCCGGGTGGGGCGGCGACGAGGCCGCGAAGGGCGGCTACGGGGCCGCGGAGGGCGGCGACGGGGCCGCAGAGGTGGGGCGACGGGGCCGCGAAGAGCGGCGCCGGGGTCGCGTAAGGCGGCGACGGGGCCGGTAAGGGCGGCGACGGGGCCGCGAAGGTGGGGCGACGGGGCCGCTAAGGGCGGCGAAGGGGTCGCGTAAGGCAGCGGGAGGAAGGCGCGACGGGCCGCTAAGGGCAGCACACCGAGCGCGCCTCGGGCAGGGGCGACGCGCGCCCCGGGCAGGAAAAAAAATATTGATTTGGGTGGGCCCTAGGAAAAGTTCCCACTAGGGAACCTGCTCTATACCATGTGAAAATGAGAACGAGAATGGATGCATTGAGCAGCATGAGGAGTACAAGTACCAAACCCTAAAGTGTTGTACCCCATGTAAGCTACCCCACTACAGCCTACACAGACTATAGTATATGAGTTTGACAACAATTGCCGGGAGCCCGAGTCTGACAAGAAGTAGATCCTAGCTAGAGTGCTAAACTCTGAAATGTGTAGCCATAGCTAGAAATTTCTAGTTCTAAAACTCTTGATTATGTCATTTTAGTCATGTTAGCCTTAAAAAGAAGTGATAAGTAGAACATCTGTTAGAATATGGAGTTAAAACTCAAAATTGTGAAAAGGGGTGCGCTTATAAACGAGGACCGGCCATAAGCGCGATGCTCCAGATAGAAGAGCCGGCACCTTTAATAGGACGGCGCTACTATCCGGTCCGGGGCCATATGATACCGTAATAACCCGGCCCTGTACAACACAAACCTAGCTAACCCAAGAATTGTATACACAGAAATACGGTACGCGAGTGTACTTTGACATCAAATCCCTAGTGACAGACCCTTGTGACAACACAGAAGGATTACATGGCAGTTCCTTTAAAAGAAGCAAGCAAGCAAACCCAAACAGGCATGCATTTCCACGACACACTTCCTCTATTGCCCTGAGAAGTAATTTCCTAGCCTTGTTCATCTCTCCACATTTTAATGACAATTTCGTCAGTATTCCCCCAACCCCAAATACCGTCAGCCCCGGATATAAGCGCAAGCCTTGGATAAGCGCCCGACGCTTATAAAGAGCATATGGCGCTTATATCTGGTGCCCCATTATAAGCGCATACTTATGGGCTTACGGATTATAAGCACCACCCTCTTTTTAATGATTTTACTATTTATTATGGTTTTTAATATATTTAACATCACCATAGTTCACTAAAACAATTTCATATCCAGGGTTATATTCTACAACATACTAGTCTACCTATGAATGCCAAACACAGGTTACGGTACCACTCTAGTCATCAGCTGCGGTGGGATCATCTGGGTCGGCCTCGGAGTCGGACTCATGCTTCTCTATATTGTTGCAGCAGAACCCATCTGCTGCAATCTCATCGTCCATGTTGACTTTGCCCTGGAGCTCGTCTCGCCTCTGTTGTAGGCAAAGCTTGTCCTGGGACCCATCCAGGGCGTTGCTGATGCCGCAGGTGTGAAACGCCCGTTGAATCAGGTCCTTGGGCACGACCTTTCAAGCCGTGGAGATCCACTTGAGCGTCAGCTTGGGTGGTGGCTTCTTTATATTGCCTGCCATGAAAGACAAGACATCTGGAGTCAGAATGGTTAAGACAACCGGTGAACAAACACATGGGGGGCTTGTCTCACCTTTCACCGTCAAGGTGTCGACCCCCTCGCACTCGAACCACTCCTGGTAGAGCTGGCGAACTGAAGCCTTGAAGGATTGATTCACCACGACATCGAAGGGTTGAACCTCCGAGTTGCAGCCAGCTAGGATGACGGCAGGGATAATATTCAACTCGCCGAACTTCTGCTTCACCTCCGCAGTCAGGTGCCCGCGGTAAGAATCTAGGACGAGCATCGCTTTGCGGGGGCGGACACCGAACTTCGGGTTGACGTACAACTTGACCGTCCCGTCAAGCCACGCGATGACACGACGACATCTGCACATCAACATTCAAACATTCAATATTAGTAAATAATAAGATACTACACATGCAGCCGTTAGATGTACAGGTTGTAAAGCTTACCTGGCGGGAAGTTCCCTTTGGGGACGGTCTTCCTTTCGAAGAAGACCCAAGACTTCAGCTTCTCTCCGCTGGCAGTGCACATGAGCATCACCGTCATTCTCTCCTTCTAATAGCCGCCACTGCGGATAGGCACAGAGCGCAAGCCCATCTCCTCAACGGTGCGTTCGGCTGGCATCTTGAGCCAGAGTGACGGCTGGTCCGCGTTAATAATCCACTCAGGTCGATTTTGTATTGGCGGTGGGTGTGTCGCACAAACTTCTAGAAGTTCCTAACAAATACCTCGCAGTCTGGGAGGAAGGACGGGAGAAATGAGAGATAAACAACATACACGAGATGAGAGAAACGAGATGGGAGATAAATGTTTGACGAGATCATTAAGGGATCACCAAAAAACACAAAACCGTTAACGATGACAGCACGAACAACTCACTGGCCGCAAGCTTCTGGCCAACCCTGGTCTTCGCTCGAGTTGTCAGGTTCCAGCGTCGGCGAAAGCGCTCAGCCCACAGATGAGAGCCGGCCCACTTTACCTCTGGATGTAGGACTTTCATCACCTCGTGTGACCACTTCTGCAGGCGGGACACCGAGACGGCGAGAAACTTTTCACAGTGGGCGAGAAACTTTTTACAGTGGGCGAGAAACTTCGCGTAGACTTCCAGCTCCATATCACGGTGCCACGAACTCCTTCCGCAACCATGAAGGCGCTTGCGAGCCCGATGCGCGCCCTCCAGCTCATACTTCCGGGTCTTCCACTCAGCGAGTGACCTTCGGGAGATGCCAGTTTCGCGGGACATCCTCCGCACACTCATCTCCCCAGATTCAAGCTTCAGAATACACTGCAGCTTCTCCTGGGAGGTATACGATTGGCGCTTGTGTGTTGTAGGCTTGTGTCTGGGGGAGGGAGGACTGGCATTGCGATTCTCTCGAGAAGGGTGGGAACGCTTTTTATTAGGAGGGGGAAAGGTGGGAATGGGCAGGTGCTTGGGAAGTCCGTCGGCCACCCAGAACTCAACATCGCCTTCGGCACCAGCCGCGGATTTGTCCAACGGGCAATCAGCTGGGGTTCCCCAGCATGGCGACGGTGCGAAGGAAGATGCTTCAGTGCCGCTGCGGTCAGGCTTGGACAGGTAAGCGTCGAACGCCGAGTAGCCAAGAGGGAGGAGAAGCTGCAGAATTCCCTTACGTGGAACACCGATGACAGGCGGAGCAGGAGGGGATGGAGGAGCGGGAGGAACCGGGGGCGCCAGTGGAGTGGGGGGATAAGGAGGCGTTGGAGGAGTGGGAGGAACGGGAGGCACGGCTGGGTGTGTTGGAGGGACGGGCACAGGGCGACTCTGCCATTGCGAACAATCACGGTTGTCTCTAGCAACGGGTTGGTGCTGGAACAGGAAGTGCGTGCCTGGAAGGCCCACCATGGCCACGGCAGGCCAAACGAAACAAGAAAACTGGAGAGAGAGCGTGGAGAATGAGGGCCGTATGAAATCCTCGCCCGAGACCCCTCCAGTTTCGCGGCCTGGGTTCCTCTGCGGGAAAGGGGTGGTTACAGCCAAGATTCCTCGCAGAGGAGCGGAGCTGGTCAGCTCTCTGCCTCTGTGGCGGGTTATCTCGCACAGAGTGGGCACGTCGTGGCTGTACCATGACGTGCCCTGCACCACAGGCAACGCGGATCGGGCAGTTACCGTCATACCCCGGATATAAGCGCCACCCTCGGATAAGCGCCTGGCGCTTTTAATTGGCGTGTGGCGCTTATATCCGGTGCTCGATTATAAGCGCATACCTAAAAGGCTTACAGATTATAACCGCATACCTGTGCCTTACATTTTATAACCGCCACCCTGTTTTTTTTTGTTTTTTTTTTTTTTAATGTTAATGTTAGACATTTTCCACAATTAATCCACTAAAACATCTTAGCTAATCTACAACTAGTTACGGTAATCTACTCCTACCAACGAGCCCCATACAGGCTTCACCATTTTAGGCACATCTACCCTACTCTAATCATCAGCTGCAGTTGGGTCATCTGGGTCGGCCTCCGAGTCCGACTCAGGTTCCTCTACGTTGTTGCAGAAGAAACCGTCTGCTGCAATTTCACCATCCATGTCGACCTCATCGCCCTCGAGCTCGTCCCGCCTATGTTGCAGGCAGAGCTTGTCCTGGGACCCATCCAGGGCGTTGCTGATGCCGCAGGTGAGGAACGCCCGTTGGATGAGCTCCTTGGGCACGGACTTCCAGGCCGCCGAGATCCACTTGAGCGTCAGCTCGACAGGAGGCTTCTTGATGTTGCCTGCCACGCAAATCCAAAAACCGAGTCAGCACGGCTTAAAGAAATAAAAACATAAACAGAAAGGCTGCACCTCTCACCTTTCTTCGTCAAGGTGTCGACCCCCTCACACTCAAACCACTCCTGGTAGAGCTGGCGAACGGCGGCCTTGAAGGAGCGGTTAACCGCGACGTCGAGGGGTTGAATCTCCGAGGTGCAGCTAGCAGGGATAACCGCAAGGACCAGGTTCAGCTCGCCAAACTTCTTCTTCACCTCCGGGGTGAG
The DNA here is from genome assembly GCA_947470075.1 of Closterium sp. Yama58-4. Taxonomy (NCBI): domain Eukaryota; kingdom Viridiplantae; phylum Streptophyta; class Zygnematophyceae; order Desmidiales; family Closteriaceae; genus Closterium; species Closterium sp. Yama58-4. The sequence continues at coordinate 225,893 of CANIUD010000031.1, forward strand.
GTGCCCGCGGTACGAATCGAGGACGAGCAGAGCTTTGCGGGGGCGGACTCCAAACTTGGGGTTGATGTACGGCTTCACCGCCCCGTCCAGCCACTCGATGACACCGTCCGCGTCCATCCAACCGTTGGGATGGACCCCCACGTGGATATCTGCACAGCAACAAAATCACGATGTTAGTTGAATTTTTTAATGGACATCAACAGGCCACCGCGTAATCGACGTGTGGTGCATACCTGAAGGGAAATCTCCTTTGGGGACGGTTTTCCTTTTGAAGAAGACCCACGGCTTCAACTTCTCCCAGCTGGCGGTGCAGGCGAGCATCACTGTAACCCGCTCTTTCTGGTAGCCGCCACTGCGGACGGGCACGGAGCGCGAGCCAACCTCTTCAACGGTGCGTTCGGATGGCATCTCGAGCCAGAGGGGCGTCTGGTCCGCGTTTAAAATCCACGGCAGGTCGATCTTGTACTGGCGGCGGGAGTGACGCACGTACGTCCAGAAGTTCTTGACATCAGCCTCGAAGTCTGGGACACGGGATGGGAGAAACAGAAAGCACAAACACAGTGTGAGAGCCGTGAATAGACGTGAACAGACAAACAACAATACCACCAAATAACAACTCACTAGACGAGAGCTTCTGGCCGACCCGGGTCTTCGCTCTGGTCGTCAGGTTCCAGCGGCGGCGAAAGTGCTGAGTCCACCGGTGAGAGCCGGCCCACTTTTCACCTGGGTGTAACTCTTTCATCACCTCGCGCGACCACTTCTGCAGTCGTGCGATCGAGACGGCGAGGCACTTCTTGCGGTGGGCGAGAAACCTCCGGTACACCTCCGCTTCCATGTCGCGATACCACGAGCTCCTTCCGCGGCCGTGCAAGCGACAGCGTGCACCGTGCGCGCCCTCAAGCTCAGCCTTGCGGTTCTTCCACTCCGTGAGGCACCTTCGGGAGATGCCGGATTCGCGAGACATGCGCCGCACACTCATCTCTCCGGCTTCGAGCTTCAGAATCCATTGCAGCTTCTCCTGCGAGGTGTACGAATTGCACTTGTAAGCTGTCGGCTTGTGCCTGGGGGAGGGAGGACGGGCATCACGATTATCGCGAGATGGGTGAGGCCTTTTCTTATTCGGAGGAGGAAAAGAGGGAATTGGAAGGTGCTTGGAGAGACCGTCAGCAGCCCAGAACTCCACGTCGTCGTCGGCACCGGTAGCGGATTCGTCCAACGGGCAATCAGCCGGCGCTCCCCACCGTGGCTCCGGTGCGGAGGAAGATCCTTCGCCGCCGCTGCGTTCAGGCTCGGACAGGAAGGCGTCGAACGCCGAGTAGCCAGGGGGGAGGAGAAGCTGCAGAACCCCCTGTCGCGGAACACCAACAGCAGGCGGGTCAGGAGGGGACGGAGGAACGGGAGGTATAGGAGGCGCCGGGGGAGCATGAGGGGTAGGAGGCGTAGGAGGAGTGGGAGGAACGGGAGGCACTACTGGTCGTGATGGAGGGACGGGCGCATGGCGCGTCTGCCATTGAGAGTAGTCACGGGTGTCTCTGCGGGTATTTTCTCGAGCAGCAGGTTAGCGACGGAACAAGAAATGCGTGCCTGGAAGGCCCGCCATGGCCACGGCAGGCCAAACGAACGAAAGAAACTGAACCAAACGTTGACAATGAGGGCCGTATGAAGCCCTCGCCCGAGACCCCTTCAGTTTCGCGGCCCGGCCTCCTCTGCGGGGAAAGTGTGGCCACAGTCAAGATTCCCCGCAGAGGAGCTGAGCTGGGCAGCTCTTTGCCTCGGTGGCAGGGTATCTTGCTGTTGATGGGCACGCCGTGGCTGAACCACGACGTGCCCACGATCGCATGCAACCCTGATTGGGCCGCTGTGATGCGAGGTACGTGTGCGCTGGCATGGGCCAGGTTCACGTTCGATGAACCTGGCCTGGCCAACAAGGCGTGGAAGGCGTGTTGCCACGCCTTGTTGGCCGTTTCACGCGCATAGCATGCACAGTTCCGAACGTTCTCGACTCAGGTGAATTCGCCTTTAAGAGTGCTTCGATTTGGTATATTTAAAAACAAATTTCTTTTTTGACATAACATAAACGACGGCGCTTATAGTTTTACTATATTATAAGCCCACCCCCTAAAAAGAACATGTTTCATTAGTGCCCCCCATGGGGGTATATCCGGGGTATGACGGAATCAAACTGAGTGTGCGCTGGCATGGGCCAGGTTCACGTTTGATGAACCTGGCCTGGCCAACAAGGCGTGGAAGGCGTGAATCTACGCCTTGTTGGCCTTTTCATGTGGAATTCGTGCACATTTTCAAATGATATCGACTCAGGTGAATCCACCTTTGAAAACGCTTCGGTTTCATATATATAAAAAAAACATTTCATTAATGCCTTAATATTAACGCCGACGCTTATAAAATTCCTCGATTATAAGCCCACCCTCCTAAAATAATGTGTTTTATTATACCCCCAGGGGCGGGCTTATCCGGGGGCTGACGGTAGTCCTTGTGAGTGACTAGGGGATGGCCTGAACGTTCTGGTGCTCCACCTCGGGGCATTCGCTGATGGGATACCCCAGGCCCCCGCATAACGCACGCCGCACCTGCACATGCCGCACGGTGCCCCTACTAGCCTCCCCCATGAAGCCCTGCCACAGCCCTGCCAGACCTGTGCTAAACGCCCGAATCAAGCCAGGACATAACGCTGCATTCTGGTTACATTTCGTTCCATCTCCCACCAACAGTCTGGTTACATCTCCCCCCAACAGTCTGGTTACATCTCCCTCCAACAGTCTGGTTACATCTTCCCCCAACATTCGGGTTACATGTCCCCCCAACAGTCCAGTTACATCTCGCCACCATATCCGCCAGAGCCCAGGTAGTCCTTGTGCGAGCCGGAGATGGCCTGGGTCTTCTGGTGCTCCAGCTTGGGGCACTCGCTGATGCGGTGGCCCAGCCCGCCACAGAAGGCACACCCGCGCACGCCGGAGGCGGCAGCCAGCGCCTCGGCGTCCTCCATGGGGTCGTCCAGAGAGGCCAGCACCGGCGGGATGCGCTGCTTGGCCTCGCGCAGCAGATGCTTCAGATCCAGCAGAATGGTCTCGCTCTGTGGGGCGGTGGTGTGGGGGAAGGGGGGGTGTGGGAGAGAGAGCAAGATGGTTGCTGCACACGCCACGCCTAATGCTACTGCTTTGCCTCCCCCAGCAGCTGCTTCCGATCCAACAGAATTGCCCCACTCTGTTGCGCGGGTAAGGGGGGATCAAGAGCAGAGGAAGGGGTGGGGGGAGAGGAGGAGGAGTAGGAGGAGGAGGAGGAGGAGGAGGAGGAGGAGGAGGAGGAGGAGGAGGAGGAGGAGGAGGAGGAGGAGGAGGAGGAGGAGACAGATGTCGAACTTCCTCTGTTCAACACAACGTGTTTGAACCTGGTAGGGGGCATTTGGGGCATTTGGGGCATTTGGGGCATTTGGGGCATTTGGGGCATTTGGGGCATTTGGGGCATTTGGGGCATTTGGGGCATTTGGGGCATTTGGGGCATTTGGGGCACAGGGGCGGGTGGGTGGAGGGGGAGGAATGCGGTGCTACTGAAGGTCATGTCAGATTCCATCTTTTCACACCAACCCATATACATGCCCATCTCCCTCGCTCTCTCCCCACCCCACCGCCCCAAGATAGCAAACTCAATGACCCGCTCCTTCTCCCTCTCCCTTTTCTCTCCTCTCACCCTCTCCCTCACCCACACACCGCCCTCACGCACGGACCTGGTTCTTGTTGATGAAGGTGGTGGCGATGCCAGTCTTGCCGCAGCGCCCCGTGCGGCCGATGCGGTGGACGTAGTTTTCGATCTCAGCGGGCATGTCGTAGTTCACCACGTGCTGGATGTCGGGGAAGTCCAGCCCCTTGGACGCCACGTCCGTCGCCACCAGCACGTCCTTCCGCCCCGCCTTGAACGCCGCGATGGCGGCCTCACGTTCCTCCTGGTCCTTGCCGCCGTGCACCGCCACCGCCTCCACGCCCTTCAGCAGCAGGTACTCGTGAATGTCGTCCACATCCGCCTTGTTCTCGCAAAAAATCAGCACCGGGGGCGGCGTTTTTTGGAGGCATTCGAGGAGGTAGACAATCTTGGCCTCCTGTTTGACGTACTCCACCTCCTGAATGACGTCCAGGTTCGCTGCACCTGCGCGCCCCACGTTGACCATGACAGGCTTCACGAGCGCGCTCTTGGCGAAGGCCTGGATCTTCTTGGGCATGGTGGCGGAGAAGAGCAGCGTCTGGCGCTGCGCCTTGAAGTGGTCAAACACCTCCCTGATGTCGTCCTCGAACCCCAGGTCGATGAGCCGGTCCGCCTCGTCCAGGCACAGGTACTTGCAGATGTCCAGGTTCATGCGCTTCTTGTTCAGCAAGTCCTTGAGGCGGCCGGGCGTGGCGACCACCATGTGCACGCCGCGCTTGACCACCTCCAGCTGCTGCCGCATGTCGATGCCTCCGATGCACAGCATGCTGCGCAGCTCTGGGTACCTGCGCCATGGGGACGAGCGGACGACACGGCAACAAGGTGAGGCAACAAGGTGAGGCAACAAGGTGAGGCAACAAGGTGAGGCAAGGGGGAAATGGGAGTGAAGGGGTGGAGTGAAGGGGTGGAGTGAAGGGGTGGAGTGAAGGGGTGGAGTGGAGGGAATGTCAAGGCCTCCTCTGCACAGCACGCTGTAGAGCTCAGGACACCTGGGGTCTGATGAATGGATGGGAGCAGAGGAGGATACAGGAGGACAGTGGAGGAAAGGAAGGGAAGGAGAGTGCGGCATGGGGAGGGTGGGAAAAGCTTGACCACCAGCCGCTCCTGCTGCACGCCGATGTCATGCCGCTCCTGCTGCACGCTGATGTCATGCCGCGTATGGACAGCACAGCATGCTGTAGCGCTCAGGTTGCAAGGAGAGAAGGGGAGGAAGAGAAGGTTGCAAGGAGAGAAGGTTGCAAGGAGAGAAGGGGAGGAATAGAAGGTTGCAAGGAGAGAAGGGGAGGAAGAGAAGGTTGCAAGGAGAGAAGGGGAGGAAGAGGAGGTTGCAAGGAGAGAAGGGGAGGAAGAGAAGGTTGCAAGGAGAGAAGGGGAGGAAGAGGAGGACGCGAGGAGAGAAGGGGAGGAAGAGGAGGACGCGAGGATCACGAGGCAACAGGTGACGAGGCGCAAGCGGGTGGAGGATAGGAAAAGCTCGACCATATCCGGCTGCGTCCACGGCGCTCCCCTTGCTGCTGCTGGCTCAACTGGCAGTGAATGTCTGCCTCGCCCACCCAGACAGCTCCCTCCTCTCACCTCGAACGTCCCCTCCCCCTACCAAACTCACCCCATTCTCATTCACCCACGCTCTCTCCAGTCATTGCCCACAGCATCTGTGACCTCATTCAGCCTAACATGCATCTGTGACCTCATTCACCCTAACATGCATCTGTGACCTCATTCAGCCTAACATGCATCTGTGACCTCATTCACCCTAACATGCATCTGTGACCTCATTCAGCCTAACATGCATCTGTGACCTCATTCAGCCTAACATGCATCTGTGACCTCATTCACCCTAACATGCATCTGTGACCTCATTCAGCCTAACATGCATCTGTGACCTCATTCACCCTAACATGCATCTGTGACCTCATTCAGCCTAACATGCATCTGTGACCTCATTCACCCTAACATGCATCTGTGACCTCATTCAGCCTAACATGCATCTGTGACCTCATTCAGCCTAACATGCATCTGTGACCTCATTCACCCTAACATGCATCTGTGACCTCATTCACCCTAACATGCATCTGTGACCTCATTCACCCTAACATGCATCTGTGACCTCATTCACCCTAACATGCATCTGTGACCTCATTCACCCTAACTTACATCTGTGACCTCATTCACCCTAACATGCATCTGTGACCTCATTCAGCCTAACATGCATCTGTGACCTCATTCAGCCTAACATGCATCTGTGACCTCATTCACCCTAACATGCATCTGTGACCTCATTCACCCTAACATGCATCTGTGACCTCATTCACCCTAACATGCATCTGTGACCTCATTCACCCTAACATGCATCTGTGACCTCATTCACCCTAACATGCATCTGTGACCTCATTCAGCCTAACATGCATCTGTGACCTCATTCACCCTAACATGCATCTGTGACCTCATTCACCCTAACATGCATCTGTGACCTCATTCACCCTAACATGCATCTGTGACCTCATTCACCCTAACATGCATCTGTGACCTCATTCAGCCTAACATGCATCTGTGACCTCATTCACCCTAACATGCATCTGTGACCTCATTCAGCCTAACATGCATCTGTGACCTCATTCAGCCTAACATGCATCTGTGACCTCATTCACCCTAACATGCATCTGTGACCTCATTCAGCCTAACATGCATCTGTGACCTCATTCACCCTAACATGCATCTGTGACCTCATTCAGCCTAACATGCATCTGTGACCTCATTCACCCTAACATGCATCTGTTAATGTTAGACATTTTCCACAATTAATCCACTAAAACATCTTAGCTAATCTACAACTAGTTACGGTAATCTACTCCTACCAACGAGCCCCATACAGGCTTCACCATTTTAGGCACATCTACCCTACTCTAATCATCAGCTGCAGTTGGGTCATCTGGGTCGGCCTCCGAGTCCGACTCAGGTTCCTCTACGTTGTTGCAGAAGAAACCGTCTGCTGCAATTTCACCATCCATGTCGACCTCATCGCCCTCGAGCTCGTCCCGCCTATGTTGCAGGCAGAGCTTGTCCTGGGACCCATCCAGGGCGTTGCTGATGCCGCAGGTGAGGAACGCCCGTTGGATGAGCTCCTTGGGCACGGACTTCCAGGCCGCCGAGATCCACTTGAGCGTCAGCTCGACAGGAGGCTTCTTGATGTTGCCTGCCACGCAAATCCAAAAACCGAGTCAGCACGGCTTAAAGAAATAAAAACATAAACAGAAAGGCTGCACCTCTCACCTTTCTTCGTCAAGGTGTCGACCCCCTCACACTCAAACCACTCCTGGTAGAGCTGGCGAACGGCGGCCTTGAAGGAGCGGTTAACCGCGACGTCGAGGGGTTGAATCTCCGAGGTGCAGCTAGCAGGGATAACCGCAAGGACCAGGTTCAGCTCGCCAAACTTCTTCTTCACCTCCGGGGTGAGGTGCCCGCGGTACGAATCGAGGACGAGCAGAGCTTTGCGGGGGCGGACTCCAAACTTGGGGTTGATGTACGGCTTCACCGCCCCGTCCAGCCACTCGATGACACCGTCCGCGTCCATCCAACCGTTGGGATGGACCCCCACGTGGATATCTGCACAGCAACAAAATCACGATGTTAGTTGAATTTTTTAATGGACATCAACAGGCCACCGCGTAATCGACGTGTGGTGCATACCTGAAGGGAAATCTCCTTTGGGGACGGTTTTCCTTTTGAAGAAGACCCACGGCTTCAACTTCTCCCAGCTGGCGGTGCAGGCGAGCATCACTGTAACCCGCTCTTTCTGGTAGCCGCCACTGCGGACGGGCACGGAGCGCGAGCCAACCTCTTCAACGGTGCGTTCGGATGGCATCTCGAGCCAGAGGGGCGTCTGGTCCGCGTTTAGAATCCACGGCAGGTCGATCTTGTACTGGCGGCGGGAGTGACGCACGTACGTCCAGAAGTTCTTGACATCAGCCTCGAAGTCTGGGACACGGGATGGGAGAAACAGAAAGCACAAACACAGTGTGAGAGCCGTGAATAGACGTGAACAGACAAACAACAATACCACCAAATAACAACTCACTAGACGAGAGCTTCTGGCCGACCCGGGTCTTCGCTCTGGTCGTCAGGTTCCAGCGGCGGCGAAAGTGCTGAGTCCACCGGTGAGAGCCGGCCCACTTTTCACCTGGGTGTAACTCTTTCATCACCTCGCGCGACCACTTCTGCAGTCGTGCGATCGAGACGGCGAGGCACTTCTTGCGGTGGGCGAGAAACCTCCGGTACACCTCCGCTTCCATGTCGCGATACCACGAGCTCCTTCCGCGGCCGTGCAAGCGACAGCGTGCACCGTGCGCGCCCTCAAGCTCAGCCTTGCGGTTCTTCCACTCCGTGAGGCACCTTCGGGAGATGCCGGATTCGCGAGACATGCGCCGCACACTCATCTCTCCGGCTTCGAGCTTCAGAATCCATTGCAGCTTCTCCTGCGAGGTGTACGAATTGCGCTTGTAAGCTGTCGGCTTGTGCCTGGGGGAGGGAGGACGGGCATCACGATTATCGCGAGATGGGTGAGGCCTTTTCTTATTCGGAGGAGGAAAAGAGGGAATTGGAAGGTGCTCGGGGAGACCGTCAGCAGCCCAGAACTCCACGTCGTCGTCGGCACCGGTAGCGGATTCGTCCAACGGGCAATCAGCCGGCGCTCCCCACCGTGGCTCCGGTGCGGAGGAAGATCCTTCGCCGCCGCTGCGTTCAGGCTCGGACAGGAAGGCGTCGAACGCCGAGTAGCCAGGGGGGAGGAGAAGCTGCAGAACCCCCTGTCGCGGAACACCAACAGCAGGCGGGTCAGGAGGGGACGGAGGAACGGGAGGTATAGGAGGCGCCGGGGGAGCATGAGGGGTAGGAGGCGTAGGAGGAGTGGGAGGAACGGGAGGCACTACTGGTCGTGATGGAGGGACGGGCGCATGGCGCGTCTGCCATTGAGAGTAGTCACGGGTGTCTCTGCGGGTATTTTCTCGAGCAGCAGGTTAGCGACGGAACAAGAAATGCGTGCCTGGAAGGCCCGCCATGGCCACGGCAGGCCAAACGAACGAAAGAAACTGAACCAAACGTTGACAATGAGGGCCGTATGAAGCCCTCGCCCGAGACCCCTTCAGTTTCGCGGCCCGGCCTCCTCTGCGGGGAAAGTGTGGCCACAGTCAAGATTCCCCGCAGAGGAGCTGAGCTGGGCAGCTCTTTGCCTCGGTGGCAGGGTATCTTGCTGTTGATGGGCACGCCGTGGCTGAACCACGACGTGCCCACGATCGCATGCAACCCTGATTGGGCCGCTGTGATGCGAGGTACGTGTGCGCTGGCATGGGCCAGGTTCACGTTCGATGAACCTGGCCTGGCCAACAAGGCGTGGAAGGCGTGTTGCCACGCCTTGTTGGCCGTTTCACGCGCATAGCATGCACAGTTCCGAACGTTCTCGACTCAGGTGAATTCGCCTTTAAGAGTGCTTCGATTTGGTATATTTAAAAACAAATTTCTTTTTTGACATAACATAAACGACGGCGCTTATAGTTTTACTATATTATAAGCCCACCCCCTAAAAAGAACATGTTTCATTAGTGCCCCCCATGGGGGTATATCCGGGGTATGACGGAATCAAACTGAGTGTGCGCTGGCATGGGCCAGGTTCACGTTTGATGAACCTGGCCTGGCCAACAAGGCGTGGAAGGCGTGAATCTACGCCTTGTTGGCCTTTTCATGTGGAATTCGTGCACATTTTCAAATGATATCGACTCAGGTGAATCCACCTTTGAAAACGCTTCGGTTTCATATATATAAAAAAAACATTTCATTAATGCCTTAATATTAACGCCGACGCTTATAAAATTCCTCGATTATAAGCCCACCCTCCTAAAATAATGTGTTTTATTATACCCCCAGGGGCGGGCTTATCCGGGGGCTGACGGTAGTCCTTGTGAGTGACTAGGGGATGGCCTGAACGTTCTGGTGCTCCACCTCGGGGCATTCGCTGATGGGATACCCCAGGCCCCCGCATAACGCACGCCGCACCTGCACATGCCGCACGGTGCCCCTACTAGCCTCCCCCATGAAGCCCTGCCACAGCCCTGCCAGACCTGTGCTAAACGCCCGAATCAAGCCAGGACATAACGCTGCATTCTGGTTACATTTCGTTCCATCTCCCACCAACAGTCTGGTTACATCTCCCCCCAACAGTCTGGTTACATCTCCCTCCAACAGTCTGGTTACATCTTCCCCCAACATTCGGGTTACATGTCCCCCCAACAGTCCAGTTACATCTCGCCACCATATCCGCCAGAGCCCAGGTAGTCCTTGTGCGAGCCGGAGATGGCCTGGGTCTTCTGGTGCTCCAGCTTGGGGCACTCGCTGATGCGGTGGCCCAGCCCGCCACAGAAGGCACACCCGCGCACGCCGGAGGCGGCAGCCAGCGCCTCGGCGTCCTCCATGGGGTCGTCCAGAGAGGCCAGCACCGGCGGGATGCGCTGCTTGGCCTCGCGCAGCAGATGCTTCAGATCCAGCAGAATGGTCTCGCTCTGTGGGGCGGTGGTGTGGGGGAAGGGGGGGTGTGGGAGAGAGAGCAAGATGGTTGCTGCACACGCCACGCCTAATGCTACTGCTTTGCCTCCCCCAGCAGCTGCTTCCGATCCAACAGAATTGCCCCACTCTGTTGCGCGGGTAAGGGGGGATCAAGAGCAGAGGAAGGGGTGGGGGGAGAGGAGGAGGAGTAGGAGGAGGAGGAGGAGGAGGAGGAGGAGGAGGAGGAGGAGGAGGAGGAGGAGGAGGAGGAGGAGGAGGAGGAGGAGGAGGAGGAGGAGGAGGAGGAGGAGGAGGAGGAGGAGACAGATGTCGAACTTCCTCTGTTCAACACAACGTGTTTGAACCTGGTAGGGGGCATTTGGGGCATTTGGGGCATTTGGGGCATTTGGGGCATTTGGGGCATTTGGGGCATTTGGGGCATTTGGGGCATTTGGGGCATTTGGGGCATTTGGGGCATTTGGGGCATTTGGGGCATTTGGGGCACAGGGGCGGGTGGGTGGAGGGGGAGGAATGCGGTGCTACTGAAGGTCATGTCAGATTCCATCTTTTCACACCAACCCATATACATGCCCATCTCCCTCGCTCTCTCCCCACCCCACCGCCCCAAGATAGCAAACTCAATGACCCGCTCCTTCTCCCTCTCCCTTTTCTCTCCTCTCACCCTCTCCCTCACCCACACACCGCCCTCACGCACGGACCTGGTTCTTGTTGATGAAGGTGGTGGCGATGCCAGTCTTGCCGCAGCGCCCCGTGCGGCCGATGCGGTGGACGTAGTTTTCGATCTCAGCGGGCATGTCGTAGTTCACCACGTGCTGGATGTCGGGGAAGTCCAGCCCCTTGGACGCCACGTCCGTCGCCACCAGCACGTCCTTCCGCCCCGCCTTGAACGCCGCGATGGCGGCCTCACGTTCCTCCTGGTCCTTGCCGCCGTGCACCGCCACCGCCTCCACGCCCTTCAGCAGCAGGTACTCGTGAATGTCGTCCACATCCGCCTTGTTCTCGCAAAAAATCAGCACCGGGGGCGGCGTTTTTTGGAGGCATTCGAGGAGGTAGACAATCTTGGCCTCCTGTTTGACGTACTCCACCTCCTGAATGACGTCCAGGTTCGCTGCACCTGCGCGCCCCACGTTGACCATGACAGGCTTCACGAGCGCGCTCTTGGCGAAGGCCTGGATCTTCTTGGGCATGGTGGCGGAGAAGAGCAGCGTCTGGCGCTGCGCCTTGAAGTGGTCAAACACCTCCCTGATGTCGTCCTCGAACCCCAGGTCGATGAGCCGGTCCGCCTCGTCCAGGCACAGGTACTTGCAGATGTCCAGGTTCATGCGCTTCTTGTTCAGCAAGTCCTTGAGGCGGCCGGGCGTGGCGACCACCATGTGCACGCCGCGCTTGACCACCTCCAGCTGCTGCCGCATGTCGATGCCTCCGATGCACAGCATGCTGCGCAGCTCTGGGTACCTGCGCCATGGGGACGAGCGGACGACACGGCAACAAGGTGAGGCAACAAGGTGAGGCAACAAGGTGAGGCAACAAGGTGAGGCAAGGGGGAAATGGGAGTGAAGGGGTGGAGTGAAGGGGTGGAGTGAAGGGGTGGAGTGAAGGGGTGGAGTGGAGGGAATGTCAAGGCCTCCTCTGCACAGCACGCTGTAGAGCTCAGGACACCTGGGGTCTGATGAATGGATGGGAGCAGAGGAGGATACAGGAGGACAGTGGAGGAAAGGAAGGGAAGGAGAGTGCGGCATGGGGAGGGTGGGAAAAGCTTGACCACCAGCCGCTCCTGCTGCACGCCGATGTCATGCCGCTCCTGCTGCACGCTGATGTCATGCCGCGTATGGACAGCACAGCATGCTGTAGCGCTCAGGTTGCAAGGAGAGAAGGGGAGGAAGAGAAGGTTGCAAGGAGAGAAGGTTGCAAGGAGAGAAGGGGAGGAATAGAAGGTTGCAAGGAGAGAAGGGGAGGAAGAGAAGGTTGCAAGGAGAGAAGGGGAGGAAGAGGAGGTTGCAAGGAGAGAAGGGGAGGAAGAGAAGGTTGCAAGGAGAGAAGGGGAGGAAGAGGAGGACGCGAGGAGAGAAGGGGAGGAAGAGGAGGACGCGAGGATCACGAGGCAACAGGTGACGAGGCGCAAGCGGGTGGAGGATAGGAAAAGCTCGACCATATCCGGCTGCGTCCACGGCGCTCCCCTTGCTGCTGCTGGCTCAACTGGCAGTGAATGTCTGCCTCGCCCACCCAGACAGCTCCCTCCTCTCACCTCGAACGTCCCCTCCCCCTACCAAACTCACCCCATTCTCATTCACCCACGCTCTCTCCAGTCATTGCCCACAGCATCTGTGACCTCATTCAGCCTAACATGCATCTGTGACCTCATTCACCCTAACATGCATCTGTGACCTCATTCAGCCTAACATGCATCTGTGACCTCATTCACCCTAACATGCATCTGTGACCTCATTCAGCCTAACATGCATCTGTGACCTCATTCAGCCTAACATGCATCTGTGACCTCATTCACCCTAACATGCATCTGTGACCTCATTCAGCCTAACATGCATCTGTGACCTCATTCACCCTAACATGCATCTGTGACCTCATTCAGCCTAACATGCATCTGTGACCTCATTCAGCCTAACATGCATCTGTGACCTCATTCACCCTAACATGCATCTGTGACCTCATTCACCCTAACATGCATCTGTGACCTCATTCACCCTAACATGCATCTGTGACCTCATTCACCCTAACATGCATCTGTGACCTCATTCACCCTAACATGCATCTGTGACCTCATTCACCCTAACATGCATCTGTGACCTCATTCAGCCTAACATGCATCTGTGACCTCATTCAGCCTAACATGCATCTGTGACCTCATTCACCCTAACATGCATCTGTGACCTCATTCACCCTAACATGCATCTGTGACCTCATTCAGCCTAACATGCATCTGTGACCTCATTCACCCTAACATGCATCTGTGACCTCATTCACCCTAACATGCATCTGTGACCTCATTCAGCCTAACATGCATCTGTGACCTCATTCACCCTAACATGCATCTGTGACCTCATTCACCCTAACATGCATCTGTGACCTCATTCACCCTAACATGCATCTGTGACCTCATTCACCCTAACATGCATCTGTGACCTCATTCAGCCTAACATGCATCTGTGACCTCATTCACCCTAACATGCATCTGTGACCTCATTCAGCCTAACATGCATCTGTGACCTCATTCAGCCTAACATGCATCTGTGACCTCATTCACCCTAACATGCATCTGTGACCTCATTCAGCCTAACATGCATCTGTGACCTCATTCACCCTAACATGCATCTGTGACCTCATTCAGCCTAACATGCATCTGTGACCTCATTCACCCTAACATGCATCTGTGACCTCATTCACCCTAACATGCATCTGTGACCTCATTCACCCTAACATGCATCTGTGACCTCATTCACCCTAACATGCATCTGTGACCTCATTCAGCCTAACATGCATCTGTGACCTCATTCAGCCTAACATGCATCTGTGACCTCATTCACCCTAACATGCATCTGTGACCTCATTCAGCCTAACATGCATCTGTGACCTCATTCAGCCTAACATGCATCTGTGACCTCATTCACCCTAACATGCATCTGTGACCTCATTCAGCCTAACATGCATCTGTGACCTCATTCAGCCTAACATGCATCTGTGACCTCATTCACCCTAACATGCATCTGTGACCTCATTCACCCTAACATGCATCTGTGACCTCATTCACCCTAACATGCATCTGTGACCTCATTCACCCTAACATGCATCTGTGACCTCATTCAGCCTAACATGCATCTGTGACCTCATTCAGCCTAACATGCATCTGTGACCTCATTCACCCTAACATGCATCTGTGACCTCATTCACCCTAACATGCATCTGTGACCTCATTCACCCTAACATGCATCTGTGACCTCATTCACCCTAACATGCATCTGTGACCTCATTCAGCCTAACATGCATCTGTGACCTCATTCAGCCTAACATGCATCTGTGACCTCATTCAGCCTAACATGCATCTGTGACCTCATTCAGCCTAACATGCATCTGTGACCTCATTCAGCCTAACATGCATCTGTGACCTCATTCAGCCTAACATGCATCTGTGACCTCATTCACCCTAACATGCATCTGTGACCTCATTCAGCCTAACATGCATCTGTGACCTCATTCACCCTAACATGCATCTGTGACCTCATTCACCCTAACATGCATCTGTGACCTCATTCAGCCTAACATGCATCTGTGACCTCATTCAGCCTAACATGCATCTGTGACCTCATTCAGCCTAACATGCATCTGTGACCTCATTCAGCCTAACATGCATCTGTGACCTCATTCAGCCTAACATGCATCTGTGACCTCATTCAGCCTAACATGCATCTGTGACCTCATTCACCCTAACATGCATCTGTGACCTCATTCAGCCTAACATGCATCTGTGACCTCATTCACCCTAACATGCATCTGTGACCTCATTCACCCTAACATGCATCTGTGACCTCATTCACCCTAACATGCATCTGTGACCTCATTCACCCTAACATGCATCTGTGACCTCATTCACCCTAACATGCATCTGTGACCTCATTCAGCCTAACATGCATCTGTGACCTCATTCAGCCTAACATGCATCTGTGACCTCATTCACCCTAACATGCATCTGTGACCTCATTCAGCCTAACATGCATCTGTGACCTCATTCAGCCTAACATGCATCTGTGACCTCATTCAGCCTAACATGCATCTGTGACCTCATTCAGCCTAACATGCATCTGTGACCTCATTCAGCCTAACATGCATCTGTGACCTCATTCACCCTAACATGCATCTGTGACCTCATTCAGCCTAACATGCATCTGTGACCTCATTCACCCTAACATGCATCTGTGACCTCATTCACCCTAACATGCATCTGTGACCTCATTCAGCCTAACATGCATCTGTGACCTCATTCAGCCTAACATGCATCTGTGACCTCATTCAGCCTAACATGCATCTGTGACCTCATTCACCCTAACATGCATCTGTGACCTCATTCAGCCTAACATGCATCTGTGACCTCATTCACCCTAACATGCATCTGTGACCTCATTCACCCTAACATGCATCTGTGACCTCATTCACCCTAACATGCATCTGTGACCTCATTCACCCTAACATGCATCTGTGACCTCATTCAGCCTAACATGCATCTGTGACCTCATTCAGCCTAACATGCATCTGTGACCTCATTCACCCTAACATGCATCTGTGACCTCATTCACCCTAACATGCATCTGTGACCTCATTCAGCCTAACATGCATCTGTGACCTCATTCACCCTAACATGCATCTGTGACCTCATTCACCCTAACATGCATCTGTGACCTCATTCAGCCTAACATGCATCTGTGACCTCATTCACCCTAACATGCATCTGTGACCTCATTCACCCTAACATGCATCTGTGACCTCATTCAGCCTAACATGCATCTGTGACCTCATTCACCCTAACATGCATCTGTGACCTCATTCAGCCTAACATGCATCTGTGACCTCATTCACCCTAACATGCATCTGTGACCTCATTCAGCCTAACATGCATCTGTGACCTCATTCACCCTAACATGCATCTGTGACCTCATTCACCCTAACATGCATCTGTGACCTCATTCACCCTAACATGCATCTGTGACCTCATTCAGCCTAACATGCATCTGTGACCTCATTCAGCCTAACATGCATCTGTGACCTCATTCAGCCTAACATGCATCTGTGACCTCATTCAGCCTAACATGCATCTGTGACCTCATTCAGCCTAACATGCATCTGTGACCTCATTCAGCCTAACATGCATCTGTGACCTCATTCACCCTAACATGCATCTGTGACCTCATTCAGCCTAACATGCATCTGTGACCTCATTCAGCCTAACATGCATCTGTGACCTCATTCACCCTAACATGCATCTGTGACCTCATTCAGCCTAACATGCATCTGTGACCTCATTCACCCTAACATGCATCTGTGACCTCATTCAGCCTAACATGCATCTGTGACCTCATTCAGCCTAACATGCATCTGTGACCTCATTCACCCTAACATGCATCTGTGACCTCATTCACCCTAACATGCATCTGTGACCTCATTCACCCTAACATGCATCTGTGACCTCATTCACCCTAACATGCATCTGTGACCTCATTCACCCTAACATGCATCTGTGACCTCATTCACCCTAACATGCATCTGTGACCTCATTCAGCCTAACATGCATCTGTGACCTCATTCAGCCTAACATGCATCTGTGACCTCATTCACCCTAACATGCATCTGTGACCTCATTCACCCTAACATGCATCTGTGACCTCATTCAGCCTAACATGCATCTGTGACCTCATTCACCCTAACATGCATCTGTGACCTCATTCACCCTAACATGCATCTGTGACCTCATTCAGCCTAACATGCATCTGTGACCTCATTCACCCTAACATGCATCTGTGACCTCATTCACCCTAACATGCATCTGTGACCTCATTCACCCTAACATGCATCTGTGACCTCATTCACCCTAACATGCATCTGTGACCTCATTCAGCCTAACATGCATCTGTGACCTCATTCACCCTAACATGCATCTGTGACCTCATTCAGCCTAACATGCATCTGTGACCTCATTCAGCCTAACATGCATCTGTGACCTCATTCACCCTAACATGCATCTGTGACCTCATTCAGCCTAACATGCATCTGTGACCTCATTCACCCTAACATGCATCTGTGACCTCATTCAGCCTAACATGCATCTGTGACCTCATTCACCCTAACATGCATCTGTGACCTCATTCACCCTAACATGCATCTGTGACCTCATTCACCCTAACATGCATCTGTGACCTCATTCACCCTAACATGCATCTGTGACCTCATTCAGCCTAACATGCATCTGTGACCTCATTCAGCCTAACATGCATCTGTGACCTCATTCACCCTAACATGCATCTGTGACCTCATTCACCCTAACATGCATCTGTGACCTCATTCAGCCTAACATGCATCTGTGACCTCATTCACCCTAACATGCATCTGTGACCTCATTCACCCTAACATGCATCTGTGACCTCATTCAGCCTAACATGCATCTGTGACCTCATTCACCCTAACATGCATCTGTGACCTCATTCACCCTAACATGCATCTGTGACCTCATTCACCCTAACATGCATCTGTGACCTCATTCACCCTAACATGCATCTGTGACCTCATTCAGCCTAACATGCATCTGTGACCTCATTCAGCCTAACATGCATCTGTGACCTCATTCAGCCTAACATGCATCTGTGACCTCATTCACCCTAACATGCATCTGTGACCTCATTCACCCTAACATGCATCTGTGACCTCATTCACCCTAACATGCATCTGTGACCTCATTCAGCCTAACATGCATCTGTGACCTCATTCAGCCTAACATGCATCTGTGACCTCATTCAGCCTAACATGCATCTGTGACCTCATTCAGCCTAACATGCATCTGTGACCTCATTCAGCCTAACATGCATCTGTGACCTCATTCAGCCTAACATGCATCTGTGACCTCATTCACCCTAACATGCATCTGTGACCTCATTCAGCCTAACATGCATCTGTGACCTCATTCACCCTAACATGCATCTGTGACCTCATTCACCCTAACATGCATCTGTGACCTCATTCAGCCTAACATGCATCTGTGACCTCATTCACCCTAACATGCATCTGTGACCTCATTCAGCCTAACATGCATCTGTGACCTCATTCAGCCTAACATGCATCTGTGACCTCATTCAGCCTAACATGCATCTGTGACCTCATTCAGCCTAACATGCATCTGTGACCTCATTCACCCTAACATGCATCTGTGACCTCATTCAGCCTAACATGCATCTGTGACCTCATTCACCCTAACATGCATCTGTGACCTCATTCACCCTAACATGCATCTGTGACCTCATTCACCCTAACATGCATCTGTGACCTCATTCACCCTAACATGCATCTGTGACCTCATTCACCCTAACATGCATCTGTGACCTCATTCAGCCTAACATGCATCTGTGACCTCATTCAGCCTAACATGCATCTGTGACCTCATTCACCCTAACATGCATCTGTGACCTCATTCAGCCTAACATGCATCTGTGACCTCATTCAGCCTAACATGCATCTGTGACCTCATTCAGCCTAACATGCATCTGTGACCTCATTCAGCCTAACATGCATCTGTGACCTCATTCAGCCTAACATGCATCTGTGACCTCATTCACCCTAACATGCATCTGTGACCTCATTCAGCCTAACATGCATCTGTGACCTCATTCACCCTAACATGCATCTGTGACCTCATTCACCCTAACATGCATCTGTGACCTCATTCAGCCTAACATGCATCTGTGACCTCATTCAGCCTAACATGCATCTGTGACCTCATTCAGCCTAACATGCATCTGTGACCTCATTCACCCTAACATGCATCTGTGACCTCATTCAGCCTAACATGCATCTGTGACCTCATTCACCCTAACATGCATCTGTGACCTCATTCACCCTAACATGCATCTGTGACCTCATTCACCCTAACATGCATCTGTGACCTCATTCACCCTAACATGCATCTGTGACCTCATTCACCCTAACATGCATCTGTGACCTCATTCAGCCTAACATGCATCTGTGACCTCATTCAGCCTAACATGCATCTGTGACCTCATTCACCCTAACATGCATCTGTGACCTCATTCAGCCTAACATGCATCTGTGACCT
This sequence comes from Closterium sp. Yama58-4, assembly GCA_947470075.1. Lineage (NCBI taxonomy): Eukaryota > Viridiplantae > Streptophyta > Zygnematophyceae > Desmidiales > Closteriaceae > Closterium > Closterium sp. Yama58-4. The sequence goes on from CANIUD010000031.1 coordinate 244,989, forward strand.
CATTCAGCCTAACATGCATCTGTGACCTCATTCAGCCTAACATGCATCTGTGACCTCATTCAGCCTAACATGCATCTGTGACCTCATTCAGCCTAACATGCATCTGTGACCTCATTCACCCTAACATGCATCTGTGACCTCATTCAGCCTAACATGCATCTGTGACCTCATTCACCCTAACATGCATCTGTGACCTCATTCACCCTAACATGCATCTGTGACCTCATTCAGCCTAACATGCATCTGTGACCTCATTCACCCTAACATGCATCTGTGACCTCATTCAGCCTAACATGCATCTGTGACCTCATTCACCCTAACATGCATCTGTGACCTCATTCAGCCTAACATGCATCTGTGACCTCATTCACCCTAACATGCATCTGTGACCTCATTCACCCTAACATGCATCTGTGACCTCATTCACCCTAACATGCATCTGTGACCTCATTCACCCTAACATGCATCTGTGACCTCATTCAGCCTAACATGCATCTGTGACCTCATTCAGCCTAACATGCATCTGTGACCTCATTCACCCTAACATGCATCTGTGACCTCATTCACCCTAACATGCATCTGTGACCTCATTCAGCCTAACATGCATCTGTGACCTCATTCACCCTAACATGCATCTGTGACCTCATTCACCCTAACATGCATCTGTGACCTCATTCAGCCTAACATGCATCTGTGACCTCATTCACCCTAACATGCATCTGTGACCTCATTCACCCTAACATGCATCTGTGACCTCATTCAGCCTAACATGCATCTGTGACCTCATTCACCCTAACATGCATCTGTGACCTCATTCAGCCTAACATGCATCTGTGACCTCATTCACCCTAACATGCATCTGTGACCTCATTCAGCCTAACATGCATCTGTGACCTCATTCACCCTAACATGCATCTGTGACCTCATTCACCCTAACATGCATCTGTGACCTCATTCACCCTAACATGCATCTGTGACCTCATTCAGCCTAACATGCATCTGTGACCTCATTCAGCCTAACATGCATCTGTGACCTCATTCAGCCTAACATGCATCTGTGACCTCATTCAGCCTAACATGCATCTGTGACCTCATTCAGCCTAACATGCATCTGTGACCTCATTCAGCCTAACATGCATCTGTGACCTCATTCACCCTAACATGCATCTGTGACCTCATTCAGCCTAACATGCATCTGTGACCTCATTCAGCCTAACATGCATCTGTGACCTCATTCACCCTAACATGCATCTGTGACCTCATTCAGCCTAACATGCATCTGTGACCTCATTCAGCCTAACATGCATCTGTGACCTCATTCAGCCTAACATGCATCTGTGACCTCATTCAGCCTAACATGCATCTGTGACCTCATTCAGCCTAACATGCATCTGTGACCTCATTCAGCCTAACATGCATCTGTGACCTCATTCACCCTAACATGCATCTGTGACCTCATTCAGCCTAACATGCATCTGTGACCTCATTCAGCCTAACATGCATCTGTGACCTCATTCACCCTAACATGCATCTGTGACCTCATTCAGCCTAACATGCATCTGTGACCTCATTCACCCTAACATGCATCTGTGACCTCATTCAGCCTAACATGCATCTGTGACCTCATTCAGCCTAACATGCATCTGTGACCTCATTCAGCCTAACATGCATCTGTGACCTCATTCACCCTAACATGCATCTGCCTGGCGACATCTGCACCCAACTCAACCCACCATGCAGCAGGTTGCCCACCATGCAGGTTGCCCACCATGCAGGTTGCCCACCATGCAGGTTGCCCACCATGCAGGTTGCCCACCATGCAGGTTGCCCACCATGCAGGTTGCCCACCATGCAGGTTGCCCACCATGCAGGTTGCCCACCATGCAGGTTGCCCACCATGCAGGTTGCCCACCATGCAGGTTGCCCACCATGCAGGTTGCCCACCATGCAGGTTGCCCACCATGCAGGTTGCCCACCATGCAGGTTGCCCACCATGCAGGTTGCCCACCATGCAGGTTGCCCACCATGCAGGTTGCCCACCATGCAGGTTGCCCACCATGCAGGTTGCCCACCATGCAGGTTGCCCACCATGCAGGTTGCCCACCATGCAGGTTGCCCACCATGCAGGTTGCCCACCATGCAGGTTGCCCACCATGCAGGTTGCCCACCATGCAGGTTGCCCACCATGCAGGTTGCCCACCATGCAGGTTGCCCACCATGCGGGTCGCCCACCATGCGGGTCGCCCACCATGCGGGTCGCCCACCATGCGGGTCGCCCACCATGCGGGTCGCCCACCATGCGGGTCGCCCACCATGCGGGTCGCCCACCATGCGGGTCGCCCACCATGCGGGTCGCCCACCATGCGGGTCGCCCACCATGCGGGTCGCCCACCATGCGGGTCGCCCACCATGCGGGTCGCCCACCATGCGGGTCGCCCACCATGCGGGTCGCCCACCATGCGGGTCGCCCACCATGCGGGTCGCCCACCATGCGGGTCGCCCACCATGCGGGTCGCCCACCATGCGGGTCGCCCACCATGCGGGTCGCCCACCATGCGGGTCGCCCACCATGCGGGTCGCCCACCATGCGGGTCGCCCACCATGCGGGTCGCCCACCATGCGGGTCGCCCACCATGCGGGTCGCCCACCATGCGGGTCGCCCACCATGCGGGTCGCCCACCATGCGGGTCGCCCACCATGCGGGTCGCCCACCATGCGGGTCGCCCACCATGCGGGTCGCCCACCATGCGGGTCGCCCACCATGCGGGTCGCCCACCATGCGGGTCGCCCACCATGCGGGTCGCCCACCATGCAGGTCGCCCACCATGCGGGTCGCCCACCATGCGGGTCGCCCACCATGCAGGTCGCCCACCATGCAGGTCGCCCACCATGCAGGTCGCCCACCATGCAGGTCGCCCACCATGCAGGTCGCCCACCATGCAGGTCGCCCACCATGCAGGTCGCCCACCATGCAGGTCGCCCACCATGCAGGTTGCCCACCATGCAGGTTGCCCACCATGCGGGTCGCCCACCATGCGGGTCGCCCACCATGCCGGTCGCCCACCATGCGGGTCGCCCACCATGCGGGTCGCCCACCATGCGGGTCGCCCACCATGCGGGTTGCCCACCATGCGGGTTGCCCACCATGCGGGTTGCCCACCATGCCGGTTGCCCACCATGCGGGTTGCCCACCATGCGGGTTGCCCACCATGCGGGTTGCCCACCATGCGGGTTGCCCACCATGCCGGTTGCCCACCATGCGGGTTGCCCACCATGCGGGTTGCCCACCATGCGGGTTGCCCACCATGCGGGTCGCCCACCATGCGGGTCGCCCACCATGCGGGTCGCCCACCATGCGGGTCGCCCACCATGCGGGTCGCCCACCATGCGGGTCGCCCACCATGCGGGTCGCCCACCATGCGGGTCGCCCACCATGCGGGTCGCCCACCATGCGGGTCGCCCACCATGCGGGTCGCCCACCATGCGGGTCGCCCACCATGCGGGTCGCCCACCATGCGGGTCGCCCACCATGCGGGTCGCCCACCATGCGGGTCGCCCACCATGCGGGTCGCCCACCATGCGGGTCGCCCACCATGCGGGTCGCCCACCATGCGGGTCGCCCACCATGCGGGTCGCCCACCATGCGGGTCGCCCACCATGCGGGTCGCCCACCATGCGGGTCGCCCACCATGCGGGTCGCCCACCATGCGGGTCGCCCACCATGCGGGTCGCCCACCATGCGGGTCGCCCACCATGCGGGTCGCCCACCATGCGGGTCGCCCACCATGCAGGTCGCCCACCATGCAGGTCGCCCACCATGCGGGTCGCCCACCATGCAGGTCGCCCACCATGCAGGTCGCCCACCATGCAGGTCGCCCACCATGCAGGTCGCCCACCATGCAGGTCGCCCACCATGCAGGTCGCCCACCATGCAGGTCGCCCACCATGCAGGTCGCCCACCATGCGGGTCGCCCACCATGCGGGTCGCCCACCATGCCGGTCGCCCACCATGCCGGTCGCCCACCATGCCGGTCGCCCACCATGCGGGTCGCCCACCATGCGGGTTGCCCACCATGCGGGTTGCCCACCATGCGGGTTGCCCACCATGCCGGTTGCCCACCATGCGGGTTGCCCACCATGCGGGTTGCCCACCATGCGGGTTGCCCACCATGCGGGTTGCCCACCATGCGGGTTGCCCACCATGCGGGTCGCCCACCATGCGGGTCGCCCACCATGCGGGTCGCCCACCATGCGGGTCGCCCACCATGCGGGTCGCCCACCATGCGGGTCGCCCACCATGCGGGTCGCCCACCATGCGGGTCGCCCACCATGCGGGTCGCCCACCATGCGGGTCGCCCACCATGCGGGTCGCCCACCATGCGGGTCGCCCACCATGCGGGTCGCCCACCATGCGGGTCGCCCACCATGCGGGTCGCCCACCATGCGGGTCGCCCACCATGCGGGTCGCCCACCATGCGGGTCGCCCACCATGCGGGTCGCCCACCATGCGGGTCGCCCACCATGCGGGTCGCCCACCATGCGGGTCGCCCACCATGCGGGTCGCCCACCATGCGGGTCGCCCACCATGCGGGTCGCCCACCATGCGGGTCGCCCACCATGCGGGTCGCCCACCATGCGGGTCGCCCACCATGCGGGTCGCCCACCATGCGGGTCGCCCACCATGCGGGTCGCCCACCATGCGGGTCGCCCACCATGCGGGTCGCCCACCATGCGGGTCGCCCACCATGCGGGTCGCCCACCATGCGGGTCGCCCACCATGCGGGTCGCCCACCATGCGGGTCGCCCACCATGCAGGTCGCCCACCATGCAGGTCGCCCACCATGCGGGTCGCCCACCATGCGGGTCGCCCACCATGCGGGTCGCCCACCATGCGGGTCGCCCACCATGCGGGTCGCCCACCATGCAGGTCGCCCACCATGCAGGTCGCCCACCATGCAGGTCGCCCACCATGCAGGTCGCCCACCATGCAGGTCGCCCACCATGCAGGTCGCCCACCATGCAGGTCGCCCACCATGCAGGTCGCCCACCATGCAGGTCGCCCACCATGCAGGTCGCCCACCATGCAGGTCGCCCACCATGCAGGTCGCCCACCATGCAGGTCGCCCACCATGCAGGTTGCCCACCATGCAGGTTGCCCACCATGCAGGTTGCCCACCATGCAGGTTGCCCACCATGCAGGTTGCCCACCATGCAGGTTGCCCACCATGCAGGTTGCCCACCATGCAGGTTGCCCACCATGCAGGTTGCCCACCATGCAGGTTGCCCACCATGCAGGTTGCCCACCATGCAGGTTGCCCACCATGCAGGTTGCCCACCATGCAGGTTGCCCACCATGCAGGTTGCCCACCATGCAGGTTGCCCACCATGCAGGTTGCCCACCATGCAGGTTGCCCACCATGCAGGTTGCCCACCATGCAGGTTGCCCACCATGCAGGTTGCCCACCATGCAGGTTGCCCACCATGCAGGTTGCCCACCATGCAGGTTGCCCACCATGCAGGTTGCCCACCATGCAGGTTGCCCACCATGCAGGTTGCCCACCATGCAGGTTGCCCACCATGCAGGTTGCCCACCATGCAGGTTGCCCACCATGCAGGTTGCCCACCATGCAGGTTGCCCACCATGCAGGTTGCCCACCATGCAGGTTGCCCACCATGCAGGTTGCCCACCATGCGGTCCCCCGCGGCGTGGGGCCCGCGCACTCACCGCTCGCGGCGGTCGTTGCGGAGGGCGTCAGCGAATTCGTTGACGACGTCGTAGGTCTGACGGGCGAGCTCGCGCGACGGGCACACGATGAGCCCCGTGGGGCCCTCCCCCGCCACCAGCGGCATGCGCACCTCCTCCTGCAGCGCCTGGTGGCCGTCAGGGCCCAGGGTGGAAGGGGATGGGTGGGGATGGGGGAAGGGAAGGGGGGAAGGGAAGGGGGGAAGGGAAGGGGGGAAGGGAAGGGGGGAAGGGAAGGGTGGAAGGGAAGGGGGAAGGGAAGGGGGGAAGGGAAGGGGGGGAACGGAAGGGGGGAACGGAAGGGGGAACGGAAGGGGGAAGGGAAGGGGGGAAGGAAAGGGGGGAAGGGAAGGAGGGAAGGGAAGGGGGAAAGGGAAGGGGGGAAGGGAAGGGGGGAAGGGAAGGGGGGAAGGGAAGGGTGACATTGCGTTAGCGGGGGGAGGGGAGACAGAAAATCGCCTGGCGGGCAAAGGGTCCCATGGAGCTCCCTAGAGACGCACACAGTGGGCCCCGCCCCGCCCCGCCCCGTGGCACCCTCACCCGCCACAAGCAGCACGCGCACCTCCTCCTGCAGGGCCAGACGAGGGAGTGGGCAGGGATTGTTGGGGGGAAGGGGAACAAGATTGGTTCATGCTCCCTGCAGGGGCACACGACAAGCCCTGCGAGGGCCTCCCCTGCGCTGCGCTGCTACAAGTGGCATTCGCACCTCCTCCTGCAAGGCCTGGTGTGCGGCGAGTGAATAAGGGGGAGACTTACAGTGAAGATGGGGGCAGGGAAGAGGAGGGGGGGAGGGGAAGAACAATAATCAATGCAGAAGGAAAAAGAGACAAGGGGCACCTCCCCTGCCAGAGAGGCATTCGCTTCTCCTCTTGCGCGGGCCGGCGTGCGGTGGGGAGGAGAGGGAAGGGAAGGGGGGACGGGAGGAGGGGGAGGACGGGGAGGAGGGGGAGGAGGGGGAGAGGTAGCAAAACAACGCTGGCTGATAATGCGCAGAAGAAGCACTTCCACTATGCGCAGAAGAAGCACTTACACTATGCGCAGAAGAAGCACTTACACTATGTACCACGGGCAGCTAGAAACACTCACAGCAGGCAGCAACACCACAAGAGTACTCACATTGAGCACCATGGGCAGCGCAAAGACGAGTGTTTTCCCCGACCCAGTGAAGGCAATGCCGATTATGTCCCTGCCCTCCAGCACCGCTGGCATGCCCTGCACCTGCCCACGGAGATATGAAGCGGTACAGAGGAGTGCAGATCAGCACAGAGCGATTGAGGGTTCATCCCCTCCAGCACGGCTGGCATGCCCTGCACCTGCCCACGGAGATATGAAGCGGTACAGAGGAGTGCAGATCAGCACAGAGCGATTGAGGGTTCATCCCTTGCAGCACGGCTGGCATGCCCTGCACCTGCGCAGCGGGTGGTTTAGGGCGGCATTGAGAGTTATGAAGCGGTACAGAGGGATACATGATGAGGCCTCTGTTATCAGGTGGCCCTCTCATTCCAGCACACCTGAGCATGCACGCTTGTACAGAACGGCCTAGAGGGGAATGGAGCGATACCTCGCAGTGCACAAGGAGTTAACCTAAACGGAATTCAAGTGCAGAGGACCTCCACTTTCCTGGGGGCAGGCTAAGGTCTCTCCACCTCGTTCGACGTGAACACACACAGAAGTGCAAGGGCATCATCATGAACACACACAGAAGTGCAAGGGCATCATCATCATCCTATCCTACCCCCACTCCACCTCACTGGCGCCATATCATCCGTCCCACCCCAATCTAACACCGCCCCTTCTATCCATGTACTTCACATACTCATCCACCCCTTCCTCCTCCTCACCACCTTGTAGCCCTCCCTCGGGCAGAGGTGGGTCTTCCATGTTCCCCTGCACTAATCCGGGCAGAGGTGGGTCTTCCATGTTCCCCTGCACTAATCCGGGCAGACGTGGGTCTTCCATGTTCCCCTGCACTAATCCGGGCAGAGGTGGGTCTTCCATGTTCCCCTGCACTAATCCGGGCAGAGGTGGGTCTTCCATGTTCCCCTGCACTAATCCGGGCAGAGGTGGGTCTTCCATGTTCCCCTGCACTAATCCGGGCAGAGGTGGGTCTTCCATGTTCCCCTGCACTAATCCGGGCAGACGTGGGTCTTCCATGTTCCCCTGCACTAATCCGGGCAGAGGTGGGTCTTCCATGTTCCCCTGCACTAATCCGGGCAGAGGTGGGTCTTCCATGTTCCCCTGCACTAATCCGGGCAGACGTGGGTCTTCCATGTTCCCCTGCACTAATCCGGGCAGAGGTGGGTCTTCCATGTTCCCCTGCACTAATCCGGGCAGAGGTGGGTCTTCCATGTTCCCCTGCACTAATCCGGGCAGAGGTGGGTCTTCCATGTTCCCCTGCACTAATCCGGGCAGAGGTGGGTCTTCCATGTTCCCCTGCACTAATCCGGGCATCACATCCGCACAAGAATGCCAGTAGCGCACGACGTTTCAGTTGTGCGCAACAAATACCAATCCATGCATTTGGCAAATCTAGGCTTGGGCATTTGACCCGAACGGGTCGGGTAACCCGACCCGACCCGACCTTTTCGGCGGGTCGGGTATTTATTTCTGATTGGACTACCCGGTCGGGTCGGGTAGTGAATACTCAGCTCGGGTATCCAATACCCGCTACCCGACCCGTTTAGTTAGGTTCGGGTTTTTTATACCCGTCGGGTCGGGTATACCCGACCCGATTTCAGGCCACTTACCCTATTCGGCTCGGGTTTACAATAACCCGACGCGCTGTGCACAGGTTTACACTAACCTGACGAGCAAAACCCTGCTTAGTTTACAAATGTAATGCCAAAAACAGCTTAGGAATAACCCATAATGCATTACAGATTATAATTTTTAACGGGTATACCCGACCCGACCTCGGGTATACCCGACCCGGCCACGGGTTTTAAATACCCGAGGGTTAGAAGGCGGGTCGGGTACACAATCTGACCCTGAATACCCGAGGTCGGGTATACCCAACCCGACCTGACTACACCCTCGGGTAGCCCCCAACGGGTCGGGTCGGGTCGGGCCAATGCCCAAGCCTAGGCAGATCCAAGACGGTTCCGGCGTGCAGTGTGGACTGAGTCTTACACTGCCCAAGAGCGCTCGCAGGGTGAGACTAGGGATGAGCAAATTTCCGAACACCTGTTCGGTTCGTCCGAATCATGTTCGTGACCAAACCGAACCGAACATGTTTCCTGGCCAAAAATGTTCGCCCGAACATGTTCGATGTTCGGAAGGGTTGGGGGGGGGGGGGGGGGAGGGGGGGGACGGGGGAGGAGCTGGCCCGCTGAAACACACTCTCGAACCTCGAACATGTTCAGGTTCGCCCCGAACATGCCAATGTTCGCCCCCTATCATGAACCTCCAACACCCTACATCCCCAAAAAATGTTCGGGCGAACCGAACATGTTCGGTTCGATCCCCTTCACATGTTGGTGCAAGGCGAAGCAAACATGTTCGGTGTTCGCCCGTTGCTCATGTCTAGGTGAGGCTGACACGGGCTGTGAGAGGGTTCTGATGGCGAGAGACGCCAGCAGAGGCGCATCGGTCTCATGCCACTGCCACCACTTAACCGAGTCGTACTTCCCCTCCATCACCAGGGCCCTCTATGCGATTGCGTCTGGATGGCCGAAGCTCCCTTTCATGTCTAGAAAGGCCCGCACCCCCTCCTACAGGGCAATGAAGCATTCATCCCCCTCTCCCCCCGCCTTCCCACTGCTCTTGAGGTACTCGCTGTGCTGCAAGATAAAAGTCTTGAAAAGTCTTGAGGTCGCACTCTGCATCGCTGCCGAAAACATCCTCTTCTTGATTTGCACGGAAAAGGATTCTGCCCGCACGTGCATAGCGCAGGCAAGGCTCCCATCCCAGCGGTTTTCCAAGATGCGGCGGATGTGAGCCTTATCGGCATTGCTGAGCTGCTCTTCATCCTCATCCACCATCTCCCCCACATCCTCCATCAACTAAAGCATTACATCATGTATCCTCCCCATCATCCCTTTCGTCTGGCTGTCAGTCTCCCTCATCGCATGGAAGGGCAGCTTTATCAACTCGGTGAAGAACTCGGCAGCCTTCCACCAAGCTACATCGAGGACTAGTGCTACAGAGGCTTTTGCGCGGTCCAACAGCCCACTCCTTCCACAAATCACTAACCACCATCTGCGTCAGCCCCATCCACAGCTTACAGAGGTGAAACACAGGTATATACTGTGTCCCGAACCTTGTCCCAGCCGGCTTCAAAGCCGGCATCACCGTTGCGCCCACCAACTCTGGGGTCCTCAGGTAGCCACGCGTCCTCAGGTAGCCACGCGTCCTCAGGTAGCCACGCGTCCTCAGGTAGCCACGCATCCAGTGGTGGTTGCGTTGCGCACAAAGGATGTGATCTCCCCCGCTCGAGCCACCACCTTTTTCGCCCACGGCATCTTACCAACATCCTCCATAACCAGATCCAGCACATGTGTCGCGCACGGCAGTTGTTGTATGTGCGGCCATGTGGCCATCAGCTCCTTGCACGCATAGTTGGAGCCCCATCTGTACAGAACGCCACCACGTTTTCAGGCCCCACCACACCACCTCCACCACCGGCTTGAGAATCCTGGCCACGTAGCCACGGATCTTGGACTACATACGACAGCCATTGCAGTCCTTGAAGATCGCGCCAGCATCGTTGACGAGCATGACGTTGGCCTAAGGGCGTCCATTTTTATCCGTCATCATGTCGGATGAAATGGTTACACCGGTCCGCTACCAGCTCGACTTGATTCCCGACAGCCCGGCCTCAATCCCATTGCGGCATTGCTGCAACTCGGCGCCGCCGACGAACTTCCTCTTCGGTTGAACGTAGCCGATGCCGGCACGGGCAATGCGGCTGACGGCGTTGACGAACAGAGGATGATCCGCCAGGTGCTCCGAGAGGCGGAGGCCGGCGAACTAGGCAGATAGAATCATCAGCATCACGTTTCGCGGCAGCAGCATCGCCGACCATGCAGTCCATGATGGCAGCAGCATCGCCGTCCATGCAATCCATGTTGACAGCAGCATCGCCGTCCATGCAACGATCTTCTTCAGCCGCCGCCTTAGCCTCGTACTTGGCACGCATGGCCTGACGCACTGATTCCGGGGCTTCCTTGCAAAGGGAGACTTCGCGACCGCTTCATTCCCTTCCACGATGACAAGTGCTGAACGCAACGGATGGCGGCTCCTGCAAAAACCGCGAAGCAGTACCTGCATTCGTACCGCTGCGCCTTGCCATCTTCCTTCTTGACAAGCTTCAAGTGCCTGAAAACCTCGTGGTCTACATCGCGGAGGTACACACGCGTTTCACTAACACAAGTCCTTCCGCTCTCCTGAGTAGGATCGGATGGCGGGCCAGCAGGAACAGTAGACATTAGCGCGAGAAGGATAAGTTGTCGTGGGTGTGAAGGAAGGAAACAAGAACTGATGACACTGAAGAGAGCACGGCTGGTTTAGTACCGTGCGAATTGCTAAAGAGAGGGAGAGAGAGAAGTGATGTGTTGGAGCAGTCCGCGCAGTCCGAGGGGTTCACTCGCGGTTGGGGATTATATGCACGACTCTGAACGCAACACGCCTTGGGATTATACGGACAATTCTTAACTTTCAACCCAACCAAACCAAAGTCGCGAGTTCTAACTTTGAAGCCACGTCACGACTTCCCAACACCTCAGACATGCATTTCGACACCAGTGAAATGTTCATCGTCAAATTCCGCAACTTTTCGCATATTCTCAATTTTTGCGCCTGGGCTGCCCCCAAAAAAAATATTGGCCTGCGTATTGCGTACTCGCTACTATGTTGGATTATACGCGTTGCGTATATACGCGTATCGTATATACGCTAGCGTGTGTACGCCATACACTTGAGGGTCGGATTAGGCATACGCTTTTTCGGGCAGGGAAAAAACATTTCGGGCAGGGTGGAAAAAAGTATCCCCTATCTCATCCCACTAAGACGTGCCCTAGCATTTTCCTGAGTCCAATCGGCGGGTGGGATGGGACGGGGAGTAAACATCATAGCTAGAGAGAGCAGTGTTGGAGAGGCTTGTCAAGTAGGAGTAGGGATGAGCAAAATGGCGAACGTGTGTTCGGTTCGCCCGAACATGTTCGGGGGCGAACCGAACATTTTTGTTTTTTCTGTTAAAATGTTCGCCCGAACATGTTCAGGTTCGGCCCGAACATGTTCGGGCGTTCGCGGCGCGCGCATTTGTACATGCCCGAACATCGAACATGTTCGGGCATGTACCGTGTTCTCCCGAACATCTGAGATGTTCGGGAAATTTCCAGCGGTCATTGGTCGCGCTGGTTGGGTACGTAAGTGACGGAAAAGGTAAATCGAGCTGTTTCACATCTCGATATACATTTCCTAGGGTTGACCTAGCCTATACGCCACCCCACGTACCTTTCTATACTAGATCGCCCATATCTACCGTTAGTTAGTCACAAGTGGGGTGTTAGGATGTGTTTTAGGGTTGTGCCAGCAGGTTTCGTTTGAAGTTAAAAAACGCCACGGTGTAGTTGGTGCAACCTTGTAGTTTCAGCGCTTTAGTTAAGTGGAGGACTTCACACGTTTACAAGGTTTTCACCATTTAACTTAGTTACTATTTATGGCAACTCCAACACAAGGAGGTGGAGTTGGGGAGGGGGGCTCATATCCAATAGAATATAAACAGGTTTTCCCCCCCCTGCAGTGGACGAACCCGAACATGTTCGGGTTCGCCCAAACATCCATGTTGTTCGCCCCCCATTAATAGGTTCGCCCAGAGTGGGCGAACCTCGAACATAAGATTTCAGTAAAAAGGGTTCGGGCGAACCGAACATGTTCGGTTCGCCCACTGAGTGTGTTCGTAACCGTTCGGGCGAACATGTTCGAGGTTCGTCCGGTGCTCATCCCTAAGTAGGAGTGCACGGGAACTCTGCTGGAAGCGGGAATGCAAGATAGGAGATGAGGGGTTAGGAGTTGGGCTGGCTGGTAAGTAGCGTGAGATCTGTTGGGGGGTCAAATTTGATAGGTTGGAGTTTGTAGATAAGATGGTTTTCAATGTGGTAGAGGGAATGGGTTCCAATGCCTAGATGGGATCTGAAATTCGACATTTGAGTTGCCAGATGTGCCTGAAAACTTTGAAGTCAGATCCCAGCTTGTCTGGACCGCGGATTTGCATTTCGACTTCGGCGAAATGCTCACCAAGAAAATCCGCATCTTTTCTGCAGTTTTATTTTTCCAGGCTGCCCGAAAACTTTTATGGCTGCGTATAGCATATTCGCTAGCATTTAGTGTGTTGCGTGAACACGCTAGCGTGCATACGCGCTAAACACGAAGCGTTTCGAGCATATAATCCAGCATAGATTCGCTAGCGTATAGCGTGTATCGTATGTACACTAGCGTGCAAACGCTAAACGCAAAGGGGGTCTGGGCATACATTCCAACATAGGCGTGGGGCGCACCTGGATGGGCGTGGGGCGCACCTGGATGGGCGTGGGGCGCACCTGGATGGGCGTGGGGCGCACCTGGATGGGCGTGGGGCCACCTGGATGGGCGTGGGGCGCACTTGGATGGGCGTGGGGCGCACCTGGATGGGCGTGGGGCGCACCTGGATGGGCGTGGGGCGCACCTGGATGGGCGTGGGGCGCACCTGGATGGGCGTGGGGCGCACCTGGATGGGCGTGGGGCGCACCTGGATGGGCGTGGGGCGCACCTGGATGGGCGTGGGGCGCACCTGGATGGGCGTGGGGCGCACCTGGATGGGCGTGGGGCGCAGGATGCCTTTTTTCTTGAGCACGCGCAGGCACGGCTCGGGCAGGCGCATGTCTTTGAAGCTCTTGATGGGCGGCGGCACCTGCTCGCCGTCCACCAGGATGTGCCACGCCTTGCGGATCTCCGCCCGCTCCTCCTCGCTCATGGCTCGGATGTGGCTCGGCGGCTTCCAACCCGTCCACAGAGGCTCGGTGTACTGTGGAGAGGTGTGGGGCGGCGGGGAGGAAACTTGCGGCGTATTGGTAAGTTGTAGGGATGGGGATGGATTAATCTTGGGACGCCGATTAACGCTTCCCTCAGCGGCTGCTCGGGGCCCCTGGCGGCGCCACCTGGAGAATGTGCACACTGTGGGTTCTGCCTCCACTGGCCGGCCCTGGCGAGTTCCTTCTCCTCGCCCTTCACGGAATGCCCTTATTAAGCCCATCACACCACCTGAATCAAGGTGGAAAAAAACGATTGTCGAAAAATACGATTGTATTTTTCGATTGTTCTTTACGGCACCTTTTGGGAAAAAAGCGACGTTTTTTTGTTAGACAAAAAAATAGCGCCTCGATTAAAAAATTGCTGTTGGACCCAAAAAACACTTTTAACAATCTCCTAGTGCATCAGCAGCACTTCTAACAGCCAACACATTCTACTCACAAAACAATCCCCCTGTTACAGCAGCAGTTTTGTACCTTTTCTGAAAAAAACGATGGTTTTTTTCCACCCAAATCAATTATTTTCTGAAAATCGTTTTTTATTGTTTTTTACGATCGTTTCTTACGATACGGTATTTTACGATAAAATTTTGAAAAAAACGTCGTTTTTTTGCACCTTGACCTGAATGCCACCTGAATGCCCTTATTGCGCCCCTCACCGCATGCAAATGCCTGAACCAAGATGCTTACAACACCTGAAGCCACTGCTCGTGTGCGGGCGAGCACCAATCACACGTTAACCATCTCCTCACGTGACCTCAATACCCTTGCCCACCTCCTTCACCAACCCAACATTCCTACAACGAGGCTTCCCAGCGCATCCGGAATGCCCGTGCCGACAACAAGGGTGGTGGCGCACCTGAATGCCCTTGGCGCACCTGAATGCCCTTGGCGCACCTGAATGCCCTTGGCGCACCTGAATGCCCTTGGCGCACCTGAATGCCCTTGGCGCACCTGAATGCCCTTGGCGAGCTCCTTGACGCTCATGAGCGTCTTGCGGTCGCTCAGCCGTTCGAACATCTCCTTCTCCTCCGCCAGCACCTGCTCCGTGTGGCTCAGCTCCGGCACCTCCTTCTTCAGCATCGTCGCCTTCACCAACAGGCTCGGCCGAGCCTCCGGCCCAGCTGCGGCGCCGTCCTCTCCGCCGGCTCCTTCCCCCTCCCCGTCTGTCCCGGTTCCGCCGCCCTTTGCGCCAAGAGCTATACCTCGCGCGGCTGCTCGCGCTGCTAAGAGCCGTTGTTGCTCCATAAGGCGTCGCTTCTTAACGGGGATGTACTCCTCGTAATCATCCTCCTCCTCCTCCGCGCCTCTCCCTTCCTCTTCCGCCTTTCCGTCCCCGTCCCTCCCGCTGTTCCCGCCGCTGTCGGCGGCGCGATAGTAGCGCCTCTTTCCGGCTCCCTCGCCGCCATCCCTCCCCGCCTCTTCACTCTGCGTCCGCCCGGTGCTTCCCCCGCCAAGACCATCTCGTCCGTCTCCTCTCGTAACTTCTCTTGCTCCTCCCTCCCCTCTCGCCGCGTCTCGTTCCTGCGGGGGGCCGTCGTCGCCCTCGTCGCCCTCGTAGATCGTCTCCAGCGCCTTCATCGCCGCCCAGCACTAACAGCGCCGTGTATGACGAGCTACGCTCCAAGTGTAACAAAATACCAACAGAAACGAAACAAAAGGAGCCGACGGCTGTGTAGAAACTCGTTGTAAAACGAAAACAGCTGTCGGAACCTGCCCCGGCGGCGGAAATGGCAATTTAAAAAAATATCAGTTCTAATTTCGACGAGCAGCGGGTACGAAAAGCTTTATAAAGCTACGCGACCCGTCCCTTTTCCTCTCTGTCCCTAGCCGGGGGGTTTCGTGATAAGTAAAATATGGCTTCTTGGAACGCCGCAGGAGACGCTACACGGAGTCTTGGCTGGAAAGGGCGGGGAAAGGTAACCTGGGGGGTTGAGAACATGTGCAAACAGAGCGCTATGTATCTGAACAAGTCGGCTTATGTTTCCAATACGGAGAATCACTAATGAAGAAAGAATGAAAAGGCTTGCCTCGAATCGCCCAAAACCATATAAGCAGCACATGGCATTAGCAGGGCTGACGTTAAACAAAACAAAACAAAACAAAAAACACTCTTCTCTTGAATCTTGTTCCTCCCTCTTGAGCTTCTCGTGCCCGTTGCGCCTCGTCTAACACGCCCGTTGTGCCCTAACGTCTCGCCCGTCCCGTCCCCTAGCGTCCGTCGCGCCCGTCCCGTCCCGTCTCCTCGCGCCCGTCGCGCCTCCCTGCCCGTCGCGTCGCGCCCTGCTCGTCCCGTCGCGTCGCGCCCGTCCCGTCCGTCGCGTCGCGCTCGTCCCGTCTGTCGCGTCGCGCCCGTCCCGTCTGTCGCGTCGCGCCCGTCCCGTCCGTCGCGTCGCACCCGTCCCGCCTCCCTGCCCGTCGCGTCGCGCCCTACCCATCCTGTCGTGTCGCGCCCTGCTCAGGCCTTCTAGGCGTCTGGCAACAGTAGCTCCCTCCCCTCCGCATCAGCTATGGCGGCGCCTAGGGTCCTGTGCTTTGATGCCGAGGGTAGGCCGCTGTAGTTCTCTGTCTGGCTCCTCCGTGCGCAGCGCCTGCTTGAGAGACAGTGTCAGGCTAACGAGTCCCTCTGGGCGCACGCCTCCAGTGACCTTCTTGCGCCCTCTGCTCCTGAGCCCCTAGGCGCTGACCCCACCTCTGCGGACAGAGAGCGTTTTGCACGTCAGCGCGCTGCCCTGACAGCCTGGAAGTCGTGCGAAGCCGCGGCCTGCATGCGCTGTAACCTGACCGCCTCGCCGCGGCCTGGAAGTCGAGCAATGCCGCGCGACCGGACGCTGTAACCTGACCGCCTTGCCGCAGTTCGCGATGCGCTTCTTCTAAATACACTAGCGAGCTCACTCTCAAGATCCTTGAGTCTGCACTCAAGGACGTCGAGAGCAACCTCCGCTCGGTAGCCTCTGCCTCTGGCGCTGTGCCCCCTCCACTGTTTCACGGGTGCACGGTCCCATAGCTGCCCACCTTCACTGCCTCCCTCGCCGCTACCGCTACTGACGAGACCGTGGCTGCTGTCACGACTTCTGCGTGGTCTAGAGTTAGGAGTGGCAGGAGGGGCGGCCAGGGTGCAGCCAGTAGCGGAGGCGGCGGAGGTGACGTGGTGAGTGGCAGTGGCAGGAGTGCAGGTGTTGGTGGATCGCCTCGTGTAACTTCTAGTGGCTCCCCTGCTGCAGCTGGTGGAGGTGACGCTCGGGTTCGTCAGGCACCTACGGGGCTGCCAGCTGCAGGTGCTAGGGTGGCGGCCTGGTACCTGGCTCAGCAGCAGCAGCAGCAGCAGCAGCCATTGCTCTCGCAGCAGCCACAGCAGCAGCAGGGGCAGCAGCAGGGTCAGAGGCTCGGGTCAGGACCACGTCAGCTGTCGCGTGGTGACGCCCACCCACCCTGCCCCTACCTTATCCAGACGGGTACTCGCGGTGGCCTCCGCTGCGATCGCCGTCACCCACCGGGTCAGTGCTTTGCTCGGCTCACTGACAGAATTCGCGCGGCCTACGGCGCAGACGGACCTGCCCCTAACTGGCTTCCCTTTGTTCTCTCGCACGGTCCCGCGCTGTGGGACATGTCTGCTTCTCATTTACTTGAACTCTTAGGAACTGCAAATGCTATATATGGTGTTGTTGACTCTAGTGCTTCTGACTCTGTTTACTCGCGTGTTTTTAGCTTAGGTGCTAGTGTTGATCCTGTGCCAGTTGCTAGTGTAGGTACTTGCTCATGTTCTTCTCTCCAGGTGCTACTCCGGAGGACGCTTCGCTGTCTTTCACCCTGGACTCCGGAGCTTTCCACTGTTTCTTCCGCGACCACATGACTCTTACTCCGCTTCCTGCGCACTTCGGGACCAGCCATTGCTCACCACTCTACTATGCTTCCGTGCCCGGCTGTTCCCTCGGGTTCTCTGACGGGCTTCTACATCCCCTCGTTCTCTAGAAACTTGGTGGGTGTGCGGCCGCTCATGAGTCAGCACGTTGGTGTTTGGTTTGAGCCTTCTGGGGACTCTGCGACCTGTGTGGACGGTGACACGTACGCCCCCCTGGCCACCTTTCGCAAGGAGCCAGGTTCTCGTCTCTACACGCTTCACACTGGTCCTCGAAGAAGGCAGCAGCAGCAGCGGCAGCAGCAGTGGTAGCTGCCTTCGACCCCTGTTGCTGCCCCCCGTCAGGTCCCAGCGTCCCACCAGGTAGCTGTGTCTGGTCAGGTTACAGCGTCCGGTCCGGTTGCTGCGTCTTGCTCATGTCGGTCGATTGCCCACCCCACCGTTCTGTGGCACCACCGTCTTGGTCACCCCTCCCTGCCTCGCCTTCGCACTATGTCTAGTCACCGTCTTGTCTTAGGCCTCCCGCCAGTCTTGCTGTCGCTGCCTCCTTCGCCTTAACCGCCGTGCGGCCCTTGCGTTGAGGGTCGGCTGCGCACCACCCCTTACTCCTCCTCCCTTCCCCCGGCCACCGAGCCCTTCGAGACTCTCCACTTGGACGTCTGGGGCCCCGCCCCTCGCCCTGGTCCTCAGCGAGAGAGTTTCTTTCTGGTGGTCGTCGACGACTACTCTCGCTACACCACTGTTTTCCCTTTGGCGAAGAAGTCCGACGTGACTTCTACGCTGATCCGGTGGTTGCTCACCACAGAGGGTACTTGTCACCGTCGTGTCAGTTGTCTTCACTCCGACCGTGGGGGTGAGTTTCGCTCCGGCGTTCTCGTCGGATCCTGTTGCGAGCAGGGTATCCACCAATCCTGGACGCTTCCAGAGTCCCCACAGAAGAATGCGGTTGTTGAGCACCGCATAGGCTTGGTCATGGAGATTGCACGCACCTCCATGATCCACACCCATGCGCCCCATTTTCTGTGGCCCTACGCGGTTCGATACGCTGCACACCAGCTGAACCTCTGGCCCCGTGTCTCCCGGCCAGGGGTTTCACCGACCAGATCTTTAGACCGGGTCCCCTGGTATTGCGTTGTGTTTTCGTATCTGGGGCTGCTTGGGGCTTGTGTCTCCCCTACGCCTCCTGTCTCTGGCCTTTGGGCCCTTGGTCTCCCCTCCCCTTCTCCTCCCTCCTCCCCCTCTCCTCCTGTCTACGGTCCCACGTTTCCTCCTCCTGACCCCACACCGGCTGTTTTCCCCCGTTCTCAGCCTCCGTTGTCCCCTCCCCTTTGTCACACTTGGGCTTCTCGCTCTCATCGTGCTCGTCCCTCGTCCACTGTTTCCGTCATTGACCTTCGTACTGTACTGTTTTGTTCTAACTCCCCTCGTCCGTCTTCGTCTGTGCTTCCTTCTCCCCCTGAGTCCGCCCTTACTGCTTCCCTCTCTGAACTTGTCACTGACTACTACCGCACGTACCATCCTGTTCTCTCTCGTGATCTCTCCTCACTTGTTACGGACCCTCGTGCCTCCCTGTCCTCTGTCTCCACCCTTACTGCCGCTATCACTGACTACGCCACTCGTGTCGTGGCTGCTCCTCCTAACCGCCCTCTGGCCGCCGGGGGTGAGTCTGCCCTTGGCGGTGACACCCTAGAGGATATACTGTGTGAGCAAGAGTTTTTGGCAGCCGCTTCGCCTCATCTCTGTGCCATGCTGCTCGCCCCTGAGGGAGACCCCGACGCCCTTGACATACCGACTCCTCGCACTTACGCTGAGGCAGTGTCAGGGCCTTGGGCCTCTCAGTGGAGAGCTGCCATGGACGCAGAGATGGCCTCCTATAGATCCACAGGCACCTACGTCGACAAGGTTCCCCCTCCTGGGGCGAACGTAGTCGATGGCATGTGGATCTTCAAGGTGAAGCGGCCACTCTTCGGGTGTTACTTCACGTGGCAGCACAGAGAGGCTACGACTTACACTCTCTCGACTTCTCCACTGCCTTCCTTTAGGGTAGCCTACACGAGGGGGTCTGGTTGCGTCGTCCCTCTGCCTTCACTGGCACTTTCCCTCTTGGGACCCAGTGGAGGCTCAGACGTCCAGTCTTAGGTCTCCGCCAGGCGCCTCATGAGTGGCACGATACTCTTCACCCTACCCTCTGACCTTCGTTTCCAGCCTTCTTCTGCCGACCCGTCGCTGTTTGTTCACTTGGCTCCACACCTTTCTTTGTACTAGTCTACGTCGATGAACTAATCTTCGCCACTGCTCACACGGTTGCTTTGGTGGACGTGAAGTCCGAACTACAGAGGAGACACACATGTACTGATCTTGGTGAACTGCGCCACTACCTTGGCCTGCAGATCACCAGGGACAGAGCAGCTCGCACCATCACTCTGACCCAGTCACACATGGTGCAGCAGATCTTTGAGTTTCAGTTCTCCACTACACAGCCTACTCCTCTTGCTGTTGACCACACTCTCACTAGATTCTTCCCTGACGAGCCATTTGAGCGTAGTGGTCCTTACCCAGAGCTTGTAGGCTGCCTCATGTACCTGATGACTTGTACTCGCCCGGACCTTGCCTTCCCTCTCAGCATCCTTGCCCGCTTTGTTGCGCCAGGGAGACACCGTCCTATTCACTAGACAGCTGCTAAGAGGGTGGCGAAGTACCTAGCGATGACATTAGGTTTAGGGCTGGTGCTTGGGAGACAGCCTGTCGTGCTCACTGGTCATTGTAACTCTTCTTACGCCGACGACGTCGAGACTCACAGGTTCACGCAGGGGTACCGTATCTGGAGCTATGTCATGGAGGTCTACTCGTTCCTCCTCTGTTGCGACCTCTGTTGCTGAGGCCGAGATTTACGCGGGAGCCATGGCTGTACAGGAGCTGCGTTGGTTGACCTTCTTGCTCACTGACCTTGGTGAGCGGCCGAGCTCTGCACCGACCTTGTTCACAGACAACAAGGCGATGGTTCTCCAGTGTCAAGAGCCTCGACTGGAGAGCAGAGTGAAGCACATAATTGCCAGGTACTTTCTTCTTTGAGAGTTGCAGCGGCGTGGACAAGCTCGTTTGGACTTCGTGGACCCACAGGCCAACACTTTAGACATCTTCACCAAGGCCCTTCTGCCTTGTGACCACCACAGGTTCTGTCTGTAGTTGGTCTCGTTGACACAGGTTCTCGTCTTGTGTAGACTTGTGTTGTCCGCTTGCTTTGTTTGTACTCTTTACAAATACCTATATGAACTCTTTGACTGGCCTTATGGCCTCTTGTTTGATCTCGGACTGTGTGGTGACATTGTGATCCACCCTGAGCTTTGTGCCTTTATGACTGGTCTTGTGACCGTACGATTTGGTTGTTGCATAACACCCCTCACTTTGGCTATGGGGGTGTGTCAAATGTTGTAGCCTGTAGTGAGGCTTGTCATGTGGGGTACGGTTGGTTAGGGTTAGGCATATGTACCCCAACTCACAGTAATAGAACCATCATTCCATTTCTGATATCTGGTTACTCTGATTGCAGACTTTCCATCCTCTTGCGACTGATTTTTTCAAAACTTGTGATTTTCCACATTCAAAGTAATACGGTAGCTTTAGTGACCCTGAAATAATGTATAAAGGTTCAGACGAGTGCTATTTCGGTCCCTGTCCTTATAGGTTCCCCGAAACTTTGCACGAGTACCCCTCATGTGCGTAATTATGGAGTTGGTTGCCCACATGTGATCGAGGCCGTTCACGCGGAGAAACCACAAAAGACAAACAACACTCACCGCGCTTTGCTGTACAGCTTCGCAATACAGCAGAGCTGTCACTTTGCCAATGCAACCCTGAACCAGAATTGTTTCTGCCACATGCACCGCGCAATGCACAACTCGTGTCCCTTATTGGCGATAGACACCTGTTGTCAGTCGGCACTGGCAGGCAACCTGTCCTTCATTGTATTCGTACATGAATGAAGGGCCAAACAAATTGACGACTCAATGTTTTTACCATCGAGCCATCATTTTCGTGGTGACGTGGGGTTTCTTGTTGACCCCATCTTCTCCAACGATTTCTTGCTTCCCCCTCCCAGCCATTGTACAGCAATTGCAGCTGCTATTTCCATTTCGTTCATTCATTCTTTCACTTTCTCTCGATCCCCCTCTTGCAGCTTCACGCCACCATGGAAGGCCACCAGGCCGACGACACTTCTCCGCGGGATTTTTCAAATGAGCCCCCCTTACCTCCTAAGCCTACGGAGCCACCCCAGCCGGCGAAACCTACCGATGGTCGTCTTTCTTGCCTGGATTTTCTTAGAACGAGCCCTACTCCCGTTACACCCGATCCTCCTAGGTCAACGTGCTAGACTCTGCAGCGAAAGAACCTACTACACCGACCGAGCTTCCTCGTCCCGCCTCTTTCACCCTACCCTCGGCTGTTGCTTTGAGAAGTAGATCTCCCCCATCAGTCGCGCCAACTCCCACATCAATTATAGTGCGAATCACGGTTGGTCCTCCATCGGCTTATTTGCTTAAAGAAAGCGCGGTCTGGGAAGTGGTCGCAGAGTATGCTGCTCATTAGAGGCCGCTGTGTTCCATCGCCTGACACCACAGCTGATCCACGAAATGCATCAGAGTCAATGGATGTCCCTGTCCATGCGGACACCGGGTCTCCCGATGTTATGAGCAGATGTATCTGGAGGCGAGTATCAATAACGAAACTAAGTGGTTGCCTACTTTCTCGTGGCTTTGTTAGGGCAAGAACAAGTTGTGAAGTGTAGTGTGAAGTGACTTACAAGAGGGAGAACACGCGCTATTCCAGGTAAGGCGATGACGGTGGCCGTGACCTGCGGATGCAAACTTTTCGGGTTCATGAGCACACGGACGCTCACATGGCAGTGATTCAGCAACCGTTGGACATTGCGAAGGGCATCTCCACCGGGCAGCAGATGATTGCAAACTTCATCAAATCCGACGTGGAGGGCAGCCGTGCGATTCGACTCAAGTGGTCGGTGTAATTTCTATGCAAATGCGATGCTTCGATTAGCATGTGCCCGAAGATGATGCTGCATCTGGCGGAGCAAGATACGCCTGGCATACCGCGGCAGTTGTACAGGGTGTATCTCACTCGGTAAGAATTGTAGACGTGGTTTACTGGCATACGTGTTATACCTTTGAGCTTACATTATTAGCATCTTGTTGCTCTAGCATGTGCAGCTACGGTTTCCAGCGGATGGTTCACAGCATCACCACTTACCTGACAAGGACACAAATGGAGCACATCCAAGCTTTGCCGTTTCTGGGCCTCAACTGCGACGAGAGCACCCACCGAACGCGGGGGAAACACTTGATTGCGTACCTTACCCTTTAAAGAGCCGTTGCGTCGTCACTGAGGTTTTTCCCCTTCTGACGGTGGAAAAGTGTGATGCAGGGTCCTTGTTTGAGGTTCTCTTGAATCATCTCCACTCTGCAACAATCGATGTGTCTAAGGTGGTGGGCGTTAGTACAGACGGAGCGTCTGATATGCTGGTGAAGGACAACGGCCTGGTGGCGCTGTTAAAGGAGCATGTCCCACATCTGTTTTCCTGTCACTGCATTGCACATTGGTTATTTTGCTATTCGAATTGATGTGATTTTGATGACGCGTGTGTTAATCGAGTCTTTCCGCGTGCAAATTTCCCTATGTGTTCCACAGGGAAGCTCTCATTCTGAAGGACGCTACGATGGCGAATCCGGACCAGAATATGGTGGACAAGGTGGTGTGCACTGTGGCGGCAGAGCTCGAGCGTTCGTGCATTTGGAGTCAATGGTTGCAGCAAGCTGTTTTGTCACAAGCGGTCGGGGTTCGATCTCAAGGCCATAGAGAGGGAGCTCCCGACATAGAATGTCATCATGGAGACGCACCACAAGGAAGAGAGCTTCGCGCAGGGCCTTACCAACTTTCGTGGGGAGCTCTGACTCGATGAGGTGCGCGCATGTGCTATAATGTGTTTTATTATTGTCTGTTCACGCTCTAACGTATTGTTGTGAATACACCTGGCAGGAGATGGCCCAACCACATCCGTCTATGGCAGGCAATCACGGTGCTCCCGCTGTCCACAGTGGAGCGCGATAGGGGCTTCTCCAGGCAGAACGTTATCAAGTTTTGGGTGTGAGGGGCGCTCCGCAACGCGCGGCTGGACGAGCTGATGCAGATTTTGCTACTGAAGTATGACATTAATTGGCTTTAAGCCTTGGAGGTCTGGAAGTCCGTGAAGAAAAGGCGCCCTGCGTAGAACGCGACGATGGATATGGCAGAGCGAAAGAGGAAGGGAAAAGCCAAGGAGGATGAGGAGGCAGGCGCAGTCGAGCAAAACAAAGATGACGAGGGGGAGGACAAGGTGGAAGAGGGAGTGGGGAATGATCAGGAGCTCGCGAAGGAGGAAGTGGAGGAAGAGGACAACCGCTTCCTATCGGACGATGGGGATGTCGAAATAACAGACTGGAATGACTGTACTAACAGAAGGCTGGATACAAATAGGAAACCCTAATCCAGTGTACCCCCTAAGGCGTAACCCACTACAGCCTACAACCATATAAACATATAATGTTTGACACACCCCCATAGGCGAAGTGGGGAGACCTGGGGGTCACACGACCAGTCAGGGCAAAGCAAGGCAAAGCAAGCTCAGGGTGGATCTCGAGGATTCCACACAAATTCCGAGCACAAGCTAGTGGTCACAAGACCAGTTCACATGCAGGTTTATAACAGAGCAAGAGATACAGTGATCACAACCTAGCAAGAGTAAACATGCAGGTATATATATAGTGATCACAGTACAAGCAAAGTCAAGAGGTAAGCAAGTGAGGTCCAGTAGGCACAAGGCCTAGTAGAGTGCAGAAGCGCTGATGGTCACGAGGCTGAAGCGCCTTGGTGAACACATCAGCAGTGTTGGCCTCAGTGGCCACGTAGCGAATACAAAGCTGACCACGCTGCTGCAACTCTCGAGCAAGGAAGTACCGCAGGGCGATGTGCTTCGTTCTGTGCTCCAGTCTGTGCTCCTCACACAAGGCAATGGCAGCCTTGTTGTCGACGTACAGCACTGGAGGAGAACGAGGCCGCTCTCCGAGGTCGGTCAGCAGGTAGGTCAGCCAGCGTAGCTCCTGAGCAGCCATGGCTGTGGCGTAGATCTCAGCCTCACAACTGGAGCCGAGAACAGAAGAAGAGCGCGTAGAGCGCCAAGAAACTGAGCCAGAGCCAAGGCTGAAGGTGTAACCCTGAGACGACCGCTGAGTGGCCTGGTCGTCTGCCCAAGAAGCGTCTGAGTGCCCTGTGAGAACAACTCGGTCTCGCCCTCCAAGCACAAGCCCCATGCCCGACGTACTGCACAAGTAGCGCAACACCCTCTTAGCGGCATCCATGTGCTCCTTCCTGTGACGGCCAGGAGCGACATAGCGTGCAAGGATGCTAAGAGGGTATGCAAGGTCAGGTCGAGTGCAGGTCATCAGGTACATGAGGCAGCCCACAAGCTCTGGATACGGGCCACTCGGCTCTACGGACTCATCCGAAGGCAGAGCTGAGAGCGAGTGACCGGTAGGCAGAGGAGTGGACTGAGGCGAGGAGTACGTGAAGCGGAAGCGCTGGAGAACCTGCTGCACCATGTGTGACTGAGTCAGGGTGATGGTGCGCCGTGCTCTGTCCCGGGTGATCCGCAAGCCAAGATAGCTTGTCAGCTCACCCAGGTCTGTGCACGTGTGTCTCCTCTGCAGCTCCGACTTCACGTAGGCGAGTCCTACAGTGTCAGCAGTGGCAAAGACCAAGTCGTCGACATACACGAGGATGTAGAACGGCGGCAGCGAAGCGTCGGTGCGCAGGAACAGCGACGGGTCAGCTGTAGAAGGCGCGAACCCAAGAGCCGCAAGTGTAGTCCTCAGTGTATCGTGCCACTCACGCGGAGCCTGGCGGAGACCGTAGACCGGCCGCTGAAGCCTCCACTGGGTACCAGGAGGAAAGGACCCAGTGAAGCCAGGTGGGCGGCGCAGCCAGATCTCCTCGTGCAGGCTGCCCTGCAAGAACGCAGTGCTGAAGTCAAGTGAGTGAAGCTCGTAGTCGCGGTGAGCGGCTATGTGCAGCAGCACCCGAAGAGTAGTCATCTTCGGAGTGGGGGAGAAGGTCTGGAAGAAGTCAACTCCCTCTCGCTGGCTGAAGCCTCGAGCCACGTAACGTGCCTTGAAGACAGGCGGAGAACCCGGCGGCCGCTTCACCCTGAAAATCCACATGCCACTGACGATGTTCGCCCCAGGAGGGGGAACCTCGTCAACGTAGGTGTGTGTGGACTTCCAGGAAGCCATCTCGGCGTCCATGGCTGTCTGCCACTGAGAGGAGTAGGGACCCGCCATCGCCTCAGCGTAAGTGCGCGGGGTCGGGATGTCTGGTGCATCCGGGTCTCCCTCAGGGGCAACTAGCAAGGACACGAGACGGGGCAAAGTAGCAGCAAGACACTGGAACTCCTCCTGTCTGTCCTCAAGGACGTCCGTGCCAAGAGCACACTCACCCCCGACGGACGGAGGACAGACAGACTCAGACTCAGACTCAGGAACAAGGCTAGCAGCGTAGTCTAGACGGCAGGCAGCAGCAAAGTCAACCAACTCAGCGACCAGAGCAGACGCAGTCGAGGACTCAAAGGTAGGGTCAGTGACAACAGTAGCGAGGAGACGCGTGATAGTAGGGTGCTCAGCACGAAACCGGTCAGACTCAGGGTCCGGAACGTCAGGCAAAGAGGACGCAGGAGGAGACGGTAGCGGGACACGCTGAGGAGCAGTGGAGGGACGCAGAGTCATGTAGTGAGTGCCAGGGACAGGAGGAGGACGCTCACGATGGACACGACTACCAGTGCGAGCAGGACGAACAGGCGACGCAGGACGAGACTCAGGCTCACGACGCTCTGTAAGACCTCCTGTGGGACCAGTGTAAGGAGAGGGAGCAGGAAGAGGCGAGGTAGGCGGTAACTGTGATCGCGGCTGGACAGGCGGAGGACACGCTACGGAGGGAGGAGGACAAGGAGGAGGAGCCTGCCCAAGAACCTGCTGAAGGAGCGGTACGAAGTACGGTCGCGGCAGCGTAGCGTCTCCAGAAGCAGAAGAGACTCCAGCGGCCGGGTCCTCAGTACCAGCAGTAGCTCCAGCGTCCGGGTCCACAGCACCAGCAGCAGCTCCACCGGCCGGGTCCTCAGCACCAGTAGCAGCTCCATGGCCCGGGTCCTCAGCCCCAGTAGCAGCTCCACCGTCCGGGTCCGCAGCACCAGCAGCAGCTCCACCACTCGGGTCCTCAGCACCAGCAGCAGCGCCACCGCTCGGGTCCTCAGCACCAGTAGCAGCTCCAACGCCCGGGTCCTCAGCACCAGTAGCAGCTCCAACGCCCGGGTCCTCAGCAGCAGCAGCAGCGCCACCGCTCGGGTCCTCAGCTCCAGCAGCAGCTCCAACGTCCGAGTCCTCAGTACCAGCAGCAGCGCCACCCCCAGGGTCCGCAGCACCAGGAGCACCACTCCGAAGACTGCAGCGCCGGGTGTACCACTCGCGGATCTGCTGAATGGGGGGGAGCTCCTGGGTAGGAGGGGAAGTACCGGGACGAGCTCCAGCAGCACCTCTCCGGAGGCGGCAGTACTCGAGGTACCTCTCCTGCAGCTGCTGGGAGGAGAGGGCTCCTCCAGGTGTCGCACGCTCAGGCTCAGCACCCCCAGACTCAGCACCCCCAGACTCAGCACCCCCAGGCTCAGCACCTCCAGGCTCCGCACCTCCAGGCTCAGCACCCCCAGGCTCCGCACCCCCAGACTCAGCACTCCCAGGCTCAGCACCCCCAGACGCAGCACCCCCAGGCTCAGCACCCCTAGCAGGACGAGAGTCGACAGCTACCTCGACAGGCTCACCCGGGTCTACCTGGGACACACCTGAGGGAGCGGCACCCTGAGGGGGGAGGGGGTCTGGTACCTCAGCACCTGGAGCGAGGAAGAGAGGCGGGGGGGGGAGCGGGGCAGTGCGGTAGGGGAAGAGGCGGTAGTAGGGGACGGACTCGTCAAAAGAGACGTCCTGAGAGGCCAGGACACGACGCGAGGTGGGGTGGTAGAACTGCCAGCCAGGGGCGTCCGGGACAAAGCCAAGGAAGACGCAGGGGACAGCGCGACGGGAGAGCTTGTCCGCGGACGTGTCGCGGACAAAAGCTCGGGATCCCCAGACCCGAAAACGCGACGCATCTCCAGCCTCTCCCGTCCAACGCAGGGTCGGAGAAGTCTCGGGCAAGGAGACACGGGGCCAGAGGTTGAGCTGATGCGTAGCGTATCGGACTGCAAACGGCCACAGAAAATGGGGGGCAGCCGCATGGCTCAAGGAGGTACGAGCGACCTCCATGACCAGACCAATGCGGCGCTCAGCAACCCCATTCTGCTGTGGAGAGGCCGGAAGCGTGTACGACTGCTCAATGCCCTCCTGCTGACAGAAGGCCTCCAATAGGCCAGAGGAAAACTCCCCACCTCTGTCAGAGTGCAGACGCAGGACAGGGAAGTCGGAGTGGAAACGCTCACTGAGCTGGAGACGAGATCTGCGGATCCAAGGGATCAAGACATCAGGGACGTCACCCTTGGCGCGCAAGGGGAAGACCGTGGTGTAGCGTGAGAAGTCGTCAACAACAATCAGGAAGTACCTCTCCTGACCCTGACCACGGACGCGGGCTGGGCCCCACACATCCATGTGGAGCGTCTGCAAGGGAGCAGTCGTCGGGGAAAAGGAGGAGGAGTGAGGAGCGGCGCGCTGCCGTCCCTCGACACAGGGAATACAGGGAGGAGCAGGCGAGTCGGGAAGGGGAGGGAGCACCCTGGGAAGACCAGCAACAAGGTCCCGTTTGTGCATGGCCCGAAGGCGCTGCACAGACGGGTGACCAAGGCGGTGGTGCCAAAGGACAGTCTCATGCGCCAGAGAGCGACACGAGCAGGGGGCGGACAGCTGACCTGACGCAGACGCAGACGTAGACGCAGACGCAGCTACCTGAGGAGACTCAGTGGTCAGTGTGTACAGGTCCGACCCCGGCTCCCGAGTGAAGGTAGCCAGGTGGCGACCCGTCCGAGCACACGTGCAGTGTGTCACGCGCTCGTAGGCAGGGGTGAACTGGTGAACACCCCCGTCCTGGAGTGCACTACCTGCCACCAAGTTCGTAGAGAACGAGGGGAGGTAGAGACCTGACAGCGTGCCGGACGGGACCGCCGGACAAGGAAGGACAGTGGAGGAGGTCGCAATGACCGGACCCCCAGAGGGGTCAGCAAGGGAGACCGCAACTGGCCGAGCAAGTGGCTCAAGGACAGTGCGGTCACGAAAGAAAGAGCGAGAAGCACCCGAGTCCAGTGTGAAGGTGTGCAGTGCTGCAGTCGACTCAGTACCAGGGGGCACAGACGCACTAGCACCTAGGGCAGCAGCCTCACCATCACCTGTGGGAGCGGACGCACTAGCACCTAGAGCGGCAGCCGGACTGGCCTGAATGCCCGGGTCGGGCGGAACACGCAAGTACTGAGCACCCTCTCCACTATTAGACATCGCATACATGGCAGTGAGAATAGCATCAAAGTCTAGAGCCCAAATATCAACACCCCTCTTTTCCAGCTCAGCCCAGCGTGGCAGCTCAGTGGCACTAGGAAACTGGGTGCGCCACGCGTCGTTAAGGCGCGCGAAGCAGCGCTGCGTGGGGTGCGGCCTCCCACACTGCTGGCCGCTGCGGTCACCTGTGCGAATAACGTACGTGCAGGTAACGCCACGCTGCGCATACCACTCACGGGCGGCCTGAAGCGTCGGGGCGGGCTGCTGACTCTGCCCTCCGCCAGTGCCTCCACGACCACCACCCCCACCGCCTCCGCCCCGGCCACCTCCACCCCTGCCGCCACCACGACCACCTCCGCCCCCGCTGCCGCCTCCGCCCCTGCCACCACTCCCGCCGCTGCTGTCGCCTCCCCCACTGCCGCCACCGGCCTCCTCAGCCGCGCCTCCACTCCCACCGCCTCCACCCCCACCTCCTCCGCCGCCACCCCCACCCCTGCCCCCCTTGTTCCTGCGGCGCCCGCTCGAAGCAGACGCGGTCCCGACCTTCTCAGCACCGAGGAGGTCGACAGCAGCAGCAGAGGCGACAGAGGGGAGGAGGGGGGAAGGGGAACACCCCTCAAAGAACGGGGTGCGGGGGTCGCCACGAGAGGTGCCTACAGCGACGATACTCGCCTCAGCTGCAAGCAGTTCCTTCTCGAGGAGGGCAACAGTGAGCTCAGTGGGGGAGCGAGAGAGGAAGTGGTCCCTGACTGCGCGCAGAGAGTCAGGGAGGCGGGTGACGATGTGGTAGAGAGTGATCCAGAGCGGGGGGGGGGTTGCTAGTGAGAAACTCGGCAGGCATAGCAGCGCGAAAGCGGGCCTCACTAGTCTTAAGGTGGGTGATGAGGTCTGCGACAGTGTGAAAGGAGGCTAGGTCGGGGAACAGGTAGGGGAGAGTGAGGCGGCCTAGCGTGGCAGAAGCGGGTGAGGAGTAGCGGGCAACTACAGCGGTGTAGAGGTCCTTAGCAGTCTTGCACTGGCCGAAGTGCTCGCGCTCGTCTAGCGGCAGGGAGTTGCGAATAGCAAAGCGAGCATGCGCATCACGGGTCTGCCACTGGGAACGCAGAGTGCTGTCAGCAGTCGAGTCAGGGGCAGTGGCATGGCCTAGGGCGTGGTCGTACAGTGAGATATCTTCCTTGGCAGTGAGCTGTAGGAACAGGTGCAGGTCATCTAGCCAGGTTTCGAACTTCACCGGACGGCCCTCGGCATCGAAAGCTAGAACGGGAGGACTAGCCATAGCGACAGTAGCAGTAGCAGTAGTAGTAGGAATCAGGCCGCTGGAAAGGTGTGCGGAGGGTCAACGGGGCCGGCGGGGCCGCTAGGTAAGGCGCGGGCGGGGTCGACTGTCCGTAGTGGCACACGAGCGGCAATAGTAGGTAGCGTGGCAGCAGGAGCTGCAACGGCGCACTGGTGGTAGCTGCAGTGGTAGCAGTGTGCGCGGTAGGTAGTAAATAAACAGCAGTGAGAGCGAGTGCCTCGCGGGCGGCGGCTGCAGAAGCGCACGGGCGGCAGCGGCGCACGGGGAACGGTGGCGCACGGGCAATGGCGGCGCACGGGCAGCGGCAGCGTAGGGGCAGCGGTGCGCAAGCAGCAGCGGAAGCAGCGGCGTGCAAGCGGCTGCGGGCAGCGGGGCGTGCGCGAGCAGGCGACGGGCGGCTGCGGGGCGTGCGCGAGCAGGCGACGGGCGGCTGCGGGCGGGCGGCCGCTGCGACGGCGGGCTGCGGGCCTGCGGGGCGTGCGCGAGCAGGCGACGGGCGGCTGCGGGGCGTGCGCGAGCAGGCGACGGGCAGTAGCGGCGCACGGCAGTGGCTGCGGCGGCGGCAGCGAGCACGGCAGCAGCAGCAGCAGCAGTGCACGGGCGGTAGTAGCGGCGGCAGCGGCTGCGGGCACGGCAGAAACGCGGGAGCGGCAGCGGGCGACTCGCGGGCAGCAGCGGCAGCAGCAGCGGGGGACCGGCGGGCGGCAGCTGCAGCGGTGCAAATCGCGGGCCGGCGGGGCCGCGGCGGGCTGTGCGCTAGCGACGCAAAGGCGTGCGAGCAGTGCGCGGGCAGTGCGACGGGGCCGGCAGCTGGTAGCACGCAGGCCGCGGGGGTAAAATGCGGGCTGCGTGCGCGGTGCGCGGGCCGGTAGCGGGCGGTGCGCGGGCCGTTAGGGGCGATCGCAAGGCCGACGGGGCCGCTAAGGGGCGAGCGGCGGGGTCGTTCGAGGCGCTAAGGGGCGGCGCGACGGGGCCGTGAGGGGCCTCTAGGTCAAATGCGACGGGGCCGCGGGGCCTCTAGACGGGGCTCGATCGACGGGGCCAGCGGGGCCGAATAAAAAATAATGAAGCGCTCGAGGGCGCTACGGGGGAGGCGCTAAGAACGCGCTCCGGTAGTAGGTAGGTAGTTAGGTAGCGAACGGTGGGCCCTTAGGAACGGTCCTAGAGAAGGACCTGCTCTGAAACCATGTCGAAATAACAGACTGGAATGACTGTACTAACAGAAGGCTGGATACAAATAGGAAACCCTAATCCAGTGTACCCCCTAAGGCGTAACCCACTACAGCCTACAACCATATAAACATATAATGTTTGACAGGGGATGTGGAGGAGGTGTTCCATATTGACAAGCCCGCGCACTAGATATAGTGTATATAACGTGTTGCATGCTGTCAGTAACCCTCAAATAAAAACCATAGTGCAAAGTTTAGTGTGACTCTGAATTCCTTGCGTGAACCCTGAAGCGTCAGAGGCAACCAGAGTAGCCTTTCTCAAGAAAATATGCTCTCAGAATAGGAGGCGGATTTTTTTCGCGAAATTAGGGAGGCCTAATTTGAAACGTCAACCCTGGCCATAAGCACATTATCCAGAATCTGACGACTCTAATTTCCAAGGATTCAAAGAATATGGACTCTAATGGAGTCAGTTTCCCCAACTCAACACCAGACTAGAATTATACTACGAAGGAATGCGCATTCCATAGTCAAGTCAGGTGCAGGATGTAGTCTACCTACCTCTACCTACATCCTACAATCATAGTAAGTTCAGGCTAACCAAGAGCTACTCTAAAAAAAAGGTTGATCCACATATATCTCCTCAACATCCTACTCTCCCTCATCGTCTGAGTGAATATTGATGTAACCAAGGAATCGAGGTGGATAGGATAATGCCTGCCAAGTAGAGTTAAAGAGCGGAAGTCTGAATGACTCTTGTGTATATTAAGTTGAAAGGAAACAAGATGATAAAGATCGCATTACAGGAGGTTTATACAGCAATTTCCTAGCTAGCCATGTTCTCTGGGCTACATTCTCTTATTAATTGTTATGCAGGCATCGCCACAGTTGTAGTGACTGTTGTGATCCTTTTACAGTTACCACGTTGCAGTGCGTAGCCTCCGATTACGGTTGTGGGGTGGTCAAGAGTCACGAGCATTGACTTCCTCCGACTGTTGAACTTTGCATGCATGCTCTATACATGCTAACGCGGCACTGGTACTGTACGCTGCTTCGTTATGAAGCAATGCGTTAGTGGAGAACCTTCAGGAATGTTTATCAACCCTTGGTTATTCCCACACTGTCAAACTAAAGATGTGTTAGTTCTGTGTAGGCTATAGTGGGGTAGCCCATATGGGGTACAACCCAATATTAGGGTTAGTACTTGTACCCACAATCCCTTCAATGCAATCATTCCTGCTCGTTGATTCTGACATGGTTTCAGAGCAGTAGGTCCGTAGGACCGTTTTTTTTCCGGGCCCACCATTAGCTAGTGACCGACTGCGGTTACCGCGCTACCCCACGCCCTGCCCTGCGTCGCGCTGCCCGCGCACGCCCTGCCCTGCCCTGCGTTGCGCCGCCCCGCGCACGCCCTGCCCTGCCCTGCGTTGCGCCGCCCCGCGCACGCCCTGCCCTGCGTCGCGCCGCCCCGCGCACGCCCTGCCCTGCCCTGCGTCGCGCTGCCCCGCGCACGCCCTGCCCTGACCGCGCACGCCCTGCCCTGACCGTCGCGTCGCCCTAGGACCCGCGCGACGCCCTGCCCTGCCCGTCGCGTCGCCCTAGGACCCGCGCGGCGCCCTGCCCTGCCCGTCGCGCCGCCCTAGGACCCGCGCGGCGCCCTGCCCTGACCGTCTTCGTCGCCCTAGGACCCGCGCGGCGCCCTGCCCTGCTCGTCGCGTCGCCCTAGGACCCGCACGGCGCCCTGCCCTGCTCGTCGCGTTGCCCTAGGACCCGCACGACGCCCTGCCCTGCCCGTCGTGTCGCCCTAGGACCCGCGCGACGCCCTGCCCTGCCCGTCGCGTCGCCCTAGGACCCGCGCGACGCCCTGCCGTGCCTGTCGCGTCGCCCTAGGACCCGCGCGACGCCCTGCCCTGCCCGTCGCGTCGCCCTAGGACCCGCGCGACGCCCTGCCCTGCCCGTCGCGTCGCCCTAGGACCCGCGCGACGCCCTGCCCTGCCCGTCGCGTCGCCCTAGGACCCGCGCGACGCCCTGCCCTGCCCGTCGCGCCGCCCTAGAGCTCGCACGCTGCCCCTGCCTGCCCGTCGCACCGCCCTAGAGCCCGCGCGCCGCCCCCGCCTGCCCGTCGCGCCGCCCTAGAGCCTGCGCGCCGCCCCTGCCTGCCCGTCGCGCCGCCCCAGAGCCTGCACGTGGCCCCTGCCCTTGCCGTGCGCCGCCCCAGAGCCTGCGTGCCGCCCCTGCCGGCCTGCGCGCCGCCCTGTCCGCCCGCGCAGCGCTCTGCTAGCCCGCGCGCCCGGCCCTGCCTTGCCCTACGTTTGCCCTGCCCTGCCGAGCGCCGTCCCGGATCCTGCGCACCGCTCTGCCAGCCAGCGCACCGCTCTCCTAGTCCGCGCGCTCGCCTCCTGCCCAACAACACGACGCCCTCTGCAGCCCGTGCGTCTCCGTTCCTGCCTTGCCCTGCCCTACCTCCTTCCTCTGCCCACTATGGCTTCTCTTAGTGGTAGTGGTGGGAGTCGTGTCGGCGGTGGGGGCAGCGGTGGGAGTGGTGGAGGCGGCCGCAGCGGCAGTCGAGGTGGAGCTGTTCGGTGGGGAGGTTCTAGTGGTGGCCAGCTGCAGTTTCAGCGAGGTCCGCGCGTCACCCTTCCGCCCCAGCAGCTTCGTGAGTGGTATTTCCAGCGTGGGAAGTCTCCGAGTACTGGTCGCTGCCCGTATGTCATTCGCACAGGTGCTCGGGCCGGGCAGACCTGCGGGACACCTGGCCATTCACAGCCCCGCTGCTTCGCCTATTTGAGTGACGCCTGGAGAGAGGTGTTTGGCGACGAGGCTGAGCCCCCCAGCTGGCTGGAGCTGCTTCTTCACAGGGTGGACGTCTTTGCTCTCGACTTGGACGCTATACTTACTGCCATGTATACTCTGATTATGGGTACTGAGGGTGATTGTTACCTCTGTGTGCCGTCCGATCCTGGCATAGAGGCTGCTACTCTAGGTACTAGTGCGTCTGCTCTCGGTGCTAGTGAGTCTGCTCTCTCTGGTACTGCGTCTGCTGAGCCCTTGCACACCTTCACGCTTGACTCAGGTGCTTCACGCTGTTTCTTTCGCGACAGTACCGCACTCACACCGCTCCCTAGACCGGTTGCGGTCTCCCTGGCTGACCCCTCTGGGGGTCCGGTTCTTGCACGTTCCTCCACCGTGCTCCCGTGTCCGGCGGTTCCGTCCGGCTCGCTGTCAGGTCTCCACCTCCCCTCGTTCTCGACGAACTTGGTGAGTAACGCAGCTCTTCAGGATGAGTGGGTTAATACCTTTATCCCTGGAGGCCAGCGTGTGGCGATCTGCACGTGTGCACGGACGGGCCGTCACCTGGCCACGTTTACCCGTCGGCCTGGGTCGAGTCTGTACACACTGACTACTGAGCCTCCCCAGGTTGCTGCGTCTGGTCAGGTGGCTGCGTCAGGTCTGGTAGCCCCCCCCTGCGAGTGTCGTCACCTGTCGCACCAGACCCTCCTTTGGCACCACCGCCTTGGTCACCCCTCCTTGCCACGCCTGCGTGGCATGCACTCTCGCTACCTGGTCTCTGGTCTTCCCAGGTCTCTGCCTTCCCTCCCACCCTCGCCTGCCCTGCCCTGCATTCCTTGTGTTGAGGGACGGCAGCGCGCCGCTCCTCACTCCTCCTCGTTTCCCCCGACAGATGCTCCCCTGCAGACTCTCCACCTGGACGTGTGGGGCCCAGCCCGCGTCCAGGGACAGGGCCGCGAGCGGTACTTTCTGCTGGTTGTTGACGACTACTCGCGTTACACCACGGTCTTCCCCTTGCGCAGCAAGGGTGAAGTCCCTGCTGTTTTGATCCCTTGGATCCGCGCTGTGCGTCTCCAGCTCCGCGAGCGGTTCGACACGGACCTTCCCGTCCTGCGTCTGCACTCTGACAGAGGTGGTGAGTTCTCCTCTGACCTCCTGCGGGACTTTTGTCAGGGGGAGGGCATCCTCCAGTCGTTCACGCTTCCGGCCTCTCTGCAGCAGAATGGGGTTGCTGAGCGCCGCATTGGCCTGGTCATGGAGGTCGCTCGTACCTCCATGATCCATGCGGCGGCTCCCCATTTTCTGTGGCCGTTTGCGGTCCGGTACGCTGCGCATCAGCTCAACCTCTGGCCTCGTGTCTCCTTGCCGGAGACCTCGCCCACACTGCGTTGGACGGGGGAGGTTGGCGATGCGTCGCGCTTCTGGGTGT
Organism: Closterium sp. Yama58-4; assembly: GCA_947470075.1. Classification (NCBI taxonomy): domain Eukaryota; kingdom Viridiplantae; phylum Streptophyta; class Zygnematophyceae; order Desmidiales; family Closteriaceae; genus Closterium; species Closterium sp. Yama58-4. The sequence goes on from CANIUD010000031.1 coordinate 280,849, forward strand.
GGGGTTCTCGTGCCTTTGTCCGCGATACCACCGCGGACAAGCTCTCCACTCGCGCCATTCACTGCGTCTTACTTGGTTTTCCCCCTGACGCGCCTGGCTGGCAGTTTTACCACCCCACGTCGCGTCGGGTGTTTGCCTCTCAGGACGTCACGTTTGACGAGTCAGTTCCCTTTTACCGTCTCTTTCCCTACCGCACTGCCCCTCTCCCCTCGCCGCCCCTCTTCCTCGCTCTAGGTTCCCCTCCGGTTGACCCCCCCCTCCCCTTAGGGTCCTGCTCCTTCAGGTGTGTCTCAGGTAGACCCGCCTCCCTTGCCTGAGCCTGTCGAGGTCACTGGTGACTCAGGTGCCGCTGAGGGTGGTGCTGCGTCTGGGGGTGTTGAGCCTGCGAGTGTGGAGCCTGGGGGTGTTGTGCCTGGGGGTGCTGAGCCTGGGGGTGCTACGCCAGAGCGGGAGGAGCCTAGGGATGCTGAGCCTACGGGTGCTACTTCTGGGGGTGCTGAGCCTGGTGGTGCTACGTCTACTGGTCCTGGAGGTTCTCCCCGGGCCTCGCCTCAGCAGTCTAGCCGGCGGGAGCCTCTCTCACCACAGCAGCTGCGCGAGTGGTACACTCAGCGCTACTACCGTCCGCGTGGAGCTGCTGGAGCTGGAGGCCCTGGAGCTACTCGTCCCGGAGGAGCTGGCACTGCTGGTCCCGGAGGTGCTGGTCCTGAGGGTACTGGAGCTGCCGGGGCTGGTGGTGCTGCTGGTGCTGGAGGTGCTGGTGGTGCTGGCACTGCTGGTCCCGGAGGTGCTCGTACTGGGGGTACTGGAGCTGCCGGGGCTGGTGGTGCTGCTGGTGCTGGAGGTGCTGGTGGTTCTAGCATTGCTGGTCCCGGAGGTGCTCGTGCTGGAGGTACTGGAGCTGCCGGAGCTGGTGGTGCTGCTGGTGCTGGAGGTGCTGGTGGTGCTGGCACTGCTAGTCCCGGAGGTGCTCGTCCTGGGGGTACTGGAGCTGCCGGAGCTGGTGGTGCTGCTGGTGCTGGAGGTGCTGGTGGTACTAGCACTACTGGTTCTGGAGGTGCTCGTGCTGCGGAGCCTGGGGTGCTGAGCCTTCGAGTGCGGAGCCTAGCGGTGCTGAGCCTGAGCGTGCGGAGCCTGGGGGTGCTGAGCCTAGGGGTGCTGCACCTAGGGGTACTGCGTCTCCCCTCTGGGAGCGTCTCTCCCCTCAGCAGCTGCGCGAGTGGTACACTAGCCGCTGTCACCTTCGGAGTGCCGCTGCTGGAGCTCGTGGCCCTGGAGCTGGAGACGCTGGTGTTGGACCTGGAGGCACTAGAGCTGGAGGTACCAGAGGAGTTGGAGCTAGTGGTCCTGGAGGCGCTGGTGCTGGAGACCCTGGAGCTGGAGACACTGGAGCTGGTGGTGCTGGAGCTAGAGGCACTGAGCTGGTGGCACTGGGGCTGGAGCCGCTGGAGCTGGAGGCCCTGTGCAGCAGCGACCGTTCTTCGAGCCGCTGCCGCAGCTGTCTGAGCTTCCGCCCGAGTCGGTTCTCCACCAGGTTCTTGGTCTTCCTTTGTCCACTGCCCTTCCTCCTGGCTTGCCAGTGCCTGTCCCGCTACACTGAGCAGCCGGTCTCCCTTACAGAGCGTCGTGAGCCTGCGTCTCGTCCTGCCTCCCCTGTTCGAGCTATTCGCACCGCTCGTCGTGTCCCACGTACGCGTCCTCCTCCTGTGCCAGGCACTCACACTATGGCACTTCGTCCCTCCTCTGCTCCGCAGCGCGTCCCTCTGCCGTCTCCTCCTGCATCCTCTCTTCCTGAGCTTCCTGACCCTGAGTCTGACGCTGTTCGTGCTGCTAGCCCCACAGTCACGCGTCTTCTTGCTACTGTTGTCACTGACCCGTCGTTTGAGTCCACTGCTGCGTCTGCCTTAGTTGCTGAGCTTGTCGACTTTGCTGCTGCGTGTCGTCTAGACTACGCCGCCAGTCTTGTTGCTGAGTCTGAGTCTGTCTGTCCTCCGTCCGTCGGGGGTGAGTGTGCTCTTGGCACGGACGTCTTTGAGGACAGGCAGGAGGACTTTGAGTGTCTTGCGGCTGCTGCGCCTCATCTCGTGGCCTGGCTGCTTGCCCCAAACGGAGACCCGGATGCACTGGACATCCCGACTCCGCGCTCTTACGCGGAGGCGATAGAGGGTCCCTACTCCTCTCAGTGGCAGGCAGCCATGGACGCAGAGATGGCTTCCTGGAAGTCCACAGGCACCTACGTTGACGAGGTTCCCCCGCCTGGGGCGAACATCGTCAGTGGCATGTGGATTTTCAGGGTGAAGCGACCGCCGGGTTCTCCGCCTGTCTTCAAGGCTCGCTACGTTGCTCGAGGCTTCAGTCAGCGAGAGGGAGTTGACTTCTTCCAGACCTTCTCCCCCACCCCGAAGATGACCACTCTTCGGGTGCTGCTGCACGTTGCCGCTCTGCGTGACTACGAGCTTCACTCTCTTGACTTCAACACAGCCTGCACGAGGAGATCTGGATGTCGCTGGAGCCTTCGGCGGCCAGTCTTCAGTCTCCGCCAGGCGCCTCGTGAGTGGCACGACACACTGAGGACGACACTTGCGGCTCTTGGGTTTGCTCCGTCGACTGCTGATCCGTCGATAGTTCCGCGCACTGACACGTCGCTGCCGCCGTTCTACATCCTTGTGTACGTCGACGACTTGGTCTTTGCCACTGCCGACACTGAGGCACTGGCCCTTGTAAAGTCGGAACTGCAGAAGAGACACAAGTGCACAGACCTGGGTGAGCTGCACAGCTATCTTGGCTTGCAAATCACCCGGGACAGAGCACGGCGCACCATCACACTGTCTCAGTCACACATGGTGCAGCAGGTCCTTCAGCACTTCGGCTTCCAGTTCTCCTCACCACAGTCCACTCCTCTGTCTACCGGTCACTCGCTCTCAGCTCCACCTTCGGACGAGTCCGTAGAGCCGAGTGGCCCGTACCCAGAGCTTGTGGGCTGCCTCATGTACCTGATGACCTGCACTCGACCTGACCTTGCGTACCCTCTTAGCATCCTTGCTCGTTACGTTGCGCCTGGGAGACACCGGCGAGAGCACTGGGAGGCTGCTAAGAGGGTGGTGAGCTACTTGTGAAGTACATCAGGCATGGGGCAGGTGCTTGGAGGACGGGGTGACGTTGTCCTCACTGGACACTCAGACACCTCTTGGGTTGACGACCTGGCTACACAGCGGTCGTCACAGGGTTACACCTTTAGCCTTGGTTCCGGCTCTGTCTCTTGGCGGTCCACTCGCTCTTCTTCTGTTCTCAGCTCCAGTTGTGAGGCTGAGATCTACGCCACAGCCATGGCTGCACAGGAGTTACGCTGGCTCACCTATCTGCTGACTGACTTGGGAGAGTGGCCTCGTTCTCCTCCAGTTCTGTACGGCGACAACAAGGCGGCCCTCGCCTTGTGTCAGGAGCACAGACTGGAGCACAGAACGAAGCACATCACTCTGCGTTACTTCCTTGCTCGAGAGCTACAGCAGCGTGGCCAGCTTCGTCTTGCTTACGTGGACACGCGGGCCAACACTGCTGATGTGTTCACCAAGGCACTTCCGCCTTGTGACCATCAGCGCTTTTGCACAGCGTTAGGCCTGGTGCCTGTGTTTGCTCACTTGCTTACCTCTTGACTTTGTTTGTACTGTGATCTATATTATATACCTGCATGCCTACTCCTGCTAGGTAGTGATCACTGTACTGTTGCTGTTGCATATATACCTCTGCATGCGAACTGGCCTTGTGGCCCTTTGCTTGTGCTCAGTGTGTGTGGTGACGTTGTGATCCACCCTGGGCTTGCTTGCTTTTCTTGACTGGTCTTGTGACCCCTTGTTCCCTCACTTTGCCTATGGGGGTGTGTCAAACTATATTATGTGTTAGTTCTGTGTAGGCTATAGTGGGGTAGCCTATATGGGGTACAACCGAAAATTAGGGTTAGTACTTGTACCCACAATCCCTTCAATGCAATCATTCTTACTCGTTGATTCTGACACACACTCCCCTTCATTCCTGAAGGTGAGCCACATGGGATGTCTTCACAATTCCGCAAAGGTCCAAGCAGTGCTAAAAATTCTCACATGGCGGTTTCTTCGTAAGAAAATATGCTGCCATGTCACTTGTCGGGCAATAGGTGAGTTTGACTTTTCCTTTCTCAAACTCGTCCTTAACGAAGAAGTAACGGAGTGCGATGGTTGGATAATGTTTGTTGGCCCAAACGTCCGCTGCGTCCTCTTCCACTTCACCTTCGTCGTGTGTTGTGGCGAAGCTATAGTGTCCTGTGAAGATAGTTTCCAGTGCCTTGTCAGCTTCATGATGTTTCGTTAACAGTGGTAGCGTCAGCCTTTTATAGAAGACGCAGTCACGTGATTTTGTCAATTCGCGTTTCGTGTCGTCAGCACGATCTAGGCCTTGATTTCTTTTGATATTCCGAGGTAGATGCCTTGGCGTGCCCGGTCAGTAAATTTTCCGGTACGCGCGGTGTGAGGTCTGTACTGTACCATGCAGCCGAACACTTGGAGCAGATGTGTGTCGGCTTTTCTGCCCGTCCAAGCCTTGTAAGGTGAGATGTTGTTCTTTAGGCTCTGGGATGACAGTAAGTTGTGCAGCTGAATAGCATGGTTTATCGCGAACGGCCAAAACTTGGCTGGAATTACAGACTGTTTCATGAGGGCTCTCATCCCGTGGCAAGGCTCCTGTTTGTCCTTTATGCCACGCCTTGGTCTTTGTGCGCGTATGGCAGGGACACAAGGTGCTTGATCCTCTTCTTGGCAAAGAACCCCTTGAACTCGTTCGAGAAGTATTCCAAACTCCCATCGGTGTGGAATAATTTCAGCTTCAGTCTTGACTATCGCTCGGCTCGCTTCATCCAAAACACAAAGTAGTCGGAGGCGCGCGAGCGACAATCGATGTTGATCACCCAGACGTAGCGTGTGATAGCGTCAATAAAGGTAATCATGTTGTATTTGCCACCAAGCCCGCCTTGGCTTAGAAGCATGAAGTTGATGTAGACTCTATCACGTGGCTTGTATCTCTCGAAGCACGGAGATAAGTCGAGGAATGGCTTGTGAGAGAGTGATGTAGTGGAACAGATGGTGCATGTTGGGCCTTCTGTAGTTGTTTTGAGCGTGTCGCCATTGGGTAGGAGCAGTCCACTTGTGTCGAAGATATTTGCGGCGATTGAATTCTTGAGTGTTGCGCATGAGAGAAGTCCGAGTCGCTGGTGCCAGATGTCAGGGGTGGCGCGATAGCCAATGGTGCACTTATAATAATGATTCCTTTGCTCTTCTTCTTGTTGTGGCGTTGCAGGTCCCTTGATGGCGACGGATTGTAAATCTGCTGAGAAGGCTTAGATGGAGGCTTGACGAAGGTCGGCTTCAGTGGCGCCGATGACGTCGTCTATGTCGAGGACGTGAACAGAATCATCGGTGACGGGCAGAAGCTGTTGAGGTTGAGTTGCGCCGGGCCATTTGGTGGTGGAAGTCCCTCCATCGAAATTCGGTGGTACAGATACTCGTCGCCAGTAATTGACAGGAATTGTGGTTCTTCTTCTGGCGGTGGCGGCTTTTCGGTAGATTTAGGTAATTCAGGTGCTTCTTTGAAATCTTGTATCATGCCTTTTGACTCTTCCTCTTCTTCTGGCATTGGCTTGTAGGATGCATGATCCAGAAGAGAAGGTCCGCCCCAGCAGATGCCATGCATTGCCTAGTAGGGATTTGCTTCTGCTACAGCTTTAGGAGAAAGTACAGGAGCTACAGGGAAGGGTGCCGATGTTCCCCACCCGCCTGGAGTTGTTGATGTTCCCCATCCGCCTTTGAAGGGGACTCCTGGCAGAGGCGTCGGCGCGCCCCATCCGCCTTAAATTGTTGGCGGAGCTTCGGGAGGAGATGTCGGTTTTCCCCACGCGCCTACAATAACATTAGTGCCCCAGCCAGTGGCGACAGTTCCTTCAGTTCCCCAGCCTTGCCATCCTCCAGTTGCTTCTGCTTGTGGTGCTATTGCTTCCCTTTTATACGCACCACTGTCTACTTCTTCCATTCATGCAGGTCCAGTGTCACCCGGGGCAGAGGTTGAAGCGGTTGGGACGGCGAGTGTGCGACAAAGTCCATCTGGACCAGGACGCTCGAGGTCAGGTTTCTTATGGATGGGTCAATGTCGGGGGCGATGTGCTGGTCGTCGACAATCTTCAGTTCAATCTTCTCTCTGCGGTACAGCTCATGAAGTGCGGAGTTGAGATTCGAAGTTCTGCAAGGAAATGTGGGCTGAGCTCTTTTACGAAAAAACTTATATCAGCAAGGCAGTCAACAAAGTCGGGGTCTTCATCCTTAACATTGGATCATAGAGTAATGATGGCGACAGTGACCAGACACTTCTGCTAAAGGAGAATAACAAAGGAATCGAGGCGGATAGGATAATGCTAGCCAAGTAGAGTTAAATTGCGGAACTTTGGATGGCCTTGTTTATAGTAAGTTGAAAGAAACAAGATGATAAAGACAGCAATACAAGAGGTATATATAGAGATTTTCTAGCTAGCCATGTACTCTGAGGGGTACATTCCCTTTGCGCAGGCATTTGCGCAGTTAAAGTGACTATTGCAATCCTTTGATGGTTACCATATTGTAGTGCGTAACCTCTGATTACGGTTGCGAGGTGGTCACCAGTTGCGACCGTTGACTTCTTGCGATTATTGACCATTGCATGCGTGCTCTATACGAGCTAACGCGGTACTGGTACAGTGCACTGCTTCATTATGAAGCGGTGCACTAGTGGAGAACCTTCGAGAATGTTTAATAACCCTTGGACAATCCAACAGCGAATACGGTTGTCGTCAGTGGCCCCATCAGTAGTGGGGTCCTCGTCTACATGCTCCTCATTGTCTTGATCTGACTCCTTCTTACACCAGTCAAACCCGCGCTCTACCTTCACCCATTCCTAGACATCCATCAGCGCCTTCCCCTTGCGCTTCCTCTCTGTTGTAGTGAAGGCAGATGACTTGGAAGGGCGCCTTGGCTTCTCATGCCATTTGGTGAGGGCCTCTGTCCAGTCGATATCGTATTCAAGTGGTGCTATTGTGTTTCCCAGTGTGCCTCTCACCCAGCGTCTTGGCGTGAGAATCGACGCTCGCACTCGACTGCCGATAGTGACATGACGGCTATAGCTTGCCACATTCGTATGATGTTCGGCCACCGCTTGAAACACCAACTCACAAGCACTGAAATATATATCAGCGGAGCGATAAGAAAGTATGGGAGTGACATGACTCAACACATAGTGTAGGAAACGTACCTGGTGGACTCAACAGCACCCATGAATATTTGCAGCCCTTGAAAAAACCACTTATTCTCATGGTCCGCCTTCATGATAGGCGTCCATGAGGCAAGCTCCTTAGCGGCTGCTCTCAAGTTCAAGACATCGAGCTTGTTGTCGAGGATGGCAATAAGTGGAGGCAATCTCGCACCTTGCACTCGCGAAACAACCGTTGCTTTGGCCACTTTAATGCGCAGAACATCTTCATTGGTGCCAACTTGCGGAGACCAGACTGGCGGAAGTTCAGCCTGTTAACACACTCCTATGCAAACTTCGTGCACAACTTCTCGCATTCCCCATAGTTGTTGTCATACACATGCCCGTTTAGCTTTCTCTCGTGTAGCACATACGCGCTAGTCATGGGCTGTCCTTCATTGTTGCCCACGAGCTGCGTTGGCGGGCCACCAATTTGGTGGCCTGCCAACGCTGCACTAGCGCGACTTGCCAACGCTGCAGCAGAGCGGCCTGCCAGCGTTGCATCCACAGGTAATTATATGCGCATGCGCGTGCACCTACTTCGCAGATGGTTGTAGACACTTATACACGACGTGCACTGTCGCGCATATTGCGCAGGTGCCAAGTCAGCCACATGCCGACGGTTGCGCCTGATAAGCCACGTCGTCTACGTGTTGCCACGCTGGTCGACCTTGCCACAGCAATCTCAACGACATTCACCTCTGCAGTGTTAAACTGTATTATGCTTGTAGGCTGTAGTGGGGTAGCCAATATGGGGTACAACCCCAACTAGGGTTTCATATTTGTACCCAAACTTCTGTTAGTTCATCCATTCTTGCCTAGTGATTCTAACATGGTATTCAGAGCAGGAGGTCCCTAGGACCTACCGATCGTTTTTAGGGCCCACCACCGCTCGCATGCGGTTACCACGCTACCCCGTTCCCTAGCCTCGTAGCGCCCTCGTGCGCCCTCGTTAGCGCCCTCGCGCGCACCCTCGTTAGCGCCCTCGCGCGCACCCACGTCAGCGCCCTCGCGCGCCCCTTCGTTAGCGCCCTCGCGCGCCCCTTTGCTAGCGCCCTCGCGCGCCCCTTGCTAGCGCCCTCGCGCGCCCCTCACTAGCGCCCTCGCGCGCCTCTCACTAGCGCCCTCGCGCGCCCCTCGCCGAGCCGCCCGCTCGCAGCCCGCCCGCCCGCTCGCTGCCCGCTTCGCGGCCCGCTCGCTACGCAGCCCGCCCGCCCGCTCGCTGCCCGCTTCGCGGCCCGCCCGCTTCGCAGCCCGCTCGCTCGCTGCCCGCTTCGCGGCCCGCCCGCTTCGCAGCCCGCTCGCTCGCTGCCCGCTTCGCGGCCCGCCACTTCGCAGCCCGCCCGCCCGCTCGCTGCCCGCTTCGCGGCCCGCCCGCCTCGCAGCCCGCTCGCCCCGCTGCCCGCTTCGCGGCCCGCCCACTTCGCAGCCCGCCCGCCCGCTCGCTGCCCACTTCGCGGCCCGCTCGCATCGCAGCCCGCTTGCCCCGCTGCCCGCTTCGCAGCCCGCCCCCCGCCCGCTGCTCGCTTTGCGGCCCGCCCGCCTCGCAGCGTCGCCCGCCCACCGTGCTGCCCGCTTGCAGCGCCGCCTGCCCGCCGCGCTGCCCGCTTTCCGGCCCGTCCGCCGCGCTGCCCGCTCGCAGCGTCGCCCTCCCGTCGCACTGACCGCTTGCAGCGCCGCCTGCCCGTAGCGCCAGCCTCGCCCGCTGCTCTCTATCCGTGCACAGTCGTCTTCCCCTGCTGCGGCAGCTTTCGTTACTCTGTCACACTGTCGCTATGGCTTCCATTCGCGTGCTGTCGTTCGATGCTGAGGGCCGCCCTGTGCGCTTCACCGCTTGGCTAGATGACCTGCAGCTGTTTCTCCTGAGCGATAGCAAGGAGCATGTGTCGCTCTATGACTACGCGTCTGGTGCTGCGCCTGCCCCTCCTGCCACAGCTGAGCTTAGTGTTCGTTCCCACTGGCAGACTCGTGACGCAGCTGCTCGCCTAGCCATTCGCAGTCACCTGCCGTTAGCTGAGCTAGAGCATTTTGGCGACTGCAAATCCGCTAAGGCCCTGTACGACGCTGTCGTCGCTCGCTACTCCTCGCCTGCCACAGCCGAGCTTAGCCGCCTCATGCTGCCGTACCTGTTCCCCGATCTGTCCACCTTTACTACAGTCGCCGATCTTATCACCCACCTTCGCACTAGTGATGCTCGCCTGCGTGCCGCCCTTCCCACCGAGTTCTGCACTAAGAACCCCCCTCCACTGTACTGGACACTCCACTTCATAGTCACCCGTCTCCCTGACACCCTCCGCTCAGTTCGAGACCACTTCCTTGCTCGCTGTCCCACTGAGCTCACAGTCGCCCTCCTAGAGGAGCACCTGCTCGCGGCCGAAAAGAGCATTGTAGCTGTCGGTGCTGCTCGTGGCGCTCCTCGCACCCCCATCTTTGAGGGGTGTTCTCCCTCTCCCCTCGCTCCCTCCTACGCTGCTGCTGTTGCTGTTGACTTCCTTGGTGCTGAGTCTGTTGGCGCTGCTTCTACTCCTGGTGGGAGGCGCCGCACCGGCAAGGGCAAGGGGGGCAAGGGTGGTGGTGGTGGCGCTGGGGGGGGAGGAGGTGGGGGAGGTGGGGGGGGAGGCGGTGCTGGAGGGAGCGGTGGCGGGAGCGCTGGTGGGAGTGGGGTCGGTGGTGGAGACGGGGGCGGCGGAGGGACCAGTGGCAGTAGTGGCGGCGGCGGCGGTGGCGGCGGTGGCGGTGGTGGCGGTGGTGGCGGTGGCGGTCGGAGCGGTGGCAGTGGTGGCGGCGGAGGTCGGAGTGGAGGCACTGGCTCTGGCCAGAGCTCCCAGCAGCAGCAGCGTCCCCAGACGACCCAGCAGCTTCGTGAGTGGCTTGCTCAGCGTGGGACGTCGGGGGCCAGTGCCCGCTGTTCTTATGTCATTCGCACAGGTGACCGCAAGGGACAGACGTGTGGGAGGTTCCACACCCCGTACCGCTGCTTCTCCCGCCTTGACGACGCTTGGCGTGAGGAGATGGGTGCGGATGTTGAGCGCCCCCGCTGGGCTGAGCTCATGAGGGCTGGTGTTGATGTCTTTGCTCTTGACTATGATGCTATTATTGCTGCCATGTATGCATTGACTGTTAGTGCCGAGGGAGACTGTTACTTGTGTGTGCCGCCTGACCCAGGTATAGAGCCCGCTGCCCTGGGTACTAGTGAGTCTGCTCTCTCTGGTATGGTGCCCCGTGTACTTGCTCCCTCCAGTGCTGTCCCGACTGGTTTCGAGTCTGCTCTCTCAGGTACAGCACCCACAGAGACTGCTCTCTCAGGTACCGCACCGGCTGAGGCCTGTCACACCTTCACCCTTGACTCAGGTGCTTCCCGTTGCTTCTTTCGTGACAGTACTGAGCTCACACCGCTCCCTGCACCGGTCCCAGTCTCCTTGGCTGACCCCTCTGGGGGCCCAGTCCTTGCCCAGTCCACCACTGTCCTCCCTTGTCCGGCGGTTCCGTCTGGCTCGTTGTCGGGTTTCCACCTCCCCTCGTTCTCGACGAACCTGGTGAGCAACGCTGTCCTCCAGGATCAGTGGGTTGACACCTTTACCCCTGGCGGACAGCGTGTGGCGATCTGCACGTGCTCCAGGACTGGCCGTCACCTGGCTACGTTCACCCGTCGGCCGGGGTCGAGTCTCTACACACTGACCACTGCGTCTCCCCAGGTAGCTGCTGTCGGTCAGGTGTCTGCGTCAGGTCTGGTGGCCCACGCCTGTGAGTGTCGTTCCCTGTCGCACCAGACTCTTCTCTGGCACCACCGCCTGGGTCACCCCTCCTTGCCACGCCTTCGTGGCATGCACCGTCGCCTCCTTGTGTCCGGTCTTCCCCGGTCCCTCCCTCCCCTACCTGCCTCGCCTGCGCCGCCCTGCCTTCCTTGCGTCGAGGGGCGGCAGCGCGCCGCTCCTCACTCCTCCTCGTTCCCCCCGACAGAGGCTCCTCTGGAGACCCTCCACCTGGACGTGTGGGGCCCAGCCCGCGTTCGTGGTCAGGGCGGTGAGCGGTATTTTTTGCTGGTTGTCGACGACTACTCGCGTTACACCACGGTCTTCCCCTTGCGCACCAAGGGTGAGGTCCCTGCTGTTCTGATCCCTTGGATCTGCACGGTTCGTCTCCAGCTCCGCCGCCGTTTCCGGACGGATCTTCCTGTCCTGCGTCTGCACTCTGACAGAGGTGGTGAGTTTTCCTCCGACCTCTTGAGGACCTTCTGTCAGGCGGAGGGCATCGAGCAGACCTTCACGCTTCCGGACTCCCCACAGCAGAATGGGGTTGCTGAGCGCCGCATTGGCCTGGTCATGGAGGTCGCTCGTACCTCCTTGGTCCACGCGGCGGCTCCCCATTTTCTGTGGCCGTTTGCTGTCCGGTACGCCGCGCATCAGCTCAACCTCTGGCCCCGTGTCTCCTTGCCGGAGACCTCGCCCACACTGCGTTGGACGGGGGAGGTTGGCGATGCGTCGCGCTTCCGGGTGTGGGGTGCTCGTGCCCTTGTCCGCGATACGTCCGCGGACAAGCTCTCCTCCCGCACGCTTCCCTGTGTCTTCCTTGGCTTTGTCCCTGACGCGCCTGGCTGGCAGTTTTACCACCCCACCTCGCGCCGGGTCTTCGCCTCTCAGGATGTCACCTTTGACGAGTCGGTCCCTTTTTACCGTCTCTTCCCCTACCGCACTGCCCCCCTCCCTCCCCCGCCGCTTTTCCTTGCTCCTGGTCCCCCTCCGGTAGACCCCCTTCCCCCTCAGGGTCCTGCTCCTTCAGGTGTCTCTCAGGTAGACCCTCCTCCCGTCGCTGAGCCTGTCGAGGTCACAGGTGACTCAGGTGCTGCTGCGGGTGGTGCTGCTGGGAGTGCTGAGCCTGGGGGTGCTGAGCCTGGGGGTGCTGAGCCTGGGGGTGCTGGGCCTGGGGGTGCTGGGGCTGCAGGTGCTGGGACTGAGGGTGCTGGAGCTGAGGGTACGGTGCCTGAGAGTACGGAGCCTGGGGGTGCTGCGCCTGGGGGTGCTGAGCCTGCGGGTGCGGGGCCTGGGAGTGCTGCGACTGGGGGTGCTGCGCCTGCGGGTACTGAGCCTGCGGGTACTGAGCCTGGGGGTGCTGCTACTGAGCCTACGGAGCCTCGGGTTACTGCGTCTGGGGGTGCTCCGGTTCGGGGTGCTGAGCAGTCTCTCACACCGCAGCAGCTTCGTGACTGGTACGTCCGACGCTTTCGTCGTCCTAGTGGCTCGGCTGGAGTTGGGGGTGCTGGAGCTGCTCGTCCTGGGGGTGCTCGTACTGGGGGTACTGGAGCTGCCGGGACTGGCTGTTCTGGGAGCACTGCGACTGGAGCTGCTGGAGCTGGGGACTCTGGCGCTGGCGGTGCTAGCGGAGTTGGAGCTGCCGACTCTGGGGGTGGCGCTGCTGCTGGTGCTGCGGACCCACCTGGTGGAGCTGCTACTGGTGCTGAGGAGTCGGACGGTGGAGCTGCTGCTGGAGCTGGGGACCCGGCCGGTGGAGCTGCTGCTGGTGCTGTGGACCCGGACGCTGGAGCTCCTACTGGTGCTGAGGACCCGGCCGCTGGAGTCCCTTCTGCTTCTGGAGACGCTGCGCGGCCGCGACCGTACTTCGTACCGCTCCTTCAGCAGGTTCTTGGGCAGGCTCCTCCTCCTTGTCCTCCTCCCTCCGTAGAGTGTCCTCCGCCTGTCCAGCCGCAGTCACAGTTACCGCCTGCCTCGCCTCTCCCTGCTCCCTCTCCTTATACTGGTCCCACAGGAGGTCTTACAGAGCGTCGTGAGCCTGAGTCTCGTCCCGGGCACTCACTACATGACTCTGCGTCCCTCTACTGCTCCTCGGCGTGTCCCTCTACCGTCTCCTCCTGCGTCCTCTTTGCCTGCCGTTCCGGACCCTGAGTCTGACCGGTATCGCGCTGAGCACCCTACAGTCACGCGTCTCCTCGCTACTGTTGTCACTGACCCTACCTTTGAGTCCTCGGCTGCGTCTGCTCTGGTCGCTGAGTTGGTTGACTTTGCTGCTGCCTGTCGTCTAGACTACGCTGCTAGCCTTGTTGCTGCGTCAGAGTCTGCGTCTGTCTGTCCTCCGTCCGTCGGGGGTGAGTGTGCTCTTGGCACGGACGTCCTTGAGGACAGGCAGGAGGACTTTGACTCTCTTGCGGCTGCTGTACCTCATCTCGTGGCCTGGTTGCTTGCCCCTGAGGGAGACCCGGATGCACTAGACATCCCCACTCCGCGCACTTACGCAGAGGCGATCTCGGGTCCCTACTCCTCTCAGTGGCAGACAGCCATGGACGCAGAGATGGCATCCTGGAAGTCCACAGGCACCTACGTCGACGAGGTTCCCCCTCCTGGGGCGAACATCGTCGATGGCATGTGGATTTTCAGGGTGAAGCGGCCGCCAGGTTCTCCGCCTGTCTTCAAGGCTCGTTACGTTGCTAGAGGCTTCAGTCAGCGTCAGGGGGTCGACTTCTTCCAGACCTTCTCCCCCACCCCGAAGATGACCACTCTTCGGGTTCTGCTGCACGTTGCTGCTCAGCGTGACTACGAGCTTCACTCTCTTGACTTCAGCACAGCGTTCCTGCAGGGCAGCCTGCACGAGGAGATCTGGCTGCGCCGCCCACCTGGCTTTACTGGGTCGTTTCCCCCTGGTACCCAGTGGAGTCTCCGCCGGCCAGTCTACGGTCTCCGCCAGGCGCCACGTGAGTGGCACGACACACTGAGGACTACTCTTGCGGCTCTTGGGTTCGCGCCGTCTACTGCTGACCCGTCGCTGTTTCTGCGCACAGACACGTCGCTGCCGCCGTTCTACATTCTCGTGTACGTCGACGACTTGGTCTTTGCTACTGCTGACACTGAGGCACTCGCTCGTGTGAAGTCGGAGCTGCAGAAGAGACACACCTGCACTGACCTGGGTGAACTGCGTAGCTACCTTGGCTTGCAGATCACCCGGGACAGAGCTCGCCGCACCATCACCCTGACTCAGTCACACATGGTGCAGCAGGTCCTTCAGCGCTTCGGCTTCCAGTTCTCCTCACCACAGGCCACACCTCTGGCTACCAGCCACTCGCTCTCAGCTCCACCTTCGGACGAGTCCGTAGAGCCGAGTGGCCCGTACCCAGAGCTTGTAGGCTGCCTCATGTACCTGATGACTTGCACGCGACCTGACCTCGCATACCCTCTTAGCATCCTTGCTCGTTACGTTGCGCCTGGGAGACACAGGCGAGAGCACTGGGAGGCTGCTAAGAGGGTGCTGCGTTACCTGTGCAGTACATCAGGCATGGGGCTGGTGCTTGGAGGACGCGACAGAGTTGTCCTCACTGGTCACTCGGACGCCTCTTGGGTGGACGACCTGGCTACGCAGCGGTCGTCACAAGGTTACACCTTCAGCCTTGGCTCAGGTTCTGTCTCGTGGCGGTCCACCCGCTCTTCCTCTGTTCTCAGCTCTAGTTGTGAGGCTGAGATCTACGCCACAGCCATGGCTGCACAGGAGTTACGCTGGCTCACCTACCTGCTGACTGACTTGGGAGAGCGGCCTAGTTCTCCTCCAGTTCTGTACGGTGACAACAAGGCGGCTCTTGCCTTGTGTCAGGAGCACAGACTGGAGCACAGGACGAAGCACATTGCTCTTCGCTACTTTCTTGCTCGAGAGCTTCAGCAGCGCGGTCAGCTTCGGCTTGTGTACGTGGACTCGAAGGCCAACACTGCTGATATCTTCACCAAGGCGCTCCCGCCTAGTGATCATCAGCGGCACTGTACTTCTTTAGGCCTTGTGTCCACGTTTCCTCACTTGCTCACTGCTTGACATTCTTTGTACTGTACTTTATATATATCTTGTTGCTTGCTTGCTAGGTTTTGATCACTGTGTTGCTTGTCTTGTACTATATCTAGCACTGCATGTGAACTGGCCTTGTGGCCTTTACTTGTGCTCGGAGTGTGGTGACGTTGTGATCCACCCTGGGCTTTGTTTTGCTTTGCTGGACTGGTCTTGTGACCCTTTGTTCTCCCCCACTTTGCCTATGGGGGTGTGTTAAACTGTATTATGCTTGTAGGCTGTAGTGGGGTAGCCAATATGGGGTACAACCCCAACTAGGGTTTCATATTTGTACCCAAACTTCTGTTAGTTCATCCATTCTTGCCTAGTGATTCTAACATGCAGAACCCCTGTAGAACCTCGCCGAGAGGGTAACTCGGTCGACCGGGTAAAGTCTATGGCGACCCTATAGGTCGATGACCTCTGTGGTTGTAGGTCAACGACCTTCGTCATCGTAGGTCGACAACCTTTGTTGTCGACCACCATCGGTGCCCACCCTGGTCGACTGACACCTTCGTCAACCACCCAGGTTGGCTACTGCCATTGAACTCCCAACGTTGACGGCTGCTTTATCGACCACCCTCGTCGACCACCCTCCTCGACGATGTGACAGTGCTCCTGACCAGGTCGACCAACTTCGTCGACCTACACGCCCAGGCTGGCATCGACCTCCGCGGACAGCCGGCTGTACCTCCCAGACACTCGACCACACAGTCGGTGTCACCTAATATAGATGGTCGGCTGCACCTCCCGCACACCCGACCACGAAGTCGGCTCCGCCCAAGCAAGGACGGGGCCAACTTCCGTCAACACTCCCCTACGGCGCTCGCGCTTGGGCAACCCACGCACCAGGGCCACCCAGGATACAAGGGATAGAACACATGGGGAAACTCGTCGGCGTGCACCCAACACACAGCACGCCGGTCACCGCACCAGCCATGCAAAAGGGCACGGCACATACTGCTGCACGTCCTCATCACCGTCGCCGACGTCGCCGAGATGCATTTTCTCGATTGCAACGGAGCACCGGTTGAAGGCAGGAAATTGCAGCGCCTTCGTCGAGAAGTCGGCCCGCTACTAACTGCTCTTCACCATGCTCAACCACACTCAACCGCACTCAACCGCACTTGACCACACTCACCGCATTCAACCGCACTTGACCGCACTTGGCAGCTGCAGCCCCACGCGTCCCTGCTGTCTCTCCCACACGCCTCCTGCTATAGGCGTTTCTCATGGTGGCTGGCAGCCGCAGTCACCTCTTCGAGCGAGTCTTTAGCTCCTAGCCTAGTCGTTCCTCGTGTTTCTAGGGTTCGCATTCTAGCTCCTTTCGCCACCCTCTTCACTAGTTTCTAGGCTAGCCTCCACACCACGTTTGGGTGTCCGCCTGTTACTAGCTCTTGCTGCTCTCACACCCCTTTGGCTTGTGCCATGACGTTCACTAGAGTTCTGTAGCAGCAAGGCCAGCCGCAGTGGCAGCAGCCGCAGCACTCCAGGCAATGGGGACTGCTTGGTCTGAGGAATGTCGGCCCCAGCAGCAGTACATCCAGATGGACGGCTCGCCGCGGTGGTCGCGATGTCGGCCCATGCCAATACAAGATTCTGACTGGCTCTGGCGCTGGCACTACCTGCTTGCACCCTGACCACTCCGCGTCCCGCTGCTACCGCCGCCTTGACGACCTCTACCATGAGCGTTTTGGGCCTTACTCGCTGCTTCCTCACTGGCCTACTCTGTCTCGCCACAGTTACAATATTTATTCTATGTCTTTGTGTGAAGCTTCTACTGCCATACTTGTTGACAACTCTAGTACAGTTGATTTGCGTGTGCCTAGCTTATGACCTCGTCCGGATGCTAGTGTAGGTGTTTGTGTATTTACTAGCCCATGTGTACTTGCGACTGACTCGTCGCTTTCCTTCATGCTAGAATCTTGCGCGTCTCAGTGCTTCTTCCGCGATCACACCACTGTCAAACCACTTTCTGTTCCAATCATAGTTGCCCTCGCTGATCCTACTTCTGGACCAGAAGTCGCTCGCAGTTCTACCACCCTCCCATGCCTAGCTGTCCCCTCTAGTGTCCTCACTGGTCTCTACATCCCCTCGTTCTCTCGGAACTTGGTGGGTGTTGGACATGTTCAGGATCGTGGGATCACAGTCACGTTTCCTGCGCACGGGACGACTGCGATCTGTACGGACGCTTCCACGGGGGTAGTTCCTGCCACGTTCATCAGAGAGCCCCACTCGGGTCTTTTTGTTCTGCACACTGCGCCCCCCAGCTAGCTGCATCTGGTCAGGTAGCTGCGTCCGGTCAGGTCGCTGCGTCGTGCTTTTGTCGATCACTCTCCCACCCAATAGTCTTGTGGCACCACCGTTTTGGTCACCCATCCATCCCACGACTACGTAGCATATCAAGTCAGGGTCTTTTCTCCGGTCTCCCGCGCCTCTTCGCGTCGCTCCCTCATTTGCCAGCACTGCCATGCACTCCTTGCATCAAGGGTCGGCTGCGCGCCACCCCTCACTCCTCCTCCCTTCGTCCGGCCACCGAGCCCTTTGAGACTCTCCACTTGGATGTCAGGGGCCCCGCCCCTCGCCCTGGGCCCGAGAGGGAGTGCTTCTTTCTAGTGGCCGTTGACGACTACTCGCGCTACACCACCATGTTCCCCCTGGCGAAGAAGTCCAACGTCGGACTTCTTCGCTGATCAGGTGGTTGTTGGCCACTGAGACCACTTGTGGCCGTCGTGTCATTTGTCTTCACTTTGACCATGGGGGTGAGTTCCGCTCCGATGTTCTTGTTGGATTCTGGAACGAGCAGGGCATCACTCAGTGTTAGACGCTTCCAGAGTCCCCACAGAAGAATAGGGTTGCTGAGCGCCGCATAGGCTTGGTCATGGAGATCGCCACTCCGTACCTCCATGATCCACGCCTGTGCGCCCCATTTCCTGTGGCCCTATGCGGTTTGCTACGCCGCCCACCAGCTGAACCTCTGGCCTCGTGACTCACAGCCAGGGGCTTCACCGACCAGTCTTTGGACTGGGTCCCCTGGTGTCGCATCAGATTTTCGTGTCTGGGGCTGCCTTGCGCTTGTCCGCGACACCTCTGCGGACAAGCTCTCGGCTCGTGCCCTTTCCTGTATCTTCCTTGGTTTCCAAGTGGGCTCCTCTGACTACACCTTTTACCACCCGCCCCTCCATCAGATCCTCGACTCTCGCGACGTCCCATTTGACGAGTCTGTGTTATACTACCCTCGATACCTTTGTCGAGGTCTCCCATTTCCCCCCCCCGCCCCCTCCCCTTATCCTTGCCCCCACCCCTCCTCCTGCTCCCACTCCTCCCATAAACCTGCCCCCACCTGGTCTTGCCCCATCGGTTGCACGTCAAGTGCCGTCTCCTTTCCCAAAGTTGTCTTCATAGTCACTGCAGCAGCCTTCGGCACTTCCGCGACAGGTTGCTGTAGACTCTGGAGGCGTTGGTGTTGGAGGCGCGAGCACTGAAGGTGCTAGTTTTGCGGGTGTTGGAGTTGAGGGTACTGGCACCGGAGGTGCTAGTTCTGGGGGTGCTGGAGCTGAGGGTACTGGCACTGGAGGTGCTAGTTTGGGGGGTGCTAGAGCTGGAGGCGCTGACACTTGGGGTGCTGGAGATGTCGGTGCTGGCGCTGGGGGTGCCAGTTCTGGAGGCACTGGTTATAGGGTTGCTGGAGTCGTCGGTATTGGCACAGGAGGTGCTAATTTTGCGGAAGCTCGAGCTAGAGGCGCTGCTTCTGCGACACCTACTCCTCCTCCCCACTGCTACCCTACACGTTTCCAAGAGCTTCGTTGACTTGAGTGTGAGGAGCAGGAGAGGAGGGAGCAGGAGAATATGGAGATGGAGTAGCAAAAGCGGGAGCTGCAGCAGCGAGAGTAGCAGCAGCAGGAGGGGGAGCAGCTGCAGCGGCAACAGCAGCAGCAACAGCAGTAGCAGCTGCAGCAGCCACCTTGTCTCCACCTATAAGTGGCCTTTGGGCCCTTGGTCTTCCTTCCCTTCTTCCATACCGCTCAATGTCTCCTCCTGTCTATGGTTCTACGTTTACCCCCCCGGGACCCGTCTCCGGCTGTTTTCCCTCCTCGGTCTTAGTCGCCTCCTCTTCTTGTCCCCCACACTTAGGCCACTCAGTTTTCTCCTCGAGCTCGTCCCTCATCCCCAGTGACCGACCTCCGCTCAATCCTGTTTCGTTCTAGTCCTCTTCGTTCACCTTCTCAGTCTGTTCTCCCGTCCCCTCCTGAGTCGTCCCTTACAACCTCCTCCTCTCACCCTATCACTGACTACTACCGTGCCGATCATCCTGTTGTCACCCGTGTTCTCCCCTCGCTCATCACTGACCCTCGTGCCTCTTCGTCATCTGTCTTGGCTCTTGCTACCGCTGTCGATGACTTTGTCGGCACCCGCCGCCTTGACTATGCTGCTGCTCCTCCTAACCGTCTTCTGTCCGCGAGGAGTGAGTCTTGCCTTGGCTGTGACGTCCTAGAGGATAGACAGTTTGAGCTGGAGTTCTTGGCAGCCGCTTCTCCCCATCTCCGTGCCATGCTGTTAGCCCCCGAAGGATACCCTGACGCCCTTGACATACTGACTCCTCACAAGTACCATGAGGCAGTGTCAGGGCAGTGGGCCTTTCAGTGGATAGCGGCCATGGAGGCAAAGATGACGTCTTGGAGATCCACAGGCACGTACGTCGACGCAGTTCCCCCGCTTGGGCGAACGTAGTCGATGGCATGTGGATCTTCAAGGTGAAGCGGCCGTTTGTATCACCACCTCTCTTCAAGGTGCGCTACGTGGCTAGGGGCTTCATCAGCGTGAGGGAGTTGATTTCTTCCAGACCTTTGCCCCGAATACAAAGATGATTACTCTTCGAGTGTTACTTCACGTTGCAGCACAGCGGGACTACAAGCCGCACTCCCTCGACTTCTCCACTGCCTTTCCCCAGGGCTGCCTACATGAGAAGATCTGGCTGTGTCGTCCTCTTTGCTTCACTGGCACTTTCCCTCATAGGATTTAGTGGAGTATGCGACGACTTGTCTAATGTCTCTGTCAGGCACCCCGTGAGTGGCACGACATGCTACGCACGACTCTTGCTGACATCGGGTTCCGTCCTTCGTCCGCCGACCCGTCATTGTTGTTCGCACTGGTTCTTCTCTATGCCGAAAACCTTGTCTTCACTTCACCAGACAGGGTCGCTCTGGTGAGCGACCGAGCTCTGCACCGACCTTGTTTGCTGACAACAAGGCAATGAACCCCTTGTGTCGAGAGGCTCGACTTAAGAGCAGAGTAAAGCACATCGACTTGAAGTAATTTTTCTTGCAAGAGTTGCAGCGACGCGGCCAGGCACGCTTGGACTTCGTGGAGTCAGAGGCCAACACTGCAGACATCTTCACAAAGGCTCTACCGCCTTGTCTGCAGCCAGGCCTTGTCGAGGCAGGCCCTCGGTCTCTTGTTCTTTGCACTATTTGTACTTGTATTTATATATACTTGAGAATTCTTGAACTGGCCTTGTGGCCACTTGCTTGTGATCAGACTAAATGGTGACTTAGTGATCCACCTTGAGCTTTGTCTTGTTGCTTTACTTGACTGGTCTTGTGACCATTTGTTTGCTCTGCTTTCTTAGATGCCACTCACTTAGTCTATGGGAGTGTCAAACTATGTTATATGGTTTATATAGGCTGTACTGAGGCTCATCCGAGAGGGTATACAAAATACTCTCAACACCACTTTATACCCCTCCCCCCTAACCCTAATGTATGACTATTCCCATTACCTACCTAAATCCCTTAGTTTTAAGACAAAGTACGCACGCAAATGTATATGTGTACTTCGATAGATTTGGCGAGGGCGGCAAGATATTTGGCATATGAAATGGGAACGCTTGATCGGCACGAATGTCAGAGACTTCCAAACGTCGACATGGTTTACTGAAAGGCTTAAATTAGCTGCTTATGGTACATGCTAAGAAAAGCCTGGCTGATATACTCTATTTTTAAGCTACAACAAATATCAATAGGCTATTGGATGTGAGGCCCTTCCATTTACTGAACTTTGACATCAGGAATCCGATGCACAAGATTCCCCCAATGAGGCCATCTGCCAAGACCCTACAAGCAAGTCTTTTCCTTTGCCTTGCCCTTTTCCTTTTCCTTTTCCTTTGCCTTTTCCTTTTTCAGCCTTTTTTGCCTTTTTCCTTTGCCTTTTCCTTTTTCATTTTTTTTTTTTGCGAAGCTGATTGTCGTCGAGCTCTGTCATTGGACACAAACAGCCCCCTAGATTCATTTTGGAGCATGCTGATCGATCAGTGTCCACCCTTGTAACTCTGTGTACCAGCGTCCTCCCTTGTTGTAACTCTTTGGGTCAACGTCCTCCCATGATTCAGCTAGTGCTATAATTTTTCACTGATCACTTAGTGTGACTAGCAAAAAAAAGGCTACAATTGCATATAAAATATATATTAATGATCCAGCAGAGTTCCCACATATCCAAATCTAAGTCTGAGCTGACAGCTTTTATAGGTGCATGCATAACTACATCATTATCATTTATAGCCGCCTTCCTAGCCCTGGATGGCTCCTTGTGTCTTGTGGCGGTTGCGGTGAAGGGCCGGCGCTTCTTGTAGCCGCGCAAAATCTCAACAACTGCTGGCAAATCTAGCTGATAGTCCAACAAGGACATGCATAAAAGATCACTAAGCCTACAATCCTAAATACTCCCTATGGTTCCACGCCTTGATTAGGTTATGTCGATAGAAGCCCCTCTCACATTCAACAGCGCTGAGAGGCACAATTGCAACCGCCACCCACAGTCTAGTGAGGTTGGGGTAAGACTGCTTCCTGTCAGGGGTTTTCAGAATGGCAGTCAATCCAAAGAAACATTTTCTTACGCTTAGGAGCTCTGGCCAGGATCGGGCACAAAGTCCTCAGCTCCTTTACACCCTATCTTTGACTCATCGTTTATCAGGGGGATTAATGTTGTCCAGGATTATAATGACAGGTCGAGATTGCAAGGTTAACAAGAAGTAATCAGGAAGTATCCCGGGGGAGTCATCAGCATGGAACAGACTCACTAGTGACATCAGCCACTCTAGACACTGAGCTTCCGTGAATGCCTCCCCTATTTTTGGCCACAAGTCTGGGGTAAATAGTCTCACGCCAGATAGCGAGTCGAGGTCAACGCGTTGTGATTGCAAATTCTTGTCTAGAATCTCTACCATGTCAGTGTAGAGCACTACGCGTGTACCATGATGGCCTGGTCCGGGATACTACGCGATCGAGCGCTCATGGAGGTCGAAGGTACACCAGTTCATGTTGCCGACGCCTCTTGCACCGCCATCTGCGGAGACCCTGAAGGTCCGTGCTTGACGATGATCCTTTAAAGCCTTTCGTTTTCCCCCTTCCCAAATCATCACCATAGTCAACGTACTTGCTCTACACGAGAGCAGCAGTGCCCACAATCTGCTCATTCTCCTGCCACACACAGAAGGAAGAGTGTATTCAATATTATGTAATAGAAGCTTGCATACACAATTAGCTTTAAATTTTGACTTACTTTGCGCTGCTGAAAAACTTTGGAGAGGACGTTCAGCAGCTCAAGAATGTCGCCAAGAAACATGAGTAGGAACTGGAAGCGTTATGATGTGATGAGCTCAGGGTCCTCGCTATCATACATTTTTGTCTGTTATTCTGAGTTTCCAGACGTTTGTTTGTTTGTTTTTTTTTTTTTTTCCAGTTTATCTGATTTTCCAGAAATGGGATATTACCTTTATCTGATTGATGAGAAATTATTTCTTGTTTTGATCTGATTCATCAAACTGTATTCTATGTTTCGTTTGAAACCGAAACATACTAGACTACGGGAATTTCCGAGAGAACATATTGTGAGAGGGCGAATCTGATTTCAGGGACGAATCTGTTGTGCTGTGACAGGGCGAATCTTATGTGTCAGGGAGAGTTTTGCGGTGATTGGTCAATTCTGTTGTGCTCTGATGTGCGAATCTGCCATGTGTGGGCGAATTTGCTGTGACAGCGCCAATCTGCTCCGACCAGTCAAAGTCCGAATCACCAATCAAGTCATCATCGAGAAATTTGAAACTAAAACTTACAAGCGCCTTTTTCGATTGGTCAAACATGATTTTTTAGAATATCTGATACTTCAGGCACACGAGAAAAAAATCTCTGATGCGTTAGACGGGCCCTTCGTGCTCGTCTGATACATCAAGCCCCAAAAAATCATAGCGAGGACCCTGGATGAGCTGTTACTGTTTCTTGTACTTCCACTTGGACAACATGACAACGATGACGGAGAGGACTTATACGAAGCGCGCAATTGCATCACCCCTCGACAACCAACGAATGTTGCGAATTCCTTGAACCTCGAGGTTAATAGCAGTGAAATCCTCATGCAGCCCCAAAAAGCATTGATGGAATAGGAGGTGGGTGTGAGAGAGGAAGTGGGTGGGAGAGAGGGGGGGGGGGGGGTGAAAGAGGAGCGGGCGGGCGTGGGGGAGGAGCGGGCGGGCGTGGGGGAGGAGCGGGCGGGTGTGGGGGAGGAGCGGGCGGGAGTGGGGGAGGAGCGGGCGGGCATGATGGAGGAGCGCAGGGCCAGCCATCCCCCACTGCACACGGAGCCAGCAAGCTCGCAAAGAGCTAAGCAAAGGACCTGCCCGTGCTCAAAGAGAGGGCACGCAAGTCTAGTCCAGACATAAGTATAAACTCACCTCGATGGTATACGACCAACCGATCGATGCTTTGTTTTGCGTGAATTTAAAAAAATCCTCCATGGACCTCGGAATGATCTCCCGAGAATCTTCGTTGATTAGGTGGTCGAACATAGAGAACGTTGTTGGGTGCAAATACTTAATTTGCACGTCAACCTACCAACTATTTGAAGACAGTGAAGGAAAATTGGGTGTTGTTATGTAAAGGTAATTTTGTGATGTGCATTTCATTTTGCATTTTGTGTGTGTTCTGTGCGCATTTATTTTTGCATTTTGTGTGTTTCATTTTCATTCGTAATTGCATTTTGTGTTAGTGCAGTTTTATTTGTGTTTTCACTGTTCTCATGAAGCGCTCAAATGAGGCTCACATGATGCGCTCAAATGAAAGCTCTCATGAAGCGCTCAAATGAGGCTCCCATGACGCGCTCAAATGAAGCTCTCATGAAACTCCAATGAAATGAGCTTCCCATGAAACTCCCATTTGCTTGTAATGTCTAATGCGTGACTCATGTGAGCAAGTGGTGTACTGTGGGTTTTTTTTTTCGGGCTCGATTGTTTGACTAGTCAATGGAGGGAGCCTTGACTTTCGTGCTGGTCAAGCACGCGAAATCTTGACCGCGCGTGTGGTCTTGATTTCGCGTGTGGACCCTAAGGGCTCGAGCGTGTCCTTGCGCACTGTTGCGAGCGTGGCAGGTCCCACAGACAAATCTTGATAGCTCCGTTAAACTCCTGCAATAGCGTTCAAGTGGAATGAAATCTGATTCTTGATATTCAACAACATTGCTTTGTTGTCGAGCTTCTTGTTTCGCTTCTCCAGCTCTTGATTCAGCTGAACCACCTCTCGGCTCCAGCTTAGCCCTCAACAGTAGAATTTCAGCTGACTAGTCCACCTTCTTCCACTTCCCCACCACCATCACCTTCGCCAGCCAGCCCCCATTACACATCAAGCAAAGAGCATAAGCACAGGGCCAGCCTGTGCTCAAAGAGAGCGCGCGCAAGTCTAGTCCAGACATAAGTATAAATTAACCTCGATGGTATACGACCAACCGATTGATGGTTTATTTTGCGTGAATTTAAACAAATCCTCCATATACCTTGGAATGATCTCCTGAGAATTTCCGTTGATTGCGGGGTCGAACATAGAGAAAGTCTTGCTTGACCCGCTCGGGCAAAGGTAAACACGCAAACTTGAATCAACAAGATAGATAAATAAACAGCTAAACATAGAACATAATTTATCACATTACTTTGAAACAGTCAATGACGCTTCATGATAAACTCTCATACATAAAGATGAAACAGTGAATTAAGCTGACAAGAAAGGAGGTGACAAGAGAAATATTTCATACCTTGAATCGAGATTTTGTGGCCCTAAAAAAAATGTGCAGAAGGTGGAGCATTTTCCTTACTGGGAGAGCGAACACAAGAACAAACCTTGACAGCTCCTTTCAACTCTTGCAATAATGATCGTCTGGAATGAATTCCGATTCTTCAAATTCAATCTCATTGCTTCGTTGCCTAACTTTTTGTTTCGCGTCATCCAGCTTAGCCCTTGATTAAACTGAACCACGTCATCCAGCTTAGCCCTCAACAATAGAATTTCAGTTGACTAGTCCACATTCTTCCACTTCCCCACAACCATCACCTTCGCGGGTCATGAAAGCGAGGTGGATGTCTTTGCCTATAGTGATCTCAAATGTTATCCAACATTCAATACCAATCTCACAACCCCTTTAGGAGTGAAGTGTACAACTTCGAGGTGAGCAGTGTACAGACAAAAAATGTTCTCCGTAGTCATTCGCCCCAACGAGGACCTTCGTTCCAATTTCACCAGGGATGACCCTTCGATTGCTGCCATGGGATAACGCAAAACAAGATGTGTTTTTTTAAATTACGTATTTCGAAAGCGCAGCTGCCTGTAACGCAGATTTTGGCATCGTCGAAGCGCGCTAAACGCCCTTGTCTAACTACAAATCGTGGGTTAGAGCTCATTTCCCTCCACCCACGTCTCTCATTTTTCAAACGGCTCTTGCAACTCTCAGTTTTCCGAGCTCATTTCTCTTTTTCTGTTCAAACTAACGAGAACTCGCTCGCTTCCCAGAGGCATTTCCCTTTCTACTTTAATAGCGGACATTCTCAACCACAATCGTTTGACAATGGCTGACACGCCGACACTTAACTGGGCACATAACACCATTGTCAATGACCCGATTAATACCGTCGTCGACCGCAACGCCCGCAAAACGTCGGGCGATCGCCGCAACAAGCGCCGGGCAGACGGCGAAACGTCCGCCCCTACCGCCGTGGATGTGCTGCTGGGCGTTCTCGAAGTCAACAAAAACACCGAGCAGCACCCCCAGCACCCTTCGGCACCTGTGGCACCAGTGGCGCCAGTGGCGCCAGTGGCGAACGTGGCGGCATACGCCTTTGACGCGAACCACGCGCCAGCGGAACACGCGGCCCACAAGTCATCGCGTCAGCGCCAGAGGCGCTGCACAGGTGCTTCGTCTGACGCGACAACTGACCCGGGCTTGACCGAGGCGTTGACCCTGGACCAAGTCAAGGCGTTGCTGTCCCTGTTACAGCAGACACTCGTCAGCGCAACTGCAGCCGAAACTACACAGCCGACGGCGTCTGCATCTGCTAAAAAAAAAATACGAAAAAGGAGAAAGGTTCGGAAGGAACATCAACGCGTCGCCACAACAAGGAGATGTTCACCTGTGCTCCCAAAGCTGCTGCAGCTGACAACAACTCCGACGAATCAGATGACGATGCTGGTGAGGCTCCGATCAACGCAGCACAATTTACCTCTATGGAACATCTCCCCTTCCTCCCTTCCACTAACGCCAGTCCTTCGACCCGCTCGTGCGAGCGAAAGCGGAGCCCCTGGAGTACCTGCGAGCTTACCTAAAGCATGCAGAGTACAAGCTGCAGCACGGCGACACTGCGGGCAGTCTCGAGATTGTCGTGAACGGACTCAACTACATTTCGGAACGCTACGAGATGCTCCAAGTCGAAGACGCCACCGATGATCGTGTGGCGAAGCATTTCAAGATGTACCAGCAGAAAAGTCTCCTCATCTCTTGCCCGTTCAAGCAAGTGATTGCGGATTTGGCGGCGATGGATCGTGCGGAGAATGCACGAGCCCACCGCACCGGAGGTCGCGGGCCCGCGCCATTCACTCCAAAGCATGGGCCAACCACGGGTGGAAATCATGGCTTCCGGGGGTCGTGTTTCCGTTGCGGCCAGCCGGGTCACGTGGCAAGTGGCAGCCCGCGGAACGAGAACGGTGGCCAAGGACCCGCACCCGTGGTGTAGGGGCGGGCCTTGAGCGATTGCGCAATAGTGCGCGTGGCACGGTGCACGTCACGTGCGTTGACCATGGGCAGCCCATAGGGGTTTGCGGTAGAAATTGGCCGGCCCTAGTTAGGGGAGGTGATAGGCTATAGGCCTAGGATGAGGGAAAGGGAATTAAATGCCCTTCGGTCCCATGTATGCGCCCAACGTGGCGAGAAGGAATGCATGCTAGGATGCATGGCAATATGTAGCCCGTCTCTTAAAAGGGCAATTTAATAATAAGGGTACTTTCTGATCTTGTTCCATGGACCAAAAAAAAAAAAACAAACAATCGCAAGACAATGCGAGAGGACTCGCTCCGGCGCCCCAAGGCCCTTACAAAAAAAAAAAAAAAAAAACACACACACACACACACACACACACCCACACACACACACACACACACACATCCTATAGGGGTATCACACTTAACGACCATGGGCTACAATTGTGTTTACGGGCTGGTCAAACGCGTTCACAAGCACACTCCGTTGCAAGCGCTGACTCTTCATGCATGAAGGCCTTGGATTAAATGCTTAAGGTCCTTATTTGTGTGCTCTGCTCCATTGGCATGCCGCGAATATGCAGAAGCAATGCAACACGAGGTGACAGGCGACGACGACCCGTATGAATTTGCCGTCACAGACAAGTCCGTCATGCAAATGCGCGGGCGGCTTCGAGCAACCTTTGCATGGTGGAGCTCGTGGTGCCCAAGTAGCCTCATCCTCTCGGTCATCGCCAATGGCTACTGGCTACCATGGAGACACAACCCACCATGGCCCTTTAGAGATCGCAACCACCTCGGAGCATACACACACGCTGCGTTCACACGCACTGCCATCCGCGAACTTACGGAGACCGGTGCGGCTGTAGTCACCCCGGCATCAGAGCTCACATGCATAAGCCCTCTCAATGCGGTCGAGCAACGAGACAAATGCAGACTTATTCTCGACCTGAGGAAAGTGAACGCACACCTACTCATTGCCAAATTCAAGTACGAAGGTCTAAGTCGCGTTGTCGACCTCGCACGCGCAGGCGATTAGATGTTCTCCATCGACCTCAAATTCGGCTATCATCACGTCGACATACACCACTCTTGTTGGACATTCCTTGGCTTCGAATTTTAAGGATGTACATACTCTTTTCGCTCATTGCCTTTTGGCCTCGCACCATTTGTTTTCACACAGCTCATAAAACAACTAGCCAGGCGTTGGCGCGAACAAGGCGTTCGAGTAATACCTTACGTGGACGACTCATGCTTTTATGCACGTCCAAGGCCCATGCACAAGCAACATGCAAGATGATAATCTTCGACCTCAAGATGGCGGGCTTGGTGGTCAATGCAAAAAAATCGCAGCTGTCACCGTCATAACACCTACGATTTCTGGGCGTCGAGCTGGACACCAGCTCCAGACAATTCTCCATTGGCACCGATCGGTGAGCATTGCTTCACACACACCTTCGAAACCTGCTGAGCGCAAGCAAAGCACGCCGACAGGTTCCAGTCCGGCACCTGGTCAGAATCACTGGCACACTCGCATCAATGGCGGTCGCGCTAGGCGCCACGACTCGTGCATTTAGCCACGCCATGCTACAAGCGATCAACAAGGCGTCATCCTGGGGAAGGAGCGTAGGCATATCCCTACCGGTTGCAGAGGAGCTACACTTCTGGCTCGAGGAGTTTGACAAATTTAATGGCGCACCATTCCACGTCCGGAATAGTTACAATGTAGTGATTCACGTGGACGCCAGTTCCCACAGTTGGGGTGCTACTTTGTTCACCTTCCCTGGCGAACTTGAAGAGGCTAGTGCAACCATGCCAGAACCACTGCAAGCAACGTCCAGCACGCGCGGGAGATCGAAGGCGTCCATTAGGCCTTTTCGGACGTACGCGAACGAAGTCCAGCAAAAACACGTGCTCGTTACGGTGGACAACCAAGGGGTCTTCTTCATCCTTCGCAAAGGTGGTTCTCGCACCCCCGACTTGACCACTGCTTGCAAGGACATCATCCGCATCTGCATGGAGCTCGGCACTTGTCTAATCGTTGAATGGATCCCGCGCGAGCTCAACTCCCATGCTGACGAGCTGTAAAAAATGATAGACCATGACGACTACTCCTTGAAGCTACCATGGTTCCGCATCCTCGATCGCCGTTGGAGACCCCACTCAATTGACCTCTTTGCAAGCTCACACAACTCGCATCTGCCATGATTCTGCTCAAAGATCCCCCACCCAGAGGCCACTGCGATTGATGCATTCTCATTTTCATGGACAACCGAGAATGGCTTCGCGCTCCCACCACCCTAGTTGATCCCAGCAGTCATCTGTCACGCACAACGCAATCGCGCATCATTCACCCTCATTGTCCCGCACTGGACAGGGGCAAACTGGTGGCAACTCCTACAACCTTCACCACCCAACTGGGCCCCTCACATCCTCGCGCACATTCCCTTAACGCACGGAAGCCAATGCTTAGCACCAGGAACGCACCGCACTGCTTTCTCAGGCACAGGACTACCTCATAGCACAATTATGGCACTATGTGTGGTCTTCAACTAACCTACCCTGTACCCCTTCGCGCAGACCTGTTGCCAAAGCTACAAGTCCACCTTCTAAAGATGCTCACACAGTCTCGCGCCGACTCAACGATCCGAACATACGAGCCATACTGGGTCAAGTTTCGAGCTTTTTGCGCCAAGGTGAACCTCGCATTCCTCCCCACCTCAGACATGACCCTTGCGCTATACTTGGTGTACGCTATCCAACACAAAGCTACACTGTCTGTGGTACAACTCACATGCTCAGCCGTGAGCTTCGCACACCGCATGACCGGGAGCACATGCACAACGACCGGACCATTCACCACTGAAGTACGTGACTTTGCAAAACGACACTATCATCACCCCACGCGTATAAAAGAGACCGTCTCGCTGGAACAAGTCCGTGACATGTCGGCGAGCTACCTGCAATCCGACAACCCCGGGGAATTCCAGAAGGGGTTAATCCCCATCCGCATGTATGCTGGATTCCTACGATATTCGGACCTCACCGCCATCAAATGGAGGTCATGTGGATCCTAATTCCGTACTCCAAGACAGACCAAGTGGAGAGGGGCACATGGATACCCATCGCTGCAACTCATGATCCCTTCTGCCCTGTCCGCTGCACCCGACGGCTCATGCATCTTGCGAGATACGATTAGCAGTCCGTGGGGCCTCTGATTCATGTCTTTGGACACGGTTCAACCCAAGGTGGCCAAGCAAGGTCACCATCGTACCCGATGATCCACAACTGGTGCAAAGAAGCCTTCGGGAAGATCGGATCAGGGGAACAGCAGCTGGGCACTCACTCCTTTCGCAAAGGGGCAGCAACTACTACGGCAAATACTGGCATGCCGGACAAGATCTTCAAACGGCTGGGAAGAAGGCGCAGCGACACAGCAAAGGAGATGTACGTCACGCCAAGCGCCGAACACTTCATCAGCGCCTCCCGCCAGTTGCAAGACATGACCTACGCCCCGTCTTCGACTCAGCACGAAGAGGCACTCACTCGTCATCGAAAGCCCCCGTTGCCCATGTCTGAGGGACCCCAGTTGAAATGAGAACGATGCCAAATGATAAGAATAAGAAAGAAAGCTTTCTAAATGCATGTGTTTGATTAAATAATTTTTCAAACTCTCCATTTGTGTACCTGTAAGAGTCACGTGCTCACTCTACTATAAAAACACAAATAAGTAGGAATAATTGAAAGGTGGCATTGAGCAATTGAACAAACTAGTGCTGCAAATGGCACTGCCAATGATAGATTGCATTGAAACTTACAAGTTCAAGAGAAGTCTGCCCACACAAACTTCATTTTCAAGTCGACGAATGGTCTTGGAACCATTTGTTCGCGCACACAAACACGTGGCATAAACTTACACAAGAACAGACGCAAACACACGCCACGAGGGGCGCGGGCGCGCGGCTCAAGTAGGAAGAGACTCCGCATTGATGTGGAGTGCAACCATGTCGAGGATCACATCCAATGACATAATGACGCGACCCGCCACGTAATCCTCCATTGTGTCACCCATCGCATGAGCGCCGGTTGTTACACAAAGATGGGGAGAGCGGAGTGCGGGTAGTTGATTTTAAGACGAAGAGGGGGAAAGAAGAGGGGACGTAATACGAAGGAGATGAGAACGATAGTGGGTATGAAGCACTAAGAGTAAGGGAGATATGAAAATAAGCGAAGTGAGAGAATATGTTGAAAATAGAGTGCATGGAAACGTAGATATGGAATATGGCGATGCTCAATAGCAGGGCAAAAAATATCAGGGTAGAACACCCTTTTTTCCCTTTCTGTGGGCAGCTTTTTTTAGTTACCCTGATCAAGACAGGCTAGCCGTATAGTTACCGTTTCTGTGGTTTGTTTTTTCCTGAGTAAAAAGTTTAGCACATGAGTTACACTGATACTACAACCGGAGAAACGCATTTACCTTCAGTAGCGCATTCGCCGACATGAAAACTTTTGAACAAATTTCAAAATTTAAAGATTATGAGAAGACTTGTAAAGGAGCATGCAATAAGGAGTCAATTGCCCCTTATAGCATGGCAGGTCCACAGACCTGCCACCTATTCCAATTACTTTCTAAATCTGAATCTAGAATAGCACACATATATTTTAGCACCCTTCCCTTCTCATCCGCTATTGCTCTTATGCTATCCTCTTCCCTTGTTCCTACACATGGCGAGATCGCTTCTGCTGGATGTTGCTTCCATGACGCGTTTAGAGTATTCTCGCACGGCGAAATCATGACGTACGCTAGTAGTGGGGAGAGGATCGTTGCTGCAGCTGGTGCAAATGACGAGATTCTTCGCCATTCCCGCTACTAATGGCTTGATACCTGCGAGTTCCCTGCAGTTGCAACACGATCAAAACTGTTCTCGCGCAGTCTGCTGTTCTTGCCGTGTTCTGCTGTTGCTGCCACGCAACTTTCAGCTTCTGCTAGGAGACTTGCTAATGTTGTTGCGCGATCTGCTACTCTTGTTCGCGATCTGCTCCTGGTGCGTGAAATCTTCTGGAGCTCACGATTTGCTCGCGATTCACGGCTCGTGATCGTGATTTGCTGCTGGAGCTCGCGATTTGATGCTACTGCTGCGAGATTTGCTGCGGCAGATGCACGATTTGCGGCTATTTCTTCGAGATTTGCTGTCGGTGCTTGCGGTTTGGTGCCAATGCTCGCGATTTGCTGCTGGAGCTCGTAATCTGATGCTGTTGCCGCCAGATCTGTTGCTGCAGGTGCTCGATCTGCTGCTGCCGCTGCGAGACCCGTTGCTGGCACTCGAAATTTTGCTGCTAGTGCTGCGTGACCAGCTGCGGGTGCCATCAAGACTGCCACTGGAGGGGCCGATTTGCAGTGAGCGAATGCGCAAATGTAGGCACAAGGCCTAAACCAGTACAGAGACGCTGATGATCACCAGGCGGAAGTGCCTTGGTGAATATATCAGCAGTGTTGGCCCGAGTGGCCACGCTGCTGCAACTCTCAAGCAAGGAAGTACCGCAGAGCGATGTGCTTCATTCTGTGCTCCAGTCTGTGCTCCTGGCACAAGGCAATAGTGGCCTTGTTGTCTACATACAGTGTTGGAGGAGAACGAGGCCACTTTCCCAAGTTGGTCAACTGGACAACTGGACCCTGTCCTCCAAGCACCAGCCCCATGCCCGATGTACTGCACAAGTAGCGTAGCACCCTCTTAGCAGCCTCCCAGTGCTCTTGCCGGTGTCTCCCAGGCGCAACGTAGCGAGCCAAGATGCTAAGAGGGTACGCAAGGTAAGGTTGCATGCAGGTCATCAAGTACATGAGGCAGCCCACAAGCTCTGGATGCGGGCCTCTCGGCTCTACGAACTCGTCCGAAGGTGGAGCTGAGAACGAGTGACCAGTAGGCAGAGGAGTGGACTGAGGTGAGGAGAAGTAGAAGCTGAAGCGCTGAAGGACCTGCTGCACCATGTGTGATTGAGTCAGGGTGATGGTGCGCCGTGCTCTGTCCCGGGTGATCTGCAAGCCAAGATAGCTGTGCAGCTCACCCAGGTCTGTGCACGTGTGTCTCTTTTGCAGTTCCAACTTTACAAGGGCCAGTGCCTCAGTGTCGGTAGTGGCAAAGACCAAGTCGTCGACGTACACAAGGATGTAGAACGGCGGCAGCGACGTGTCGGTGCGCGGAACTAGCGACGGATCAGCAATCGACAGAGCAAACCCGAGAGCCGCAAGTGTAGTCCTCAGTGTGTCGTGCCACTCACGAGGCGCCTGGCGGAGACCGAAGACTGTCCGCCAGAGGCTCCACTGGGTACCTGCAGGAAACGACCCAGTGAAACGTTGCTGGTGCGTTGCAGAGTCCGAACGGCATCACCAAGTATTCGTAGGAGCCGTATCTCGTACGGAATGCCGTTTTGTGGGTCGAGTTGTCCGCCATCTTGATCTGCCAGTAACCCGACCGTAGGTCCAGCTTCGTAAAAACTGTTGCACCACGCAGTTGGTCCAGTAAGTCGTCGATGCGCGGTATGGGGTATTTATTTTTAACTGTCTGTTTGTTCAGTGCGCGGTAGTCGATGCACATCCGTAAACTGCCGTCTGGTTTTGGTGTGAAGAGAACTGGTGCACCGTAGGGAGATGTGGATGGGCGGATCAGTTGTCTGTCCAGTAAATATTCGATCTGTTTTTTCATGTCTGTCAGCTCGGTCGGACTCAGTCGGTATGGTGCACGTGAGACGGGTTTCGCACCTGGTTCCTCCACGATCTCGTGCTCGTGGGTGCGTGCTGGAGGTACGCCTGCAGGTAGGTCGTCGGGCATGATGTCTTTGTACTGCTCCAAGACTTCTTTCACTGCTGCGGGTAGCTCGGAACCCGGTTTCACCTCTTCTGCTGCTGCCATGACCAGTGCTACGTAACCCGCGTCGCCCTCGTTCACCATCCGTTCGAACCGTGCCAGTGTTGTTTCCGGAATGTCTCCTGTATCCGTCCAGCTTCGTAGTGCTATCCGCTTCCCGTTGTTGTAGATGCACACCTTGCTGTTGACCCAATCGATCTCGGGGTTGAACCGCTTCAGGAAATCTCGCCCCAAGATGAAATCTAACCCTTTGATGTTGGTAACAGGTAGCTTCGGCTTCCATCTCAACGCACCTATGTGCAGCTGCAAGGTTGCTTCGCCGTGGATGGGAAGCTTCGTACCGTCCACCATGGTTGCTGAAAACTGGGTCTCCTCCGCCTTCTCTCCAATTTTCTCCAATGCTCCGCGGTCACACACTGAGTGAGATGCACCGCTGTCCACCAGTGCCTGGAGGCGTCGCCCATTGCATAACACCTCGAGGAGTAGTGGTTTCTGCTGCGCTGAGTAGCCAAAGAGGGTCTCATTAATAGGATCATAGGGTACATCAAAATGAATACCTTCCCTACTTCCTATACCCGACTCAGCACTTTCCAACTTCACCTGAGAGGTAGGAGGATCTTTCCGAGGCTTGTATAATTTCTCTTGAGCCTGGATGTCTCCTCTAAGCCTTTGCAGCTGTGTAGGCTTCACCTGTGGGCAACGGGGAGCCTTAACACTACGCTGCGGGGAGAGAATATTAACACCACGGAACGCACGACCCTTTTCTACGCTCCGTAATACTTTGCCCAAATTTGCAGGTACCTGAATAATTTCTAAAGGCTTTTTCTTGGCCTTTAATTCTCCCCTGAATTTTTCAAAGGCTTGAAAACCACGAGAAGCAATATTTTTCGTTAGAGTATCTTTATAGGATACTTTTAACGAATTCTTACTTTCGTGGGGGTCCGGCTGGAGTTTCCCGGTCGGTGCAGAGTCTTTTTTCGCGGAGCCACCAGTCGCCTCGGCGATTTCCCCTGATGCCGGCCGGTCGTGACGTTTTATATTCGCGCCATCATTTTCTCCTTTTTTCGCCCGCTCCGAAGTCGCCACGTCGTCGCCCTTTTTCGCTTTTCGGATCTTTACGCGATCGCCAGTTCGATCCGCGGCTACTAACGATTCCCGTTTTTTTACTTCGGGGGTGCTCCACTGTTACCGCCCTGCATGATCGCACGTACTTTCTTCATCTTGTAGCACGACAAAATCTGATGCCCTGCTGCGCCGCAAAATTCGCATTTGGTCGGCTGCTGCTTCGCGTCGAATTTGTCGATGTCCATCGGTTCGGCGAACGTGGGGGGTGCCGATCGCTCCGTGCCGAATGTACGGTTCGGCGCGAAACGTCGTGTTTCGGGTTGACCTCGGGTCAGCGCGTCGTAACGCTCGGCTGCACGCACGATGTCTCTGTAGCTGTCGTTATTCGCCGCGATCACCTGCCGCCGAATCTCCAATTTTAACCCTTCTGTGTACGCCTGGATTTTTTCGCCTTCGGTCAGGTCGGGGATGCGGGTGAACAGGAGCTCCATCTGCTGCGTGTACTTCGTTATACTACTGTACTGCTTGTGCCGATGAATTTGTTGTCGCGCCATGTAGGTAGTATTAATTGGTTCGAAACGCCCGATTAATTCTGCCCGAAACTGCGTCCACGTTTTCTCCCCGCGGGCCACGTCGGTGTTGTAGATCCACTCGAGTGCTGGTCCTCGTAACAGTGTCGCTGCGAGCCGGATTCGTGTTGCGTCGTGTGTCGGGGTCGAACAGCCAATGGCCTCGAAGTAAATTTCGAGGATTGCCACGAAACGCCGGACGTCGGATCCCTTCGCGCTTGGATCGAACGCTTCCGGGAGCCTCGGTCGTGCTGCTTCGAGGTTCGGCGTCAGTGGTGCCATCGGACCGTGAAATGTCGGTGTCGCCACTGCTGCTGGAGTTGTCGGTGCTGCAGTCGTTGCAGTCGCTGCTGCTGTCGTGGCGAGCGCCGGATGGCTTGTCAGAAAAGCCTCGAGTCGACGAAGCGTCGCCTGCGTCTGCTCCATGTCGGTGCGGAGGCTCGCGACGTCGCTCGTTGTCGCGTAGTTGTCGCCCTGGCCTTCCAATCCTGACATTACGCGTCCGAAAAACCGAATCGAGGAGGAGCGGAAAAACACGGAACCGGTTTTACGTACCCGAAATCGATGTTTTATCTGCGTCGCCCCCGCGGTTTTTTGAAGACTGGTTTTTAGCGGTCGAAAGAACTTCGCGTGTAAACGAGCTCTGATTACCAAGTGTGAGGATCTAGGATCGAGCTCAGAAAAGAGAGTTTGAATTGAATGATCACCTGGGTACAACACGAGGCTATATATAGGCTCGACACAAGGGGCAGTAACCAGGTGCTACGCGAAGGTTCTGGGGATCGCGAAGCGTCCCGAACAGACCCTTCTCGAATTCGGTAGAAGGCAATTCGGTGGCAACCGAATAGCCCAGAATTCGGTGTACGCAACCTAGCTCGGTGCTATAACTATAATAAACCTAAGCTAGAAGTAGCATAATAAAGTAAAGGCAAGCATGCATAGCTGGCATAAGCCGTCGTACTCTCACACGTGTCAAGAAGCATATGGTCACCAACCGCAATGGTATGGTTACGGCGATGGCGATTGGCCGAGCGTTTCTGTGAAGACTGTATGTCCTGCAGACGCTTGTATGTCCGATCCCAAAGCTGCTGCATTGTGGTAATAAAGTCGTGCGCAGGCTGGACGGTTGCAGGTACTGTCGGTTGTTGTGGAGACCGTAACATAGGAAGAACATGGTCTCTCCTATTGCGGAATGCTTCGCATTGTTTTAGGCAAACTCCAACACCGGCAAGTGCAAGTCCCACTTGCTAATGTCGTCCTCGCACGCTGCACGCAAGATCCCAAGGGGGGGTGCAACGCCGTTGGAGGGGTTGGTGTGAAAGTGTCGGCCAGATCTAGGGAGACAGATTAGGCAATGGCACACCGACGCTTGGAGCATGTGGCAATGCCTTTCCTGAAACAGCTGGAGAAGGATGGAGTCGTTAAGGGCTTGAAGCTGAACGGACAGCCACCTGATGAGAATTGGGAAATCTGCTTGCTCTCAAAATTCACCCGCTTCCCTTTCCATAGCTTAGCTGGCAGGAGCAAGAAGCCTTTGGAGCTGGTCCACGTGGACCCAGTGGGGCCGCTGCCGGTGCAAGGGCACAAGGGGGAGCGGTATTTCCTAATTGTAGTGGACGACAGGAGCAGGCTGATGTGGGCGTATCCGTTGAAGCAGAAGGACCACGCCGCCTCCACGATACGGGACGATTGGCTGCCATTTGTGGAGAAGCAGGCGGAGTGTGTAGTGAAGCGGATTAGGACAGACTGGGGTGGTGAGTTCCTTGGAGCTGAGATGATGGCCTGGCTCAAGACGGAGGGTATCCAGAGGGAGCTGACAACGGCTTACACCCCACAGTCCAACGGTGTAGCAGATCAAGCAAACCGGACCATTCTAGAGACAGCTAGGGCGCTGCTCATAGAATCTGGGCTTGGCAACTTCATGTGGCCTCACGCTGTTCGCCACCCTACCGTTGCTAGGAACAGGGTACTCACCAAGGTTGGTGATGACTCGTGGGTTTCTTTGGAGAGGTGGCTTGGGAGGGAGCCGCCGGTGAACATGCTGAGGGTATTCGGTTGCATGGCAGTCGCCCACGTCCCCAAGACCTACCGAAGTAAGTTGGGGGCAAGTGCAATCTGGTGTGTGCATTTGGGGCTGGCTGCTGAGAGCAAGGGATAACTGTTGTGGGAACTATCCCAGGGTGTGTTGTTTGACAGCAGGGATGTGAAATTCATTGAGGGCATGATGTATGGGAGCTGGGAGAAACAGCCGGAGGCAAAGCTATCCCAGCAGATGGAGCTCGACCTGACTCCTAGTGTGTGGGAGGAGGGAGAGGAGGTAGGTGAAGAGGATGGTGGTGGATAGAATGTACAGGATGCACCTGCTGGTGGAGGAGATGGTGTGGAGACTAGTGGTAGCACTCGTGGAGCTGTTGGATATGAGGGAGGAGAGCAGCAGCAAGGCAAAGCTAAAGCTCCTACGCTATCATCAAGGAGGAAGCCGAAGGGTGTCATTATGAGGGGATGGGAGACACCCGTCTCCAGGCCAGGACGTACTCGTATGGAAACAAGGAGGCTGACTGCAGGAGCTGGTGTAGCAGAGCAGCAGCTTGGGACCGAGGAGGCCCTGCTGTATTAGCCTCAAGGCTATGACTCGGATGAGGAGGTCGATCCTGCCTACTTTTTTCTTGCACCTGCACAAGAGGAACCAGCTAGCATGGAGGAAGCGCTAGCTGGACCAGATAGGGACATATGGCTGGAATCATGGGATGCTGAATACCATAGCCAGTTAGAGAATGGGACATGGGATCTGGTGGTGCTGCCTGAACGGAAGATTGCGGTACAGCGCAAGTGGGTGCTGAGGATCAAGACCGATGACAAGAGCCAGGTCATCATGTATAGGAGTAGGCTGGTGGCCAGTGGGAAGTACAGTCAGATGGATATATCAACGGCCTTTCTCAATGGGATTTTTTAGGAGGAGGTGTACATGACGCAGCCACCTGGGTAGGAGGGGTACGGGCAGGGTGTGCAAGCTCAACAAGTCCATCTACGGCTTGAAGCAGGCGTCACGTTGCTCATACCAGAAGTTGACAGCTGTTTTGGAGGAGTTGGGATTCAGGACCAGCAGCTGCGATGAGAGCCTCTTTCTCAAAGAAAAGAAGGAGAAGCTGGTGATGATTCTGGTCTACATGGATGACATTCTTCTCTTCGGCAGCAGCAGGAAGGAGATCTAGAACGTGCAGCAGCAGCTGATGAAGAACTTCAAGTGCAATACCCTTGGGGAGATAAAGTACTACCTCGGGATGCATGTGGAGAGGGATCTGGATCATAGGTGGTTGAAGCTGCACCAGGAGAAGTTCATCAAGGAGCTAGGGGAGAAGTATAGGATTGAGAATGAGCGCAAGGTTGCAACTCCCCTGCCAGCTGAGTTCAAGCCTTTGAAAGCTGCCGAGGATGAAAGGGTTGAAATCGAGGAGCAGAAGCATTTTCAGTCTTTTGCGGATAGCTTTTTGTATGCACAGAAGGCCTGACATCGCATTCTCAGTTGGGCACTTGGCCATGGTGGTGTAGAATTCATTTGATGAGCAGGTGGATGCAGCTGAACGTGTGGTGAAGTACCTGAACTCTCACCCAACCATTGGAGTTCAATACTCCGCATCTGCACAGATGAAGCAGAAAGGGGTTGGGGTGCTGAAGGAGAAGGGAGAGAGGCTTGGAGAAGGCAAGCTATTTCTCACTTGCTTTACCGATGCTACTTGGGCTTCTGAGAAGGAGGATTCCTCTTTTGTGGGAGGATACATCTACCTGGTTAGGGGAGGACTTGTTAGTTTGAGGTCCAAGAAGCAGACGGAGACGGCACTCTCTTCCGTGGAATCAGAGTACATGGCGATGTTCCATGGGGTGAAGGAGGTGATTTGGCTAAGGAGGCTGTTAGAGGAGATTGGCTAGGAGCAAAAGGTTGCTACGCTGCAGTTTTGTAATAGCAAGGGGGCTCTTGGGATGGCTAGGAACGCTTTGCTTCACGGGCTGAACAAGCTTATGTGTGTCAAGTGGCACTGGCTGCGTAAGGAGGTGAAGAGGGGGATGGTGAATCCGATCTACATCAAGACTCACCAGCAGCATGCAGACTTTCTCACCAAGAGACTTGAAGATGAGCCTCATTGGCGTTGTGTATGCAGGAGTGGAATGAGCATGGACTAGCATGGAATGATGGGGATACAGCCGGCAGGCTGAGGGGGAGTGTATTGGGTGCAAATTCACATTGCACGACATCCTGCCGTCTGTTTGTACGAATGGTTTTTTGTGTGAATAGAATGTTCTAGTGTTTGTTTGCTTTCGCAATTTTTGCTTGAAGCATTTGCAGGTACTCGCTCAACGTGCACTTTGGTACAACATTGTACGCGCTATGAACAGTGCAAGTAGAAAGGACGAGCTCGCAAAGGAACCCAATATGGAAGCTTTGCGGTTTGGTTGAATTGATTGCGCAGATTCAGTTCTATCCAACTCGAAATTGTATTGTTTTGTTTGGTTGACTATAGTGTAGTTGGTAGGCACAATAGGGATACAATTTAGGTGAAGGTTGGATGTTGTTTGTCTATATCTGCATGCTACAGGGCCAAGGGAAACCAGCAGAACCAGCATTTGGCTGGTTGGGCAAAGGCAAAACAAGTTCTTTTTTGCGGACCTGAACCTGGTTGTTGTTTTCCTAGGTTGGAAAAACAGAACCAGAGGTTGTTTACCAATCTACCACCTGCTGCTTTGTCCAGCGAGGTTGGTCCTATTTCTTGGAATTATTTGGGATCATCCCTGGCTGTTCCCAGGTTGATTCCCAAGGTC
Source organism: Closterium sp. Yama58-4 (assembly GCA_947470075.1). Lineage (NCBI taxonomy): Eukaryota > Viridiplantae > Streptophyta > Zygnematophyceae > Desmidiales > Closteriaceae > Closterium > Closterium sp. Yama58-4. The sequence goes on from CANIUD010000031.1 coordinate 321,340, forward strand.
CTTGCTAGCTCTAGCTGTTTATTCCTTCTCTGTTTGTACCTGAACATAGTCAAATTGATTCAAGCGAATTCCTTCTTTGATGGAATTTCGTCTCTATGCAATTTGACGGCAGAATGCTACCCGAGTCTACACTAGTACGCTAGCACTCCAACGCTAGGCAAACGCTGTCCGAGCCATAACTTCGTAATGGCAAAACTTTTCGCGAGGCAACTTGGCTTATTTTGAAGCTCTTATAGCGAGTTTCGGTCTGCACATCACACTTCGCGACGTTCAAGGTACTCTTGCTATTTTGACTAAGTCCCTCTTCATCCCTCTCTCTACAAACTCGGACCCGAGGATAGGGGCTGGTCTTGTACCAGGCACCCAGGGACCCTTAGAGGTGACCCCGAGGAGAGGTTTTAAGTTGGATTACGTCTCAATAGCCTGAGTTTATTAGGCCCATACACAAACAGAACGCTCTCCCCCAACATATGGGCAACGCGCTTGCCGAGCTCATGCGCCAACTCGAACAACTAACGTTCGAAAATTGCCACGGCCGAAATGCAACAACTTCGTAATTTGGCTTCTACCCCCATGGTCATGCCTCACCATCTGCTGCGCCCAACACGTTGACTGTCACGGAAGCGATGCCGGAACGTCGAAGCGTGCTCAAGCCACAGAAGCTCGATTCGTTCGACCCAAGTCATAACAATGAAAACGTGCGGACGTGGCTCTTCATGCTCAACAACTACTTCGCCGCATGCGGGGTGCGAGAGGCAAAAGCGCAGCAGAAGATCAAGTACGCCGTAACGCTGGTAAGGGGCCCATCCTTGGAGTGGTGGCGCCAACTTACGCAGACTGCTGTACGGAGGGCTTAGTTGGACGGGTGTCAATAGGGCGAGGGGCATGCACCTGTAACTTCTAGCTTAGGAAGTCTGGCTTTGGGTGTTACCACGGTTCCGACGACATGGGAAGGATTTGAAGCGGCGCTGAAAAGTAGGTTCGATTTGGTGAACGCCTCCGAAGCTGCTAGGAAGCGTCTGCATCATTTTTTGAGATATAAGAAACGTCCAAGAGTACACACGACGGTTCTTGAGCATCTGCAACGAGATAGACGACATCACGGAAGCAGAGATGTGCGATTGCTACCTCGAGGGATTTAAGTCAATCATAGCCGAAATTGTCGTGATACACGGGTTTTCCACCTTCGGGTCGGTAGTCGCAGCAGTAGAACACATCAACGCAATACGAAGCTGACGGGGTCGTGATGATCACGATAGGCAATACAGAAATCCAATCAACGACACTCGATCGAGGGACGGGCCATTGCCCATGGAGATTGGTGCAGTTAACGATGACGGATCACATCGTACGAGATTTAGGGGAAACAATCAATACTGCAAAAATCCAAGTCACATGAAGCGGGACTGTCTACAGCTTAAGGAGCGGCAGCAGGGAAACGGAAACCGCCAGTAGATAGCAGATCGCTAGCTGGTGTGGAGGCTTCCGTACAGTATCTTCTGATCTTGCACTCGCTCTTGGTGGCTCTTCTCCCCCCATTCTTTCCGGTTACAGTGATTCCTCCTACGTTGATTCTTGCCCTGATCGCCGCTCCTCTCACGGTTATGGTTTTACTCTTGGCAGTGGTCTCATCAGCTGGCGCTCCACTCGCTCATCCTCTGTCTGCCTTTCCACCTGCGAGGCTGAGTTGTACGCAGGCACATTGGCAGCTCAGGAAGCTCGCTGGCTCTCCTTTCTCCTTATTGAGCTGGGTCACTCTCAGCTGAAATGAAACGAGATTCTGTTGTGTTGGAAAATAAAACGAGCATGAGCGGAGATGCTGAGCAACAAAAGTGCAGCACAACCAACGTAAAAAAACAGATAATCGCCAGTAGTCGCAGATCGACCAAGCAATTGCGAAAAGATCCAGAAAAATGCAAAAATGCGATGATGTGGCGACTTCGGATCGAGCGAAAACGTTACGACCGGCCGGCACCAGGGGAAATCGCCGAGGAAAAAGGAGGCTCCGTGAAAAAAGACTCAGCACTGACCGGGAAACTCCAGCCGAACACCCTCGGGAGTAAGATTTTGTTGAGGATACTTTAACCAAGAATATTACTTCTCGATGTTTTCAAGCCTTTGAAAAAAACAGTGGAGAATTAGAGGCTAAGAAAAAGCCTTTAGAAATTATTCAAGTGCTTGGAAAGTTGGGAAAACAATGCCTGAGCGTTGAAAAGGGTCGTGCATTCCCGAGTAGTTAATATTCTCTCCCAGCACCGTGTTAAGGCTCCCCATTGCCCACAGGTGAAGCCTACACAGCTGCAAAGGCTTAGGGGAAGGTTCCAGGCTCAGGAGAAGTTATTCAAGCCTCAGAAAAATCCTTCTACCCCCCAGGTGAAGTTGGAAGTTAAGAGTGTTGAGTCAGGTATAGGAAATGGGTAATGATTATTTTGATGACTACCCTATGATCCCATTAACGAGACTTTCTTTGGCTCCTCAACACAGCAAAAACTACTAATCCTCGAGGTGATATGCAAAGAGTGATGTCTCCAGGCACTGGTGGACAGTGGTGCATCCAACTCGGCGTGCGACCAAGGGACGTTGGAGAAAATTGGAGAATCCTAGGAGGAGACCTAGTTCACTGGTGGACGGTACGAAGCTTTCAATCCACGGCGAAGCATCAGTGCAGCTGCACATAGGTGCATTCAGATGGAAGCCGACGCTGCCAATCACGAACATCAAGGGATTAGATTGGGGCGAGATTTCTTGAAGCGGTTCAACCCCGAGATTGACTGGATCAACTGGAAGGCGTGCATCTACAACAATGGGAAATGCGTTAAGCTGCGAAGATGGGTGGATACAGGGATGTTCCTAAAACGACACTTGCACACTTTGAATGGACAGTGAACGAGAGGAACACGGGTTACTTAGCGTTGGTTAAGGCAGCAGCAGAGGAGGACATGCCAATCTCGGAGCTACCTGCAGCACTACAGGAGGCGTTGGAGTAGTTAAAGACATCATGCCGGATGACCTACCCGCAAGAGTACCTCCAGCGCAAACCGACGAGCGCGAGATCGTGGAGGAACTAGGTGCGAAACCCGTCTCACGTGCACCATACCGCCTTAGTCTGACCGAGCTAACAGACATGAAGAAGTAGATCGAATATCTACTAGACAGAAAACTAATTCGCCCACCCACCTCTCCCTACGGTGCACCAGTTCTCTTCACTCCAAAGTCGGATGGTAGTTTACGGATGTGCATCGACTACCGGGCACTGAACAAACAGACAGTCAAAAACAAATACCCCATACCGCGCATAGACGATCTTCTAGACCAACTGCGTGGTGCAACAGTCTTTTCGAAGCTGGACCTACGGTCGGGTTACTGTAACATTGTAATTCGATCTACAAGATGGCGTTCAGTACCAAATATGGCTCCTACGAGTACTTGGTGATGTTATTCGGAATCTGCAATGCACCAGCGTATTCCAGGCGGAGATGATCCATATCCTACGACTCTTGCTGGACGAGTGCGTGGTGGTGTACCTGGACGACATTCTCATCTAATCAAAGAACATGAAGGAGCACGTGGAGCATCTGTGGAAAGTTTTCGAGATCATGCGGAAAAATAATTTCTACGTGAAACTGTCGAAGAGCGACTTCGCCTTGAAGAATAACTTCTACATGGTGAGTGCCGAGGGCGTACACGTGGACCCGCAGAAGATCAAAGTCGTTAAAACGTGGAAAGTATCAGAGTACGTGGAGGAGTTGCAGCATTTCCTAGGCTTCGCTAACTACTACAACAGGTTCATACCACAGTACGCAAAGATAGCAGCGCCACGGACCAACTTACTAAAAAAGGAGACGCCCTACAAAATGGATACTCTCAACAGCAAGCCATGGAGCACCTACAGACAGCACTGAATATAACGCATCTACTTATCCTACCGTATCCAGACAGAGATTACATGGTGGAAGCAGACGCTAGTGACCAGGCAGTCGGAGCAGTACTGATGCAGGATCACGGACGCGGTTTGCAGCCCATCGCCTACCTTAGTAAGAAGCTGAACTGAACTACCCAATCCATGTCAAGGAAGCCTTAGCGATAGTCATAGCCTTCAAGGCGTGGAGGTGTTACCTAGAGGGAGCCAAAACTACAGTTAACACTTACCACTGTAGAATCAAGTACCTCAAATCGCAGCCTATGCTCTCACGACGACAGGTGCGGTGGGTGGATTTTCTGGAAACTCACTTCCACTACGACATCATCAACAAACACGGGCTTCAGAATAAAGCAGACGCGTTGAGCCGCCTCGGACATGTAGCAGGCATCCAATTCGACGGGATGAACCCTCTGCTCAAGGGTCTGTTCCAACATGGGTACTCTGTGGACGCAGAGATCGCTACAGCACAGAAACAACAGTTGTTTTAGTGGGAGAAAGACTTAGTTGTAAGGAAGGGTTCAAGAAAGATTTAGGTTCGGAACCATGCCCCGCTCCGACATATCTTACTGGAAGAGTTTCACGATGAAGCATACGTGGGACATTTTGAGAGCAACAACACGTTAGCAGGAATAGCAAAATATTACTACTGGCCCCAGATGGCAGCAGACGTGCAGCAGTTAGTTACCTCATGCGACACGTGCCAGCGGATGAAGAGTAGCAAGTAGAAAAAAGCAGGTTTACTTTAGTCTCTACCCGTACCGAAGCAGCCATGGCAAGTCGTTAGCCTCGACTTCATCACTGGGCTTTCTTCGACCTCACGAGGGCATGACGCTATACTCGTGGTGATCGACAAGTTCTCCAAAATGGGTCACTTCATTCCGACCGACGCCGCGGCCACAGTTGAAACAACTTCTCGCCTCTTCTTCGATGGCATCATCACCATCAACGGCATCCCCACTGACTCATCTCAGATAGAGACCCAAAATTCACAAGTAACATCTGGAGAGAACTCATGGGTTTGTTGGGGACAAAGCGTGCAGTGTCTTCAACGTACCACCCCCAGAATGACAGACTGACTGAGCGACTCAATCAGGTGGTTGAACAGTTTAGCTTGCAAAGACGACATCAGCCACTGGGATCTACAGTTATGAACGTTTGAGTTCGCTTACAACAACACTTCACATGCGGCCACAGGAAAATCTCCTTTCTTCCTGTGCTACGGACGGGAACCACTTACACCACAGCAGCCAACCACACCGGCACATGTCCCAAGCAGCACACGACTTCGTCACCACCATGCAGTAGCTATAGAAAAAGACTCAACGACGTCTCACCACGATGCAGAACTCCCAAAAGCAGTATGCCGATCAACAGCGACATGATCACTCAATAGCAATCGGAGATCAGGTGCTTCTCGACACACGCAACTTGGACTTGTCTTACCTCCCATCCAAGCTCCTGCCTCGCTTCTATGGTCCCTTGCAAGTAACATTCCGCTTGCACTTACCTACCACGTAGAGGCTTCACAATGCTTTCCATGTTCAGCTACTAAAGCCCTACAAGGACCCCAACCAACAGTTCCAGGGACGGCAGCTACCGCCACCATTACATGTTCTCGTACAGGATAAACCGGAGTACGAGGTGAAACGCGTTCTCTCTCATCAGCGCCGCAGCGGCAAGACCTTCGAGTTCTTGATACGCTGGAAGGGATATGACCCATCGGAGGACACTTGGGTTGCAGAAGCTGGTATAGGCAACGCACACCGTGCTCTCAAGAATTATCATGTCAAGTGGTGAAAAGCGCGCAAATCTGGAGAGCGTAACAAGAGATTAAGTCCGCCGACTTCGGCGAACCATTGCGTGCAGCTCACGTAACCTAAAAATAAAAGCAGGTACGCGTTGGAAAGGTCTTAATCTCTAATTTCCAGATGGGTAAAGTACGCCTTCAACCAAGATCTAGGCCGATCGCTATCGCGATTTAAGTGCGACGGGGTATCCTGGCGGAATTACTTAACAGCCATGGATTAGATCTAGGAATGGCTTAAGCAAGAGTTCAGATCTGAAAAGTGACGAGTTTGTCAAAACCTACTATCCCAACCCTCGACCTACAACAATCCCCAACAACCCAAAATTCTAGACTAGCAACACCAAAGGTGTTGTAGTGAATAGCAAAGGTTTGTTGGTGCTTGTTGGGTGCGAGATCAAATCCAGCCCGCAACAAGTCTTACCACCACTTTTTGCCCAAACCGTTAGCCCACAACCAGCTAGAGAAAAATACCACAACCACCTACACAATCAACACTCCCCCTTGCTCGTGCTGGAGGTGGCTGAACACCACTGGGCAAAATCCTTCACTCCACTCCCCCTTGCCCAGGGAGGGGCGCCATCCACAGCATGATGTCGTCAAGGCAGAGAAGCACCAGCCCTCCCACATCCTGCTCAGGCACCATGCCAACATGGGGCTGCATCCCCATCAAGGACATGCACACACCATGCCGCTCAAAGGGAAGGGGTTTGGTGAGTATGTCCGCTGCTTGACGGCTGGTTGGGCACCACCGGAGGATCACCACCTGATGAAATGCCACCGAACCTGCATGTGCTTGGTGCGGCCATGCAAGCATGCATTCTGTGCAAGGGCAATGGCAGACTGGTTGTCCACAAACACAGGCACACCACCAGCAAACTCATGCCCAAACTCCCCAAACAAACGCTTCAGCCACACACCCTCCTGAATGCACTAACAAAGACTGAATTACTCGCTCTCAATGGTGGACAATGCAACCACCGGCTGCCTCTTGCTCTGCCAAGAGATGGCTGCACCATTGAGGCAATAGACATAGCCGGTGTGACTCTTGCGATCAGCTGAATCTCCAGCATAATCAGCATCACTAAAGCCCACCAACTCAACCTGAGGCTTGCTGTGTGCGGGGTAGAAGATACCTGACTTGACACAACCTTTCAGGTACCTTAGCACTCTCTTAGCAGCCTGCAGGTGAAATGCCTTGGGACAAGACACCACCTTGGACAGCTGTGACACTGCATAAGCAATCTGGGGCTGTGTGGTTTTGCTTGCATACATGAGAGACCCCTCAATGCTTTAATAGATCTAGACCAGCTCATCTATCAGCAAGGGCTCCTCAGCATGTGCATGCACGTCGAACCCTGTAGGGAGAGGGGTACGCACGGGGTTAGCCTCAGAAAGGCCAAAGGACTCAAGCATGTTGAGAATGTACCTCTCTTGATGAATCAAGATGCCACTCTCATCACGCTCAATTTGCACCTAGTACTTTGCCTCCCCCAAGTCCTTCATGCGGAAACGAGAGGACAAGAGACCCTTGACCTCGTCCAGCAAGACCATGCTCGAAGACAAGAGCAGAATGTCATCCACATAGAGGTAAAGGGACAACCTGCCCTCACGCCTCACCAAGTGGTACAAGGCGGGGTCACACTCCGACCTCTCAAAACCAAAATCCATCAGCGCCTCATCAAACTTGAGGTACCACTGCCTTGGAGCTTGCTTTAGCCCATATGTTGACTTTCTAAGTCGGCAAACCCTGCCGGAACCATCATCAAAACCAGGGGGCTGCCTCATGTAAAGCTCCTCCTTCAAGACCCCATGAAGATAGGCAGTGGTCACATCCATATGATGGATGTGAAACCCCGAAGATGCTGCCATCCCAAGGGAACCTCTCAGGGTAGTAGGTTTACCCACCGGGGTATATACCTGGTCATAGTGAACACCTCGTGTTTGAGTGTTCCCCATGGCCACCAACCTGGACTTAGGCCTCTCAATACTCCCATCAGCCATGTGCTAATACATCCACACCCACTGACACCTCAAGACCTCCATTCCAGGTGGCACACAAGCTGGATCAACCAGCTCAAAGGACTCGTTCACCCTATGAGACTCAAGCTCCTCACGCATAGTCTCGACCCACTCAGGATGGGACAAGGCCTCCTTGACCGACTTAGGCTCATGCACCTGACCCACAAGCATGCACTCCTCCAAATCATGCACCTCATGATCATGCATGCAAGCATACTGTGCACTTGGTGTGAACCTTTCAGGTGGCCGGGAGATGCGTGTGGTGCGGCGCAGAGGTGATGCCTCCCCCTGCTCCAAACTTTGCAGCTTCTCCTTCCAAGTCACTCTCTTCATGGGGGACCGTGGTGACTTGGACAGCTGCTGCTGCGTAGTTGCTGCCATCTACCCACGGGAACAGGCGGTGTATGCTGCTGTGGTGGCTGCTGCGGCTTCTCTTGTTGTTGCTGCTGCCCCTGTGGCTCCTCCGGGTCATGGGCTGGTGCGTTAGGGTCGGGGGTAGAACCAGCATTCGGTGACTTCTCATGGTGAGGTGCAGCTGCCTTTTGTCCCTCTTGCTCCTCCTCTCCTCCTCCTCATTTGGACTTTCTAAGGCTAACCCCGTGCGTACCCCTCTCCCTACAGGGTTCGACGTGCATGCACATGCTAAGGAACCCTTGCTGATAGATGAGCTGGTCCAGCTCTTTCAAAGCATTGTGGGGTCTCTCATGTATGCAAGCACGACCACACAGCCCCAGATTGCTTATGCAGTGTCACAGCTGTCCAAGGTGGTGTCTTGTCCCAAGGCATTTCACCTGCAGGCTGCTAAGAGAGTGCTAAGGTACCTGAAAGGTTGTGTCAAGTCAGGTATCTTCTACCCCGCACACAGCAAGCCTCAGGTTGAGTTGGTGGGCTTTAGTGATGCTGATTATGCTGGAGATTCAGCTGATCGCAAGAGTCACACCGGCTATGTCTATTGCCTCAATGGTGCAGCCATCTCTTGGCAGAGCAAGAGGCAGCCGGTGGTTGCATTGTCCACCACTGAGAGTGAGTACATCAGTCTTTGTTAGAGCATTCAGGAGGGTGTATGGCTGAAGCGTTTGGGGAGTTTGGGCATGAGTTTGCTGGTGGTGTGCCTGTGTTTGTGGACAACCAGTCTGCCATTGCCCTTGCACAGAATGCATGCTTGCATGGCCGCACCAAGCACATGCAGGTTCGGTGGCATTTCATCAGGGAGATGGTGGCAAGCAGCAAGGTGATCCTCCGGTGGTGCCCAACCAACCGTCAAGCAGCAGACATACTCACCAAACCCCTTCCTTTTGAGCGGCATGGTGTGTGCATGTCCTTGATGGGGATGCAGCCCCATGTTGGCATGGTGCCTGAGCAGTATATGGGAGGGCTGGTGCTTCTCTACCTTGACGACATCATGCTGTGGATGGCGCCCCTCCACATAGAGGACAGTTGGGTTGCAGAAGTTGATATGGGCAACACAAGCCGTGCTCTCAAGAATTATCTTGTCAAGCAGGATGTTTCTCACGCCACCTTGCTTTGAGGGGGGGACGTGTGAGAGTACGACGGCTTATGCTAGCTTTGCTAGCTTGCCTTGACTTTACTATGCTGTTTCTAGCTCAGGTTTATTATATCATGCATGCTTATGCTTAATTTCCTAGGTTAGGTGCCATTTATTATAGTTATAGCACTGAACCAGGTTGCGTGTTCCGATTTCCTGGCCTTTCGGTTGTCACCGAATTGTCTTCTACCGACTTCGGGAAGGATCCATTCAGGACGCTTCGAGCCCCTTGGAACCTTCGCGTAACACCTAGGTTACTGGCCTCTTGTCGAGACTAAATATAGCCTCGTGTTGTACCCAGGTGGATCATTCAATACATTCGCTCATTTCTAAACTCGATCCTATCGATCCTCATAGACTACTTGATTCGTTGGTGTGGTTACGATATAACCGACGACAGCTGTGTTCCTTTGTCCTCATCGTCTCCCGACAACGCTTGCCTTCAAGTGTACCTTTAGTCTGCAGGCGCCGCGGATGTCACCTCCTTGGGAGGGGGTTAGTGTTACGGGGTAGTTTACTATTCGAGGTTGATTTACCCTAAATAATATGCCAACCTCATCCGAACCTTATCTTCATCCAATCCCTTCGGAATTTCCAAGATTTCCAAACCACCTCGTGGCACTCTAGCTTTCTTGCATTCCATTTTCTAGTTCCACAAACTGCTTTCCAACTTTCGTTGTTGTCTGCTAAATAAACCTTGCTTGTAATTGCCAATGTCAGTCGATTCTCATTCAACTCTTCATCTACTCAGTAACTTCTTCGTCTATTTCGCCAATAGATCTTTCGCCAAAGTCTTCCGTTGCGTTTACATCCTCGACTCAGTCGACCCCGATATTCGTTAGCGGATGTAGGCTTGCGGGCCTAACATGCGTGCTACATCGACGAAGTGAGAGTATTCAGTGGATCGGAGGAACAGAACGTGCATGATGTAAAGAAGACTTTGGACGCCATCCGGGAAGTCGGGTTAGCCTGTCACCCTAAGAAGTGCAGGTTTGGGAGCAAGACGGTGCAGTACTTGGGATTCGAGATTGGAGAAGGGACGCTCGGGGTGCAACAGGCAAAGGTAGAAGTGCTAGACCGGGTACCGGCATCCAAGGACTGATTTACCTTGTGGGAAGTGCTCGGGTTCCTGAGCTACTACCGCCGAGTTGTTCCTAACTTCAACAAGACGACGTCGGTGCTAAACTGGCTGCTAAGGGAAGAGGGCGTGGCAATGGGGAGAGGAGGAAAGGGGAGCTCTGGTGGCCTGGATCGGCGGTCAAGACGGCCACTGTGTTGCCGAGCAAGGAGGACCCATTTGTGCTTTACACTGACTGGAGTAGCGCAGGGATGGGGGCAATCATGTGACAGGACTGGGAAGGAAAAGAGAAGGTGGTCACCTTCGCCAGCAGAAGCTGTAACCCATCGGAAGCGAGTTACGGTTCCTATGAAGGAGAAGGGTTGGCAGCAGTGTGGGCCATTACTCATTTCCGTGTGTACTGGCAGGGACGGCTGTTCAATTAGGTCACTGACCATCAGCAATTCACATGGCTCATGAAGAACTTGGCTCAAACCGGGAGGAACGTCGGGTAGGCCATGAGGTTGCAGGAGTACGATTTCGTCATCCGGCACTAGCATGCAACATGTAGATAGGCTGTCCCGCAATCCGGCCCCAGAGAGACCGACGGCCTGTCTAGTGGCCTTGGCGCGAGGAATTGATGCTGAAAGAGCTAAAAAGGGGAAGGACAAGGGGCCAGAAGATGTGTGAGAAGATGGAGAATTGATGCGGTGGATGCAAGGTAAGATCAATGAAGCAAAACATACCTCGGAGAGAGCAAGGATGACAGGAATACACTACCATTGGTACTAGGACCAATTGCAAGTGAACAGCAAGGAAAGTTGGAAAATGGTCCCCTTGCCTGGTGAGAGGGAAGAGATTATTGGGAAGGAGCATCGGCAGCTCGTGCATTATGGAGCTGTATGGATCGTTCAACTGCTCGAGACTACTTGGTGGTGGGCAAGAATGAGAAGGCAGGTGAAGCAAAGGGGAGAGGGATGCGAGCTGTGCGCGAGGAATAGAGCGGAGGTGGAAAGAGGAAAGAGGAAGGAAGGAGCTGCACTCGCTGCCGGTCTGAAGACTGGGCTTCAGATGATCGCTGGACTTAGTAGAAGAGATGCCCCTGAGTCGTCAAGGGAAAAAGGTATATACTAATTATGATTGAGCACGGGAGCAAAAGGGTGGAGATGAAGGCCCTACCTAGCAAGAATTCCACTCGGATTGCAGAAGCTTTCAAGGAACAGGTCCTGACTCGGTTCGGGGCATGTGGGGGAAGTGCTAACCGACCAAAGAACGAAATTCTAGGGGCTTTTCGTGGTATTGCTCCAAGAGACATGAATAGTTCATAGCGGACCTCTAGGTACCACCCACAGAGCGATGGCATAGCCGAGAGGTTCATGAAGACAATGAAGAGGGGCTTGCGGGCGTACGGGGAGAAGTACAAGCGGGATTGGGGTCTGAGACTACCCAAGGTGGCTGCTGGTTACCGCTTCAGCAAGCAAGTGGCATTGAAGGACCTCTCCCCGTACTTCTTGCTCTTGAGGAGAGAGCCTATCCCGCCAGTAGATGCTCCAATACTTCGCACAGATATGGTGACAGCAAGAACATAGGAGAAACGAGTGGCTCTAGACGAGGCCAATGCGAAGTATATGAGAGAGCTGCTTCCCGTTGCTCTAGAGAACCTCCACGTGGCACATCTAAGAAACGCACAGAGGTACAAGAAGAGGGGAGAAAGGGCCGCAAAGGAGGGGGGAGACAAGGTGCTTCTGGGGGGGTGAAGTGTACCTCCAGCAAGCTAAGAAGGATCTACTAGATGTGGGGTTAACGACCGAGAGGTGGAGAGTGAAGGACGTGAAGGAATCGGGGGTGGTAGTCCTGGAAAATGAAGAAGGGAGAAAAACGGAGGGATCACCTCATTAACGTGGTGTGAGCCTAGCCAAGGAGGGGTGGGGGAGTGAGGTGTGAAGGAGAGGCAAGATCAGGACATCCAGTGCACCAAGGGAGGTCCACCGGCTGAACAGTAGGCTGTAGGCCGCGGAGGAGGCAAGTGAGTAACACTGGGGAGGTCCTAAAGGAACCCAAGGGAAGAGAAGAGGGCAGGGCAGGGAGAGTGAGAGAGGAGGGAGAGGTATGCTAGAAGCAGGGAGAACTGAAAGAGTTGTTTCTCAACAGTTGTCACGCAATTAATAAGTATAGGAGATACAATCATACACAGAGGAGGCTGATATAATTGCTTACACGGTAAAATGAACATTGCTATAATAAGCATAGCCAACGGATGCAATCCATAGAATACAGTTGGAAAACCTATGAAGCGGAGGGCGAATCGGGACCGTTGACAACAACCGTAAACACCACAAATTACTTAGGGTATGCAGGGCTAGGTTTTGCTAGTTTTCTTGCTTGTTTCCTCACACTAAGACCGTCTTCCAAGTCTACCAATCTGTTTACTAGTCACTGAGCCAGAGCAGGCAGATATTGATTAGTTGAGCATCACAGAGGCGCTTTAGGCTATGCATAGGGACTTTTGTAGTGGGTAACATTGCGGAGCTCCTGAAGTAACCCAAGGGAAGAGCAGAGGGCAGGGCAAGGAGAATGAGAGAGGAGGGAGAGGTATGCTTGGAGTAGGAAGAATTGGAGGAGTTGTTTTTCGACACAATGTGAATTCCTTGAACCTCGAGGTTAGTAGCTGAGAAAACCTCCTTCGCCTCCAAAAAGCGCAGCTCTAAAGGCCCAGGTGCTCCTCGCCTAAACCCTCATGATGCTCGGCGACGGTACGGATCATGTTGTTGACCATGTCGAAGATGAGAATGACTTCTGCCACAGATTTCGCAGCCAATGCCTCCTTGTTCAACATGAAACACAAAGAGTTAGTGATTGTACAGACACACTAACATGTAAAGGCGATCATTACTAACGCACCTGTGGGCGATGCAATGGAACGAGACGAGGTTGGGGATCAGCATCCGAATTCGTGCAACCAGTCCACCCTAGGGCCCAATCATGGCCATTGCGCCGTCTGTGCTGATGCCCGAAATACGGTGGAGATCAACACCCACTGCCCTGAGGTGGGAGAGCAACAAGCTCAACAAGGAAGCAGCGGCAGCTTTCTCTGTCAAACATTATATATGTTGTTGTTGTTTAGGCTACAGTGGGTTAGCCTTTAGGGGGTACACAATTCTAGGGTTAGGTACTTGTACTCATTTTCACTGCTAGTTCCACTCATTTTCCTGCCTGTTAATTTCAACATGGTTTCAGAGCAGGTCCTTCGCTAGGACCGTTTTTTTAGGGCCCACCTACCTACCTACCTACCTACCTACCTACCTACCTACCTGCGCCCTAGAGCGCTTCGTGTTTCACGGCCCCCTAAGGCCCCGCGACCCGCGACCCGCCCCTTAGCGACCCGCGCGCCGCCCCTTAGCGACCCCGTCGGCCCCGCGTTCGCCCCCTATAGGCCCCTTACGGCCCCGCGTTCGCCCCTAGAGGCCCCTTACGGCCCCGTCGCAGCCCCTTAGAGGCCCCGTCGGCCCCGCGCGCCGCCCTTTAGGGGCCCCGTCGACCCCGCGCGCCGCCCCTTAGAGGCCCCGCTGGCCCCGTCGACCCCGCGCGCTGCCTTTTCGCGACCCCCGCGCCGCCCCTTAGAGGCCCCGTCGACCCCGTGTACCGCCCCTTAGGGGCCCCGCTGGCCCCGTCGACCCCACCCGCTGCCCCTAACTGCCCCGCACGCGACCGCGACGGCCCCGCCAAACCTAGGCCGCCCGCACCGAGCCGCGCAGCCCCCACCGAGCCGCGCCGCCCTAACCGAGCCGCGCCGCCCCACCTGCACCGAGCCGCCCTACCTGAGTCGCGCTGCCTACTACTGTTAGGGTGCACCTACTGCTACTGCTACTACTGCTACTATGGCTAGCCCTCCTGTGCTAGCTTTCGATACTGAGGGACGTCCAGTGAAATTTGACACCTGGCTAGATGACCTGCACCTTTTCCTACAGCTCCCAGCCAAGGAGGACATCTCACTGTACGATCACGCCCTAGGCCATGCCCCTGCGCCTGCTGCTACTGCCGACAGCTCTACCCGCTCACAGTGGCAGACTCGTGACGCCCACGCTCGCTTTGCTATTCGCAACTCCCTGCCGATAGATGAGCGCGAGCACTTTGGCCAGCACAAGACTGCACAGGACCTGTACAAAGCTGTCGTTGCCCGCTACTCCTCGCCTGCCTCTGCCGCTCTAGGCCGTCTCTCGCTTCCCTACCTGTTCCCCGACTTTTCCTCTTTCCACACAGTCGCTGACCTCATCACGCACCTCCGCACTAGTGAGGCTCGCTTCCGTGCTGCCATGCCCGCCGAGTTCCTTGCCAAGAACCCTCCCCCGCTCTGGCTCACTCTCTACCACCTAGTCACCCGCCTCCCTGACTCTCTGCGTGCAGTCAGGGATTCCTTCCTAGCTCGCTGCCCTACTGAGCTCACCATTGCCCTCCTCGAGAAGGAACTACTTGCAGCTGAGGCTAGCATAGTCGCTGTAGGTGCCTCTCGTGGCGACCCCCGCACCCCGTTCTTTGAGGGGTGTTCTCCTTCCCCCCTTCTTCCCTCTGTCGCCTCTGCTGCTGCTGTCGACCTCCTTGGTGCTGAGAAGGTCGGGACTGCGTCTGCTTCGAGCGGACGCCGCAGCGGCAAGGGCAAAGGGGGCAAGGGAGGCGGAGGTGACGGCGGGGGAGGAAGTGGTGGGGGCGGTGGCGGCGGTGGGGGTGGTGGCGGGGCTGGAGGGGCGAGTGGCGGCGGTGGGGGTGGTGGCGGCAGCGGCGGGGGCGGTGGTGGGGGTGGCGGTGGACGCGGCGGCGGCAGGGGTTGGGGTGGTCGAGGAGGTGGGGGCGGAGGTGGTGGTCGTGGAGGCGCTGGCGGTGGTCCGAGCCAGCAGCACACTCCGTCGCCCCAGGAGGTCCGTGAGTGGTACTCTCAGCACGGGGGGGGGGGGGGTGGCTTTAGCTGCACGTATGTCATTCGCACTGGTGACCGCACTGGTCAGCAGTGTGGGGGACCGCACGCCACGCAGCGCTGCTTCGCCCGCCTCAACGACGCTTGGCGTGTTCAGTTCCCTCAGGCCACTGAGTTGCCCCACTGGCTTGATCTCCTGAAGAAGGGGATTGATATCTATGCTCTAGACTTTGATGCTATTCTTACTGCCATGTATGTGATGTCTACTAGTGGAGAGGGTGCTGAGTACCTGTGTGTTCCGCCCGACCCGGGCATTAGGGCTAGTGCGTCTGCCACTGTCCTTGAGCCACTTGCTCGGCCAGTTGCTGTCTCCCTCGCTGACCCCTCTGGGGGCCCGGTCGTTGCGACCTCCTCCACTGTCCTTCCCTGTCCTGCGGTCCCGTCAGGCACACTGTCCGGTCTCCACCTCCCCTCGTTCTCTACGAACCTGGTGGCAGGGTGTGCGCTCCAGGACGCGGGTGTTCACCAGTTCACCCCTGCCTACGAGCGCGTGACCCACTGCACGTGTGCTCGTACGGGCCGTCACTTGGCTACCTTCACTAGACAGCCGGGGTCGGACCTGTACACACTGACCACTGAGTCCCCTCAAGTAGCTGCGTCTGCGTCTGCGTCTGCGTCCGGTCAGCTGTCGGCCCCCTGCTCGTGTCGCAGCGACTGTCCTCTGGCACCACCGACTTGGCCACCCGTCTGTGCAGCGCCTTCGCGCCATGCACTCCCGGTACCTTGTCTCTGGTCTTCCCAGGGTTCTCCCTCCCCTCCCACCCTAACCTGCTCCTCCCTGTCTTCCCTGTGTCGAGGGGCGGCAGCGCGCCGCTCCTCACTCCTCCTCGTTTCCCCCGACAACTGCTCCCTTGCAGATGCTCCACATGGACGTGTGGGGCCCAGCCCGCGTCCGTGGTCAGGGTCAGGAGAGGTACTTCCTGATAGTTGTTGACGACTACTCGCGCTACACCACGGTCTTCCCCTTGCGCACCAAGGGTGAGGTCCCTGATGTTTTGATCCCTTGGATCCGCAGAGCTCGTCTCCAGCTCAGCGAGCGTTTCCACTCGGACTTTCCTGTCCTGCGCTTGCACTCTGACAGAGGTGGTGAGTTCTCCTCTGACCTCTTGGCAGCCTACTGTGCGGAGCACGGCATTGAGCAGTCGTTCACGCTTCTGGCCTCTCCACAGCAGAATGGGGTTGCGGAGCGCCGCATTGGCCTAGTCATGGAGGTCGCCCGTACCTCCTTGATCCATGCGGCTGCCCCCCACTTTCTATGGCCGTTTGCGGTCCAGTACGCTGCGCATCAGCTCAACCTCTGGCCCCGTGTCTCCATGCCGGAGACCTCGCCCACACTGCTGTGGACGGGGGAGGTTGGCGATGCGTCACGTTTCCGGGTCTGGGGATCTCGAGCCTTTGTCCGCGATACGTCCACGGACAAGCTCTCCTCCCGCGCTGTTCCCTGCGTCTTCCTTGGCTTTGTCCCTGACGCGTCTGGTTGGCAGTTTTACCACGCCACCTCGCGCCGGGTCCTGCCCTCTCAGGACGTCACTTTTGACGAGTCCGTCCCCTACTACCGCCTCTTCCCCTACCGCACTGCCCCGCTCCCTCCCCCGCCTCTCTTCCTCGCACCAGGTGCTGCTGTGGTAGACCCCCTCCCCCCTCAGGGTGCCGCTCCCTCAGGTGTGTCCCAGGTAGACCCGGTTGAGCCTGTTGAGGTAGCTGTTGACTCTCGTCCTGCTGCGGGTGCGGGGCCTGGGGGTGCGGAGCCTGGAGGTGCTGAGCCTGGGGGTGCGGAGACTGGGGGTGCTGAGCCTGGGGGTGCTGAGCCTGGGAGTGCTGAGCCTGAGGGTACTGAGCCTGGGGGTGCTGAGCCTGGGGGTGCTGAGACACGGAGTCCGGTGTCTGGGGGTTCTGAGTCTGGGGGTGCCGGGCCTGGGAGTCCTACACCTGGGGGAGCTCTCTCCTCGGAGCAGCTGCGTGAGTGGTACTCAGAGTACTGCAGCCTCAGTACAGGTGCCTCTGGAGCCCGGAGTACTACTGGGACGGGTGCTGGTGCCTCCCCCCCTCCGCGGGAGCTGCCCTCTCTTGAGCGGATCCGTGAGTGGTACGAGCGGCGCTGCACTCTCCGGAGTGGCGCGCCTGGAGTCACGGACCCTGGTGCTGGAGTTGGGGCTGCTGCTGGTGCTGCGGACCCTGGAGTTGGAGCTGCTGCTGGTGCTGCGGACCCTGACGTTGGAGCTGCTGCTGGTACTGCGGACCCTGGAGTTGGAGCTGCTGCTGGTGCTGCGGACCCTGGAGTTGGAGCTGCTGCTGGTGCTGCGGACCCCGACGTTGGAGCTGCTGCTGGTGCTGCGGACCCTGGAGTTGGAGCTGCTGCTGGTGCTGCGGACCCTGGAGTTGGAGCTGCTGCTGGTGCTGCGGACCCTGGCGTTGGAGCTGCTGCTGGTGCTGCGGACCCTGGAGTTGGAGCTGCTGCTGGTGCTGCGGACCCTGGCGTTGGAGCTGCTGCTGGTGCTGCGGACCCTGGAGTTGGAGCTGCTGCTGGTGCTACGGACCCTGGAGTTGGAGCTACTGCTGGTGCTGCACGGCCCCGGCCGTACTTCGTTCCGCTCCTTCAGCAGGTTCTTGGTCAGCCTCCTCCTCCTTGTCCTGCTCCCTCCTTAGAGTGTCCTCCGCCTGTCCAGTCGCAGTCCCCGTTACCGCCTGCCTTGCCGCTCCCTGGTCCTTCTCCTTACACTGGTCCCACAGGAGGTCTTACGGAGCGTCGTGAGCCTGAGTCTCGTCCTGTGTCGCCTGCGTCTCGCTCTGCGTCGCCTGTTCGTGCTGCTCGCACTGGTCGTCGTGTCCCGCGTGAGCGTCCTCCTCCTGTCCTTGGCACTCACTACATGACTCTGCGTCCCTCCACTGCTCCTCAGCGCGTCCCTCTGCCGTCTCCTCCTGCGTCCTCTCTTCCTACCCTTCCTGACCCGGAGTCTGACTCCCTTCGTGCTGCTCGTCCTACTGTCACGCGTCTCCTCGCTACTGTTGTCACTGACCCTACCTTTGAGTCCTCTGCTGCGTCTGCTCTTGTCGCTGAAATAGTTGACTTTGCTGCCGCTTGTCGTCTCGACTACGCCGCTAGCCTAGTTGCTGCGTCTGAGTCTGTCTGTCCTCCGTCCGTCGGGGGTGAGTGTGCTCTTGGCACGGACGTCCTTGAGGACAGGCAGGAGGAGTTCCAGTGCTTTGCTGCTGCTTTGCCTCATCTCGTGTCCATGCTAGTTGCCCCTGAGGGAGACCCGGATGCACCAGACATCCCGACCCCGCGCTCTTACGCAGAGGCTATAGCGGGTCCCTACTCCTCTCAGTGGCAGACAGCCATGGACGCAGAGATGGCTTCCTGGAAGTCCACAGGCACCTACGTCGACGCAGTTCCCCCACCAGGGGCGAACATCGTCAGTGGCATGTGGATTTTCAGGGTGAAGCGGCCGCCGGGTTCTCCGCCTGTCTTCAAGGCACGTTACGTTGCTCGAGGCTTCAGTCAGCGTGAGGGAGTCGACTTCTTCCAGACCTTCTCCCCCACCCCGAAGATGACCACTCTTCGGGTGCTGCTGCACATAGCCGCTCAGCGCGACTACGAGCTTCACTCTCTTGACTTCAGCACTGCTTTCTTGCAGGGTAGCCTGCACGAGGAGATCTGGCTGCGCCGCCCTCCTGGCTTCACTGGGTCGTTTCCTTCTGGTACCCAGTGGAGCCTCCGGCGGCCGGTCTACGGTCTCCGTCAGGCACCACGTGAGTGGCACGACACACTGAGGACGACACTTGCGGCACTTGGGTTCGCGCCTTCTACTGCTGACCCGTCGCTGTTTCTGCGCACAGACACTTCGCTGCCGCCGTTCTACATCCTCGTGTACGTCGACGACTTGGTCTTTGCCACTGCTGACACTCAGGCTCTCGCCCACGTGAAGTCAGAGCTGCAGAAGAGACACACGTGCACAGACCTGGGTGAACTGACAAGCTATCTTGGCTTGCGGATCACCCGGGACAGAGCACGGCGCACCATTACCTTGACTCAGTCACACATGGTGCAGCAGGTCCTTCAGCGCTTCGGCTTCACGTACTCCTCGCCTCAGTCCACTCCTCTGCCTACTGGTCACTCGCTCTCAGCTCTGCCTTCGGATGAGTCCGTAGAGCCGAGTGGCCCGTATCCAAAGCTTGTGGGCTGCCTCATGTACCTGATGACCTGCACTCGACCTGACCTTGCATACCCTCTTAGCATCCTTGCACGCTATGTCGCTCCTGGCCGTCACCGGAAGGAGCACATGGATGCCGCTAAGAGGGTGTTGCGCTACTTGTGCAGTACGTCGAGCATGGGGCTAGTGCTTGGAGGGCGAGACCGAGTTGTTCTCACAGGGCACTCAGACGCTTCTTGGGCGGACGACCAGGCCACTCAGCGGTCGTCTCAGGGTTACACCTTCAGCCTTGGCTCTGGTTCAGTTTCTTGGCGTTCTACACGTTCTTCTTCAGTTCTCAGCTCCAGTTGTGAGGCTGAGATCTACGCCACAGCCATGGCAGCCCAGGAGCTACGCTGGCTCACCTACCTGCTGACCAACTTGGGAGAGCGGCCTCGTTCTCCTCCAGTGCTGTACGTCGACAATAAGGCTGCCATTGCCTTGTGTGAGGAGCACATACTGGAGCACAGAACGAAGCACATCGCTCTGCGGTACTTTCTGGCTCGTGAGCTGCAGCAGCGTGGTCAGCTTTGTCTGCGTTACGTGGCCACTCAGGCCAACACTGCTGACGTGTTCACCAAGGTGCTTCAGCCTTGTGACCATCAGCGCTTCTGTACTCTTCTAGGCCTTGTGCCTACTGGACCTCACTTGCTTACTTCTTGACTTTGCTTATCCAGCATGATCCGAATGAAGGGGCTTGTTATGAGATGCTCCAGCTACGTGGTTTGAAGCCACGTGGCGATTGCTTGTGTCAGTTGCTCAAATACGTACCTGATACAAACAATAAATGACGATGCCAGCCACAATGCATTGACGGTTGATATAAAAATAAATCAAAGGCTCTGGATACTTACGTGTTGTAGTATGTACAGTATGATTTCTCCAGGAAACCGGGCACCTTCTTCCTCGACAGGTAGCGCACAAGCCGGATCCACATATCCATGGGCTCGTTGCACATGCTCATGAAGTACAGCAAGTCGAGAAGAGCCGACATCTGCACCATCTCCTTGTCTTGTGCTTTGGGTGGATGCACTGCTGTCTTGCCACTTTCAGAGGCTGGACGATCTGTTTCTAAAAGTGGCAAGACAGCAGTGCATCCACCCAAAGCACAAGACAAGGAGATGGTGCAGATGTCGGCTCTTCTCGTCTTGCTGTACTTCATGAGCATCAGTGGGCCCACCGATGCTTCAATGTCCCCATGTGCTTCTTGAACGCTTGCGTCTGAACATCAGTACCTCCTTGTCCTCGCCATCCACATCTGCCTGCCAAAGCTGCATGCTCCATAATGCTACATTTAAAAGCAGGGGACCAGCAAGAGTTCTAGTAAGGAGGAGCCATGGGTACTCGGAAGACCATCGAGACTTGTAACGATCAAGAGCCTCCTTATATTTCAGCTCTCGGGAACGGGCTTGGAGCTACACTGCATACGAGAGTCCTCCCTTGTTGGAGCTTCAACATTCAAGGCAGCTGGAGGAGTTCCCCACGCAATTGTAGACTTGGGTTTAGGGTTTAGTGACTTCGTCGGTGGCATGAGGGTGCATGGAGGTTCGACGGTCGCCTTAGGTACCTCCGTCGTATTAGTAGGTGGTACAGATTTGGTGGTGGCATGGGGCAGAGGATCGGAAATATGGATTGATTGGAGTGGGGATTCATGGTTTGCTGGTTTGTAACGGTGGCGCTTGCGGAGCACGAGACATTTTGAAGGATGGCCTAAGAAAGTCTAGGCCGGAACGCACGAACCTTGGAGGGCAACGATCTACCTCGTCGTCATCGCCAGACCCATCTACGGCCACGTCTGTGGCTGCCATTAAGGCCGTGGTGGAGAGAACCGGCCTGCAACATGTTAAGAGAAGCCATGGATGACGAGAGAGTTAAATGGCATTCCTGAGATGGGGCTCCTTCATTTGCCAGAAAAGTGCAGCTCGATTGGTCCACAGTGGCAGAATTCAATATTGGTCACACCCACCACACGTGCCAGGCAACGGGAGTCGCTTAGGGTGAAAATCAAGAAAGATTTGGTACAACGACTCGCATGCGTCTGCATCGAACGTTCATGCGACAGTTTTAAACGACCACCTGCTCCCATGAGACGGTCGAAAACACAGTGGGAGGGAAATGCTAAAAATTTTAGGATTAGCGTACCGTAATTTCCATACGGCCCAAACTTGCACTGTGACAGTAAAAAACGACTGTCGTTCTGGCGTTCGGAGGCAAGGAAAGTTGACGTGAGGAAAAATTGCACGACCCTCAGCTCCCAACCCAGGCGACATCCACATTCACCCCCCCTTTGCTGCCATGCAACAGGCACGTGCTCTGTGCACTGTTGCTGGTGGAACTTCGGTTGGGGCCCCATCTCAGGAACGCCATCTTAGGTGAGGGAGAAAAGATTGTACTAAAAGGAAGTGTTGAGGTACAAAATGAGAAAGAGAATTGTAAACCCTAATTGAACCTAAGGTGTGTTCAGTTTGGGCAGAAGGCTACGAAATGAACCTAAAATGAACCTGAAAGCGTAACTTACTTTAAGCATGGCGAAATGACAAAAGACCAGAGCAAGCTCTAGCCTACTCCAAAAAAACAAGGGTTTAGGCGGTAGATTTAGGGGAGGGGATTGAACCAGGAGGTAGGTGTCAGGGGGAGTGGCCAGAATGGTTGGGGTGCGGATGCGTGGAAGAGATCCTTACACAATGACCTCTCGTCTCTGTGGTTCCATGCATGCACGTCATCTGGTCGTTTTTGCAGGAAAGGTGGGGTGGGGTGGATGGATGTGGTTTTGTGCGAGCCGCAGCAGTCTGCGAGCTATGCGTTGGTAAAGAATCTTGCCAACATTGCCTCCTACGTGACCATGATTGGTCTAGGCGAAATGTCTCTTATTACAGCTTTGCTGCAACGACCCGACTGTGTGGTGCCGCTCTAGGCATTATTGGATTTCCCGCCCGTGATTGACGGTGTTAGTTGCTGATATAACCGAAGGATCAAGTGAATAGGATAAGTCTGCTAAGTTCAGGTGGAGACAATAAAGTCTCAGTAGTGACCTTGTTGGATAATGGTTGAAAGAGAAGAAGATAATTAAGGGGTAGGAGTACAAGGGAATAAATAGCAAACTAGCTAGCCATGTACTCTAAGGGGTACATTCCCTTATTAACTGTATTGCATAACTACAGTAACCACGACTATTGCTATTCTCGACAGTTACCATGTTGCAGCGAACAACTGTCGCGCGGTTACTTGGCTGGTCAAGGATCACGACCGTTGACTACCCTCGACGGTTGACCTTCAGGTGACCCCCGACCTTGCACATGCTCTATATGAGCTATTGCGGTACTGGTACAGTTTTTGGTTCTGCTAGCAGCTGATCCGTTAGTGGGATACCTTCAGGAATGCTTAAAATGACCTTTTGGTTATTCCAACACTCCCCTTCATTCCTGAAGGTGGGCCACGTGGGATTTCTTGGTGATCCCGCAGAGGTTGGCGCAGTGTTGAAACGGCCGGCGTGGCAATTTCTTCCTCAGGAAATCAGCTGCCATGTCATCGGTTGGGCAATACATGAGTTTGACTCTTCCTTTGTCGATTTCGTCCTTGACGAAGAAGTAGCGAAGTGCGATGTGCTTTGTGCGGTTTACGAAGCCGGGCTTGTTCGCGGTCTTGATCGCGCTCTGATTGTCGCAGAGTAACGTGAAGTGCCTGTTCATCGTCATTTTTGCTTCTTGCAGGAGTTCCATTAGATACAGTCCTTCCCGAACGGCTGCAATGGCGGCGATGAACTCAGCTTCAGCAGACGAAAGGGCGATAAGTTCTTGCTTTTGGGAGTTCCAGGAGATGAGTCCAGCAGGTTGGAGTTGGAAAATGAATCCTGTGCGGGAGCGTCTGTTGTCAACATCTCCTGCGTGATCAGCATCTACGTAGCCATGGAGCTGCAGAGTAGCGGTGAGGTTAGCTTCGTAGGTGAGGCCGACGTCGGGAGTGGAGATGAAGTACTGCAGTGCTCGGCGTAGATCCAGTAGATTCTCCCCTTCAGGTCGCTTCAGGTACTGTGCGAGCTGGCTTGCGACGTAGGAGAGATCGGGCCGGCACGTGACCGCGACAAACAGGAGGCATCCCAGCTGCTGTTGGTAGAGCCGATGGTCGTCGATGGAGAGGGGTGTGGTATTCGGCTCATGATTAGGAGGAGGAGTGCGGTAGAGAGTGGTGAGGTTGATTGGTGCGATGGCAAACCGCTTCGCGAGAGTTTCTGCGTATTTGGCGGCGGAGAGGTGAATAGAAGAAGCGGACTGAGTGACATTAAGTCCCAGGAACTGTGTGACGTTGTGATTGATCGTCACCTCGAGTTTCTCCTTGATGCCAGCTTCGAACTGGTCCAGCAGCTCCGTGTCATTGCCAGTGTAGAGGAGATCATCGACGTAGGCGATGAGGAGAATGAATTTGCCGCGCGATTCCCGGCGGTACATCCCGAGGTCATGTGGTAGCTGGACGAAACCGAGGTCAAGGAGAACGGAGTGGAGATACTGCTGCCACAGGTGAGGTGCCTGCTTAATCCCGTAAAGGGATTTCTGAAGGAGACACACGGCGCCATCGTTCTCTTCGAAGGCATGGGGCTGTTCGACGAAGATGATGGCGTCAACAGGGGCGTAAAGGAAAGCGCTGCCTACGTCAATTTGGCGGAGCGGCCGCTGTTTGTTGGCTGCGAGGCAGATGAGGATGCGTACCGAGGTGTGGCGTCCGACAGGTGAGTAGGTGAGGGTGAAGTCCACTAGGTGCATTTGCTTGAAGCCGCGCACCACCCACCGCGCCTTGTATTTATCAATGGAGCCATCAACCAGGGTTTTGATGCGGAAGACCCACTTGCCGCTGAGAATTTTCCTCCCCTTTGCCGATGACCGTGGGACCAGCTTCCAGGTGCCATGCTTCTTTAGCGACGCGACCTCTGCGGCCATGGCTGCTCTCCACTTTTCATTGTCGGGGCCAGACAAGGCTTGGCGAACAGTTGTGGGTTCCTTGGGAGAGTCGTGGCGAACAGCGACAACGAGACCGAGAACGCGGAGGCCGGTTTCGTTGGTCTTTTCGTAGTGGATGCAATCGTAGTCGTGGAGGCTGGTAACTTCGACTACGTCATCGTCACTTTCGTTGCCGAGGCGGAGGGTGTCTTGCGAGGTGTTGGGCTGTGGTAACTCTGCATCCGGGGATCGTCGTGCCTCACTGGTATAGTTGTGAGCTTCGCGATTTGTATCATCCGGATCGAATTGGTGTACAGGGATGAAGGTTGGAGTTTGGAGCGGGCTTGTAAGGGGGATGATGGGTGCTGTATCCATCGGGGTGACATCGGTTGCGTCTGCATCTTCCGCCAGGTCAGCTTCGTCGTGTGACGTGGCGAAGCTGCGATGTCCCTCAAAGACCCTCTCAGGCGCCTTGTCAGCTTCCCGATGCTCTTTGAACAGTGGCAAGGTCAGCTTCTCGTAGAAGATGCAGTCACGTGATTTCGTCACTTCGTGTGTCGCGTAGTCCAGCACGATCCACGCCTTGTATTCCTTTTCGATTCCGAGGTGGATGCCCCATCGTGCCCGGTCAGAAAACTTTCCGGTCCTTGCAGCGTGGGGTCTGTACTGTACCATGCAGCCGAACACCCGAAGCAGACGCGTGTCCGCTTTTCTGCCCGTCCATGCCCTGTAAGGAGAAATGTTGTTCTCGAGGCTTCGGGAGGACAGTAAGGTGTGCAGCCGAACAGTGTGATTCATCGCAAACGGCCAATATTTGGTTGGGATGGCCGACTGCTTCATCAGGGCTTCATCTGTTGCGAGGCTCCTGTTTGTCCGTTCTGCTACTCCTTGTTGCTCGTGAGCGTAGGGCAGGGACACCAGGTGCTCAATCCCCTTCTGCTTGAAGAGTTCCTTGAACTCCGTTGAGAAGAACTCCAAACCCCCGTCTGTTTGGTAGCTCTTCAGCTTCAGCCCAGATTGACGCTCAGCCCGCTTCATCCACGCCACGAAAGTGAGGGAGCGACAGTCGGTGTTAATGGCCCAGACATAGCGCGTGCATGCGTCGATAAAAGTGAGCGTGTATTGTTCACCGTCGAGTCCTTCGTGGCTAAGGATCATGAAGTCGCTGTAGACCTTGTCCAGTAGCTTGTATCGCTCGTATCCCGGAGGTAGGTCGGGAAACGGCTTGTGGGTGAGCGACGCTGTTGGGCAGACGGTGCATGGTGGGTCAGCTGAGTCTGCGGTGAGAAAACCGTCTCGAGGCAGGAGGAGCGCGCCGTCGTCGAAGACTCCATCCTTAGTGAGTTCTTGAGTGTAGCGTGTGAGGGGTGTCCGAGTCGCTGGTGCCAGGTTTCAGGATCCGCACGATAGCCGACAGTCTTCTGATAATATTTGTGCCGTGCTGATGCGTCGTCCTGCTGCTTTCCATGGCTCGTGTCAGTGGCGGCGTCGGCGTCAGTTGCAAAGGCTCTCACAGAGTTTTGCTCCAGGAGGGAGTGCGGAATTCCGATGATGTCATCAATGTCTACGGCATCAACCGGCTTGCCCGTGATGAGCAGATGCATTGACGGTGGCGGCTTTGGACTTGGCCAATCGTGGGCGGGGAGTCCCGTCATTGGAATCCGAAAGTAACTGTACTCAGCACCGATAACTTCAATTTCTTGCGGCCCTTGCTCTGGTGATGGTGGTTCCTCCGTAGGTTCCGGTAATTCCGCTGCTTCTCCCAAAAATTCGTAAGTTACTTCTTCTTCTGACTTCTCCGCTGTTGGCTCTGGTGTGTCAAGAGCGTATTGATCGGGAAGAGGAGGACCTCCCCAGCTGGTACCACGAGTTGCCCAGTATGGGTCGATCGCCGCTACTTCCGCGGGAGGAAGTCCCGTAGCTTCATCGTAGTTTCGCGGACCCCATCCTTCTCCGACTGAGGTTCTCCTTCTTGTGGAGCCGTGTCAGTGCCCCATCCACTTGCGGCTGCTTCTTCTAGAGCCAGAATTTCTCCCCAAGGGCCAAGCGCAGGCTCGGGAGTGCCCCAACCCGTTCCAGTTGCCTTGCTTTCTCCGGTGGTTGGTGCTGCAGGTGCTGACATACCGCTGTCTTCTTCCATTGTGGCAGATCCAGTTTCTACAAGATTGGAGGTCGAAGCGGTTGGAACGGTGCGTAGGCGCAGGAGACCGTCGGAGGCAGGCCGTTCAAGGTCCATTTCCGCAGGGTGGGACCACGTCGGTGGTTCCGTGGGAGTTGTCTTCAACAGCAGCGTGCGGTCGGAGTCGCCGGTGGTTCCTTGGGCTGAGAACTGCAGCACGAAGACTCCATCATCGTCTATTGCCTTATGTAAGTGTTGTTGTAGAATAGCTCGAAGGTTTTGTCCCTACGGTTGCTTCGAATGTCAACTCCGCACCGCATGAGTTGTGCCGAGGAGAGCAGGTTGTACTGCAGGTCTGGAGCGAGGAGCATGTCTCCGATGTGAATGGTGAATTTCGTGTCATCGGCTTCAAGTTAAATTTCACCAATGTCGTATGCCTTCATTTTTCCGTTGTTGGCGACTGTGATTTCGCATGGTCGTCGCATGCGCCGTGAGTTGGTGATGAACGCCAGGGATCGCACCATGTGTTGTCCGCAGCAGCTGTCAAGGTACCAGGTGTTGATGCTCTCATGTTTCGGGCGTGCGATGTTAGCGATTCTTGGTGTGACAACGTGGTCAAAGTCGCCGGTGTACGGTGAGAGAGCGAGGTACCTATTTGCGGAGATGCTAGAAGGAGATTCCGGAATTGGAGGAGGCAACTCGAAATCAGGTGGGATGTTTGATGGACGATCGATCCAGTTGTAGATCATGCGATCGTTGTCTGGATTGGACGTAATAGGGTTGATCGGCGCGATAGGCGGGTATGCGACGTTGTCGTAGTATCGACCACCTCTGCGACGCGCCATGCAACTCATGATTGTCCCCTTGCCTTTGTCTTTCATTGTGATATGAGCAGGAGTCTGAGAGGTGCTGGCGTCGGAGGGTGGTGATATGGTTGAGGTTGCGGCAGGGGGCGTCGACTGTGCCGAAGGTTGCTGACCGGAGGAGTTACGCCTCTCGTCAGCGGCCTTTCGCTTGTAGCACTGATCGATGGAGTGGCCGGGCTTCTTGCAGTATTTGCATAACATTCCTTTCTTTCCACGTTGCTCCCCCTGAGATCCTCCGGCGTAGAAGACTAACTTCTCCCGTTTGACGTTCTTCTCATTGTACAGGTCAATCTCCTTTTGCTCGGAAAGGAGTGTGGCGCACAGGGCGGACTCCGAAATCGTTGCTCGAGCACAGAGCAGTGACTGACATTGTCGCCAGTCAAGGCCGAGACCTGAGATGACCATTGAAATGAACATGTCGTCGGGAACGGTTCCTCCGCACTTTTGACGTGATCGTGCAGATTGCGGCACCAGTTGACATACGGTCTCGCTTTCTCCCCTTGTTTCATTTTAATCGAAGTCAGCTGACTGAGCAAGCGACTGGATATGTTGCCATAAATGAGTTGCGCAGGTGTTCCCAGGACCCGGCTTGCACGGGAGCCCACTCTGTCTTGTAAGGATGAATGCCGAGCTGTTCTTCGAGAGAGAGATTTTGAAGGAGAGCGGTGTAAGCGAGGAGGGATTCGTGGTAGTATTGGTGCTTCTCCTGGATGGTTCCTTCGGAAGGAAAAGGTAAGCTTCCGTCGTAGTACATCCAGATTTGAGCGGTTGTTGCGAGAAGTTCAAATTCGAAGCTCCACGTGTAGAAATCCTTGTCATCAAAAGGAATCGAGGTCTTTAGTTTTGAGGTCAGTACAAACTTGGTTTGCATGGGACCAATTGCTTCTGACTGCACTCGTTGTGGGTTGTCTTGTGCAGGAGCTGAACCTTGACGATTGTCAAAGGTAAAAGACCCCTCGGAGTTGACGCGTCTGTCTTCTCCAGGGAGAGGGAGTCCAGCAACTCCTCTTGCGTAGCTTGAGCCGTCGATGCTCATGGCTTGATGGCTCTCAAGAGCGTTGATGCGAGCTACTAATTGCTCGACGACAGCGGCGCTGACGGAGGTCACCGCTGATGGCGCATTAGTCGTTGCTGGTGGTGGGCCCGGTGAGTCTGCAGTGGCTTTCCTTTCGGGAGCCATGATGATGCAGACCTTGTGTTGTATTTAATTTATATGAAGTTTGTTCTGAGTAGAACAAAGATTTAGCAGACCATATAATCCACTCTAGCTCTCATACCATGCTGATATAACCGAAGGATCAAGTGAATAGGATAAGTCTGCTAAGTTCAGGTGGAGACAGTAAAGTCTCAGTAGTGACCTTGTTGGATAATGGTTGAAAGAGAACAAGATAATTAAGAGGTAGGAGTATAAGGGATTAAACAGCAAATTAGCTAGCCATGTACTCCAAGGGGTACATTCCCTTATTAACTGTATTGCATAACTACAGTAACCACGACTATTGCTATTCTCGACAGTTACCATGTTGCAGTGAGCAACTGTCGCGCGGTTACTTGGCTGGTCAAGGGTCACGACCGTTGACTACCCTCGACGGTTGACCTTCAGGTGACCCCCGACCTTCCGCATGCTCTATATGAGCTATTGCGGTACTGGTACAGTGCCCGGTTGGTTCTGCTAGCAGCTGATGCATTAGTGGGATACCTTCGGGAATGCTTAAAATGACCTTTCGGTTATTCCAACATTAGTCATACACTTCGCCAGCCTGGCGGAAATCACAGAAACGTCGGCTTCAGATTGCACTCCCTATACAAGGCTGAGGGCTCAGCCTACACTCCTACAGGAAGGCTCAAAATTCAGTTAAGGTTAAAAACAAAACACTGGAAGATCAGCCAAGGTACACAAAAACGTTGGTTTCAACTTTAGAGTTTAGAAAAAAAAAAAAAAGCAAGAGGCGACTAGGTCGTCCTAGGGTTGCGAAGCAAATTGGTATGAAACTTTCTCATTGTAGTGTAGTATGAAACCATAGTAGCGTGGTACAAAGTGGTGCATCATCTTTCCTAAAAAGTTCGAATCTGTCCTGGAGTTGGAATCGAACCCTCGACCTTTCGATTCTCAGCAAAGTTTCAACCGACTGGGAAAACACTACTACTTAACGAGCGTAACGTATTTTACAGGACCGTTTATTTTGCGACGAATTTGGCATTGCATTAGGGTTAGTTCAACCCTTTCCTTTCTCCCTCGCTAGTTGAACCACCCCCGCCAGTCACGCTACTCCACCTGCAGATGCAAGGTGAGATCAACCTAAGTTAGGTGATTAAGAGCTAGCCTGTATAGAACTAAGTTAGGAGATTAAGAGCTAGCCTGTATAGAACTAAGTTAGGAGATTAAGAGCTAGCCTATCATTTCTTATTATCGTATCGTAGTCGTTTACTCAATTCTTGGTCATTTTAAAGGATCCAGGTTTTTAAAGGTTAGGTTCTAGACTTGTTTCAAGTACTTAAGCTTTAAGTCGTTTATAAGCCTGCATGCGTTCTTTAGTTCCTCATCGTCCTTTTCCTTCCGTCGCATCCTTATCACCTTGTAGTTGCATATGTTATTTGACATTCTTTTCAGAATAACTAGGCAAGAATGAATGAACTAACAGAAGTTTGGGTACAAATATGAAACCCTAGTTGGGGTTGTACCCCATATTGGCTACCCCACTACAGCCTACAAGCATAATACAGTTTAACACACCCCCATAGGCAAAGTGGGGGAGAACAAAGGGTCACAAGACCAGTCCAGCAAAGCAAAACAAAGCCCAGGGTGGATCACAACGTCACCACACTCCGAGCACAAGTAAAGGCCACAAGGCCAGTTCACATGCAGTGCTAGATATAGTACAAGACAAGCAACACAGTGATCAAAACCTAGCAAGCAAGCAACAAGATATATATAAAGTACAGTACAAAGAATGTCAAGCAGTGAGCAAGTGAGGAAACGTGGACACAATGTCAGAAATAACTGAGCAGGAATGAATGAACTAGAACAGAGTTTGGTACAAGTAGGAAACCCTAACTTTGTGTACCCCCTAAGGTGTAACCCACTACAGCCTAGACAATATAAACATGCAATGTTTGACACACCCCCATAGGCGCAGTGGGAGACAACCACAGGGTCACAAGACCAGTCAAAGCAAAGCAAAGCAAGCTCAGGGTGGATCTCAAGGATTCCACACAAATTCCGAGCACAAGCAAGCGGTCACAAGACCAGTTCACATGCAGGTTTATAACAAAGCAAGAGATACAGTGATCACAACCTAGCAAAAGTAAACAAGTAGGGATATATATATAGTGATCACAGTACAAGCAAGGTCAAGAGGTAAGCAAGTGAGGCCCAGTAGGTACAAGGCCTAACAGAGTGCAGAAGCGCTGATGGTCACAAGGCTGAAGCGCCTTGGTGAACACATCAGCAGTGTTGGCCTCCGTGGCCACGTAACGCAGACAAAGCTGACCACGCTGCTGCAGCTCTCGAGCAAGGAAGTACCGCAGAGCGATGTGCTTCGTTCTGTGCTCCAGTCTGTGCTCCTCACACAAGGCAATGGCAGCCTTGTTGTCGACGTACAGCACTGGAGGAGAACGAGGCCGCTCTCCGAGGTCGGTCAGCAGGTAGGTCAGCCAGCGTAGCTCCTGAGCAGCCATGGCTGTGGCGTAGATCTCAGCCTCACAACTGGAGCTGAGAACAGAAGAAGAGCGAGTAGAACGCCAAGAAACTGAGCCAGAGCCAAGGCTGAAGGTGTAACCCTGGGACGACCGCTGAGTAGCCTGGTCGTCTGCCCAAGAAGCGTCTGAGTGCCCTGTGAGAACAACCCGGTCTCGCCCTCCAAGCACAAGCCCCATGCCCGACGTACTGCACAAGTAGCGCAACACCCTCTTAGCAGCATCCATGTGCTCCTTCCGGTGACGGCCAGGAGCGACATAGCGTGCTAGGATGCTAAGAGGGTATGCAAGGTCAGGTCGAGTGCAGGTCATCAGGTACATGAGGCAGCCCACAAGCTCTGGATACGGGCCACTCGGCTCTACGGACTCATCCGAAGGCAGAGCTGAGAGCGAGTGACCGGTAGGCAGAGGAGTGGACTGAGGCGAGGAGTACGTGAAGCGGAAGCGCTGGAGAACCTGCTGCACCATGTGTGACTGAGTCAGGGTGATGGTGCGCCGTGCTCTGTCCCGGGTGATCCGCAAGCCAAGATAGCTCGTCAGCTCACCCAGGTCTGTGCACGTGTGTCTCCTCTGCAGCTCCGACTTCACGTGGGCGAGTGCCGCGGTGTCAGCAGTGGCAAAGACCAAGTCGTCGACGTACACGAGGATGTAGAACAGCGGCAGCGAGGTGTCGGTGCGTAGAAACAGCGACGGGTCAGCAGTAGAGGGAGCGAACCCAAGAGCCGCAAGTGTCGTCCTCAGTGTGTCGTGCCACTCACGTGGCGCCTGGCGGAGACCGTAGACCGGCCGCTGAAGCCTCCACTGGGTGCCAGGAGGAACTGACCCAGTGAAGCCAGGGGGGCGGCGCAGCCAGATCTCCTCGTGCAGGCTGCCCTGCAAGAAAGCAGTGCTGAAGTCAAGAGAGTGAAGCTCGTAGTCGCGGTGAGCGGCTATGTGCAGCAGCACCCGAAGAGTAGTCATCTTCGGGGTGGGGGAGAAGGTCTGAAAGAAGTCTACTCCCTCTCGCTGGCTGAAGCCTCGAGCCACGTAGCGCGCCTTGAAGACAGGCGGAGAACCCGGTGGCCGCTTCACCCTGAAAATCCACATGCCACTGACGATGTTCGCCCCAGGAGGGGGAACCTCGTCTACGTAGGTGCCTGTGGACTTCCAGGAAGCCATCTCTGCGTCCATGGCTGTCTGCCACTGAGAGGAGTAGGGACCCGCCATCGCCTCAGCGTAAGAGCGTGGGGTCGGGATGTCTGGTGCATCCGGGTCTCCCTCAGGGGCAACTAGCATGGACACGAGATGGGGCAAAGCAGCAGCAAAGCAATGGAACTCCTCCTGTCTGTCCTCAAGGACGTCCGTGCCAAGAGCACACGCACCCCCGACGGACGGAGGACAGGCAGACTCAGACTCAGACTCAGCCACTAGGCTAGCAGCGTAGTCTAGGCGACAGCAAGCAGCAAAGTCAACTAACTCAGCGACCAGAGCAGACGCAGCGGCGGACTCAAAAGAAGGGTCAGTGACAACGGTAGCAAGGAGACGCGTAACAGTGGGACTGGCAGCACGACGGGCGTCAGACTCCGGGTCAGGAAGAGTAGGTAGGGAGGACGCAGGAGGAGACGGCAGCGGGACACGCTGCGGAGCAGTGGAGGGACGCAGAGTCATGTAGTGAGTGCCAGGGACAGGAGGAGGACGCTCACGTGGGACACGACGACCAGTGCGAGCGGTACGAACAGGCGACGCAGGACGAGACTCAGGCTCACGACGCTCTGTAAGACCTCCTGTGGGACCAGCGTAAGGAGAGGGAGCAGGGAGAGGCGAGGCGGGCGGTAACTGTGACTGCGGCTGGACAGGTAGAGGACCCTCGACGGAGGGAGGAGGACCAGGAGGAGGAGCCTGACCAAGAACCTGCTGAAGGAGCGGGACGAAGTACGGTCGCGGCCGCACAGCGTCTCCAGAAGCAGCAGGGACACCAGCGGCAGCCCCAGCGCCCAAGTCCTCAGCACCAGCAGTAGCTCCAACACCCGAGTCCTCAGTACCAGCAGTAGCTCCAACGCCCTGGTCCGCAGCACCAGCAGCAGCGTCACCGGTCGGGTCCTCAGCACCAGCAGCAGCGCCACCAGTCGGGTCCGCAGCACCAGTAGCAGCTCCAACGCCCGAGTCCTCAGCAGCAGCAGCAGCGCCACCGCTCGGGTCCTCAGCTCCAGCAGCAGCTCCAACGTCCGAGTCCTCTGTACCAGCAGCAGCGCCACCAGTCGGGTCCGCAGCACCAGGAGCAGCTCCAACGTCCGGGTCCTCAGCACCTGTAGCAGCTCCAACGCCCGGGTCCGCAGCGCCAGGAGGACCACTCCGAAGACTGCAGCGCCGTGTGTACCACTCTCGAATCACCTGAATGGGGGGGAGCTCCTGGGAAGGAGGGGAAGTACCGGGACGAGCTCCAGCAGCACCTCTCCGGAGGCGGCAGTACTCGAGGTACCTCTCCTGCAGCTGCTGGGAGGAGAGGGCTCCTCCAGGCGTAGCACGCTCAGGCTCAGCACCCCCAGACGTAGTACCTCCAGACTCAGCACCTCCAGGCTCCGCACCCCCAGGCTCCGCACCCCCAGGCTCAGCACCCCCAGGCTCCGTACCCCCAGGCTCAGCACCCCCAGGCTCCGCACCTCCAGACTCAGCACCCCCAGACTCAGCACTCCCAGGCTCAGCACCCCCAGACGCAGGACAGCTACCTCGACAGGCTCACCCGGGTCTACCTGGGACACACCTGAGGGAGCGGCACCCTGAGGGGGGAGGGGGTCGGGTACCTCAGCACCTGGAGCGAGGAAGAGCGGCGGAGGGGGGAGGGGGGCAGTGCGGTAGGGGAAGAGGCGGTAGAAGGGGACGGACTCGTCAAAAGTGACGTCCTGAGAGGCCAGAACCCGGCGCGAGGTGACGTGGTAAAACTGCCATCCAGGCGCGTCGGGAACAAAGCCAAGGAAGACACAGGGAAGAGCGCGACGGGAGAGCTTGTCCACAGACGTGTCGCGGACAAAAGCTCGGGATCCCCACACCCGGAAACGCGACGCATCGCCAACCTCTCCCGTCCACCGCAGAGTCGGGGAAGTCTCCGGCAAGGAGACACGAGGCCAGAGGTTGAGCTGATGCGCAGCGTACCGGACCGCAAACGGCCACAGAAAGTGGGGAGCAGCCGCATGGGTCAGGGAGGTACGAGCGACCTCCATGACTAAGCCAATGCGGCGCTCAGCAACCCCATTCTGCTGTGGAGAGGCCGGAAGCGTGTACGACTGCTCAATGCCGTGCTCAGCACAGTAGGCTGCCAAGAGGTCGGAGGCAAACTCACCACCTCTGTCAGAGTGCAAGCGCAGGACAGGAAAGTCCGAGTGAAAGCGCTCGCCTAGCTGGAGACGGGCTCGGCTGATCCAGGGGATCAAAACACCAGGGACGTCACCCTTGGCGTGCAAGGGGAAGACCGTGGTGTAGCGCGAGTAGTCGTCAACAACTATCAGGAAGTACCTCTCCTGACCCTGACCACGGACGCGGGCTGGGCCCCACACGTCCATGTGGAGCGTCTGCAGGGGAGCGGTCGTCGGGGGAAAGGAGGAGGAGTGAGGAGCGGCGCGCTGCCGCCCCTCGACACAGGGAATGCAGTCAGGAGCAGGGGAGTCAGGAAGGGGAGGGAGCACCCTGGGAAGACCAGCAACAAGGTCCCGTTTGTGCATGGCCCGCAGGCGCTGCACAGACGGGTGACCAAGGCGGTGGTGCCAGAGGACGGTGTCGTTCGCCAGAGAGCGACACGAGCAGGGGGCGGACAGCTGACCTGACGCTGACGCAGACGCAGCTACCTGAGGGGACTCAGTGGTCAGTGTGTACAGGTCAGACCCCGGCTCTCGAGTGAAAGTAGCTAGGTGGCGGCCCGTCCGAGCACACGTGCAGTGAGTCACACGCTCGTAGGCAGGGGTGAACTGGTGAACACCCCCGTCCTGGAGCGCACTACCTGCCACCAAGTTCGTGGAGAACGAGGGGAGGTAGAGACCTGAGAGCGTGCCGGACGGAACCGCTGGACACGGAAGGGTGGTGGAGGAGGTCGCAAGGACCGGACCCCCAGAGGGGTCAGCAAGAGAGACAGCAACCGGCCGAGCTAGAGGCTCAAGGACAGTGCGGTCACGAAAGAAAGAGCGAGAAGCACCTGAGTCCAGTGTGAAGGTGTGGTCGCGGGCAGGTCGCGGGCTGCTCGCGGGCAGTTCGCGGGCTGTGCGCGGGCTGCGCGGGCTGGTCGCGGGCTGCGCAGGCGGTTCGCGGGCTGTGCGTGGGCGGTTCGCGGGCTGTGAGCGCGGCGCGCTGTGCGGTTCGCGGGCGGCGTGACGGGGCCGATCGGGGCGCTAAGGGGCGACGCGACGGGGGCCGTGAGAGGCCGCTAGGAAAAAAAAAAAGTTCGACGGGGCCGCAGGGCCGCTAGATCGTGCTAGATCGACGGGGCCAGCGGGGCCGGAAACAAGCGAAGGTAAGCAGGTAGGTAAGTCGGTGGGCCCTAAGAACAGTCCTAGCGAAGGACCTGCTCTGATACCATGTCAGAAATAACTGAGCAGGAATGAATGAACTAGAACAGAGTTTGGTACAAGTAGGAAACCCTAACTTTGTGTACCCCCTAAGGTGTAACCCACTACAGCCTAGACAATATAAACATGCAATGTTTGACACACAAGGCCTAAAGAAGTACAGTGCCGCTGATGATCACTAGGCGGGAGCGCCTTGGTGAAGATATCAGCAGTGTTGGCCTTCGAGTCCACGTACACAAGCCGAAGCTGACCGCGCTGCTGAAGCTCTCGAGCAAGAAAGTAGCGAAGAGCAATGTGCTTCGTCCTGTGCTCCAGTCTGTGCTCCTGACACAAGGCAAGAGCCGCCTT
Organism: Closterium sp. Yama58-4; assembly: GCA_947470075.1. Lineage (NCBI taxonomy): Eukaryota > Viridiplantae > Streptophyta > Zygnematophyceae > Desmidiales > Closteriaceae > Closterium > Closterium sp. Yama58-4. The sequence continues at coordinate 357,342 of CANIUD010000031.1, forward strand.
GTTGTCACCGTACAGAACTGGAGGAGAACTAGGCCGCTCTCCCAAGTCAGTCAGCAGGTAGGTGAGCCAGCGTAACTCCTGTGCAGCCATGGCTGTGGTGTAGATCTCAGCCTCACAACTAGAGCCGAGAACAGAGGAAGAGCGGGTGGACCGCCACGAGACAGAACCAGAGCCAAGGCTGAAGGTGTAACCCTGTGACGACCGCTGCGTAGCCAGGTCGTCCACCCAAGAAGCGTCCGAGTGACCAGTGAGGACAACTCTGTCGTGTCCTCCAAGCACCAGCCCCATGCCTAATGTACTGCACAAGTAACGCAGCACCCTCTTAGCAGCCTCCCAGTGCTCTCGCCTGTGTCTCCCAGGTGCAACGTAACGAGCAAGGATGCTAAGAGGGTACGCAAGGTCAGGTCGCGTGCAAGTCATCAGGTACATGAGGCAGCCTACAAGCTCTGGGTACGGGCCACTCAGCTCTACGGACTCGTCCGAAGGTGGAGCTGAGAGCGAGTGGCTGGTAGCCAGAGGTGTGGCCTGTGGTGAGGAGAACTGGAAGCCGAAGCGCTGAAGGACCTGCTGCACCATGTGTGACTGAGTCAGGGTGATGGTGCGGCGAGCTCTGTCCCGGGTGATCTGCAAGCCAAGGTAGCTACGCAGTTCACCCAGGTCAGTGCAGGTGTGTCTCTTCTGCAGCTCCGACTTCACACGAGCGAGTGCCTCAGTGTCAGCAGTAGCAAAGACCAAGTCGTCGACGTACACGAGAATGTAGAACGGCGGCAGCGACGTGTCTGTGCGCAGAAACAGCGACGGGTCAGCAGTAGACGGCGCGAACCCAAGAGCCGCAAGAGTAGTCCTCAGTGTGTCGTGCCACTCACGTGGCGCCTGGTGGAGACCGTAGACTGGCCGGCGGAGACTCCACTGGGTACCAGGGGGAAACGACCCAGTAAAGCCAGGTGGGCGGCGCAGCCAGATCTCCTCGTGCAGGCTGCCCTGCAGGAACGCTGTGCTGAAGTCAAGAGAGTGAAGCTCGTAGTCACGGTGAGCAGCAACGTGCAGCAGAACCCGAAGAGTGGTCATCTTCGGGGTGGGGGAGAAGGTCTGGAAGAAGTCGACCCCCTGACGCTGACTGAAGCCTCTAGCAACGTAACGAGCCTTGAAGACAGGCGGAGAACCTGGCGGCCGCTTCACCCTGAAAATCCACATGCCATCGACGATGTTCGCCCCAGGAGGGGGAACCTCGTCGACGTAGGTGCCTGTGGACTTCCAGGATGCCATCTCTGCGTCCATGGCTGTCTGCCACTGAGAGGAGTAGGGACCCGAGATCGCCTCTGCGTAAGTGCGCGGAGTGGGGATGTCTAGTGCATCCGGGTCTCCCTCAGGGGCAAGCAACCAGGCCACGAGATGAGGTACAGCAGCCGCAAGAGAGTCAAAGTCCTCCTGCCTGTCCTCAAGGACGTCCGTGCCAAGAGCACACTCACCCCTGACGGACGGAGGACAGACAGACGCAGACTCTGACTCAGCAACAAGGCTAGCAGCGTAGTCTAGACGACAGGCAGCAGCAAAGTCAACCAACTCAGCGACCAGAGCAGACGCAGCCGAGGACTCAAAGGTAGGGTCAGTGACAACAGTAGCGAGGAGACGCGTGACTGTAGGGTGCTCAGCGCGATACCGGTCAGACTCAGGGTCCGGAACGGCAGGCAAAGAGGACGCAGGAGGAGACGGTAGAGGGACACGCCGAGGAGCAGTAGAGGGACGCAGAGTCATGTAGTGAGTGCCTGGGACAGGAGGAGGACGCTCACGACGGACACGACTACCAGTGCGAGCAGGACGAACAGGCGACGCAGGACGAGACTCAGGCTCACGACGCTCTGTAAGACCTCCTGTGGGACCAGTGTAAGGAGAGGGAGCAGGGAGAGGCGAGGTAGGCGGTAACTGTGACTGCGGCTGGACAGGCGGGGGACACTCTACGGAGGGAGGAGGACAAGGAGGAGGAGCCTGCCCAAGAACCTGCTGAAGGAGCGGTACGAAGTACGGTCGCGGCCGCGCAGCGTCTCCAGAAGCAGAAGGGACTCCAGCGGCCGGGTCCTCAGCACCAGTAGGAGCTCCAGCGTCCGGGTCCACAGCACCAGCAGCAGCTCCACCGGCCGGGTCCCCAGCTCCAGCAGCAGCTCCACCGTCCGACTCCTCAGCACCAGCAGCAGCTCCACCAGGTGGGTCCGCAGCACCAGCAGCAGCGTCACCCCCAGAGTCGGCAGCTCCAACTCCGCTAGCACCGCCAGCGCCAGAGTCCCCAGCTCCAGCAGCTCCAGTCGCAGTGCTCCCAGAACAGCCAGTCCCGGCAGCTCCAGTACCCCCAGTACGAGCACCCCCAGGACGAGCAGCTCCAGCACCCCCAACTCCAGCCGAGCCACTAGGACGGCGAAAGCGTCGGACGTACCAGTCACGAAGCTGCTGCGGTGTGAGAGACTGCTCAGCACCCCGAACCGGAGCACCCCCAGACGCAGTAACCCGAGGCTCCGTAGGCTCAGTAGCAGCACCCCCAGGCTCAGTACCCGCAGGCTCAGTACCCGCAGGCTCAGCACCCCCAGTCGCAGCACCCCCAGGCGGCAAACTCTCAGGCACAGTACCCTCAGCTCCAGCACCCGCAGTCCCAGCACTCCCAGGCCCCGCACCCGCAGGCTCAGCACCCCCAGGCGCAGCACCCCCAGGCTCCGTACTCTCAGGCACCGTACCCTCAGCTCCAGCACCCTCAGTCCCAGCACCTGCAGCCCCAGCACCCCCAGGCCCAGCACCCCCAGGCTCAGCACCCCCAGGCTCAGCACTCCCAGCAGCACCACCCGCAGCAGCACCTGAGTCACCTGTGACCTCGACAGGCTCAGCGACGGGAGGAGGGTCTACCTGAGAGACACCTGAAGGAGCAGGACCCTGAGGGGGAAGGGGGTCTACCGGAGGGGGACCAGGAGCAAGGAAAAGCGGCGGGGGAGGGAGGGGGGCAGTGCGGTAGGGGAAGAGACGGTAAAAAGGGACCGACTCGTCAAAGGTGACATCCTGAGAGGCGAAGACCCGGCGCGAGGTGGGGTGGTAAAACTGCCAGCCAGGCGCGTCAGGGACAAAGCCAAGGAAGACACAGGGAAGCGTGTCCGCGGACGTATCGCGGACAAGGGCACGAGCACCCCACACCCGGAAGCGCGACGCATCGCCAACCTCCCCCGTCCAACGCAGTGTGGGCGAGGTCTCCGGTAAGGAGACACGGGGCCAGAGGTTGAGCTGATGCGCGGCGTACCGGACAGCAAACGGCCACAGAAAATGGGGAGCCGCCGCGTGGACCAAGGAGGTACGAGCGACCTCCATGACCAGGCCAATGCGGCGCTCAGCAACCCCATTCTGCTGTGGGGAGTCCGGAAGCGTGAAGGTCTGCTCGATGCCCTCCGCCTGACAGAAGGTCCTCAAGAGATCGGAGGAAAACTCACCACCTCTGTCAGAGTGCAGACGCAGGACAGGAAGATCCGTCCGGAAACGGCGGCGGAGCTGGAGACGAACCGTGCGGATCCAAGGGATCAGAACAGCAGGGACCTCACCCTTGGTGCGCAAGGGGAAGACCGTGGTGTAACGCGAGTAGTCGTCGACAACCAGCAAAAAGTACCGCTCACCGCCCTGACCACGAACGCGGGCTGGGCCCCACACGTCCAGGTGGAGGGTCTGCAGAGGAGCCTCTGTCGGGGGGAACGAGGAGGAGTGAGGAGCGGCGCGCTGCCGCCCCTCGACGCAAGGAAGACACGGCGGGGCAGGCGAGGCAGGGAGGGGAGGGAGGGACCTGGGAAGACCGGACACAAGGTGGCGACGGTGCATGCCACGAAGGCGTGGCAAGGAGGGGTGACCCAGGCGGTGGTGCCAGAGAAGAGTCTGGTGCGACAGGGAACGACACTCACAGGCGTGGGCTACCAGACCTGACGCAGACACCTGACCGACAGCAGCTACCTGAGGAGACGCAGTGGTCAGTGTGTAGAGACTCGACCCCGGCCGACGGGTGAACGTAGCCAGGTGACGGCCGGTCCTGGAGCACGTGCAGATCGCCACACGCTGTCCGCCAGGGGTAAAGGTGTCAACCCACTGATCCTGGAGGACAGCGTTGCTCACCAGGTTCGTCGAGAACGAGGGGAGGTGGAAACCCGACAACGAGCCAGACGGAACCGCCGGACAAGGGAGGACAGTGGTGGACTGGGCAAGGACTGGGCCCCCAGAGGGGTCAGCCAAGGAGACTGGGACCGGTGCAGGAAGCGGTGTGAGCTCAGTACTGTCACGGAAGAAGCAACGGGAAGCACCTGAGTCAAGGGTGAAGGTGTGACAGGCCTCAGCCGGTGCGGTACCTGAGAGAGCAGTCTCTGTGGGTGCTGTACCTGAGAGAGCAGACTCGAAACCAGCCGGGACAGCACTGGGGGGAGCAAGTACAGGGGGCACCATACCAGAGAGAGCAGACTCACTAGTACCCAGGGCAGCGGGCTCTATACCTGGGTCAGGCGGCACACACAAGTAGCAGTCACCCTCAGCACTAACAGTCAATGCATACATGGCAGCAATAATAGCATCATAGTCAAGAGCAAAGACATCAACACCAGCCCTCATGAGCTCAGCCCAGCGGGGGCGCTCAACATCCGCACCCATCTCCTCACGCCAAGCGTCGTCAAGGCGGGAGAAGCAGCGGTACGGGGTGTGGAACCTCCCACACGTCTGTCCCTTGCGGTCACCTGTGCGAATGACATAAGAACAGCGGCCACTGGCCCCCGACGTCCCACGCTGAGCAAGCCACTCATGAAGCTGCTGGGTCGTCTGGGGACGCTGCTGCTGCTGGGAGCTCTGGCCCGAGCCAGTGCCTCCACTCCGACCTCCGCCGCCACCACTACCACCGCTCCGACCGCCACCGCCACCACCGCCACCACCGCCACCGCCGCCACCGCCGCCGCCGCCACTACTGCCACTGCTTCCTCCGCCGCCCCCGCCTCCACCACCGACCCCACTCCCACCAGCGCTCCCGCCACCGCTCCCTCCAGCACCGCCTCCCCCCCCACCTCCCCCACCTCCTCCCCCCCCAGCGCCACCACCACCACTTTTGCCCCCCTTGCCCTTGCCGGTGCGGCGCCTCCCACCAGGAGTAGAAGCAGCGCCAACAGACTCAGCACCAAGGAAGTCAACAGCAGCAGCAGCAGCGTAGGAGGGAGCGAGGGGAGAGGGAGAACACCCCTCAAAGATGGGGGTGCGAGGAGCGCCACGAGCAGCACCGACAGCTACAATGCTCTTTTCGGCCGCGAGCAGGTGCTCCTCTAGGAGGGGGACTGTGAGCTCAGTGGGACAGCGAGCAAGGAAGTGGTCTCGAACTGAGCGGAGGGTGTCAGGGAGACGGGTGACTATGAAGTGGAGTGTCCAGTACAGTGGAGGGGGGTTCTTAGCGCAGAACTCGGTGGGAAGGGCGGCACGCAGGCGAGCATCACTAGTGCGAAGGTGGGTGATAAGATCGGCGACTGTAGTAAAGGTGGACAGATCGGGGAACAGGTACGGCAGCATGAGGCGGCTAAGCTCGGCTGTGGCAGGCGAGGAGTAGCGAGCGACGACAGCATCGTACAGGGCCTTAGCGGATTTGCAGTCGCCAAAATGCTCGAGCTCAGCTAGCGGGAGGTGACTGCGAATGGCTAGGCGAGCAGCTGCGTCACGAGTCTGCCAGTGGGAACGAACACTAAGCTCGGCTGTGGCAGCAGGAGCAGCGGCAGCACCAGACGCGTAGTCATAGAGGGAGATGTGGTCCGTGCTATTGCTCATAAGATACAACTGCAGGTCGTCGAGCCAGGAAGTGAACTGCACGGGACGGCCCTCAGCATCGAAGGAAAGAACGCGAATAGAGGCCATAGCTCAGGCGTGAGGGCACAGCAGAGCAGCGGCAGCAGCAGAGGGGACACGCTAGAGCGAAGCTAGTAGCCACAGCAGGAGAAAGCGGCAGTGCACAGGCAGGGAGCAGCAGGTGAGAAGCGCGGCGGGCGAGCTGCGAAGCGGGCAGCGGTGTGGGCGGGCGACGCAGCAAGCGGGCAGTGAGGCAGCGGGCGGCGCTGCGAAGCAGGTAGCGGGCGAGCGGGCGGCGCTGCGAGCGGGCAGCGAAGCGGGCGGGCCGCGAAGCGGGCAGCTAGCGGGCGGGCGGGCTGCGAAGTGGGCGGGCTGCGAAGCGGGCAGCGGGGCGAGCGGGCTGCGAGGCGGGCGGGCCGCGAAGCGGGCAGCGGGCGGGCGGGCGGGCTGCGAAGCGGGCAGCGGGGCGAGCGGGCTGCGAAGCGGGCGGGCCGCGAAGCGGGCAGCTAGCGGGCGGGCGGGCTGCGAAGTGGGCGGGCCGCGAAGCGGGCAGCGGGGCGAGCGGGCTGCGAGGCGGGCGGGCCGCGAAGCGGGCAGCGAGCGGGCGGGCGGGCTGCGAAGTGGGCGGGCCGCGAAGCGGGCAGCGAGCGAGCGGGCTGCGAAGCGGGCAGCGAGCGGGCGGGCGGGCTGCGTAGCGAGCGGGCCGCGAAGCGGGCAGCGAGCGGGCGGGCGGGCTGCGAGCGGGCGGCTCGGCGAGGGGCGCGCGAGGGCGCTAGTGAGGGGCGCGCGAGGGCGCTAGCAAGGGGCGCGCGAGGGCGCTAACGAAGGGGCGCGCGAGGGCGCTAACGAGGGTGCGCGCGAGGGCGCTAACGAGGGGCGCGCGAGGGCGCTAACGAGGGCGCACGAGGGCGCTACGAGGCTAGGGCACGGGGTAGCGTGGTAACCGCATGCGAGCGGTGGTGGGCCCTTAAAAAAAAAACGGTCGGTAGGTCCTAGGGACCTCCTGCTCTGATACCATTTCAGAATAACTAGGCAAGAATGAATGAACTAACAGAAGTTTGGGTACAAATATGAAACCCTAGTTGGGGTTGTACCCCATATTGGCTACCCCACTACAGCCTACAAGCATAATACAGTTTAACAATTCTCACTTCATTTCCTCTTTTGTTCTTTCTATGTAGATTTGAATACTTAACCTTCACGTTTTAGTTCTTGTCTTGTGCTCCTTATTTATTGCCACCACCCATACGTGCCTTCTCCATTTCGTTTCTGAGCTCTATATACCCTTGCCCTTCAGCTTTCATTCCATTCAGTCATGAGGTACACATTCAACGGGCGTCCCCTTTCAACTATGCACGATCTAATCGTAGCTAGGTGAGTTCGCTCTATTGATATTTTTGTTTTGTTTTTTTGTTGTTGTTTTTTTAGTATTTGTATTTCGCCTCTCGTGTTTCTCTTATCCGTTCCTCTTTCCGTATTAGTCTGAACTTTATCCTTGTTCATTAGACATGAACTTCTGTTTGTTTCCGTTGCATCTCGTTTCCGTTTCAACAATGTTTTTCTTGAATTGGTTTATTCTACGTTATAGGTTCTTTGTTAACCAGCACTCGTTTATAGTTTTGAACGGTCCTCTTTTTGGGCTCTTCATTCTTAGATCGGTTTCTTAATTATTTGTTCCCTTTCTTCTTTTGTAGTTTTTTTGTTTCTGTTGCACCTAGTTTCCTTGCTTCTCTATTTTCTCTTGTTTCTCTGATCCTTTTTATTTTCTGTTTCACCTCTTTCCATATGCTTCTTTCAGCATGTTTGTTATCTGATTCTTGTATCCATGTTAACTAACTGGTTCTTTTTTTTTTTTTAATAGAAATTGCATGTATCAAATCAGTTCAGCACGTGAATAGCAAAATTATAATGGATTGTGTCATTGCTAGGATTCTTTGCGTTTCTGTTGTACAATTTTGCACCTTATCCTCATTGTTCCATATTTGTCTTTCTTTCTTTCTATTGTTGATTCTTTCCCTTGTTGTTTTCTTCAGGAAGTGAAGGTTTTTTTGGACGGTGCAAAGCAAAGATAAGATGGTTCCGTGTAGGATTATATGTATATGGCTAGGGTTTAATTCTGCTTTTAGTTTTTTATTATTATTTTTTAACAGTTGATGCATTGAGCGTTTTTCGTTTGTGTGAATATGTGTGATCATGTGCATGTCTTTGTATCTGTCTATGTGCGTGTGTGTTTGCATTGTGTTGTGTGCGTATGTGTTTTCATTCATGCTTCCATTGCATTAATAACACATGTCTGTGGGTTTTAAAAAATTGGATCAAACTATCATTTCCGAGAAGGTTCTTTGCCCACTCAGTGAGTGTGTTCATTTGAACTGGATTTGATAGAATTGACCTTTTTTTTACTTCGCACAGATTGTGTTGTTTCATGTGACAGTTGGATGACTCAGGAACTATGCTATTGAGCTCCCCCCCATGCTAGGCAGGGGATGCCGTAGCATAGGGTCTGTGTCAATTAACTGTGACGCATTTTTATCATGATATGCATTCATTTCATTACCACAGTAGTATATGCAACATAATTATGCATTTTTCCATTAAATATTTTTTTTTCACCATATCCATCATTATACTTCATCTACGCATACCGGAACATCATCCGGCTTATGCATTACGGAATAAACAGTCACGCGTTCACAGGAACATCATTTTAGCAACCCATAGAGTATAGGTTCGGTCAAGGCGAACCAAGAAATGAGAAGAAATGTGGTACGGCGCATACTAAATTGCCTTGGCAAAGACATGGCAGTCAGTCACTTAGTTACCTTATCCTTTTTTTTTTTAAGTAAAGAGGATGAAAAAAAAATTGAACATAACGATTGTAATAGGTTGCTTCGCAACCCAAAAAAAAATTGTTCTGAATCTATGCTGAATCAGCGTAAAACGGCTGATATCTAGGGGCCTGGAGACGGATGACCACGGAATGTCACTTTCGGTGTGCCTTAACTGGATTTTGGGAAGGAGGAGGGGGGGGGGGGGGGGGGAGGAATACCCAACCCTCAAATTTTTGTATACTCCTGTGTATCTCAATTCATTAATTGCAAAAAAGATGCACAGTGTCTTGAAAACTCCTGCCTTTCTATATTGTTTACCCTAACTTTTATTGGGGGATATGTAGAAAGTCCCCCAATTCTTGTACTGTATGCGGGATTGTCGTCGACATGCACCTATCAAGCGTACGGTACATTAGCATGTTCTAGTCTGCAGTGAGGCATGCTGTAGAGAGTATAGGTTGTCTGGGTTTGTATTTGTACCCCCCTCGTTTCCTAGTCAGTCATGAGAATTTGTAACTGTACATTGTTAGGCTAGGTTGGGTTGTACTGTAGAGGGTATGGGTTGCTACACATAACTCCACTCGTACATTATAGAAGAATTGTCCCTGACCTGTACGGCTCTATGTATCAGGCAGCATGGCAGGATGCGGCTAGATAATGCCTTGGCGGCGCAGGTCCTGGAAGGTCTTGCGGTCGTACACGTTGCCCTCGCGGTCCTCACACTCCTCCTCCACCTCCGGCCGCCACTTGCTGCCGCCCTGCTTCTCCCGCATGCGCTCCCACAGGGCTAGCGCGTCCTGTAGTGCAAGTCAAGCATGTGCAGTGCAGCGGGCGGGAAGGGAACCGGAACAATTGGAGAATGAAACAAGATGAGGCGCACGATGGTCAGGCCTTGAAGCTTGCATGGCCTTGAAGCTTGCATGGCCTTGAAGCTTGCATGGCCTTGAAGCTTGCATGGCCTTGAAGCTTGCATGGCCTTGAAGCTTGCATGGCCTTGAAGCTTGCATGGTCTTGACACAAGCCCTGTTGATGCCACAAAGCACTCGCCAAAACACTTGACCCACGGCACATAACGCATGGCACAGAGCCAACTCAGGAATAGCTGCCCTCCCGTCCCCATCCCCCCCTAAACGGCCCACCTTGATGACGGTGACTTCATGGAAGGCCTTGGTGTTGGGCACGCCGAGGCAGCGCATGCCGTGTTGGTGCCGGAACTCCCTGAAGTGCCGCTCAAACGCCCGTCGACCCCAGTAGCTGTAGTTGCCACAGATCTCACACTTGAACTCCTGCCAAGGAAGGAGGGAAAGGGAGAGGGGGCGGGGGTGGGAGGAGAGGAGCAGGAGCATATGGCATGACACGGCAGGGCACAGGGGATGAGTCCAAGGGCAGGGGGAGCGAGCAAACAGTGTGGGCACCAGACCAGAATGGCCTTGATTTTCAAGAAACTGTCCACTTGATCGTACCTGGCTTAACTCATACCTCTTACCTGCTTGAGCCCACACCAGGTTGAGCCCACCTGCCCACCTTCAACACATCCGGCACCTGGTTGAGCCCGCACCTGGTTGAGCCCGCACCTGGTTGAGCCCGCACCTGGTTGAGCCCACCTGTCCACCTTCAACACATCCCGCACCTGGTTGAGCCCGCATCTGGTTGAGCCCGCACCTGGTTGAGCCCGTGCAGCTTGTAGAGCCAGTAGGGGATGGGCTTGCCGTCCCATCCCATGGGCAGCTTCAGCGGGTTGTAGATCTCCTCCTCCTCCTCCTCGCTCTCCTCTTCCTCCTCTACCACTTCCTCCTGCCACCCACACACACACAGGGGCGCGCGCACATAGTGGCACAGGGCCCATGGTGCATGGAATACGGGGGTGTGCATGGAATACGGGGGTGTGCATGGAATACGGGGGTGTGCATGGAATACGGGGGTGTGCATGGAATACGGGGGTGTGCATGGAATACGGGGGTGTGCATGGAATACAGGGGTGTGCATGGAATACAGGGGTGTGCATGGAATACAGGGGTGTGCATGGATGAGGCAGAGCAGGGGCGACATGAGGAGAAGCACAGACACGGGGCTTGGACACCAACGACAAGGCTAACAACAAGGAGGATGGATCTGCACCCACCACAAACATCCAAGTCTCATTCCCCACTTCTCTTCCTTCTTCCCTCCCTCCCTCCAATCACTCCATCCTCCCTCACTCTCTCTCCCTCTGACGTTCTCTCCTCCCCCCCGATGACGAACCTCCTCTCGCTCAGCAGCCATCTCCTCGTACGTGAGCCCCGCCTTCTTCTCCACGTGCACGCGCGTCTCTGCCATGGGCTGCCACCCATGCATAGCATTGCAACGAGGGGGCATGGTCATCGTGGGGCATGGTGGTGGTGGTGCATGGTGGTGGTGGTGCATGGTGGTTGTGGTGCATGGTGGTTGTGGTGCATGGTGGTTGTGGTGCATGGTGGTTGTGGTGCATGGTGGTTGTGGTGCATGGTGGTTGTGGTGCATGGTGGTTGTGGTGCATGGTGGTTGTGGTGCATGCATGCACATGCACGACATGCCACACACAACAAAACACGTGGCAGAGAAGAGGTGCCTGGAAAGGGGAAGGAGGGTGAAAATGGTTCTCAAAGGGAGTGACAGCGGTGTTGGAAGTGTGGCCAAGCACACAGCACGAGCATGAGCGTATAAGTGACTCACAAGAAACACCTTCCCTAACCGCATCACACCTTACTCCACCATTCACCCCATCCCCCACTAACCCCATACTGCCACCCAATCGCCCTTCCCCCTCCCCTCTCCGCCTCACCTCCTCCAGCAGCTCGCACAGCCGCTGCACCTTTGCCTCCACCAGCGCCACCTCGCGAGCCACACTGCCACTGCCACCACTGCCGTTGCTGTTGCCGCCATTGTTGCTGTCCGCAGCAGCGCCCGCGCTGCCCTTGGCGCCCTTCTTCTTGGGCGGGGCGAACGCCTTGGCAAAGTGCTTCGGGTCGATGGCCTCAAAGCGCGTCGTCTGTGACAGCAGGGGGCATGGCGAAGGGGAGTGAGGGCGAAGAGGTGATCATGGGTAGTAGTGGCGCATGGCAGAGAGGGAATGGATGGAAGCGGGCAAAACAGCACTCTGCCATTCTACCACAAAGCCACACTCCCACCACCCCACCACCCCACCACCCCACCACCCCACCTTGGCCATGAGCAGCCTCTCTGCGCGCTCGCGCGGTGTGCCGCCCGTCTTGAGCCCCAGTGCGCCCAGCGCCTCCTTCACCTTGGCGGGCGGCACAAGATCCTCGTCCAGCAGCTCGTCCACGGTGTCGAACTGCGATAGGTCCACCACACCCTGCTTCATGCCGTACCCCTCTCCCCCCTCCTCCTCGCCCCCCTCGCCCTCCCCCTCGCCGCGCAGCACCCCCGCCCACCCCAGGCCCTGGTCCTCCCACCCCAGCACCTGCCCCTGCTCCCACCGATCCGCAAAGTCCTCCTCTAGCTGCCCCGCGGTGAGGGGGAAGGGCGGATGTGAGGGGATGCGGTTCATGTAGAAGATAGGAAGAGAGGAGGGGCGTGACATGGATACAACAAGGTATACTGTGAGACAAATTTAAACTCACGTTTGAAATGTACCGGACGGAGAGCGGCATTGCATGGATGGAAGACATGCGCATGCAGGTGCCAAGGGATGCAGGGGGCTCGGGGGAGGATGCAGGGGGCTCGGGGGGGGGATGAGGGGAGTGCGTTGCGTACGAGAGGGAGGACGGGCATAGGAAAACGGCACAGCAAAATAGAAGTGTGTTGCTCGCCCCACCTTGCAGCAGTGCTCACCCTACCTTGCTGCAGTGCTCACCCCACCTTGCTGCAGTGCTCACCCCACCTTGCTGCAGTGCTCACCCCACCTTGCTGCAGTGCTCACCCCACCTTGCTGTAGTGCTCACCCCACCTTGCTGTAGTGCCCCACCTTGCTGTAGTGCTTGGCGAGGTCCTGCAGCGGCTGTGTGCGGTGGAAGAAGGACTCGAGGTACTCCGCCACTCCGCCTATGTACCCGCGGTACGCCCTGTGCACGGGTGGGGGGTTGGAGAGCATTGCGGGTGTGGGACAGGGGGTTTCAGAGGAGGGCGAGCAACAAGGGAGAGGGAGAGGAGGGCGGACCGAGGGGGAACATGATGAGAGAAGAGTGGGAGTACAGGGGGACATGGGAGCAAAGCAATTCAGCATATATGGGTGGTGGGGGCCCTGCCTCGTGGCGACTGTGATTCACCCAACAGACAGGCCCACACTGGCCTTGTGCTGCCCACAAGGACTGCACTCTCGGTGCTGAAAGCACTCCAGCGCACTTGGTGAATTTGAAGTTGCGGGGAATCTTGTGTGTCTGCGGCAGCTGGTCCAGGAAAGTGGGGTAGTCCATGGCGCGGCCGAACTTGGCGTTGCAGAACTGCTGGTGCCACGCGTGCATGTCCACATGCTTGCCCATCGCCTCCTGGACACACGGTCGCGTGGCGGCAAGGTTGGGGGGAGGGAGGGCAAGGAGGATGCGCAGATGGGGGAAAGAAGGCATGTGGGGCTTTCAGTGGCAGGGTGCAGGGCTCACACAATGCAGCAGTCATTTCACTCACAGCTGCGCCAGCTGACAGGGCAGGTGGCAGGGCAGGTAAGAGGCCAGGTGAAAAGGCAGGTGGGAGGGCAGGTCGTTTTGAGCTTTTCTGCCCTATGCTTCGCTTGCAAAACAAGCTTAGCCGCAAGCCCAGGTAATAGCACAAACACTGCCATTCCGTCCTCATTGCATTCACCTTATCGAACGCAGCACCCAGTCACCACCTCCACCAAGTCACACCCCCCCTCCCCCTTCCCCCACGGGCATTTCTCACCTCGCCGCTGAACTGCACCCAGGGTTCGTCCTTGATGAGCTCGTCCACGTCCACCTCGCCCTCCACCACCCTCGCCCCCGGGTGCCGCCTGTGGTACTCCCGGATCTGCCCCGCCCGCAGGGGGAGGGGTGGGCAGGGACGGAAGGGGGTGAGGTGGGCGGAGGATGGAAGAGCAGGCAGGCAGGAAGAAAACGAAGCGGGGACAAGCAGGGGAGAGAGAAGCAAGGAGGGGGGGAAGGGGTGGGGTAAGAGCAGGAGGGGGTGTTTCAGGGGAGTGGGAAGGGCGGGGCCGGGGCCGGGCAGGGATGTTGAGGCGGAGAAACGAATCAGCGGGTGGGAAGAATATTATTCGGACAGGGATGATGCAGGCATGATGCCCCTCTCTAAGAACAAAAACACTCGCATTCCACTACAGACCCTAAACACCACTGCCCTCTATAAAGGGGCGGGTCAGCCTGGCCCGGCCCGACCCGTGACCCGAGTGTGTAAGCCCGGGTTTCAGGAACCTGGCCCGAGCCCGGCCCGACCCGACCCGACCCGGGAGCCCGTGTGGCCCGGCCAGGCCAGAGAGGGCAGGGGGAGCAGGGGGGCCGATGATGGCCTTCGGCTCCCGCTCAGAGTCGTCCCTCCTCTCGCCTCTAAGGTGAAATTGCGCTAGTACAACGCAAAATCGTGACATACGCTATCCCAACAGCGCGATTCCCTAAAACTGCAGATTAACGCCTTCGTAGTAGCAAGATATGTCGGATAACATGCTTTCCTAGGCTGGAAACTAACTAATAACTTAGCTTAGATGGCATTAGTGGCTGAACTCTGGCGCCAAGGCGCGTGGGAAGGTTCTGATGTCGAGGGTAAAAAATCCCCTCGACATCAAATTTGTATAGGGTTTCGTACACTTTAGAGTCGAAATCGGCCCGACCCGATTTCCCTGGTCCTGACCCGAATTCGGGTCGGGTCAAGCCTGACCCGAAACCCGACCCGACTCGGCCCGAGTTCCATGCTTGGGTCGGGTTTTAGCCTGGGTCGGGTCGGGTCGGCCCGCACAGGGCAGGCAAATGGATCCACTGACCCGACCCGGGCTAAACCACGGGTCGGGTCGGGCCGGCCCGACCCGCGCGGGGCAAATGCTCATCTCTATCCCCGCTTGTAACTGCATGGTGACACAGCGAGCCCCTCGTTAAGCTGTAGCAGCCCTCAGGTACTGCACAAATTCAACCCTTCACCGCATGGCTCAGCTGTGCATGAAGCCAACCATCAACACCTTGCATCGCATCGCAGCCCTCTCCACCGAACTGAACCCGCCCTCAAATCATTGCGCCGCTTTTCACCGCACTGCACCGCTGGGCTGGTCACCTCATTGAGGCGCTCGTAGAAGGAGGTGAAGACGGTGGCGCTGGGGTTGGGCGTGCCCTGCCCGCCCAGCGCCGCTATCTCGTCCCTCCTCGCCCCGTCCGCGTCCGCATAGATCTCCGCCTGCCCCATGCGCGCCCAGGGGGAACAGATGCGGGAGAGGGGAGGGAGGGAACGGGAGGGAAGGGGGGGAAGGGGGAAGAGGAGGGGAGAAAAAGAAGACGTATGGGGGTGGGAATGGGGAAAGAAGTGAGAAAGCGAATAGGAGCGAAAGAGCAGGAGGGTGAAACTTCCAAAGAGGGAAATCGTGGAGCCGAGCGAGGAATGGGGCGGTGGGGGATGGCGGAAGAGGGTGGGGGGTTGTGGGGAGGTAGGAGGATGATTTTCAGTAAGAGGTAGGTGTGAGGAGCAAGTTATTACCGCAGGGCGCCTTGGCATACTGGCATGGGCGGGTGAGAGGGGTGATAGGGCGAGAGGGGCGAGAGGGGCGAGAGGGGCGAGAGTAGTGATGTGTGAAGTGACGACCGCACAGCAGCGCGTGCAAGGCCGTGGTGGCTCGAATTGCAAGGGCGAATGGAGAGAAGGGTGGGGAAGGCTAGGGCACGAGGTTGCTCCTGCCTGATTCCACACGAATCGCCCTCCTTCCATCAATCGCCCTCCTTCCATCAATCGCCCTCCTTCCATCAATCGCCCTGCTTCCATCAATCGCCCTGCTTCCATCAATCGCCCCATCGCCCAACACCCGCACGCACAGCGAATCATGCCGCTAGGTTAACTGTCAACGACGCGCTAGAAGCAAGATGACGAGCCGCACATCAGCAACCGAATGCGAGGCGCGAGGCACGCAGCGCCACGAGGCACGCAGGCAGGGCCTTCGGGAGTGCAGCTAACCAGAGGCGGTAGTGAAGCTTCGCGAATCGAATCTAGAAGTCGAGATCCGCCCGCTCCGCTGGCGTCCGCCCGCCGCCGGCTGCGAGTCGAGCGAATGGAGCGACTGAAAGTAACGATTCCGCCAGCGAGAACCACAATCTCCGCCCTAACCAGCTTCGCCCTAACGGTTGTGGCGGGCGACGCGGCGTACCAGGCGCGCGCTGTTGGCGACGATGGCGTCGACGACGTTCTTGATGCGATGGCTCTGAAACAGCTTGTCGCGGTGCGACGACAGGCTCTGCTGCAGGTCCTTCACCGCCTGCCGCTCCAGCCGCTCGTTCTCCTCGTGCGTAGCGCGCGCCTGCTCCAGCAGCGTGGACGCCATCAGGGTGCCGCGCGCGTGGTGGTATGGTCACGAATTGACCAACACTCAAAAAGAAACAGTCAGGTTGAGGTCAGGTCACATATTTGTTGCAGTCCAACCATTCTTGCGTTGGCTCAGGATGGTTCCGAGCAGTGGAAAGCGGTTTTTGAGGATTACCGTTTCGCACCGTGACGAAACGAAGTTGACCGCAGGAGCGTACAAAAGTTGTGCGGGCGACAAGTGTTGGCTTTGCTTCTGCTCCACGCGAAACTAGGGCGTGTTCCATTTACGGCTCCCACGCTATCATTGCGTGGATGCCATACACACTCCTCTTTTTCCATCTCGATCCTCCGCACAATGCTTCAAAACCTAAAGGACGGAGCTCTGTCTGAACATTTGGGAGTTAGGACGCGTCGCAATTGAAATACCGGAGGAGGTTCGGGATCACACACCGAAGCTATGAACATCTATCTCCTCCGAGCAACATGTGTCGCGATCGCCCTCAGGTTCGTTTGTTTACGGGGTTTTAAACGCTTTGGTAAGTTTTGAATGCTCTAGGCTTAGGCTTGATGTGAGTGCGGTGACAGTTCGATTTGGAAGTTACATCGTGCTCAGCGAAATGACCCGAGTCTAAGCGAAATTCAGCGATACAAGGATACTTCACATTGCGAATTACTGCACAGCCCATACATCGATCGCGTCAAGATCGAAATTTCAGTTGTGACGCGTCCTCAGATCCAGACGGCCCGTCCAGACCACAAATGCGCGTTTCTTTTTCTCATTCATCGTTTTTAGTTTCGCCGCGAACATGTTAATATGCAGGGAAAATATGTCAATGGTAACTTACATGGGGCACTGTAACGCGTACGGTAACGATTTCAACGCAATTGGTAACTCGCTTAACGCGTTTGGTAACTCGCTTAACACGTTTGGTCACTCGCTTAACACATTTGGTAACTCTACACTAGCAGCCCATCACGCGAATGGTAACTACATGAAATTCCCGCCGAAATTGAGCCTGATTCTGGTTTTTCCCGCTCGCGTCAGAAAACATTGACGAATCCTGAAGCAGTCTCCGAAATTCTGACAGGTTTCCGAAATTCTGACAGACTCTCCGAAATCCTGACACACTTTCCGATTTTCAAGCTAATTGCAAAAACGTAAGTGTTCTGAAAATCATTTGTTTTATACAAAATTGATATTCTGGTGCTCCTTCCGCAAACTGTAAGTACTTCTTTCTATCGTGCAGCCGGGGCAAACAAATCTATACCCCTTTCAAATGGCAGATAAATTTGAGAGCAACAACCTTAAACTTCTTGCGACCAGGCGTTTATGGTTCTTTATTTAACTCACGAAACGTGTAATTCTCAAGAGAAGTATTTTTCCCACATGCAAAAATTCTCCAAAGTTGCATTAATTATAAACAGTAAAATTTCCGAGGTCCTTTCGGGAATGTTTTTTAAATCGTTTTGCAAGTTCGCAATCATGCTATAGAAAAGATAAAAATTTACCATTTTTGTACGAGCTACATATATGTAAAAAATGGCCCTGAAACTTTGTGGTCCGTGGTATTAGAACAAACGGGGTCCTTCAAATTCGCGGCGAGACTTGTTCAAAAGGATACTACTGTGCGTAAAAGCTTTCAAACTCGATAAATTTCTTTTTTTCGGGCTCATTTCGGCGGGAATTTCATGTAGTTACCATTCGCGTGATGGGCTGCTAGTGTAGAGTTACCAAATGTGTTAAGCGAGTGACCAAACGTGTTAAGCGAGTTACCAAACGCGTTACACGAGTTACCAATTGCGTTGAAATCGTTACCGTACGCGTTACAGTGCCCCATGTAAGTTACCATTGACATATTTTCCCTAATATGCATTACAGCAGTCGTGATTGTCGCCACCAAAAATACACGACGCGGTGCAGGGTGAGGTTTTCAACCACTTCGTGCGCTAATGACAGCGCAACCAAAACGGACGGTCCGAATTGCTGTCCGGACGGTATCAACAAGGTAGAACGGACCATACACTTATACAAAAGTGACACTTATCGTCCAGATGGTCACGACATCGCGAGGGGTCACGCGAATTCGGTAACAAATTCAGTCGAAATTTGCGCACATTCGAATTTCGCTCAACCAGTTAAACTGATCGACGCAAAACGTTATGCTCGCGATGCTCCTGTCGAGCTTTCGTCGACCAGCACTCCGTCGAAATCGCAATCTCGACAATTTCGTTGACCAGCGACTCGCGTCTTCGACGCCGATTTACTCCCGTGAACAAGCGCCTCATCGACGGACGCGTTCATCGAACAAAAGAAACACTTCGACCTCGACGAATTAATCTTGTCGACAGACGACTTGTCACACTCAGATAAAAGTCTCCGAAGTCGCAAATGACCACGAAACGAAGCCGACTAAACATCGTTCTGCTCTGGAAAGCATGGCCCGACTTTGCCCAAGCGAGGGTGGGGCATTTTTCTTTTCGACACTCTGCTGTGGTCAGCAGTGTGATAAGCATCATGATCGGTTCATCAGAGAGCAGCACCACAATATAAGGAAGTGTAACCTGTTCCTCGCAAAGGTTCATTGAATGAATCGAAATACCATGGAACCGTCCTAATCTGTTGATCACCTTCTCTTTGATCCACTTATTTAGAATTCTATGTTGCTCGTAGCTGCCTCCATGCACACCTCCCGTCTTGTTGCACAAATCCGCAAATACCTTGCGATACTCCTCATCCTAACAAGGAGCAACTGCGAGGAGTGGCTCCCCACCCAGACCAGATGCGGGAAAGCGAAGGTGAAAACTCTCATAGCAGTTTGGAAACACATCGCCGCAGCTTCTCACATTCTGAACCTGGAGAAGTTTGGAACAACCACCAAGGCCTCTCTAAAAAAGGCAAACCTCGATGTTGTACAGGAGAAGTATGGGCTCTAAAGCTCCTACAGATCGTTCAGACATCATCAGCCGTAGTAGGATGCTGATCAATGATAAGCTCCGCATGTAGACGTCTAGGGGCTACCAGGCACTGATTAAATCAGTAACAAGAACCTTTTTCATTTGCAAGCCTCAATGTGGATGGCTTAAGAGAGCGCAACAAGAAAGTCAAGTAACTAAATGGACTAGGAAAAGCAGCAGACATCATCATCCTCTCAGACACTAAAATAGCCAACGATCACCCATACTGGTCCTCCCCACCCTTCAGTTTGGCCATAACTGCGTTGCTAATCACTTAAGTCGGCGGTATGGCCGTCCTTACTCAGAACCACTCCTTATATCTCCATGGTGTACTCACTCACCCCTCAGGAAAACTGCTAGTAGTAGAGATCAGTAGTTCCGGCCCTGACTCACACTTCTTGTGGCGTGTTTCTCGACAGACGCGACATCTAGAAGTTCCTTTCTCTCGAACGTGCTCGGCCCGACTGCATATTAGCTTCCACCCTTTATATACCTGATCTTGCTTGTTGAGCTGAACACGGTAAAAGATCCAATCTTAGATCGTTGATCGAAGTCAGGAGCAACAAAAAAAAAATGACAGATTAGTATCATGATGTGGTCAGTTCCAACTGAGAAACACTTTCTTAGTTTCTAAGCAAGTCAGCTCTATAACAGACAGTGCCCTAGTCTCATGCTCGCTCTTTCTCCACCTCGAACTTGCCTCTCCCATGATGCCGGAAGGTTATATCTTAGGCCACGGCTTTGCCATCAGAGTCGTTTTTAAGATAAGAACCAGTGCGCATCCTGGGTTTGAAGGCTTCACTTAGCAGCATTGGGGAGGCCAGGGATCAGAAGCCATTGAAGCAGCAATGACACACATATCGACACAAGATAGGAGAGGTTTTGAAATTATGCTGGATATCAGGAATCAAGGAGAAACAACCTGCAAGTCATGACAGGGAGGATAGCAAAAATTTCGGGAAAGATCTTGTCAGCTCATTTCTCAGCGAGAATCAAGGCGAGGAAGCAGCGCACGCAAATCGCAAAGTTGCAAGTAGTTGGTACAACGGTGACCAGCTCAGAACGGATCCTGGAAGCAGCGTCGTAGTACTTTACAGACCTCTTCGGCAAAGATGGTAGGACATCATCAACAAGCTGGACGTCGTGGCCTGAAAAAAGTAAGGTATTGCCTTAGCGACAGCACTAGAGGAGGCTTGGACTGAGCGAGAGGTGAAACATGCATTCACAGCGTTGGCAAATAGCAAGTCGTGAGAAAACAACAGCTTGCCGAATGAGCCTTTTGAAAATCACTAGGATATGTTGGGGGAGAATTGGCAAGAGATTTCGAGTCCACCGCCTCTCTTTTTGCAAGTAACCATTTTTTATTTTTCATTTTTCATTTTCTTAATAAAAAGGGTGACAAGGAGCAACTTAACAACTACATACCGATTACGCTTCTCTTTTTTTCATAAAAGATTCCGGCAAGCCAACATGATGAAACAAGTGCTTCACTGTATCATACCGATGGATCAATACGGTTTTATCCCAAGAAGAAGAATATTTGACGCAATTGGGCTGGTTGTAGACGTCATTGAAGCAGCAAAGAATGGGGAAGAGGACTAGTCGACAGCTTTCGACTCGTTGTCGAGGGACTTTATATTTATGGTCCTAAGTGGGATGGGTTTGTTCGGCAAAATTTGTGGGCCGGGGAAAAGGCCTGAACAATGAAACACGCACACGCCTGTTAATCAACAGCTGGTTGGGCGCAGCGGTTCAGGTAGGGTCCGTGGTGCGACAATAATGTCCTCTTGCACCTTACCTCTTCGTCTGCATGTTGGAACCTTAAGCACATGAAGCAACACGACGAAAGCTCGAGATGTGCATTGACGAGGGGCGAATGACTCCATTTTGAAACTGCAAGGCAAGAGATAAGTAGATAGAGTAGAGAAGCTATTGGAGCACTGTATTGAAATGTCTAGATGATCAATGAACAAGGACAAATCGATCAATTCACCAAAATGTCACAGCTGCAAAATGAGACACGCGATGGTCGGCGGTTTCAGGTGGGCAAGGGCGAATGAGTTTGATTGTCTTCTTGGGGTTTGAACGACACTATCCGGTGGTGCTGGTCCTAGGGGTGCTGACACTGGTGGTGCTGCTTCTGGGGGTACCAACGCTGGAGGCGTTAGCTTTGTCTCACGCTGGTGGCATTGGCGCTGGTGTTGCAGACGCTGGAAGTGTTGGCTCTGGGAGTGTTGGCACTGGAGGTACAAGTTGTGGGAGTTATGGTGGAGGAGATGCGAAATCCGGGAGTGCAGTGGCCCCGTGTCAATCTGAGAGGCTACAACAACAGCAGCAGAGACGGCATCAGCAGTAGCAGCAGCAGTACCAATACAAGTAGCAGTAGGCGGCGTAACCTCCAGTGACTTGTCTTCAACTTGGTCTTATTGTTCCTTCGACTGACCACCCTCCCACTGCCCCACTACCATTTGCGGACGCGGCTCCATGTCGTTTTCCTCCTTATTTGCTGTCTCCTCCTCTCCTCCTTGAACCAATCATCCCTCTTCCTCTTGGACTGCTTGTTGGTCCCCTCATGCTCACAGCTCGTCTCTTGTTTCTGGCTTTCATTAAATAAGCTTTCGCTCTTCTCCTTCTCGTGCTTCTCTTCCTGTCTTCCCCTCTCCTCCTCTGACGTGTCTCACTGTCTTCCCTCCGTTCTTTGACTTCCTTCATGCCACTTTTCTTGCAGATGCTCGTGCCCTTTCCTTCCTAATTACTGACCCTACGACTCCACCATCTATCTCCGCTCTTGTTGCTGCTGTCACTGACTTGCCTCTACCTAACGCCTTGGCGACGCTGCTTAGTTAGTCTGAGGGGTAGTATTACCCTTGGCTATAACATCCTAGAGGACAAGTAGTTTGTGCTAGGGATGAGCAAATTCCTGAAATAGGCTTGTTTTTTTTCCTAAAATGTTCGGGCCGAATATGTTCGGTGTTCGGCCGAACATGTTCGCCGTTCGACACTGACATTTGGGGCCCCCAAGTCGAACACGAACACGTTCGTGTTCGAATTGGGGGCCCCACGAACATCAAAGTGTTCGCGTCAAACTTGGCCGCGACCAAATTTAGGTCGCGACCGTTTTGTGTTTGAGCTCATTTCGTGAGCTCAAACTCAAACCGCTTTTACAGCTTATCCCTCCCTTTCACAACCGCCCTAGCCTTGTTGTTTTAGAAGCTTTCACACACCGTTACCACTAATCTACACGGAGATTAGATCTAGGCTTTCCCGTAGTTTAGTCTGTTTAGGGTAACTTCACGGTTGAGTAGCATAGGGATCAAGCAGCGAGTGGTCAAAGCCGTAGGGATCGGGTCGGGCATTTCAGAAACCTACACGTGCTGGAATACGTTTAGGACCGTGCTACACGACGAAAGCGACCGTTGCTTCGAGGGGGTTTTAGGGTTTTAGGGCCGAGGGCGGAGTTATGGCTTCCGGCCATGGTGGATCTTTAGCACGAGGTGCAGGCAGCGCTCAGGGCGGCGCACCAGGTTCCCCACCACGACCTACGGAGGGGCGAGTAGGGGATGGACCTGGAGGAGCCGGCGCTTGCTTCGTGGGGGGGTTTCTTTTCTTAGCGGCGCCGACATCTCGTCACTCTTTCCGTTACGACGACCCTCGACCCCCTCCTTCAGGGCAGACGCGGCCGGAGAGTGGCAGTAAGGAGGAGGATGAGGAGGAGGAGGAAGAGGAGGAGGATGAGGATGACGAGGGGAGCGGGGATGACAGTGAGGCCGGGTGGGACCCAGAGACGCATGGCGGTGGGGAGGGGGGGGATGATGATGAAGACCATGAGATGGATGGGTTGGAGCCAGAGGAGGTGGAGGAGGAGGTGGGAGAGGGTGGTGGAGGGGCGACGACAGAGGCGGGATCACAGCATGTGCGTGAAGGCGGAGGGAGCGTGGGGGTTAAAGTGGGGAGAAAGGCCGCGTCTATTAAGGCGCCGAGGCGAAGGAAGAGGGCGACCAAGTTGAGGGAGCGTGCGTATCCCTGCACGTTCACTGGGGCGCCCTTGGGCGAGGGTGTGATCGCTCCGGAGTTCCTAGATGAGGACGGAGGGTCCGAGAGTAGTAAGGGGACTGCTAAGGTGGGGAACAGGAAACCGAGGTGGCAAGTACAGATGTTCGGACCGAAAGGGACAGACGAGAAGCGTCAGTGCAAGATTTGCACTGACAGGATTTTGTGGAAGCAATCCACAACAACACCCGGCGAGCGGCACTTCGAGAGCTACCACACAACGCACATGCACGTGTGGTACCACCTTTACCACACCCCGTCCGTTCAGTTGCCAGGGGAGACGTTTCCCCGTGGGGGCTACAAAGGTGTGCCGGATGGCTACGTCGAGTAGTGGTCGCATGCAAAGACTTGGCCGCATCTCGCCAGGAAGAAAGGGAAGGCGGATGGTGGAGGTCAGGGGTCGGGCGGGATCGAGCGGTTCATGACAACCAAGCTTACCTCGGTGGAGCTACGGCAGGCGATCGCCAAGCTGGTGGTCACCTGCGACCTCCTCTTCCGCATCGTCGAGGCCGAGGCTGTGAGTGCCCCATCCAGTGTGGTAGGGGAGAGAGTGCCCCACTCCACACACTGCAGCCATGTCTTGTTTACATACTCTCTCTCTCTCTCTCTCCTGAACGCATTGTCTCCCCTCACTGCTCTCTCCCTAGCTGCCATCCCTCACTTCCCTACTCTCTCCCCTGCTGCCATGTCTCCCTCTCCTGCTCTCTCCCTCGCTGCCATCTCTCCCTTCCCCGCTCTCTCCCCTACTGCCATGTCTGGTTTCCCTACTCTATCCCCTGCTGCCATGTTTCCCCCCCAACGCAATACACTAATGCCATGTCTGGTTTACATTGTCTCTCTCTTGCTGCCATGTCTCCCTCACTGCTCTCTCCCTATGTGCCATATCTCCCTTCAATGCTCTATCCCTTGCTGCCATGTCTCCCTTCCCTGCTTTCTCGCATCGCTGCCATCTCTCCCTTCCCTACTCTCTCCCCTGCGGCCATGTGCGGTTTCCAATGTGCACGCGGTTTCCTACCTCCCTCGATGTCTCTACCCTTTCTCCAGTTTCGGGAGCTATTGATCCTGCTAAACCGCCAATGCGCGCAGAAGAACTTCATCCCCTCGCGCTGGACGGTTTCCCGCGACACTGTGGTCTATGCAGCAGCCGCTCTTCAGTCAGCCATTGCGGAGATGCTGGCGAAGGAGGGGGAGTTGGGGTGCAAGGTGCCGATCACCATCGACATGTGGACGGCACCCAACAACAGGGCGTGGATAGTGGTGACAGGTCATTGGATAGACGAGAACTTCCAGCTGCGCACAATGGTGCTCGAGTTCCACGAGATGCACGGGCGGCATGGGGGCAAGGAGATGGCGAGGGTGGTTGAGGACACGGTGGTGCAGTGGGGGCTGGAGGGGCGTTGCCTGGGTTTCACCTCAGACAACGCCTCTAGCAACATTGTCGCTTTAAGACGGCTGTCGGAGGAGGGTGGTGGTCAGTGCTTCTTCAACTTGCGCATGCACTTCCGATAAGAATGGGAGTGTGCGTGGGCTCGCTATGTGGGAGTTTGTATGTGTCGTTCCCGCGTGAACAACTTGTGGTTGTATGGGCGGGTGGGCCAGTGCGGCTCGACTTGTAGGGTGGGTGGGGTCTGGAATGGGTTTGTGGATCGCTATGGCCATGTGTACTCACACTTCCCCTTCTCTCTGCCATTAATGCTCTGTTCCGTGCGCAGGTGCTTGGCACACGTGATCAACCTTGCAGTGAAGGCAGCTCTCGCTGTGGCTGCCATCCGCAAGTTGTTGAAGGTTCTGAGAGAGATGGCCTCGTGGATTGGCTTCTCGCCGCAGCGCTCAAGGAAGTTCTTGGGCCTTCAGCGGACCTTGAACACGCAGGCCAACCCCGCCAAACCGAAGCCGGCGTTGAAGCTGGTGCAGGACAGTCCCACGCGCTGGGGGTCGACCCACGACATGGTCGAGCGAGCCGAGGTTCTGCAGGAACCCATCACTGTCTTCTTTGCCCAGACACAGGTGTGTGTGATAGGTGTTGTGTGAGGGGTTCAATGTGTGGGTATGTCGTGGTGTTGTGTTTTAGCACTTCCATATAACACTGTTGGCCATGCTTATTGTATGTTATCGGACCCCAACAACCTCCATAACCCCAGTTTCCCTCTTACCACCCGCCAAACCAAACCCCTCTACCCGACAGGGCTTGTCGAAGGCTGACAAGAAGGTGGAGAGCCTGTGCCTGACGGACGCAGACTGGGAGACCCTGCATGCTGTCAAGACGTTCCTCAGCCCATTCGCCAAAGTTTCAAAGGCGGCAGAGGGGGCGGCGTACCCTACAGTGTCGATGGTGGTCCCGTACTACAACGGCCTGATCGACGCTATGGAGTCGCGCCTTGCCAAGGGGCCATCGGCTACGCTGAAGCCGATGATTGAGGCGGCGCTGGGTCTCTTGAAGAAGTATGAACTGATGTCCAACAACGAGTTGTGGATTGCCACCTTCCTGGACCCTTCCACGAAGGCGGCGTGGTTTGACGACGCGCACTGGGAGACGCTGCATCCCGAGACCGAGCGGAGGGTGAGGCCGCGGCCCACGTCAGGCGAGGTGATCCAGCTAGTACGCGACCGCGTGGCCGAGTACCTGGCCCGGGCTGCAGCGCTTGCACCCCGGCCGACCCCACTTGCCCCCGTGACGGAGGAAGAGGAGGGGGACGAGGCGGATGACGACGAAGACGCGCAGTGTCTCCCTAGTCGGAGACGACTTGCGGCGCGTCTGTCAGCGAGCCAGGAGGCGGGGAGGGGCGGGATGGTGCAGGATGACGAGGTTAGCAGGTACTTGTCCAGGAGGGTGCGGTGCGACATGACAGCGTTGGAGTACTGGCGCACCGCCACCAACATGCAGACGCTGAGGCGCATGGCCCGGGATTATCTTGCCATCCCTGCCACGTCCGCTTCGAGCGAGCGCGTGTTCTCTCTTGGCCGCAACCTCATCTCCTGGAAGCGGCACCGCCTGGCCTCTCAGAGGACGCGAGCTGTCATGATTCTCAGATCATGGTACAGTTCACACCCTGGCCAGAGGATAGGCGAGGGCCGTTGTGCAAGAGGCGTCGCACTACCAGATTTTGCCATTGAAGGCGAGGGGGAGGAGGAGGACGAGGAGGAGGAGGAGGAGGAGGAGGAGGAGGAGGAGGAGGAGGAGGAGGAGGAGGAGGGAGGAGGAGGCGGAGGAGGGTGTGGGTGCTGGCGACACAGCTGGCGGGGAGGATGCTTTTGTTGGTAGTAGCAGTAGCGCTCAGGCGTAGGATTTTATTTGACAGTGACACGTATATTCACGAAACATGATGGTGTGGTAGTACAGTGTGTGTTTTCAGATACCTACATACCCTGCAAACTCCTATCTATCTTCCCGGCCCTCAAAATCCCCTTTCTGATCTCTGTGACTAAAACGAATTTCCCCCTGGGCGAACTCGAACATGTTCGCCTCAAACATGTTCGGGTTCGCCCGCAGAAACAAATCGTTCACCCCCTTGTGCGAACGACGAACACCTGCCAACGCCTAAATAGTTCGCCGAACCGAACACTGTTCGGTTCGGCAGAAGGAGATGTTCGACAGGGGGCGAACTCGAACATGTTCGAGTTCGACCGACCCCGTGTCGTAATAAGCCGGGTTTCATGAGCAGGGAGCTATCCAAATACTCAATCCCCCATGACCGGCTCGTGACCACTGCCGCCGAACGGTTGTGCCCACCTCCTACTTGAAAAAGTAGGTTGCACCGACCGCTCTCCTACCACGCTGGTAGGCTGCTTAAAAAGTGGCCCCTCACGCGTCAGCAAACAGCTTGTTCCTCACGATGCTCCCTCGACTCGGCAAGGCCGAGCAAGAGGAGTCTTTGCCCTGATCGTCGGGTCATTGCCAACCGCATCCCATCGCAGTCTCGTTTCTTGACAATTCCAAGAGAGCTTGATGCGAGTCCCAGGGTGGTTTTGCTAGGACATGGGTCACCGTTGTACCCTCCTTTCGGGAGAGTCGGAGTTCCCCAGACCGGCACCTAGGACGAAAGCACCTCATTCTCAAGGCCGTACAGAAGGAGGGACACACCTCCCTTTGCTACTCCGGCTGGTTACCTTCTTCCTATCAACCACCTCCGCAACAAGGCTGGATGGCCGGGATACAGGCTCCAATTTCCGTTTGGCTCGGTTCAGTGTGCCCTTCTAACGTATCGGGCCCAGATATGGTACTCGACAACGCTTGCTTTACTCCGTTCCGCCAGTGTCCCGGTTTCCGCTACCCCTCAACTTTATGCGATACTGTTAGCTCATGAGGTTGACCCAAATGCTTTTGACATCCAAATTCCTCGCACTTAGAATGAGGCAATCTCAGGATAGGCCTCTCAGTGGATAGCAGCCATGGGTGGTGAGGTGGCATCTTGGAGGTCCATTTGCACTTGGGTCGATGTAGTTCTTCCTCCTGGGGTGAACATAGTTGATGACATATAGATTTATAAAGTGAATCGGCCACCTGGATCGCCATCCGTATTCAAGGCGCAATACATGATAAAAGGTTTCAGTGAGGGAGAGGGGGCAAACTTCTTCCTGACCCCACCCGAAAGATGACTAATCTTCGGGCCACCCATACGTAGTAGCACAGCGTCACTACGAGCTGTACTCACTGGACTTCTCCACCGCTGTGAGAGGACGACAGCTTTGCTAGGCATTACTTGATTGCGTTTTCTTTATTTTGCTTTATCTAGCGTAGGTTTATTTTATAATGCATGCATTTGCTTGATTTCCTAAGTTGGGTGCTTATCTATATTTTATTATACTTATAGCACCGAACGAGGATTGTGTGCACCGAATTCGTGCTATTCGGTTTCCACGGAACGACTTCTACCGAATTCGGGAAGGCTCCATTTGGGACACTTCGCGACCCTCGAAACCTTCGCGTAACACCTGGTTACCTTGCCTTATGTCGAGAATATGTACAGCCTCGTGTTGTGCCCAAGTGATCAATCAATCCATTCTGAACCAGTTCCTCGATCCTCACATTTAGAGCTCGTTTGTAGGCGAAGTTTTTTTTACCACTAAAAACCAGTCTTAAAAAATTGCGGGGGCTGCGAACGAGAAGCGCCGATTTTGGGTGCGTCAAACCAGTTTTTTTTTTTTTTTTTTTTTTTTTTTTTTTTTTTTTTTGGTCCCCCTCAGTTTCGGTTTTCGGACGCGATGTCAATAGGCACTGAGAGCTAGGGCGACAACTTTGTACAGGAAGTCGCAACCCTTCGCAACGACATCGATCAGACGCGGGTAGCACTCCAGCGAATTGAGGCACTATTCGTCAACCAGTCGGCAGCCGCCTCGGCAGCAGCGAATGCAGCAGCGATGGCAATAGCAGCAGCGACGACACCGACATTTCAAACAGCAGCAACGGCATTTACTCTGAATCTTGAGGCGGCACGTCCGAGGCTACCGGAGGCGTTTTATCTTAGCGCGAAGGGATCGGACGTCCGACGATTCATCGCAACCTTCAAAATTTATTTCAAGGTTGTCGTCTGTACGGCCCCGACAAATGATGTCGTGCGGATTCGGCTCGCAGCGACACTATTGTGAGGCCCGACTCTCAAGTAAACTTATAGCAGTGAAAAAAACCCAAGAAGGGTTTGTGGGCGCAGTTGCGGGCAGCCTTAATTAAACGTTTCGATCCGATCATTTTGAGCTACATGGCGCGGCAGCAGATTCAACGGCACCAACAGTTCGGCAGTGTGGTGCAATATACGCAGCAGATGGAGAATATTCTTAATAAATTATTGACCTGACCGAAGGCGAAAAAATCCAAGCGTACACTAAGGGGCTAAAAAACGAAGTCCCCCGACAGGTGATCGCAGCGAACTACAGTAACTATGCGACATGGTCTGCGCAGCTGAACGATTTGATGCGTTGACTCGAGGTCAACCCGACACACAACGCAATAGGCCGAATAGGAATTTCGGCACGGAGCGATCGGCAACCCTCACGATCGCCGACCCGATGGATATCGACAAGATCGACGCGAAGCAGCGGACGGCAAAATCCGAGACGTGCGAAATTTGCGGCACAGCCGGAGATCGGATGTGTCGTGTTGGAAAATGAAAAGGCACGATCAGAGCTGCGGGTCAGGAACAGTGCAGCACCCCCAAAGTGAAAAAAACAAGAATCGCCAATAGCCGCGGATCGACCTGGTGATCGCGAAAATAATAAAAAAAGGGGGGGGGGGGGTGGAAAGGTGATGATGTGGCGACTTCGGAGCGGGCGAAAAAAGGAGAAAATGATGGCGCGAATTTAAAACGTCACGACCGGCCGGCACCATGGAAATTGCCGAGGCAAATGGAGGCTCCGCAAAAAAAGACTCTACAATGATCGGGAAACTCCAGCCAAACACCCCCGAGAATAAGAATTCGTTAAAGTTAACATATGAAAATACTTTAACTAAGAATATTGCTTCTTGTGGTTTTCGAGCCTTTGAAATAATAAGGGGAGAAGAAAAGGCTAAGAAACAGCCATTAGAGATTATTCAAGCACCTGAGAAATCGGGAAATCAACTCCGGAGCGTTGAAAAGGGTCGTGCGTTCCGATGAGTTAACAATCTCTCCCCACACCACCGTGTTATGGCTTCCCTTTTCTTAGAGGTGAAGCCTATACAACTCCAAAGGCTTAGGGGGGGGTTCTAGGCTCAGGAGAAGGTATTAAAGCCTTGAAAAGATCCTTCTACCCCCTAGGTAAAGGCGAAAGCTAAAAGTGCTGAGTCAGGTATAGGAAATAGGGGTTACGGATATTTTGATGTACCCTATGACCCTATTAGCGAGACTATGTTTGGCTACTCAGCGCAGCAGAAACCACTACTCCTTGAGGTATTGTGCAAAGGGTGACGCCTCCAAGCACTGGTGCATCCCAATCGGTGTGCGGCCGCGGGACGTTGGAGAAAATTGGAGAGAAGTTCCTCAGAGGAGACCCAGTTCACAGCAACGATGGTGGACGGTACGAAGCTTCCCATCCACGGCGAGTCAATACAGCAACTGCACATAGGTGCATCGAGATGGAAGCCAACGTTGAGATGGAAGCCA
The DNA here is from genome assembly GCA_947470075.1 of Closterium sp. Yama58-4. Classification (NCBI taxonomy): domain Eukaryota; kingdom Viridiplantae; phylum Streptophyta; class Zygnematophyceae; order Desmidiales; family Closteriaceae; genus Closterium; species Closterium sp. Yama58-4. The sequence goes on from CANIUD010000031.1 coordinate 387,511, forward strand.
ACGATCACAGACATCAAGGAATTGAATTTTTTCTTAAGGCATTATTTCCTGAAGCGGTTCAACCCTGAGATCGACTGGGTCAAGCGGAAGGTATGCATCTACAACAACGGGAAACCTGTGAGCTGCGAAGCTGGACGGATACAGGGGATGTTCCTGAAACGACACTTGCACGTTCAAACAAATGGTGAATGAGAGTAACACGGGTTACTTAGCACTGGTGATGGCAGCAGCAGAGGAGGAGAAGCCGAACTCGGAGCTACCTGCAGCAGTACAGGAGGTGTTAACAGAGTATAAGGACATCATGCCGGATGACCTACCTGCACGACTGCCTCCAGCGCAAACCCACGAGCACGAGATCGTGGAGGAACCAGGTGCAAAACCCGTCTCACGTGCACCATACCGCCTTAGTCCGACCGAACTGACAGACATGAAGAAACAGATTGAATATCTGCTGGACAATCAACTGATCCACCCATCCACCTCTCCCTACAGTGCACCGGTTCTCTCCATTACAAAGCTGGACGTTAGTTTATGGATGTGCATCGACTACCGCGCACTGAACAAACAGACAGTAAAAAACAAATACCCCATATTGCACATTGATGATCTTCTAGACCAAGCTGGACGTACTGTCGCGATATGGGCAGATCACGATGGCGGACAACTCTATCCACAAGACGGCGTTCCATGCCATAGACGGCTCCTACGAATACTTAGTGATGCCGTTCGGACTCTGCAGCATGCCAGCCACGTTCCATGCGGAGGTGAATCACATCCTACAGTCCCTGCTGAACGAGTGCTGTCGAACATTATGCATGTTGTAGCTTTGTAGGCTACAGTGGGTTTAGCCTTAGGGGGTACAGAACTCTAGGGTTTCATATTTGTACTCCCATTCTTGTTAGTGACATTCATTCTCGTTCTATAGTTCACATGGTATAGAGCAGGTTCCCTCGTGGGAACTGTTCCTAGGGCCCACCGACTTTTTTTTTCCTGCCCGGAGCGCACTCCGCCCCTGCCCGAGTCGCGCTCCCCTCTCACTGCCCCTAGCGGCCCCGTCGCGTCGCCCTCACGGCCCCTTCTCGCCGCTCTCGCGGCCCCGGCGCCGCCTCTGCTGGCCCCGGCGCCCTACCCTCGCGACCCCGCGGCCCCACCCTCGCGGCCCCGGCGCCGCTCCTCGCGGCTTCGTCGCAGCCGCCCGCGACCCCACCGCCGCCCTTCGCGCCGCCCGCGACCCCGTCGCCGCAGCCGCCCGCGACCCCGTCGTCGCAACTGCCCGCGACCCCGTCGTCGCAGCCGCCCGCGACCCCGTCGCCCCACCCGTGCGACCCCGACGCCGCCCTTCGCGGCCACCCTTCGTGGCCCCGCCGCCTCCTGTCAGCGGCCCTGCCGCCCTTCACGGCTGCGCCGCCACCACCGAGCAGCCGAGCTGCCGAGACGCCGGCGCCGCCGAGCCACCGTTGCCGCCGAGCTGCAGGCGCCGCCGAGCCGCCGTTGCCGCCGAGCTGCCGAGCCGCCGTTGCCGCCGAGCAGCTGCTGCCGCCGAGCTGCCGAGTCGCCGAGCCGCCGCTGCCGCCGAGCCGCCGAGCCGACGTTACTGCTGTCGCGGCCCTGTTCCTGCCGGCGAGCCTCGGTCCTTCTCGCCTGCCCGGTAAGAGCAGCGCCTCCACCACTGCACTGCCCTTGCCTGCTGCTCGCGCTGCTAGTCTACTGCTGTCATGGCTGCCCCTAGTGTCCTCACTTTTGACGCTGAGGGTCGGGCCATTGACTTTGACGTCTGGGTAGATGACCTGCAGCTTTTCCTGCTGAGCGATAGGGCAGACGGTCTCTCCCTCTTTGACCTCACTTCTGGTGCCTCTCCTGCACCTGCTGCTGATGCTGACCCCACTGTTCGCTCACAGTGGGCCACGCGCGATGCTGCTGCCCGCCTTGCTGTGCGCCGCCACTTGCCGACTGCTGAGCGTGCGCACTTTAGCCAGTACAAGAGTGCTAAGACCTTGTACGACGCTGTAGTTGCACGCTACTCTTCCCCTGCCACTGCTGCGCTTAGCCGCCTCATCCTACCGTACCTCTTCCCTGACCTCGCCGCTTTTCCCACTGTCGCTGACCTCATTACGCACCTTCGCACTAGTGACACTCGCTACCGCGCTGCGCTTCCTGCTGAGTTCTGCGCCAAGAACCCCCCCCCCCCCATGTACATCACCCTCTACTACATAGTCACCCGGCTCCCTGACACCCTTCGCCCGGTCAGGGACCACTTTCTCTCTGTTTGCCCCACCACCCTCACCGTTGACCTCCTCGAGGAGCGCCTTCTAGCGGCAGAGAAGAGCATAGTCGCTGTAGGTGCCTCTCGTGGTGACCCTCGTACCCCTGTCTTTGAGGGGTGCTCCCCCTCTCCCCTCTTGCCCTCTGTTGCCTCTGCTGCTGCGGCCGACCTCGTTGGTCTTGAGTCGGTCGCTGCGGCGTCTGCCCCTAGCGGGAGACGCCGCCCTGGCAAGGGCAAGGGGGGCAAGGGTGCTGGAGGAGCTGGCGGGGGCGGTGGAGGCGGAGGTGGAGGTGGTGGAGGGGGTGGGGGTGGCGGTGGGGGTGGTGGCGGGGGTGGGGGCGTCGGTGGCGGCAGTGGAGGCGGAGGCGGAGGCGGCGGTGGCGGTGGGAGCGGAGGTGGCGGAGGTGGCGGTAGTGGAGGAGGTGGCGCCGGAGGAGGTGGAGCTGGTCGGGGTGGCGCTGCACAGAGGGTTGGCTCCGGTGGTGGTACGCGCCAGCAGCAGCAGCAGCAGCGTACTCGTGAGACCCCTTCCCCCCAGCAGCTTCGTGAGTGGTACACTGCTCGTCAGCGGGGCGGGGGTGCTGGCCCCTGTACCTACGTTCTCCGTACCGGCGACCGAGAGGGTGAGCAGTGTGGGGGAGCGCACTCCACCCAGCGCTGCTTCGGCCGTCTGACGGACGCGTGGCGTCACCAGTTCCCCGACGCTACTGAGATCCCTCGCTGGGGCGAGCTGTCTAGGGCGGGTGTTGCGATCTTTGATCTTGATTATGATGCTATTCTTGCTGCCATGTATGCTGTGACTATTAGTGATGAGGGTGACTGTTACCGGTGTTTTCCGCCTGACCCAGGCATAGAGGCTGCTGCGCTAGGTGCTTGTGAGGCTGCTGCTCTAGGTGCCAGTGCGTCTGCCGCCCCAGGTGCCGGTGAGTCTGCGCTCTCAGGTACTGCGTCGTCACCTGCCATCCACACCTTCACCCTTGACTCGGGTGCTTCCCGCTCCTTCTTTCGAGACTGCACCACTCTCACGCCGCTCAGTCGGCCCGTTGCAGTCTCCCTGGCGGACCCCTCTGGGGGTCCTGTCCTTGCCCACTACTCCACTGTCCTACCGTGTCCAGCGGTCCCGTCTGGCTCCCTGTCGGGTCTTTACCTCCCCTCATTCTCTACGAACTTGGTGGCGGGTGCTGACCTACAGGATGGGGGAGTTGACCAGTTCACCCCTGCTCGTCAGCGGGTGACTCACTGCACGTGTGCGGACACGGGCCGACACTTGGCCACGTTTACCCGTCGGCCGGGGTCGAGCCTGTACACACTGACTACTGAGTCTCCTCCAGTCACTGAGTCTGCTCAGGTAGCGGCGTCGGGTCAGGTGTTTGCTGCGGCGTCCAGGTCTGGTCCTGAGTCTGCCCCCTGCTCGTGTCGTCTCCTGTCCCACCGGACTCTCCTCTGGCACCACCGCCTTGGTCACCCCTCCCTGCCTCGTCTTCGAGGCATGGCTTCCCGTCTTCTTGTCTCTGGCCTCCCCCGGTCCCTCCCTCCTCTTCCTCCGGGGCCTGCCCCCACCTGCGTTCCCTGCGTCGAGGGGCGGCAGCGCGCTGCTCCTCACTCCTCCGAGTTTCCTCCGACAGAGGCTCCGCTGCAGACGCTTCACATGGATGTGTGGGGCCCAGCCCGCGTCCGTGGGCAGGGTCACGAGCGTTACTTCCTGCTGGTGGTTGACGACTACTCACGTTACACCACAGTCTTCCCCTTGCGCAGCAAGGGTGACGTCACTGAGGTGTTGATCGCCTGGATCCGCGCAGCTCGTCTCCAGCTCCGGGAGAGTTTCGGCTCTGACTTTCCTGTTCTGCGTCTGCACTCCGACCGAGGCGGAGAGTTCTCCTCTGACCTTCTGCCACCCCACCCCACCTCGCGCCGTGTTCTGTCCTCTCAGGACGTCACCTTTGACGAGTCGGTTCCCTACTACCGTCTCTTCCCCTACCGCACTGCGTCCCTCCCTCCCCCGCCGCTCTTCCTTACGCCAGGTCCCCCTCCGGTAGACCCCCTCCCCCCTCAGGGTCCTGCTCCCTCAGGTGTGTCCCAGGTAGATGCGGTCGAGCCTGTCGAGGTAGCTGTTGACTCTCGTCCTGCTGGGGGTGCTGAGCCTGGGGGTGCTGGGTCTGGGGGTGCTGCGACTGGGGGTGCTGGGCTTGGGGGTGCTGCGTCTGGGGGTGCTGAGCCTGGGGGTGCTGCACCTTGGGGTGCTGAGCCTGGGGGTGCTGTGTCTCGGAGTGCGGAGCCTGAGGGTGCTGGGCCTGCTCGTGAGGCGTCTGGTGGTGCTGGGCCTGGAGGTTCTTCGGGTGCTTCGTCCCGGCGGGAGCTACTCTCTCCACAGGAGCTGCGTGAGTGGTTTGCCCGGCGCTGGAGGCGTGCTGCTGGAGCTGGCGGTGCTACGGACGCTGGAGGTTCTGCTGCTGCTGAGGGTGCTGGTGCAGCGGGTCCCGGAGGTGCTCGTACAGGGTGTACTGGAGCTGCTGGGCCTACGGGTGCTCCTGGTGCTGGAGCTGGTGGTGCTGCAGCCGCTGGAGGTTTTGCTGCTGCTGAGGGTACTGGTGCCGAGGGTCCCAGAGGTGCTCGTACAGGGTGTACTGGAGCTGCTGGGCCTACGGGTGCTCCTCCTGCTGGAGCTGGTGGTGCTACTGGTGCTACTGGCGTTGGTGCTGCTGGTGCTCTTAGAGCTGGAGCTGCTGCGTCTTCGGGTGGTTTGACTGGAGCTGGAGCTACTGGGGGTGTTGGCGCTGGAGGTGCTACTGGCGCTGGTGCTGCTGAGGGTGCTGGAGTTGGAGCTGCTGGAGCTGAGGGTCCTCCTGGTGCTGGTGCTCCCGTTGGGGGTACTGGTGCTGTTCCTGCTGGCACTGGTGGCGCTGCGCGGCCCCGGCCGTACTTCGTTCCGCTCCTTGAGCAGGTTCTTGGTCTTCCGTCCTCTCTTGGTCCTGCTCCTCCCTTAGCGTGTCCGCCTCCTGTCCAGTCTGAGTCGCTGTTACAGCCGGCCTCCCCGCTTCCTTCTCCTTCTCCCTACACTGGTCCTACTGGAGGTCTTGCTGAGCGTCGTGAGCCTACGTCTCGCCCTGCGTCGCCTGTCCGTGCTGCTCGCACTAGTGGTCGTGGTTCGCGTCAGCGTCCTCCCCCTGTCCCCGGCACGCACCGGATGTCTCTGCGTCCTTCCACTGCTCCTCTGCGTGCCCCTTTGCCTTCTCCTCCCGCGTCCTCTCTTCCTGACCTTCCTGACCCTGAGTCGGACTCCCTTCGTGCTGCGCGTCCTACTGTCACGCGTCTCCTTGCTACTGTCGTCACTGACCCTTCCTTTGAGTCTACTGCTGCGTCTGCTCTAGTTGCTGAGCTTGTCGACTTCGCTGCTCGCTGTCGCCTAGACTACGCTGTCACTCTCGTCGCTGAGTCTGAGTCTGTCTGTCCTCCGTCCGTCGGGGGTGAGTGTGCTCTTGGCACGGACGTCCTTGAGGACAGGCAGGAGGAGTTCCAGTGCTTGGCTGCTGCTTCACCTCGTCTTGTGTCCATGCTGCTTGCCCCTGAGGGAGACCCGGATGCACTTGACATCCCGACTCCGCGCTCTTACGCGGAGGCGATAGAGGGTCCCTACTCCTCTCAGTGGCAGGCAGCCATGGACGCAGAGATGGCTTCCTGGAAGTCCACAGGCACCTACGTTGACGAGGTTCCCCCGCCTGGGGCGAACATCGTCAGTGGCATGTGGATTTTCAGGGTGAAGCGGCCGCCGGGTTCTCCGCCTATCTTCAAGGCGCGTTACGTGGCTCGTGGCTTCAGTCAGCGGCAGGGAGTTGACTACTTTCAGACCTTCTCTCCCACCCCGAAGATGACCACTCTTCGGGTACTGCTGCACATAGCCGCTCACCGAGACTACGAGCTGCACTCTCTTGACTTCAGCACTGCTTTCTTGCAGGGCAGCCTGCACGAGGAGATCTGGCTGCGCCGCCCACTTGGCTTCACTGGGACTTTTCCTCCTGGCACCCAGTGGAGCCTCCGGCGGCCAGTCTACGGTCTCCGCCACGCGCCTCGTGAGTGGCACGACACACTGAGGACTACACTTGCGGCTCTTGGGTTTGCTCCTTCTACTGCCGACCCGTCGCTGTTTCTGCGCACCGACTCTTCCTTGCCGCCGTTCTACATCCTCGTGTACGTCGACGACTTGGTGTTTGCTACAGCTGACACTGCTGGACTTGCCTACGTGAAGTCCGAGCTGCAGAAGAGACACACGTGCACAGACCTGGGTGAACTGCGCAGCTACCTTGGCTTGGAGATCACCCGGGACAGAGCACAGCGCACCATTACCCTGACTCAGTCACACATGGTGCAGCAGGTCCTTCAGCGCTTCGGCTTCACGTACTCCTCGCCTCAGGCCACTCCTCTGCCTACACGCCACTCGCTCTCAGCTCTGCCTTCGGATGAGTCCGTAGAGTCGAGTGGCCCGTACCCAGAGCTTGTTGGCTGCCTCATGTACCTGATGACCTGCACTCGACCTGACCTTGCATACCCTCTTAGCATTCTTGCACGCTATGTTGCTCCTGGGAGACACAGACCAGAGCACATGGCTGCAGCGAAGAGGGTGTTGCGCTACTTGTGCAGTACGTCGGGCATGGGGCTTGTGCTTGGAGGGCAGAGTCCAGTGGTCCTCACTGGTCACGCAGACGCTTCTTGGGCCGACGACCAGGCTACGCAGCGGTCGTCACAGGGTTACACCTTCAGCCTTGGTTCTGGCTCTGTTTCGTGGCGGTCTACCCGCTCGTCTTCTGTTCTCGGCTCCAGTTGTGAGGCTGAGATCTACGCAGGGGCCATGGCTGCACAGGAGCTACGCTGGCTCACCTACCTGCTGACTGACCTGGGAGAGCCGCCTCGTTCTCCTCCAGTGCTGTACGTAGACAACAAGGCCATGCTGGCCTTGTGTCGGGAGCACAGACTGGAGCACAGAACGAAGCACATCGCTCTTCGCTACTTCCTTGCTCGTGAGCTGCAGCAGCGTGGTCAGCTGCGCCTTGCTTACGTGGCCTCTGAGGCCAACACTGCTGATATCTTCACTAAGGCACTCGCGCCTTGTGATCATCAGCGCTTCTGTACTCTGTTAGGTCTTGTGCCTACCTTGCCTCACTTGCTTACTTCTTGACCTTGCTTGTACTGTTACATATATATCTACATGCCCTTGCTTGTTTAGCATTATATATATGTAATCTTGCATGTGAACTGGCCTTGTGGCCTTGAACTTGTGCTCAGAATGTGTGGTGACATTGAGATCCACCCTGAGCTTGCTTTGCTTTGCTTGACTGGTCTTGTGACCCCTTGTTCTTCCCCACTTTGCCTATGGGGGTGTGTCGAACATTATATATGTTGTAGCTTTGTAGGCTACAGTGGGTTTAGCCTTAGGGGGTACAGAACTCTAGGGTTTCATATTTGTACTCCCATTCTTGTTAGTGACATTCATTCTCGTTCTATAGTTCACAAGTGCGTGGTGGTGTAGCTCTAAAACATACTGATCTACTCTAAGAACATGAAGGAGCACGTGGAGCATCTGCGGAAAGTCTTCGAGATCCTGCGATGTGAGAACAAGTTCTACGTGAAGCTTTGAAAAGGCGACTTCTTACACAAGAAGGTGCAGTTTCTCTGGCACATGGTGAGCGCGGAGGAAAAACACAGGGACCTGCGGAAGATCGAAGCCGTCGAAAAGTAGAAAGTTCCTAAGAACGTGAAGGGATTACCGTAGTTCCTAGGGTTCGCCAACTACTACAACAAGTTTGTGCTACAGTACGCTAAAATAGCCCCGCCACTGACAAACTTACTGAAAAATGATACGCCCTATAAATGGGATACTCCTCAACAACAGATAAGAGAAGAGAAGCAAAGAGTGTACATACTGTATATTTGTACATATCGAGACCTGGCTGAGGACGCACAAGATGGGAGTCGGGCGGGGATGAGATTGGCGAAGGAAAAGTGACGTTGGTTAGACGGAAGCAATAAGACGGGACAGGAGGGTGGATGCACAGCTGTAACTCACAGCTTTTGTTTCGTATGTGTGCGAATGTGAATGCATGTTTGGTTGCTTGGCATGTTACTTGCCTGAGCCAGCTGGATTACAAAACAAGCTGGAGGTCAAGTAGAAGGTTGGCTAAGTGGCGGTGGGAGGAAAGATGGAGGTTTGCTCTACCTTGACGAGGAGAGGCCATCTTCTTGGAGGAATGTGCAAGGAGTAGCAATACGGGGAGGATAGCAGGAGGTTATAGGGGGTACGGGCAATTGACTCTGCATTGTTTGTATGTTCTGTGTAATCTCATGCTAAATGCTTCATTCCAAGCAGTCGTGAGAACTCAGGCCATCACAAGCAAGATGCCATGGATCTAGAGTAAGCCATAGGAGGATGTGCATAAGTAGGAGAGGGCTTATTGCATACAAACAATCTGAGATGTAGTAGTATGCGGACGTGTGGAGGGATGGAATACGAAGTAGAATTGAAAATCGACGGACAACGAGGGGGATTGCTGAGGAAGACGCGGAGCATGAATCAAGGAATGGACACGCGCTAGGGAGTGAGTCGAGGACCCTATTTACCCGGGCAAGAGGATGCAGGGCATGATCGCAGGGAACCGACGTTGGAAGAGTCGGAACCGGCCGGAGTCAAAAAGAAGGGCTTGCGATTGGAAGAGCGGCCGATGCGAAGTGGACGGGGTGACCCGGCGTCGGGGTCTAACCTACGCAGTGCGTCGTGGCAGGAGGAAGCGTCGGCGCAGCGTTGGAAATATACGCTGTTGCCCAAGATCAAACTGCTGGAGCGCTTCTCCGGAGATACAAGACGTGGTCCATCCATAAAAAAATGCATGCATGATGGGAGAGAGACAGGCTGGACCATGAGGAGTTTTTTCGCGGATTAGCTCACGCTCACAGGAGAAGCTGAGACTTTTTACCGCATCACTGGAAGGGAGTTGTTGGAATGGTCGGTACGAGTGACACCCGGAGAAAGGGACCCGACGGTACGCTTCCTGGGGATGCTGGAGGAACAGTTTCCAGCGCAAATGCCAGAGTGAGTCACGGATTTCCGGGATTTTTGGAGTTCCGGGAGAGTCGCTACTAGCCTGCTATGGGCGATTGGTTGTATTGGCGGAAGACATGGGCTGTCCCGATCAGGGTCAGCTAGTCAGCAAATTTTTGAACGGCCTGCACCATGAGCTGTGTCGAGATGTGGCGGTGCGAGTCTTTGATATGGGGGCACGAGTGACACTAAAGGAGGCTTACGAGATCGTGAAACGGATAGAGACTAGCAAGCGTCTACATGAGATAGAAACAAATGCAGAAAGGACGGGTGAGCGGCAGATACCGGCATGGGTAGCAACACCTGCGGATCGTGAAATTGCTGCCACAACTATGGTAGGACGGGACATCTCTGCCTGGAATGTCGTAACCCGTCGGCGTGTTCAGTTTGCGCGAGTGAGGAACATATGCGACGTGACTCTCCGGAAGCGCCGACATGTGATCACTGTGGGCGAAAAGGGCATCACGGAAAAGATTGCTATGCAGCCAAGCGAGACGGGCGTCAGAAAACGGACCCGACGGACATGCGTGCGGAGATAGCACGGTTGCAGCAATAGCTACAAGAACTGGAGGGGCAGGATGCGAGAGGGATGGCAATGCTGGCTAAGGCTGAAGAGGAAGAAGATGAGGGCAGTGAAGCCAATTTTGTGCTGATGGCGCGACTCGTGCAGGAAAGAGATTATCTAGGTCTCCGCACTCGGCGGCGGTATTTCCCAGAGGAACAACCGCAGCAGGAGAGAGGTCCAAGGCGGGTGTCCGCAGGGGAGCCTAGTCAGGGAGATGCACGACATCATCCTCTAGAGAGAATCGCATGTCAGCCATCGGAGCTAGTCGTGGAGAAGGGTGTGATGACAGTGGGAGGAATCAAGGTTAAGCAAGCAATATTGGACACAGGGGCATATAACATCCTGATCCGGGCTCCCATGGCGAGGCTTCTAAGATTGGACAGGATGGAAAGAGTGATCCTCGAAGGATACCTGCTGATGACGGCGGATGGTGGAGCCGCCAAGTGGATGCCTCGTACTTGGCGTACAGTGGAAATAGTAATTCGGCCCGGGCAGAGGGAGGAATGTGTGGTCAGGATGCACTGTGGGATATCGACCTCGGAGGATTACAGCCTGCTGCTGGGAGTCGAATACCTCTACGCGATAGGGAGAACGATATGTATGTGGGAAGAGAAGCTGCTGTACAGGGTGACGTAGTGAGAGCATGGGACTGCCACTGCGGAGTTGCGAGTTCGTTTCGTCAGGAGGGAGCTGCGAGAAGCATACGAAGCTATGGAGAAGCCGCTGGAAAAAGAGCTAGGGTGTCATGTCGAGGAAGGAGATGGATCAGATGGCGGCGGCACAGAAGCATTATAAAGAGATATGGGGTGTTAGCGATAATCTGAAGGAACAATTGCTGTATTTGCGAGCATTCCAGAAGCCGCTAGCGATACTGGAACTGTACAGAGGAATAGCAACTGGGCTGGCGGCCGTGTTGAAAGCAGGACACATGGTTAGCACCTACCTGTATGTGGACAATGACGTCAAGGTGAATTTAATGGTGTGGCAGCATATCAAGCTGCTGAGAGAAAAATACCATGGGCAACTGATGAAAGGGGCGGCGGAACGAGGAGCCGAGTGGTTGTGCAGAGGAGTGGAAGAAATAGGTGATGGACTGCTTGTGCTGTGGGGCAAGATCAATTTGGTAATCGCTGGATGGGGGTGTCAAGGAGAAATAAGTTATATCATCAAAAATATTGACATGGCGGACGACCCCAGGCCAGCGGTACAGGCGGCGAACGAGGAAATAACCAAAGAGCTGGGGGCAGGATTGGCTTGGGACGCGGCTCAGAATGGGAGCAGGGCATACCGGCCGAGACGATACTAGCAAAACGTGATACCAGAGGCAGCATTGAGGTACCAGCTGTCCTGCATGGAGCGTTCGAAGGCGAGGCTAGTGTCACATATTCTGGAGCCAGGGAGAGTGCCGGCGCTAATGACACAGCTCGACCATCCCACCCAATACCCGTGCAATAGAGTGGGGGAGCCGAGGACGGGATTGGGTGGGATGACTCCAGGGTGGGAGGACCCAATCCCACACTTGTGTCATTTGAGAACTCCCGGGGATTCAAGGAAGCGGGAGGAGTGGCTGATCCGGGCACGGTGTACGATCACGCTAGGGGCGAGTGGGAGGAGTCAACAGCTCAGGAACAAGAACTAGCCATGGGATTTTTGGCGGGAGCGACTACCTGTCTACAGATGACAGAGAAGGAAAGGAAGGAGGCGCTGGGATGAGCCATGGACGTAGGGCGTGGCTCCATTTCGTCCCCGACGATACAAACCGTCGACGGTTCGAACCAATGAAGGGTCACCCGCATCGCACAATTTTATAAGGGGTTTCGTGAATCCGTATGCGATGTCGCGATCGGTTCGAACCGTAGCGTCACTTTTCCCTCGCTTCAACGGTTCAGGTTTTGAACTTCTGACTGTTTGAAATGCAAACGGATGGAAGAACAGTGCTGCGACGGGATTGGCGCACGAACAGCACAGAAAAAAAAAAAAAAAAAACGTGTCGCCATGTCGAAATATCCGGGGCACGCGACACGAACTCAGACATTGGACGGGAACATTGAACCGCCCTCCAGTACTACAAAACTACCCACAATCCGAATCGAACCATCACATCACTCCCACAATGGAGGAGTCTGGTGCTGCTTAGAACACTAAACCGCTAAGCACCTCGCCCAACACCTTTCCTATTGACCTTCTGCCTGTTGCGGATCTACCAGAGACACAAGAGCCTCAGATCCACACACAAAGAACCGCGTTTTGGAAGCCTGTCTATGTTGGAAATCGGGTCGCGTGTGAAGACGGGTGAATTTGGCGAGTAGTCGTTACATTGGTAACGACACTACAGTACCTCTGGCAAGGATACAGTACCTCGTCAAAATCCTAACTTGAAAAAAATGACGGTTTTGCATCCAAACGGTGCATAGGACCGTCCGGTATGAAATATGTGAACCGTCCACAAAAACATAAAAAGGTAAAATGGAGCCACGCCCTTAACGCACAACACTGGCTACTTACTACCATGACCAACACTGGAAGCAGCTGGAGCGGCAGATAGGTAAGGTTACACAGATCAGGCCCCAGACACAACTGGTGGCGGACAAGGAGGTGGAGGTCTGGACAATGTTGGAAGGACCGGAGGAGAAGGAAGAGAGCCAATGGGAGCAAGGGATTCCGGAAGAACAGAGGCTGGCCAGCTAGCGAGATGACAAGGAGGGTATTTTGAGGTAATACGCGGATCCTTCAGAAAGTGAGGAGGGGGAAGAGGAGGAAGAGGAGGAGGAGGAGGAGGCTGGGGGAGAAGGCAGTAGGGAGACGCCGGAAGAGTTTCAAGACTCAGACTTTGACATGGGAGAAGACGACGTTGGTACTCCAGATTGGTCTCCCGGCAAAACGTCTTACATGGCAATGGAAGTGTTGGCAGAAGTAAGGGGGACGACAACGGCAGAGACGGAAGAGGAGCATGAAAGAGAGGCGGCAATCAATGGACCAGAAGGACAGACGTAGGCGTGGGACATCGGGGAGAGGCTGCAAGGGAAGGAGAGGAAGGCGGTGGAGGAGCTACTAGCGAGCCACAGGCGGACGTTTGCGTATACCCTGAAGGAGTTGGGGTGTTGCAACTGCGCCACTATGACCCTCAACCTCACCACTACTATTCCAGTGTACCAACGAAGGAGGATGAGCCTGTAAGAAGGAGGTGCGCAAGTAGAAGTGTCTCGAGCTGCTGGAAGCCGGGCTAATTTGGCGCTCGGAATCCAGCTACGCGGCGGTGATAGTGGTGGCGGCCAGGATGGACTTGACAGGAACCGTGTTATCCCAAAGGATGTGTGGGGATTTCAAGGACCAAAACAAGGTCACTGTCCCAGATAGGTACTCTACGCCCATAGTGGATGAGATATTTGATCAGCTAGTGGGAGCCAAGGTGTTTTCAACCTTGGATATGAGGAAGGGGTTTTAACCAAATCCCCATAGCTGAAGAAGACAAGGCAAAGACTGCCTTATACGAGTGGAACCGCATGCCATTTGGGTTGAAGAACGCCTCTTTGCTGTTCCAAAAGGTAATGGACGCGGTGCTACGAGGGATGGAAGGGGCGCTGAGTTACATTGACGACGGGGATCGCGTTCAGCGCTACGCCAGAGGAGCATGTTGAGAGGTTGGTAGAGGCACTACGGAGGATACAGGAGGCAAGGCTGATGTATTATCCAAAGAAGTGCAGGTTCGGCCAATGTCAATGACATAACTTGGGCTTGAGGTGTCGGGAGGGACGTTGGCAATTCAGAAGGCGAAAATAGAAAGATTGGATCGAGTGGCACAGCCCAAGGACAAGTGCACCCCAAGAGCCATCCTGGGGTTCCTCAACTACTACCGGAAGTTTGTTGAGAACTTCAGCAAGAGGGCGGCGCCTCTGAACAAGCTATTGAAGGATGACCAAAAGTGGCGATGGGGAGAGCCCCAGAAGGAAGCTCTGAAAGACCTGCTGAAGGCTGTGAAGAAGGGGGCGGTGCTGCAACTGCCACGAGCTGATTTGGCGTTCGTCCTGTATACGGATTGGAGCAGCACGGTGATGGGGGCTATACTAAGTCAACAAGTGGAGGGGGCGGAGAAGGTGGTGGCCTTTGCCAGCCGGTTCTGTAGCCCTGCGGAGGCCAATTATTCATCTTACAAAGGAGAGGGGTTGGCGGCGGTCTGGGCGATGGGGCACTTCAGTGTATACTGCAGGGGAGGCCGTTCACACTGGTCCCAGCCGCTGCTGTGGCTCATGCAGAACCAGACTCTGATGGGACGCAATGCTCGATGGGCGATGAAGCTACAGGAGTATCAATTTGTTATTCGACATCGCCCGAGGAAAACTATGCAGTATGTGGATGGGCTGTCTCGGAATCCACCAGAGATGGTACCTGAGATGGCGCTGATAGCGATGGCACCTGACCCAATGACACTGCTCAGGAAGGAATAGCAGGCAGGGGCCCCGGATGTGTGGGAAGACCAGGAGGTGTTGGCGTGGATTAAGGGAGAAACAAACGAAGGAGCAGTGGTCTCTGCGCGGGCCGGGAGCAGGGCAACACTACCCGTGGTATCAGGAACAGGTTCAGATCAAAACTAAGGATGGGTGGAAATGGGTGCCGAAGCCTAAGAAGAGAGAGGGGATAATACGGGAGGTCCACAATAGGTTGGGGCACTATGAACCACTGAGGAGACACCAGTTGCTCCAGACGGGCTGATGGTTGGCACGCATGAAGAGGGAGGTCAAAGATTGGGTGGCGAAGTGTCATGCGTGCAGCAGGAATCGAGCAGCGTTCGAGAGGAGTTAGGCAGAGCTGCAGCCGCTGCCCATAGTGGGGCTAGGATACTGATGGTTGCTGGATCTGACAGGGGAACTACCGCTGATCAATAGGGGACGGAAGTATGTCGTAGTGATGATTGAGCACGTGAGCAAGTGTGTGAAAGTGCATGCACTAACTAACAAGACAGCACAGGTAGTGGCGGATGCTTTCCAGGAACAGGCGCTCACACTGCTCGGAGCGTGCGGGGAAGTTTTAAAAGATCAAGGAACCGAATTCCAAGGAGATTTTGAGGAGCTGTTGGCCTTCTGCTTGATCCCACACCACACCACCTCCAGGTATCACCAGCAGAGTGACGAACTGACCGAGCGTGTGCTTCAAAACTTGAAGAAGGGGCTAAGGGCCTATGGGAAGTCCAAGAAGAGAGACAGGGTCAAGCACCTGCACTGGGTGATGGCGGGGTATAGGTTCAGCAAGCAGGCGGCACTATAAGACCTGTCCCCATATCACCTGCTCTGTGGAAGAGAGGCTACACTGCCTGTGGGAGCTCCGCAAGTACTGACTGACGTGGTGACTGCAGGCACGCCAGAGAAGTGGGCAGTTTTGGCAGCAGAACAAGAAACTATCTATGCCAGCTGCTGCCGGCTTCTATGGAAAATTTGCACGTGGCACAGCTACGAGATATACACTGATACCGGCAGAGACAGGAGCAAAGGGGAGGAGGCCCGCCTGCAACAATACAGCAGGGACAGGAAGTGTATGTAGGGCTTTCTCAGCAACGCTGGACTGTCAAGGAGGTGCAAGAATCAGGAGTGATAGTGCTGGAAAGTGAAGGGGTGTTGAGGGCGGTGGATCATGTCACCGTCGTGGCGAGGGTAGGGCCAGCAACTACTGCATATGCTGGTCCTGTGACTCGAGCGAGGGCGGCTCAGGGTCTCGGGAGGGGGCAAGGGCAAATCAACCAGGGGAGCAAGTAGGCCAGAGGAGGAAGATGGACAGTGCAAAAAGGGGAGAGGCATAGGGGAATGAGGGAGGGAATGCGAAGAGGAAGGACACTGGATATAGAGACGAAGGAATTCTGAAGAGAGAAGGAAGAAAGGAAGCTGCCAAAGGACAGGCGAGGCAAAGGAACCAGTGGGTCATGGGCTTAGAGGTGAGAAAAGGGTATGGCAGGGATGTGGGAGAAGGATTTTAGTGAGGGAATTTTCGACATCTATCATGTGGTAAGAGAAGAGAAGCAGAGAGTAAACACACTGTATATCTGTACATATCGAGACCTGGCTGATGACGAGGGAGATGGGAGTCGGGCGGGGATGAGATTGGTGAAGGAACAGTGGAGTTGGTTAGACGGAAGCTATTGTAAAAAATATCAGACTGGAATGGTGAACTAGAATGGAATGTGAGTACAAATATGAAACCCTAACGCTGTGACCCCCTTATAGGCTAACCCACTACAGCCTACACAAATATAACATATACAATGTTTGACACACCCCCATAGGCAAAGTGGGGGAGACCTAGGGAAAGACCAGTCAAGGCAAAGCAAGGCAACAACAAGCTCAGGGTGGATCTCAAGGATTCCACACAAATTCCGAGCACAAGCTAGTGGTCACAAGACCAGTTCACATGCAGGTTTATAACAGAGCACGAGATACAGTGATCACAACCTAGCAAGAGTAAACATGCAGGTATAGATATATATAGTGATCACAGTACAAGCAAAGTCAAGAGGTAAGCAAGTGAGGTCCAGTAGGCACAAGGCCTAGTAGAGTGCAGAAGCGCTGATGGTCACGAGGCTGAAGCGCCTTGGTGAACACATCAGCAGTGTTGGCCTCAGTGGCCACGTAGCGAATACAAAGCTGACCGCGCTGCTGCAGCTCTCGAGCAAGGAAGTACCGCAGGGCGATGTGCTTCGTTCTGTGCTCCAGTCTGTGCTCCTCACACAAGGCAATGGCAGCCTTGTTGTCGACGTACAGTACTGGAGGAGAACGAGGCGGCTCTCCGAGGTCGGTCAGCAGGTAGGTCAGCCAGCGTAGCTCCTGGGCAGCCATGGCTGTAGCGTAGATCTCAGCCTCGCAACTGGAGCCGAGAACAGAAGAAGAGCGTGTAGAGCGCCAAGAAACTGAGCCAGAACCAAGGCTGAAGGTGTAGCCCTGAGACGACCGCTGAGTGGCCTGGTCGTCTGCCCAAGAAGCGTCTGAGTGCCCTGTGAGAACAACTCGGTCTCGCCCTCCAAGCACAAGCCCCATGCCCGACGTACTGCACAAGTAGCGCAACACCCTCTTAGCGGCATCCATGTGCTCCTTCCTGTGACGGCCAGGAGCGACATAGCGTGCAAGGATGCTAAGAGGGTATGCAAGGTCAGGTCGAGTGCAGGTCATCAGGTACATGAGGCAGCCCACAAGCTCTGGATACGGGCCACTCGGCTCTACGGACTCATCCGAAGGCAGAGCTGAGAGCGAGTGACCGGTAGGCAGAGGAGTGGACTGAGGCGAGGAGTACGTGAAGCGGAAGCGCTGGAGAACCTGCTGCACCATGTGTGACTGAGTCAGGGTGATGGTGCGCCGTGCTCTGTCCCGGGTGATCCGCAAGCCAAGATAGCTTGTCAGCTCACCCAGGTCTGTGCACGTGTGTCTCCTCTGCAGCTCCGACTTCACGTAGGCGAGTCCTACAGTGTCAGCAGTGGCAAAGACCAAGTCGTCGACATACACGAGGATGTAGAACGGCGGCAGCGAAGCGTCGGTGCGCAGGAACAGCGACGGGTCAGCTGTAGAAGGCGCGAACCCAAGAGCCGCAAGTGTAGTCCTCAGTGTGTCGTGCCACTCACGCGGAGCCTGGCGGAGACCGTAGACCGGCCGCTGAAGCCTCCACTGGGTACCAGGAGGAAACGACCCAGTGAAGCCAGGTGGGCGGCGCAGCCAGATCTCCTCGTGCAGGCTGCCCTGCAAGAAAGCAGTGCTGAAGTCAAGTGAGTGAAGCTCGTAGTCGCGGTGAGCGGCTATGTGCAGCAGCACCCGAAGAGTGGTCATCTTCGGGGTGGGGGAGAAGGTCTGGAAGAAGTCAACTCCCTCTCGCTGGCTGAAGCCTCGAGCCACGTAACGCGCCTTGAAGACAGGCGGAGAACCCGGCGGCCGCTTCACCCTGAAAATCCACATGCCACTGACGATGTTCGCCCCAGGAGGGGGAACCTCGTCGACGTAGGTGCGTGTGGACTTCCAGGAAGCCATCTCGGCGTCCATGGCTGTCTGCCACTGAGAGGAGTAGGGACCTGCCATCGCCTCAGCGTAAGTGCGCGGGGTCGGGATGTCTGGTGCATCCGGGTCTCCCTCAGGGGCAACTAGCAAGGACACGAGACGGGGCAAAGCAGCAGCAAGACACTGGAACTCCTCCTGTCTGTCCTCAAGGACGTCCGTGCCAAGAGCACACTCACCCCCGACGGACTGAGGACAGACAGACTCAGCAACAAGGCTAGCAGCGTAGTCTAGACGACAGGCAGCAGCAAAGTCAACCAACTCAGCGACCAGAGCAGACGCAGCCGAGGTCTCAAAGGTAGGGTCAGTGACAACAGTAGCAAGGAGACGCGTGACAGTAGGGTGCTCAGCACGATACCGGTCAGACTCAGGGTCCGGAACGTCAGGCAAAGAGGACGCAGGAGGAGACGGTAGAGGGACACGCTGAGGAGCAGTAGAGGGACGCAGAGTCATGTAGTGAGTGCCTGGGACAGGAGGAGGACGCTCACGACGGACACGACTACCAGTGCGAGCAGGACGAACAGGCGACGCAGGACGAGACTCAGGCTCACGACGCTCTGTAAGACCTCCTGTGGGACCAGTGTAAGGAGAGGGAGCAGGGAGAGGCGAGGTAGGCGGTAACTGTGACTGCGGCTGGACAGGCGGGGGACACTCTACGGAGGGAGGAGGACAAGGAGGAGGAGCCTGCCCAAGAACCTGCTGAAGGAGCGGTACGAAGTACGGTCGCGGCCGCGCAGCGTCTCCAGAAGCAGAGGAGACTCCAGCGGCCGGGTCCTCAGTACCAGCAGGAGCTCCAGCGTCCGGGTCCACAGCACCAGCAGCAGCTCCACCGGCCGGGTCCTCAGCACCAGTAGTAGCTCCAACGCCCGGGTCCTCAGCAGCAGCAGTAGCGCCACCGCTCGGGTCCTCAGCTCCAGCAGCAGCTCCACCGTCCGAGTCCTCAGCACCAGCAGCAGCTCCACCGTCCGGGTCCTCAGCACCAGCAGCAGCGCCACCGTCCGGGTCCTCAGCTCCAGCAGCAGCTCCAACGTCCGAGTCCTCAGCACCAGCAGCAGCTCCACCAGGCGGGTCCGCAGCACCAGCAGCAGCACCACCAGCAGCACCACTCCGAAGACTGCAGCGGCGTGTGTACCACTCGCGGATCTGCTGAATGGGGGGGAGCTCCTGGGTAGGAGGGGAAGTACCGGGACGAGCTCCAGCAGCACCTCTCCGGAGGCGGCAGTACTCGAGGTACCTCTCCTGCAGCTGCTGGGAGGAGAGGGCTCCTCCAGGTGTAGCACGCGCAGGCTCAGCACCCCCAGACTCCGCACCCCCAGACTCAGCACCCCCAGGCTCAGCACCTCCAGGCTCCGCACCTCCTGGCTCAGCACCCCCAGGCTCCGCACCCCCAGACTCAGCACTCCCAGGCTCAGCACCCTCAGACGCAGCACCCCCAGGCTCAGCACCCCCAGACGCAGCACCCCCAGGCTCAGCACCCCCAGACGCAGGACGAGAGTCAACAGCTACCTCGACAGGCTCACCTGGGTCTACCTGGGACACACCTGAGGGAGCGGCACCCTGAGGGGGGAGGGGGTCTGGTACCTCAGCACCTGGAGCGAGGAAGAGAGGCGGGGGGGGGGAGCGGGGCAGTGCGGTAGGGGAAGAGGCGGTAGTAGGGGACGGACTCGTCAAACGTGACGTCCTGAGAGGCCAGGACACGACGCGAGGTGGGGTGGTAGAACTGCCAGCCAGGGGCGTCCGGGACAAAGCCAAGGAAGACGCAGGGGACAGCGCGACAGGAGAGCTTGTCCGCGGACGTGTCGCGGACAAAAGCTCGGGATCCCCAGACCCGAAAACGCGACGCATCTCCAGCCTCTCCCGTCCAACGCAGGGTCGGAGAAGTCTCGGGCAAGGAGACACGGGGCCAGAGGTTGAGCTGATGCGTAGCGTATCGGACTGCAAACGGCCACAGAAAATGGGGGGCAGCCGCATGGCTCAAGGAGGTACGAGCGACCTCCATGACCAGACCAATGCGGCGCTCAGCAACCCCATTATGCTGTGGAGAGGCCGGAAGCGTGTACGACTGCTCAATGCCCTCCTGCTGACAGAAGGCCTCCAATAGGCCAGAGGAAAACTCCCCACCTCTGTCAGAGTGCAGACGCAGGACAGGGAAGTCGGAGTGGAAACGCTCACTGAGCTGGAGACGAGATCTGCGGATCCAAGGGATCAAGACATCAGGGACGTCACCCTTGGCGCGCAAGGGGAAGACCGTGGTGTAGCGTGAGAAGTCGTCAACAACAATCAGGAAGTACCTCTCCTGACCCTGACCACGGACGCGGGCTGGGCCCCACACATCCATGTGGAGCGTCTGCAAGGGAGCAGTCATCGGGGGAAAGGAGGAGGAGTGAGGAGCGGCGCGCTGCCGTCCCTCGACACAGGGAATACAGGGAGGAGCAGGCGAGTCGGGAAGGGGAGGGAGCACCCTGGGAAGACCAGCAACAAGGTCCCGTTTGTGCATGGCCCGAAGGCGCTGCACAGACGGGTGACCAAGGCGGTGGTGCCAAAGGACAGTCTCATGCGCCAGAGAGCGACACGAGCAGGGGGCGGACAGCTGACCTGACGCAGACGCAGACGTAGACGCAGACGCAGCTACCTGAGGAGACTCAGTGGTCAGTGTGTACAGGTCCGACCCCGGCTCCCGAGTGAAGGTAGCCAGGTGGCGACCCGTCCGAGCACACGTGCAGTGTGTCACGCGCTCGTAGGCGGGGGTGAACTGGTGAACACCCCCGTCCTGGAGCGCACTACCTGCCACCAAGTTCATAGAGAACGAGGGGAGGTAGAGACCTGACAGCGTGCCGGACGGGACCGCCGGACAAGGAAGGACAGTGGAGGAGGTCGCAATGACCGGACCCCCAGAGGGGTCAGCAAGGGAGACAGCAACTGGCCGAGCGAGTGGCTCAAGGACAGTGCGGTCACGAAAGAAGGAGCGAGAAGCACCTGAGTCCAGTATGAAGGTGTGCAGTGCTGCAGTCGACTCAGTACCAGGGGACACGGACGCACGAGCACCTAGGGCTGCAGCCTCACCAGGACCTGTGGGAGCAGACGCGCTAGCACCTAGAGCGGCAGCCGGACTGGCCTGAATGCCCGGGTCGGGCGGAACACGCAAGTACTGAGCACCCTCTCCACTATTAGACATCGCATACATGGCAGTGAGAATAGCATCAAAGTCTAAAGCCCAAATATCAACACCCCTCTTTTCCAGATCAGCCCAGCGCGGCAGCTCAGTGGCAGCAGGAAACTGAGTGCGCCACGCGTCATTAAGGCGCGCGAAGCAGCGCTGCGTGGGGTGCGGCCTCCCACACTGCTGGCCGCTGCGGTCACCTGTGCGAATGACGTACGTGCAGGTAACGCTACGCTGCGCATACCACTCACGGGCGGCCTGAAGCGTCGGGGCGGGCTGCTGACTCGGGCCTCCGCCAGTGCCTCCACGACCACCACCCCCACCGCCGCCGCCCCGGCCACCTCCACCCCTGCCGCCGCCACGACCACCTCCGCCTCCGCTGCCGCCTCCACCACCACTCCCACCGCTGCTGTCTCCTCCCCCACTGCCGCCACTAGTCTCCCCAGCCGCGCCTCCACTCCCACCGCCTCCACCCCCACCTCCTCCGCCGCCACCCCCGCCCCTGCCCCCTTTGTTCCTGCGGCGCCCGCTCGAAGCAGACGCGGTCCCGACCTTCTCAGCACCAAGAAGGTCGACAGCAGCAGCAGAGGCGACAGAGGGGAGGAGGGGGGAAGGGGAACACCCCTCAAAGAACGGGGTGCGGGGGTCGCCACGAGAGGTGCCTACAGCGACGATGCTCGCCTCAGCTGCAAGCAGTTCCTTCTCGAGGAGGGCAACAGTGAGCTCAGTGGGGGAGCGAGAGAGGAAGTGATCCCTGACTGCGCGCAGAGAGTCAGGGAGGCGGGTGACGATGTGGTAGAGAGTGATCCAGAGTGGGGGGGGGTTGCTAGTGAGAAACTCGGCAGGCATAGCAGCGCGAAAGCGGGCCTCACTAGTCTTAAGGTGGGTGATGAGGTCTGCGACAGTGTGAAAGGAGGCTAGGTCGGGGAACAGGTAGGGGAGAGTGAGGCGGCCTAGCGTGGCAGAGGCGGGTGAGGAGTAGCGGGCAACTACAGCAGTGTAGAGGTCCTTAGCAGTCTTGCACTGGCCGAAGTGCTCGCGCTCGTCTAGCGGCAGGGAGTTGCGAATAGCAAAGCGAGCGTGCGCATCACGGGTCTGCCACTGGGAACGCAGAGTGCTGTCAGCAGACGAGTCAGGGGCAGTGGCATGGCCTAGGGCGTGGTCGTACAGTGAGATATCTTCCTTGGCAGTGAGCTGTAGGAACAGGTGCAGGTCATCTAGCCAGGTTTCAAACTTCACTGGACGGCCCTCGGCATCGAAAGCTAGAACGGGAGGACTAGCCATAGTGACAGTAGCAGTAGCAGTAGTAGTAGGAATCAGGCCGCTGAAAAGGTGTGCGGAGGGTCAACTGTCCGTAGTGGCACACGAGCGGCAGTAGTAGGTAGCGTGGCAGCAGGAGCTGCAACGGCGCACTGGTGGCAGCTGCAGTGGCAGCAGTGTGCGCGGTAGGTAGCAAGTAAAAAACAGTGAGAGCGCGTGCCTCGCGGGCGGCGGCTGCAGAAGCGCACGGGCGGCAGCGGCGCACGGGGAACGGCGGTGCACGGGCAGCGGCGGCGCACGAGCAGCGGCAGCGTAGGGGCAGCGACGGCGCACGGGCAGCGGCGGCGCACAGGCAGCGGCGGCGCTCGGGAGGCAGCGGTGCGCAAGCAGCAGCGGAGGCAGCGGCGTACGAGCAGTTGCGGGCAGCGGGGCGTGCGCGAGCAGCTGCAGGCAACGGGCGTGCGGTACGCGAGTGGCGCTGGCGGTGCGCGGGCCGGCAGCAGGCAGCACGCAGGCCGCGCGGGTGAAGTGCGGGCTGCGTGGGTCGGTAGCGGGCGGTGCGCGGGCCGTTAGGGGGGATCGCGGGGGTCGTAAGAGGCGCGGCGGGGTCGTAAGAGGCGCTAAGGGGCGGCGCGACGGGGCCGTGAGGGGCCTCTAGGTCAAATGCGACGGGGCCGCGGGGCCTCTAGGCGGGGCTCGATCGACGGGGCCAGCGGGGCCGAAAAAAAAGGTTAATAATAAAGCGCTCGAGGGCGCTACGGGGGAGGCGCTAAGAACGCGCTCCGGTAGTAGGTAGGTAGTAAGTAGGTAGGTAGGTAGGTAGGTGGGCCCTTAGGACGGTCCTAGCGAAGGACCTGCTCTGAAACCATGTCAAAAATAACTGACTGGAATGGTGAACTAGAATGGAATGTGAGTACAAATATGAAACCCTAACGCTGTGACCCCCTTATAGGCTAACCCACTACAGCCTACACAAATATAACATATACAATGTTTGACAGCTATAAGACGGGACGGGAGGGTTGATGCACAGCTAGAACTCGCTGCTTTTGTTTCGTGTTCGTGCGAATGTGAATGCATGTTTGGTTGCTTGGCATGTTACTTGCCTGAGCCAGCTGGATTACAAAAACAAGCTGGAGGTCAAGTAGAAGGTTGGCTAAGTGGCGGTGGGAGGAAAGACAGAGGTTTGCTCTACCTTAACGAGGAGAGGCCATCTTCTTGGAGGAATGTGCAAGGAGTAGCAATAAGGGGAGGATAGCAGAAGGTTATAGGGGGTACAGGCAATTGACTCTGCATTGTTTGTATGTTCTGTGTAATCTCATGCTAAATGCTTCATTCCGAGAAGTCGTGAGAACTCAGGCCATAACAAGCAAGATGCTATGGATCTAGAGTAAGCCGTAGCCGGATGTGCATCAGCAGGAGAGGGCTTATTAGGGCATATCAACCAAGGGAGAAAGTAGGCTAGAGGAGGAAGATGGACAGTGCAGAAAGGGGAGGGACAGAGGGGAACGAGGGAGGGAATGCGAAGAAGAAGGACACTAGATACAAAGACGAAGGATGCTGAAGAGAGAAGGAAGAAAGGAAGGTGCCAGAGGACAGGCGAGGCAAAGGAACCGGTGGGTCAAGGGCTCAGAGAGCGAAAGGGTATGGCAGGGATGTGGGAGAAGTATATTAGTGAAGGAATTTCTGACACAAGCCATGAAGCAGCTATCGACAACACTAACTACAGCGCCAGTACTCATCCTACCGGATCCAGACAAATACTACATGGTGGAAGCAAACGCTAGTAACTAGGCAGTCGAAGCAGTATTGATGCACGATCATGGACGCGGATAGTAGCCCATCGCATACCTTAGTAAAAAGATACCCTGAGATGAACTAAATTACCCAATCCATGACAAAAAATCCTTAGCCATAGTTACATCCTTCAACGAAACGTATTCGACGAAAAGTTCACCATTAGAATCTCACGAAAACCAAATATGTTGTATCTCTAATCTGTGGCTACAATTCCCAATTTGAATCACATAGAAAGGTGAAGTATACCAACCCATGCCACCCACCCAACCCATGCCACACCACCCAACTCAACCCATGCCACTTGGGCACACCCAACCCAACCCAACCCAACCCTACCCTACCCTTGGGCCCCTTGGTGTTCCTTTGTCACTTTCCTAACCCATGCCATTCGCCTCACCCAAATTGGCCACACTTGCCAACCTGGTTTGGCTTCTCCCAACCACTTGGAAACATCTACAGTAGAAGTGACGAATTTCCCAACCCCGAAAATGTCTATACCCCATATAGATTCAACCCCACAACTTCCCATAGTCACTGCAACAATATTTCAAAAGCATACGAACTTAAATCGTTCGTAACTTTCTCGTCCGTGCTCCGATCGCGGCGATTCTTGGCTCGTCGGAAAGCTCTTGAGCAGAGGAGTCATTTCAGATATCTTCTCAAGCCAAAAAAAATTCACACAAACTCAGAAAATCCAAACCACACCGAACACAAATTCTTGCACACGCACGCGCACACCACGCATGCAAGGTAGAAAGGTAAGATGGGAGGCAGATAGATGTGAATGCATAGGATTGCATCATACAACGAACTCCACCTCTAGCTGCCTACCATCATCCCACATGCCTCAGTTCATGCATGCACCCTCAATGCAAACTCATTCCAGCAAGTTTCATTCACATCCAACACTCATCTCAATGAACAACCAAACATCTCCACTATGCCCAAATCTGCTGCACCCCTCGCCAGCCTTTGACTCATGGCGTTAAGCTCCACACCCTCTCAATGTAGACCCATAGAAATAGGCTATCTCATCCCCATCAATCTGCTCAGCCACACTCCCAGCCGGTACCACCTTTGGCTGGCCACAACTCGGATAGGTCAACGTGGCAGGAGGGCACACATACCTCCTAGGACGCTCAAGCTGGCGCGGGGCACATGGTGCAGCATCTTGCTGCTACTGTGGCTGCTGCTGCTGTGGCTGCTGCTGCTGCGCTGCTACTGTTGCTGCTCCTCAGAGTCTCCCCCATCATCAGTCACCCCTCAGATCTCCTCCTCAGAGACAGCAAACTCCACTTGCCTCGATGGCCGCTGCACCTCATCGGCCTTAACAATGAGTGGTGTAGTGGGAAGCTTCTGTTGCTGCTGCTTTAACTCCTTGTAGTACAAGGACTCAAGGAACTTCACATCCCTTGACACAGTCAGTTGCTGGCTGGTCAAGTCCCACAATAACCAGCCCTTGTGATCCTTGGCAAGCCCCAAATGCACACCCCATCTCCCAGAAGCTTCCAGCTTTCCCCTCTTCTCCTTAGGCACATGAAACACCACCATGCAGCTGTAGGCTCTTAGCATGTTGACTGCAAGTGCACTCACATACCACTTGGTGTAGGGGACCCACTGCTTGTCCCCCACAGTTGCCAGCACCCTGTTCTTCACAGGAACGACCTGTGTCAGTGCAGTCACCCAAAACGGATCCGGCAGCCCTGCATGCCAACGGAATGTGCGTGCACCTTCCTGCAAGGTCTGGTTGAATCGCTCAGCTATGCCATTCTGGTGAGGGTTGTATGGCACTGTGAGCTGATATACTATTTGTGTTCGGCCTGTTTTGACTCTTTAGTGTACGTAAATGTGGCTGTCATGTCCATGGACCTTGAAGAAACCCTCAATTGGTAAAGTGCTCCTCTAGATTGTTGAATTCTGGGCCAACGTCCAAGAGGAGCTGCTGAGGAAATCATTCCTCACCACCAGCATCTCCACTACTGTTGACGGGAGCAAGGATCATCTGATTCACGCTCACATGCGTGATAAGGCGTAGGTGGAGGTGCTGGATTATGTACAAGAGGAGTTGGAGGAGCTCATCTTTAAAGGAATGGATCCTTCCCAAATTCGATAGAGGCATCTTGGTGGAATCACGCGTTACGCAAAGTCACGCAGTGATAAACCGAAATGCACAGAATTCGGTGCGTATACCTTGTTTGGTGCCTGTAACTATACTATCTATAGTAAAGCAATGGAACTAGGAAAACAAGTGCACAAGAAAATAGAAATAAGCAAGATAATGTAAGATACAGTCATCATGGGTAAGCTCAGCCGTCATACTCTCACATGTCCCATCCTTAAAGCAGGGTGGCATGAGAAATATCGTGTTGGACAAGATAATCCTTGACAGCATGGCATGCATTGTCCATATAGCTTCTGCAACCCAACTGTCCTCCGATGGGTCATATTCCTTCAAGGGTATCACAAACTCGAGCTTGTTGCCACGTCTGCGTCGATGAGCGAGAACACATTCCACCTCGTACTCTGATTTGTCCTATATGAGAAAAGGTGGTGATGGCGATAGCTGTCGTCCCTGAAACAGCTGATAGGGGTCCTTGTAGGGCTTCAGTAGTTGAACATGGAAAGCGTTGTGAAGCTTCCACATAGTAGGTAAGCGCAAGCGAAATGTACTTGGTGTCACTATGGCCTCAACGCAAAAGAAACCATAGCAGCAAGGCCAGATCTTGGACGGCAGGTGGGTTAAGTCCAAGTTGCGAGTGTTGAGAAGGACCTGATCTCTGACTGCTACTGAGTGATTACGTCGCTTTCGATCGGCATACTAATTCTGGGTGTTTTGCATCGTGGTGAGATGTCACCGAGTATTCTCCCGTAGCTGCTGCATGGTGGTGACGAAGTCATGTGCGGCTTGGACGTGTACTGATATGGTTGGCTACTGCAGTGTGAATGGTTCACGCCCATAACACAGAAAGAAATGATATTTTCTTGTGGCCGTATGTGATGCATTGTTGTAAGTGAACTCAACCATCAGTATCTGTAGATCCCAGTGGCTGATGTCATATTTGCAAACCGTGCACAATAACTTTTAAACCACCTGAATGAGTCGCTGTGTCCATTCGTTGGTCTGTAGGTGGTATGCTAAAGACATTGCAAGCTTCGTCCTAAAAAAACCCATGAGTTCCCTCCAGAACGAACTTGTGAATTTTGGGTCCCTATCCGAGATGAGTATAGTGGGGATGCCATGGATGGTGACGATGCGGTTGAAGAAGAGGCAAGCAGTTGCTTTAGTTGTAGACGTGGCATTGGTTGGTATTTCACGGAAGTTGTTAATCATCACGAGGACAGTGCCATGCCCTTGTGAGGTCAAAGGTAGGCCAGTAATGAATTTATATTAACGACTTGCTATGGCTGCTCTACTACAGGTAGAGGCTGAAATAACCCTGCGTTTCTTGCATGCTACTCTGGTAATTGCTGCATGCCTGCTGCCATCCGAGGCTAGTAGCAATACTTTGCTATTTCCACTAATGTCTTGCTTTTCCCGAAATGTCTCGTGTATGCTATGTTGTGAAACTCTTCTAGTAAGATTTGTTGGAGCGGGGCATAGTTCGGTACCCAAATATTTCCTCAACCTTTTCTTACCGCTAAATCTTTCTCCCACTGTAACAGTTTTTGCTTCTCTGCCGTAGCAATTTCGGCGTCTACGGAGTACCCATGTTTAGACCCTTGAGTAAAGGGTTCATCCCCTCAATCTGGATGCCTGCTATATGTCTCGGACAGCTCAACGCGTTAGCTTTGTTGTGTAGCCTAGGCTTGTAGACGATGTCGTAGTGGAAATAAGTCTCGAAGAAGTCTATCCACCGCACTTGTCATTGTGAGAGCATAGACTGCAACTTAAGGTATTTGAGGCTGCAGTGTTTGGTGTATACTATAGTTCACGCTCCCTCTAGATAGCACCTCTATGCCTTGAAGGCTGTAACTATAGCTAAGGCTTCCTTGTCGTGGATTGGGCAATTCAGTTATGCTCCGTGTAGCTTCTTACTGAGATGGGCAATGAGCTGACAACCGTGCCCTTGATCTTGCATCAGTATCGTTCAAGAAATCGCACCTTCTTTCTTATCATGTGCCTGCTGTTCTTAGCTACCACCTGAAACTTGAATCGCGTCAAAAGGTGGTCTAAGGAGTGAGAACCACTTGAAAATGGATAGCTGTTGTTTTCACTGCGATGGATGGAGGAAGAACAAACATTAGGCGTAGAAAGATAGGAGTTGGGGTTTTTAAGAGAACCTTGTGAGGGAAGGCTCTCCAAAAGCTAAGGAAGGATGGAAAGAACTTTTCTAGCATCAAAGACGCAAGCCTTAGCATGAGGTCCTTGAGGTGTCACGTGCAAAATCCAATCCAATTGGATTTGGCAAGGTGTTGCAGCATTTGCAACCGATGCTAGAAACTTCTAGCCACCCCAATCCAAAAGTCAAAGTTGCCTTCCTAACCACCCAACCAAAGATCTCTTTATGGTCATAACCCAATAATCGCCCAATTTAGATAATATCACAAATTAAGATAAAAACTCAAAATCTTGGAAATATTGTAACTTGGGCGATCTTGGTCGGAATAAGGCGATCTTGGTATCATTGGAAAGCTCTGGATTTCTCCTGTATTAGCATTTATACATGGAGACTAACACAGAGGTGATAAAATCCGACAGCCATGCGTAATGATATATTTTTATGCAAATAATGCAAGCACGAATCGCACGAGCACACGGCAGGACGTTAGGATGACATGGACTCGAAGTGACGTGCATATGGCAAACTCCCCCTCAACCTAACGGATTGCATGCACACACACACACACACACACACACACGCATGCAAAATCATCACACTTACAAACATACATGCACCTATGATATTGCTCAACACACTAGTGCAACGCCATGCCACACATCTTAGCACAAATCCAATGTGCACTCTCGGGAAGTGTCTTGGTAAGAACATCAGCTCCCCACTTGTTGGCTTTCACATAATGAATCTCAAGAATCCTTGCCTTCACCATCTGCCTCACCCAGTGCCACTTAACCTTTATGTGTTTGTTTAACCCATTCAGGATAGGCTTAGTGGCCATGCCAATAGCAGCCTTGTTGTTAGAGAAAAGTGATGTAGTTCCCTCCTGTTCAGCTTCCATGTCCTCCTGGATGGCATGGTACATTGCCATGTGCGCTGCCGTTGCCAAAGAAAGAGCAATTTCACTCTCCTTCTTGGACCTCTAACACACTGATCCTCCTCCAACAATGCACACATAGCCACCCACGGATGATTGATCCTTATTCTCTAAGGTTTATGTAGCGTCGGTGAAGCACGACAGCTTCAAGGTTCCAGGCGTGATCCCATATATTCCAAACTGTTTCAGCTGGCCCGTAACTGAAAAGTGAACACCAGCAGATGTCTTTGATCCGAGGTAGCGCACCATGCACTTTGCCACCTCTAAATGCTCCTCCGTGGGCTGCTGCACAACTCTGGCTAGCTGCCCCACTCCGAATGAAGCATCAGGTAACATCTGCACAGCTGCATACATAACACCCCCGATGAGTGACTAGTACCCATTCTGCTTCTCATCCTCGAGCGCATCATCATCCTCAGCTGCCTTCTTCAGCTTGTAGCCTGCAAGAAACGGTATCATCATAGTGTGACCCCCAGCCACACCATAATACTTCATCATGCCAGAGATGTATTATGACTAATGCATTTTCAACCACTTCCTCTCGAATTCTTGCTCAATCTGCAGCCCGAATAATGGACATCCCCAAGCATCTTGCATTTGAAGTTGTTTATAAGCAGCCTCCGAGTCCTTTCAATCTGCTCCATGGAAGGTGAGAACAGCAGTATGTCATCGGTATACACTAGCAGTAAGAGCCGTTGCACCCCTTTCCGAGCAAGAACTAGTTGTGGTCATGTTTTCAAGCTTCCAGCCAGCAGCACTTTCTCCAACTTCTCGTACCAGCGCCTGGGTGCTTGCTTAAGGCCATAGTAGTCTTCTTAATTTTGCACACCCGGTTGGTACCATCGTCATAGCCATCGGGCTGCTTCAAGTAGATGTCCTCCAACGGTATTCCATTGACAAATGCAGTGGTGATATTCATCTGCTTCACATGCCATCCCTTCATAGCTGCATTTACAAGCAGAGTCCTCGGTGTTGCTGCCTTAGCAACAAAAAAAAATATATCCTTAAAGTCAACCTTCTCTTTTTGTTGAAACCCTTTGGCAACCAAGCAGCTCTTGAACCGCTCCAATGTACAATCACCATCCGTCTTCACTCTAAACACCCACTTGATGCTGATGGGTCGTTGCCTTACGGGTAGCTCAACAAGCTCTCAAGTCCCATTCTCAGTGAGACTGTTGAACTCTGCATCCATGGCAGCCTTCCACTCTTACTTTTGGGGTCCATTCAGCACCTCTTCTAATTGGTTGGTTCTCCAGGCAAGGGTGTGAAGAAGCAAAAAGCCATCTCTTCATCATCTCCATTCTCAATGAGACTGTTGAACTCCGCATCCATGGCAGCCTTCCACTCTTCCTTCTGGGGTCCATTCAGCACCTCTTCTAATGTGGTTGATTCTCCAAGCAAGGGTGTGAAGAAGCAAAAATCCATCTCTTCATCATCTCTTTGCAGCTCCATAATATTGTCACAATAGGCTCAAATGTGCCTAAAACGAAAGATAGAATGCACAGTCAGATTTTTGCACAGCGACTTCAAATGTTCATAGCGTTCTGATCACAACTCCCGATGACATGCCACAATAGGCAATTTAGATCGTACGATTTCATCAAGAATTGACGGCGCAACATCAGTTTTGAACGAACGACACTATACCAGCCAATGTAGTCTTAGAACACAAATTAGGAAGAGTTATGAGGTGGGTTGCCCCCCAGCCTCTACAAACCCCAAGAGCCGAGGTACAGTGATGTGGAACAGTGCCACACTATCCCCAACCACGAAGGGTCTCGAAACTACCCTTCACAAGGGCCTACACCAAGTGAAATGTTACACTACTCAAAATAATGTAACTATTCTCACTATCTTGAAGTGTACCCTTTTCGCGGGCTTCGAGATCACTTGAATCTTGAAACCAAGGCTCTGGTTCTTCACCATAAACTCATCCTTGAGTTCTTGATGGGTCTGCTGCACACATCTGCGACACGCCGAACGTTCGACACACGAGTAAATAGAAAACTGCGCACGACAACGTGACACGCGACTAGCGATAGCTCGGTATTGACTCGACAGACATTCAAAATTATTACTCATCATTCACACACTATTATAAGCATGAAATATATATTTATTTCATGCCCTCATACCATTCCATGCACACACGCATGCACGCACAAGGACAACAAGCCGAGTGCAAACCGTAGGGTTGCACCAACACTCTACACGTTTCTCGTAACTGTAGATGCAGGCTTTCCGGTTGAACCTGTCTGTCTCTGGGTTGAACCACTTCATAAATTCTCTCCCCAATATAAGATTCTAATCCCTTGATGTTCGTTGTCGGCAGTGTCGTCTTCCATCTCAATGCACCTATCTGTAGCTTATTGACTCGCCGAGGATGGTGTTGGTGCAACCCCATAGTTTGCACTCGAGTTGTTGTCCTTGTTAGTACATGGCTTGTGTGCATGGAATAGTGTGAGGGCATGAGATAACATATATTTTATGCTTATAATAGTGTGTGAATGATGATTCGTGATGTCGAATGTGTGTGTCGAGTCAATAGCGAGTTTTCGCTGGTCGTGTGGCACGTCGACATTTGCTGTCAAATGTTATATCGGCTACAGTTTGTTTAGGCTGTAGTGGGGTAGTTACTATGGGGTACAGTAAGTTTAGGGTTTCCTACTTGTACCCAACTCTTTCCTAGTTCAATCACCCTTGTTGATTCTGACATGGTATCACGAGCCTAGGTTAGCCACCTAGGACCGCTTACTACTACGGGCCCACCATTCCGCTAGAAGCGCCCTCGTGCGCCCTACCTTACGTGCGCCCTCGTGCGCCCTACTCTGCTCGTGCGCCCTCGTGCGCCTTCTTTCTGCTCGTGCGCCCTTGCGCGCCCCGCCCTTCGTTCTGCCCGCGCACCGTCCTCTGCTCGTGCGCGCGTGGCCCGCTAGCCACCTGCGCGCAGCCCGCTAGCCGCCCACGCAGTTCGTATTGGCCTCTCGCGGCCCCTCTAGCCGCTCGCGACCTGTCTGCACGTAGGCCGCCACCCGTAGGCTGCTTGCCGCCCCTACGCTGCCCGTAGGCCGCCCTTACGCAGCCCGTGGGGCGCCCGTACGTCGCCCATAGGCCGCCACCGCCCGTAGGCCGACGCTCGCGCGCAGGCTGTACCCCGCGCGCCGCGGCTGCTGCACTCCGGCGACTGCAGCCCGCCGGGACCCGCGCGTCGCCCCTACCTCCTCGCGACGCCCTTGCGTGCCCCGCGCGTCGCCCTCTGCCTCTTCGCGACGCCCCTGCGGGACCCGCGAGGCGCGGCTCCTGCGCGTCGTGCCGCCCCAGCGGGACCCGAGCGTCGCCCCCGCTCATCGCGACGCCCCTACGGGACCCGCGCGACGTCGCCCCTGCCCGCCGCGTCGCCCTGCAGTACCCCGCGCCCGCCCTACCCGCCACGTCGCCTCTACCCCGCGCCTGGTCCCTGGAGCAGCCGTCCCTGCAGCAGCCGCCCCTGGCCCCTGGAGCAGCCGCCACTGCAGCATCCGCCCCTGGCCCCTGTAGCAGCTGCCACTGCAGCAGCCGCCCCTGGCCCCTGGAGCAGCCGCCACTGCAGCAGCCGCCCCTGGCCCCTGGAACAGCCGCCCCTGGAGCAGGCGCCACTGCAGCAGCCGCCCCTAGCCCCGCCCTGCCGCTGTAGCGGCCCCGCAGTCGCCTCCGCTGTGCGCCTGCCCTTCCCACCACTGGTGAGCACGTCCCTACCCGTCCTGCTGCTACTGCTTCTATTGCTGCTCCTGGCGTGGCCAGATGCAGCCCCAGGGCCGTCCGCGTGTGCCCCTAACGCCCCAACAGCTTCGTGAGTGGTACGCTCGTTGGGGTTGTCGGGGTGGCAGTAGTGGGAGTCGTCCTGGAGTGCGTAGTCCGGGAGTTTCTTGTAGTGGCTCGGTGCCGCAGCAGCGTCGTCTGAGCGAGACTCGTTCGCCCCAGCAGCTTCGTGAGTGGTACGCTCAGAGTAGAGGGTCGCTGCGTACTGCTCGCTGCCTGTACGTTATTCGCACGGGTGTCCGGACTGGTCAGCCTTGCGGGACGCCTGGTCACACAGAGTCTCACTGCTTCGCCCGTCTGAGCGACGCCTGGCGTACAGAGTTTGGCGACGACGCTGAGCTCCCCGACTGGGTGGAGCTGCTTAGGCAGAGGGTAGATATCTTTGCTCTTGACTATGATGCTATTCTCACTGCCATGTATGCATTGTCTACTAGTGCCGAGGGAGCCTGTCACCTGTGTGGGCCGCCTGACCCCGGTATCCAGCCTGCCGCTCCAGGTGCTGGTGAGGCTGCTGCTCTAGGCGCTCGTGAGTCTGCTGCTTCAGGTGCTTGTGAGTCTGCGCTTTCAGGTACTACGTCTACTACGGCACTGCACACCTTCACACTGGACTCAGGTGCTTCCCGCTGTTTCTTTCGCGACCGCACTGCCCTCGAGCAGCTTCCTAGACCGGTTGCTGTCTCCCTGGCTGACCCCTCAGGGGGTCCGGTCCTTGCGACCTCCACCACTGCCCTCCCTTGTCCTGCTGTCCCGTCTGGCACACTGTCGGGCCTCTACCTCCCCTCGTTCTCTACGAACTTGGTGGCGGGTTCCGCGCTCCAGGACGGGGGTGTTCACCAGTTCACCCCTGCCTACGAGCGTGTGACGCACTGCACGTGTGCCCAGACGGGTCGTCACCTGGCTACCTTCACTCGACAGCCGGGGTCGGACTTGTACACACTGACCACTGAGTCCCCTCAGGTAGCTGCGTCTGCGTCTGCGTCCGGTCAGCTGTCGGCCCCCTGCTCGTGTCGCTCCCTGTCGCACAGGACTGTCCTCTGGCACCACCGCCTTGGTCACCCGTCAGTGCAGCGCCTTCGCGGCATGCACTCCAGGTACCTTGTCTCTGGTCTTCCCAGGGTTCTCCCTCCCTCGCCTGCTCCTCCCTGTCTTCCCTGTGTCGAGGGGCGGCAGCGCGCTGCTCCTCACTCTTCCTCGTTCCCTCCCACAGAGGCTCCCCTGCAGACTCTCCACCTGGACGTGTGGGGCCCCGCCCGCGTCCGGGGACAGGGCCACGAGCGGTACTTTCTGCTGGTCGTCGACGACTACACGCGCTACACCACGGTCTTCCCCTTGCGTACCAAGGGTGAGGTCCCTGATGTCTTGATCCCCTGGATCCGCGCTGCTCGTCTCCAGCTCCGCGACCGGTTCCAGTCGGACTTTCCTGTCCTGCGTCTGCACTCTGACAGAGGTGGCGAGTTTTCCTCTGACCTCTTGGCAGCCTACTGTGCGGAGCACGGCATCCGCCAGACGTTCACTCTCCCGGCCTCTCCGCAGCAGAATGGGGTTGCTGAGCGCCGCATTGGTCTCGTCATGGAGGTCGCTCGTACCTCCTTGATCCATGCGGCTGCTCCCCATTTCCTGTGGCCGTTTGCAGTGCAGTACGCCGCGCATCAGCTCAACCTTTGGCCCCGTGTCTCTGTTCCGGAGACCTCGCCTACCCTGCGGTGGACGGGGGAGGTTGGCGATGCGTTGGTGTTCCGAGTCTGGGGATGTCGAGCCTTTGTCCGCGATACGTCCGCGGACAAGCTCTCCTCCCGTGCCGTTCCCTGTGTCTTCCTTGGCTTTGTCCCTGACGCGCCTGGCTGGCAGTTTTACCACCCCACCTCGCGCCGTGTCTTTGCCTCTCAGGACGTCACCTTTGACGAGTCGGTACCCTTTTACCGTCTCTTCCCCTACCGCACTGCCCCGCTTCCCCCCCCGCCGCTCTTCCTCACCCCAGGTGTCCCGTCGGTAGACCCCCTCCCTCCCCAGGGTGCTGCTCCCTCAGGTGTTTCCCAGGTAGACCCGGTCGAGCCTGTCGAGGTAGCTGTTGACTCTGGTCCTGCGCGAGGTGCTGAGCGTGCTGAGCCTGGTGGTGCTGGGTCTGGGGGTGCTGAGCCTGGGGGTGCTGAGCCTGGGGGTGCGGAGACTGGGGGTGCTGAGCCTGGGGGTGCGGAGACTGCGGGTGCTGAGCCTGGGGGTGCTGCGACTGGGGGTGCTGAGCCCCGAGGAGCTGGGGCTGGGGGGTCTGCTGGAGTTGGGGCTGGTGGCCCTGCGGGTGCAGTGTTGCAGCCGAAGCCTCTCTCCCCTCAGCGGCTACGTGAGTGGTACGCTCGGCGCTGCAGCCTCCGGAGTGGAGCTCCTGGTGTTGAGGTACCGCCAGCTGGAGGCCCTGCTCCTATTGGAGGTCCTGGAGCTACTAGAGGTGCTGCTGGTGCTGGTGCTGCTGGAGGTGCTGGAGCTGCTGGAGGTGCTGCTGGTGCTGCAGGAGGCTCTGGAGCTGCTGGAGGTGCTGCTGGTGCTGGTGCTGCTGGAGGTGCTGCTGGTGCTGCTGGAGGTCCTGGAGCTGCTGGAGGTGCTGCTGGTGCTGCTGGAGGTCCTGGAGCTGCTGGAGGTGCTGCTGGTGCTGGAGGCTCTGGAGCTGCTAGAGGTGCTGCTGGTGCTGCTGGAGGCTCTGGAGCTGCTGGAGGTGCTGCTGGTGCTGGTTCGGCAGGAGGTTCTGGTGCTGTCTCTGCTGCTTCTGGGGGCACTTCACGGCCGCGGCCGTACTTCGTTCCGCTCCTTCAGCAGGTTCTTGGTCAGTCGCCTCCTCCTAGTCCTCCTCCCTCCTTAGCTTGTCCTCCGCCTGTCCAGTCGCAGTCGCAGCTACCACCTGCCTCGCCACTTCCTGGTCCCTCTCCCTACACTGGTCCGACAGGCGGTCTTACAGAGCGTCGTGAGCCTGAGTCTCGTCCTGTGTCGCCTGTGTCTCGTCCAGTGTCACCTGTTCGTGCTGCTCGCACTGGTCGCCGTGTTCCGCGTGAGCGTCCTCCACCTGTCCCTGGCACACACTATATGACTCTGCGTCCTTCCACTGCTCCACAGCGTGTCCCTCTACCGTCTCCTCCTGCGTCCTCTCTTCCTGTTCTTGCTGACCCAGAGTCTGACTCTCTTCGTGCTGCCAGTCCTAC
The DNA here is from genome assembly GCA_947470075.1 of Closterium sp. Yama58-4. NCBI lineage: Eukaryota > Viridiplantae > Streptophyta > Zygnematophyceae > Desmidiales > Closteriaceae > Closterium > Closterium sp. Yama58-4. The sequence goes on from CANIUD010000031.1 coordinate 423,867, forward strand.
TGTCACGCGTCTCCTGGCCACTGTTGTCACTGACCCTTCCTTTGAGACTGCTGCTGCGTCTGCCCTAGTTGCTGAGCTTGTCGACTTTGCTGCTCGCTGTCGTCTAGACTACGCCGCGAAACTTGTTGCTGAGTCTGAGTCTGTCTGTCCTCCGTCCGTCGGGGGTGAGTGTGCTCTAGGCACGGACGTCCTTGAGGACAGACAGGAGGACCTTGAGTGTCTTGCAGCCGCTGCGTCTCGTCTCGTGTCCATGCTGCTTGCCCCTGAGGGAGACCCGGATGCTCCAGACATCCCTACCCCGCGCTCTTACGCTGAGGCGATCACGGGTCCCTACTCCTCTCAGTGGTAGACAGCCATGGACGCAGAGATGGCATCCTAGAAGTCCACTAGCACTTACGTCGACGAGGTTCCCCCTCCTGGGGCGAACATCGTCAGTGGCATGTGGATTTTAAGGGTGAAGCGGCCGCCAGGTTCTCCGCCTGTCTTCAAGGCTCGTTACGTTGCTCGAGGCTTCAGTCAGCGAGAGGGAGTAGACTTTTTTCATACCTTCTCCCCCACCCCAAAGATGACCACTCTTCGGGTGCTACTGCACGTAGCTGCTCAGCGTGACTACGAGCTTCACTCTCTTGACTTCAGCACAGCTTTCTTGCAGGGCACCCTGCACGAGGAGATCTGGTTGCGCCGCCCTCCTGGCTTCACTGGGTCATTTCCTCCTGGTACCCAGTGGAGCCTCCGGCGGCCGGTCTACGGTCTCCGCCAGGCGCCACGTGAGTGGCACGACACACTGAGGAATACTCTTGCGGCACTTGGGTTCGCGCCTTCTACTGCTGACCCATCGCTGTTTCTGCGCACCGACACTTCGCTGCCGCCGTTCTACATCCTCGTGTACGTCGACGACTTGGTCTTTGCCACTGCTGACACTGAGGCTCTCGCCCACGTGAAGTCGGAGCTGCAGAAGAGACACACGTGCACAGACCTGGGTGAACTGCGCAGCTACCTTGGCTTGCACATCACCCGGGACAGAGCACGGCGCACCATCACACTGACTCAGTCACACATGGTGCAGCAGGTCCTTCAGCGCTTCGGCTTCACCTGGTCCTCAGCACAGGCCACTCCTCTGGCTACAAGTCACTCGCTCTCAGCTCTGCCTTCGGATGAGTCCGTAGAGCCGAGTGGTCCTTACCCAGAGCTAGTTGGCTGCCTCATGTACCTGATGACTTGCACTCGTCCTGACCTAGCGTACCCTCTTGGCCTTCTGGCCCGCTACGTGGCTCCTGGCAGGCACCGAAAGGTGCACTGGGATGCTGCAAAGAGGGTATTGCGCTACTTGTGCAGTACATCGGGCATGGGGCTCGTGCTTGGAGGAGGGAGCCCAGTTGTTCTCACTGGGCACTCAGACGCTTCTTGGGTTGACGACCAGGCTACTCAGCGGTCGTCACAGGGTTACACCTTCAGCCTCGGCTCTGGCTCAGTTTCGTGGCGTTCTACACGTTCGTCTTCAGTTCTCAGCTCCAGTTGTGAGGCTGAGATCTACGCCACAGCCATGGCTGCACAGGAGTTACGCTGGCTCACCTACCTGCTGACCGACCTGGGAGAGCGGCCTCGTTCTCCTCCAGTGCTGTACGTCGACAACAAGGCTGCCATTGCCTTGTGTGAGGAGCACAGACTGGAGCACAGAACGAAGAACATCGCTCTACGTTACTTTCTGGCTCGAGAGTTGCAGCAGCGTGGTCAGCTTCGTCTGCGTTACGTGGCCACTCAGGCCAACACTGCTGATATATTCACCAAGGCGCTTCAGTCTGGTGATCATCAGCGTTTCTGCACTTTGCTAGGGCTTGTGCCCACTTTTCCTCACTTGTTGTAGACACTGCCTGTACTGTGATCAATTTATATATATATACCTGCATGCTTGCTTTGCTAGGTATAGATCGCTATACTACTTGTGTTGCATATATGCCTCTGCATGTGAACTGGCCTAGTGGCCCTTTGCTTGTGCTCAGAGTGTGTGGTGACGTTGTGATCCACCCTGAGCTTGCTCTGCTTTTCTTGACTAGTCTTGTGACCCTTTGTTCTCCCCCACTTTGCCTATGGGGGTGTGCCAAATGTTATATCCGCTACAGTTTGTTTAGGCTGTAGTGGGGTAGTTACTATGGGGTACAGTAAGTTTAGGGTTTCCTACTTGTACCCAACTCTTTCCTAGTTCAATCACCCTTGTTGATTTTGACATTTGCGTGTCGTGTGCGTTTTCTATTATCGTTGGGTGTCGAACGTTCGGCGTGTCGCAGGTGTGCACAACAAGCATTGAAAAACTCAAGGAGGGATTCATGATAAAGACCCAGAGCCTTGGTTTTAAGAATCAATTGATTTAAGAGCTCGCCAAGAAGGTAAACACCAATATCTTGAGAAAAGTTGCATTGTATTGTGTGGTGTAACATACTTCTTGGTGTAGACCCTTGTGGTGTGTTAGGCCCCTTGGCCTAAATCCGCTCAGGAATAGTAGGATTGACTAAGTTGAGGATGAAACACGGCGGAAGACTTTGGCGAAAGAACTATTTGCAAAATAGGCGGAGGAGCTACTGAGTATTTCAATGAGAATTGGTTGATATTGGTAGATACAAGCAAGATTGATATAGCATGCATGATCAAATGTTTGAAAGTACTTCGTGGGACTAGGAAATGTAAGGCAAGAAAAGAAGAGGGCCACGTGGCACTAGGAAATATGAGAAGATAAGGATAGGGATGAGTTGGAAAGTATGGTTCAAAGTTAACAGTAAATCCCCCATTATCACTGCCCCCCTCCCGAGGAGGCGACGTCCGCGGCACTTGCACACTGAAGATACACTTGGAGGCAAACGTTGTCAGGAGACAGCGAGGACGAAGGAACCCAGCTGTCATCGGCTACATCGTAACCACGCCAACGAACCAAGAAGTCGATGAAAGAGACACCTCCATGGAGACGGTGACAGTGCCTAAGGGTGCGCTGGATCTGGTAGTCGGGCTCGTCGGTGTCAACAGCTACCGGCAGTGGAGTGCGATCACGGCCCGAGAAGGTGGTGTTGGGATCGGTGTATGGACGAAGGAGAGACACGTGGAATGATGGGTGCATGCGGAAATGAGCGGGAAGGCAGAGGCAGTATGCAACTGGACAAAGTGCACACTCAACGACGAATGGACCAATGAAACATGGACGAAGCTTGTTGTCTTACGGCAGCGGAGGTTGCAGCTATCCAAAAGAATACGGTCGCCGATTGCAAACGACACCTCAAGACGACTGCGGTTGGTGGTGTGTGCCATGCGTGCATTTGCGAGCTCAAGGTGCTTCCTCACGTATTCGTGAATGAAAGTGAGATGCTGATGGAAGTTGTTAGCATGTGGGATCATGGGTGTGAGATCGACATGAGTAGGGAGATTGGGCCGCTGATCGTATAGTGCAAAGAAGGGTGACATGCGTGTGGCGGAGTTGTGCGTATTGTTTTAGGCGAAATCTTCCATGCTCAGCTTCTTGTCCCATGCGGCTGCGTTGTGCATTGTGATGCTACGAAGAATCTGCTCCAAGGACTAGTTCACGTGCTCGGTCTATCCGTCTGACTTTGGATGGTACGTAGACGGCATAGCTGAGCGGGTCCCAAACAGTGCGAAAAGTAGCTTCCATAACTTCGATGTGAAATGAGGGTTGCGGTCGGAAATGATGGAATCTAAAACCCCGTGCAATGTGATTATGTTATATACAAATGACGTTGCGGCTTCCTCTGCTATGACATTGCCGTGTGTGGGGATCAAATGAGCTGCTTGAGAGAATTTGTCCACTACGACGAAGATGGCATCGTGACCCCTAACTGTGCGCGGTAAAGCCATGATGGCCAGAATCCATCGTAACTACCTGCCAAGGGCAGTCGCGTGGAGGAATCGTATGCAAAAGTCCTGCTTTGCGCTGGCGAGAGGACTTCGTACGCTGACATGAGTCGCACGAGCAAATGTAATCCTCTACATCTACTGCAAGCACTGGCCAGAAGTATGTGCGACTAAACGTCTTAGCCATTTTATCTGCCCCAAAGTGACCTGCACTAACTACATCGTGTGCCTCAAAAAGGAGTTGTCAACAAGGGCGGTAGGCTGAAAACCAAATCCGTGTGGTACGCTTCCGAATCTAGACACTACCCTGCACCTCTGCTCCTGCGGGCGGCAGAGGTGTGAAGTCGGGATCTACTGCGTAACCGTGCTCGAAGAGTGCAGTGAGAAGTGGATGGCCAGCAATGACTGTGAGACTAGCAAGCTGGCAACTAGGGCGAGCGAGCGGATTAGCTGGGTTTCGCACGTCTGGCTTGTACTCTATCCTGTAATGAAAGCTCCCCTCCATGAACTCCATCCATCTAGCCTGGCGACGACTCAGCTATGGCTGTGACTTTGAGAAAGCGAAGCGAGCAATGGTCCATGTGTATAACACTCTCTGCCCCCTCTAGATACCCCCTCCACACCTTATACGCATGGATGATCGCGAGCGCCTCCTTGTCATGAATGGGATAGTTCATCTCTGCTCCCTTAGGTTACGCGACTCGTGCGCAATTGGCTGCAACCCGTGTCCCTAGTCTTGCAGAAGCACTGCTCCTATGGCCTGATCTAAAGCGCTGGTCACTACAACGTATGGGCAAGTAGGATCAGGATATGACAGTTTTTGTGAAGACGTTAGCGACTGCTTCATCTGCTCGAATGCCTGCTGCTGCACTAGATCTCAAACGTACTCTACGCCTTTCCGAAGTAGGTCGGTGAGTGGACTAGCGATTGATGCATAATCTTGAACGGAACGGTAGAAATAATTGGCAAATCCGAGGAAGCTCTACAACTCCTTGGCTGGGGTCGGTGCCACCCAATTCTGTACTGGTGCGATCTTCTTTAGGTCGGCCTTGGAGATGTGGAGATTCATTCTACAACAGTGAGTGCTAGACTTTGGGGGAAGGCACGGTTGTGTGAGTGATCTTAGATGCTAGCTTGTCTTCTCTCTACGCACACATTGATGGGAAGAATTCATAAGAGTTTCACTATTAAAGTTGGAATTATTGAATAGTTGAACAAGCATTGACAAGAATGACTATATCAGAGGCTACAATCCTAGCAGGCAAGCTGGTCGACTGCCAGCGCAGCAAGGTCGACAGTCTACCAGCATTGCGGAGAGGCACCATGCCAGCATTTCGGAAGAGCGATCCGCTAACGTAGCAAGTCTACGGCTTGCCAACGCTGCACCAAGGCGGCTTGCCAACATTGCAACCGTGGGTGACAGTAGCGCATGTGCGCACCAACTTTGAGCATGTTCTCTACCGTCGCGTGGGTGCCAAGTCGGCCACGTGCCGACGATCGCGCCTGAAGAGCCACGTCAACCTCAGGATACAGCTCTAGTTACCTTTGCCATCGCTAACACAACGACGGTCGCGCACCTCCGCAGAATCTCGTTTAGGAGGTAACCTGGTTCACCAGGTCGACCACCCTGCACGCGCCCTGGTTGACGACCTCCTTCGTCGACCACCACGCCCTTCGAGGACCAACCTGGTCGACGGCCCATCCGTTGACCACCTCGGTCAGCTGCAGCCGACGAGCTCCCCTCATCAACAGCTCCGCAACAGTCCTGCGCAGGTCAACGACCACCTAGTCGACCTGCCCCGTCGAGCTAGGCAGCCGGCTTCCCTTCAACGGTGGCATCGCAGCGATCGCCTGCAGATCGACCACCTTATCGACCTGCTCGCTCAACTCGGAGTCGACCTCGGCGTACAGTCGGCTCCTCCTCCCGTGCACTCAACCACGAACGTCAGCTTCGCCCAAGTGAGGGCGGTGTTACGAGTGTCTGCGAGGTAGAGAAGACAACGGTTGGCCTTGCGCCAGTGGTTGTTCCTCTGCACCTTAAGGCCGCTCCCCAGCTTGCTGCAGGCGAAGGCAATATCTGGCCTCGTTGTCGTCGCCAGCTCGCTGGGAGGGCTGGGTCCTGCTCGGCTGGCAAGCAGTACGCAGTAACTGTTCAACCACCTGATTGAGTCGCTCAGTCTGTCCGTCAGTATGAGGGTGGTACGCTGAAGACATCAGAAGCTTTGCCCCCAACAAACCCATGAGTTCTCGCCAGAACTTACTAGTGAACTTTGGGTCTCTGTCTGAGATGAGTGTAGCAGGAATGCCATAGATGGTGATGATGCGGTCGAAGAAGAGGCGAGCAGTTGCTTCAGCTGTAGCCGTGGCGTTGGTCGGAATGAAATGTCACAATTTTGAGAACTTATCAATCACCACACTGTTAGAGACTAAGGACGGAGTCTATGTAGATTAGGGGCCCAAATTTCTCAAAATCGTTGGCTTGGAATTCTGGACAGAATCGTCGAGTTCACAAGAAACGTCGTCGACGAAAATTGCACCGTTGGAATCTCGCGAAAACCAAATATGTTGTAGCTCTAAACCGTGGCTACAAGTCCCAATTCGAATCACATGAAAAGGTGGAGTATATCGCGAGATATTAAATTCGGCGCACTGGGGGGTATGCTGCAATAGAAGCTTAACTCAATCACAAGAGTTCTCACAAGTTCCACAAAGAGGATTAGAGTAGCAAGAAACCAGGTAGGAGGGAAGAGGAGGACGAGAGGGAAGGTCCCAAGAGAGTCCCCAACCAAGGAAACCCCATGCCACACAATTCCCCTCTCTATAGGCACCCCAACTTTGACATTTGTCACTTTCCCAACCCATGCCATCCACCTCACCCAACTTGGCCACACTTGCCAACCTGGTTTGGCTCCTCCCAACCATTTGGCAACATCTACAGTAATGGGGACGAATTTCCCAACCCCCAAAAGTCTATACCCCATATAGAGTCACTCCACAAATTCCCAAAGTCGCCACAACTGAATTTCAAAAGCATACGAGCTTCAATCGTTCGTAACTTTCTTGTTCGTGCTCCGATTGCGGCGATTCTTGGCTCGTTGGAAAGCATTTGAGCAGAGGAGTCACTTCAGATATCTGCTCAAGCCAGATCACATTCACACACACTCAGAAAATCCAAACCGCACAAAACACAAATTCTTGCACACGCTCACACCACACATGCAACGCACGAACATATGATGGGAGGCAGACAGACGTGAATGCGAATGATAGCATCACACAACAAACTCCCCCTCTGGCTGCCAACCATCATCTCACATGCCTCAGATCATGCATGCACATTCAATGCACACTCATTCCTGCAAGTTTCATCCCCTTCCAATGCTCAGGTTCTGCCAGGCGCTTGGTGAGAATGTCAGCCGCCTGCTGCTGAGTCTTCACAATCTCCAGCCGCACCTCCTTGTCCAGGAGCCTCCTCGTCCAATGCCACTTCGGCCTGATGTGCTTTGTCAGGCCATGAAGACAAGCATTCTTCGCAAGCTTCACCGTCGACTCAAAGTCACAGAATATCACAGTCGGCTCCCTCTGACCAACACCAATCTCCTCCAACAAACGCCTCAGCCACACCACCTCCTTTGCCCCATGATGCAGGGCCATGTACTCTGTCTCACACGAGGACAGCCCCACCTCATTCTGCTTCTTACTGCGCCAGCTCACTGCACCACCACCAAACAGGCACACATAGCCTCCAATGCTGGTGCTATCCTCTTTCACTGAGTTGAAACTGGCGTCGGTGTAGCAAGTCAAGAGCATCTCCCCCTTGCTCAAGTCAGCTGCACCCCTCTGCAGCCTCTGTTGCACAGCACTATACTCCAAGCCCACTGATGCCGTTGCACTCACATAGCGGACCAACCTCTTGGCCGCTTCCAGCTGCTCATGACTGGGGCGTGAAACCACACTGGCAAGCCTAGATGTTGCAAATGCAATGTCAGGCCGCGTGTGGTTAGCCGCATAGTTGAGTGCCCCAACCATAGAGTGAAACAGCTTTCTATCGCTCTCACCCACCACCTCCTCATCAGCACATGGCTCCACAGTGAACCCTGAAGGCAGTGGGGTTGCTGGCTTTCCTCCATCTTGCAGCCCATACTTCTCGGCCAGCCCCTCACAATACTTCCTCTGGTGCAACCTCAACACTCCCTTGTCAAGGTCCCTCTCCACATGCATCCCCAGATAGTACTTCACATCTCCCATCTTGGAACACTTGAACTGCATCTCCAGCATCTCCTCCACACGTTCAATCATTGCAGACGACTCGGAGAAAAGCAGGATGTCGTCCACATACACCAGGAGCATGAGAAACTGCTCCTTCTCTTGCAGCAGGAACAAGCTGTGGTCACATTCACTCTTCTTAAAACCCCCAGCCAGCAGTGTCTCCTCTAGCTTGTGGTACCACGCACGAGGAGCCTGCTTCAGGCCATAGATGGCCTTCTTCAGCCTGCACACCCTGCCGCTCCCATCATCCAACCCCTCAGGTTGCAGCATGTACAGCTCCTCCAAAATGATCCCATTGAGGAAGGCAGTGGTGATGTCCATCTGCTTGATCCTCCATCCGCGGTTTGCAGCCATTGCCAATGACACTCTCAGTGTTGTCCCTTTCCCCACAGGAGCAAAGATCTCGTCAAAGTCCTTGCCCTTTGTCTGCTGGAACCCCTTAGCCACAAGCCTTGACTTGTAACGGGTCAGCTCCCCATCAGGCCCATACTTGTGCCTGAAGATCAGCTTCGAAGAGATTGCCTTCTTCCCAGGAGGCAGTTCACACAACTCCCAAGTCTCATTCTCCAGCAGAGAGTCATACTCCTCCTTCACACTCTGCTTCCACTTTTCAGCATCGGGCCCACTCAAGGCCTCGGTAAGTGTCTTGGGCTCAGGGACGGCTGCCCAGTAGCAGTGCGCTATCTCCTCCTCATCACACTGCTCAACCACACTTCCAGCCCGTACCACTCTTTGCTTTCCAAAACTAGGATAGGTCAGCCGGTTAGGAGGGCGCACATCCCTCCTAGGACGGTCAGCCGTACGTGCGGCACCTTGTGGAGCACCTTGCTGCTGCTGCTGCGGCTGCTGCTGCTGCTCCTCCACCTCAGGTTCTCCCCCATCCTCAGTCACCCCAGAGATCTCCTCCTCTGAGACAGTGACCTGCACTTGTCTCGAAGGCCGCTGCACCTGATCATCCTCAATGATCAGCGGTGTAGTGGGAAGCTTCTGCTGCTGCTGCTTCCACTCCTTGTAGTACAGAGACTCGAGGAATTTCACATCCCTCGACACAGTCAGCTGCTGGCTGGTCAAATCCCATATCAACCAGCCCTTGTGATCCTTGGCAAGTCCCAAGTGCACACCCCATCTCCCAGAAGCTTCCAGTTTTCCCCTCTTCTCCTTCGGCACATGAAACACCACCATGCACCCGTAAGCTCTCAGCATGTTCACCGCTGGTGCACTCCCATACCACTTGGTGTAGGGGACCCACTGCTTGTCCCCCACAGTCGCCAGCACCCTGTTCTTCACAAGGGCGACCTGCCTCAGTGCAGTCACCCAAAACGGATCCGGCAGCCCTGCACGCCCAAGGAGAGTGCGAGCACCTTCCTGCAGGGTCCGGTTGAACCGCTCAGCCACGCCGTTCTGCTGAGGGTTGTAGGGCACTGTGAGCTGATGCTGGATCCCTTTCTTCTTCAGCACCGCCTCAAAATCAGCTCCAATGAACTCTCCCCCATTGTCGGTGCGGATCACCTTCACCTTGTGTCCGCTCTCCCTTTGAGCTCTCGGCATCCACTCCTTAAGAACAGCCGCTGCCACCTCCCCCTTAGTCTTGAGAGGGTACACCCACACCGCACGTGTGTGGTCGTCCACTATGGTCAAGAAATAGCGGCTGCCCGAGAGAGAAGGGGCTCTAGTGGGGCCCACCACATCCATATGCACAAGAGCAAGTGGAGCCTTGGCTGGTCCTGTGCTGCTGCTGAAAGGGAACTTGGTGAATTTCGTCTCAAGGCATGTAGGGCAGCTCCCAATCTCCTTTGCTGCCCCCTTCACCTCCAATCCCTTCAGGCTCCCATCCTTCACCAACTTCTGCAGCATAGGAATGTTGATGTGACACAGCCTCTCGTGCCACGTCTCCCAATTGGCCTCACCACTCCCAGATGAAGCCTTTGCCCATGCAGCTGTTGCATCCACACCAGCAAGCACCTCACCATGTGGTTGCTGTGGCTGCTGCACCTTCTTGACTGCATCCAGGGCCCCAGCAGTTGGTGCAGTCTCCTCTCCTCCTGCAGTTGCTTTAGCCGCTGCTGCTGCCGTTGCCGTTGCTGGTGGTTTCCCATTCCAAGGGATGATGGGCAGCTGCCATAAGTCCTTGATGCAGCTGCTCTTCTCCTCCAAATCCCACAGCAGCAACTTCCCAAGCTTTGCACGGCAGCTGGTTGGGCCGAATGTTACTTTGGCCTTGCTTTTCTGCAGCCGGCGCACAGAAAGAAGGTTAGCGGACAAACCTTCAACCAACAGGACATTCCCAAGCCCCACAAGCTCCCCATTGGCTCCCATTACCTTAGCATTCCCAACACCAATCACAGGGAGCAAAGCACCTGAAGCGGCAGCCACAAACTTGATCTTACCAGGGGGCTTTACCTCATCAAGCAAATCTGCCCGTGGGGTCATGTGACTTGTGCAACCTGAATCGATCACCCAGTGAGTGAGGGGGTGCATCACAACCTTCCCAACCGAACCCACATCACCCTCAACCATCAAGAATTTTCCAGGGGAGGTTTTACCTTGTGCACCTTCACCTTGTGCACCTGAACCTTGCACAGCGCCACCTCGCGCGCGTTCACCACTTGGCGGCTTCATGCCTGGAGGCGCCCATCCCTCAGGCCGGCTGAAACACTTGAACCATGGGTGTCCAGCCTTCTTGCAGTACCAACATGCACCCTCCATTCGGGTGCTCCCCCTGCGATCAGAGCTCCCATGCCCCTCATTGTAGTCACCTCGGCCTCTTCCTCTGCCAAAGCCTCTCCCACGGCCTCGGCCTCTCCCACCCCCTCTTCCTCTGCTTCCTCCTGCAGCTCCATACCCCTCAGCAGTTTTGTTGGCAGCACCACCTCATGTATGGCGCCTGCGAAAGTCCTCCTGCAGGATCTGCTGCTGCAGCCACTCAGGCGTCCACTTGTCCTGCTGAACGTTGAGGGTGGGGATGAGGTTCTCCCACGAGTTGTCGAGCACCGAGATGATCTTGGTGCACTGCTGCATCTCCGACACCTTGCTGCCCGCCGCTGCCATCCTCGCATAGGTGTCCTTGATCTTGTCAAGGACCGGCTTCACATCATCTCCCGATCGCATGGAGATGGCCGCCAGCTCCTTCTCGAGCACGATCACCATAGGCAGCGTGTTGGGCTGAATCACGTCGCGTAGTAGCTTCCACGCCTTAGGACGAGAGTCGTCCAACTCGACCAAATCCTTGATGTGCTGGAACATGTCGTTGTTGACCGATTGCAATATGAGGTCGAACAACACCGTGCTCCGCTCAATCCATCGATCTCGAGCATCTCCTTCCTCGGGCATTTTCTCTTCTCCCATCGCAAGTTTCAGCAGCTTGTAGCGCTTGAAGACGCTCCTCATCCGCCCACTCCATTCCTCGTAGTTGGAGCCATCCAACGCCTCAATCTTGGATGGTGGCGGCTCACTCCTCTTTTCAGCTGCATCTCCACTCCCTTGACTCATCTCCTCTGCTCCCAATCAGAGGTTTCAGCTCCCCCTTTTGCTGTCCACACCGAAGTCCCACAATATTTTCACAAGTGTCGGCGCCAACGAAATTTCGGCAGAGTTTCCCCTTAGCGGAAGTCACATGCAACCTCTAGAACACCACTTAGGCACGCCCACAGGCCATGGTGGGTCTAGGAGGGTCTTGACACCTCAGTAGACTCTTCACAACGTCCTCAATCAGCTCTGATACCACTTGTTAGAGACTAAGGACGGAGTCTATGTAGATTAGGGGCCCAAATTTCTCAAAATCGTTGGCTTGGAATTCTGGACAGAATCGTCGAGTTCACAAGAAACGTCGTCGACGAAAATTGCACCGTTGGAATCTCGCGAAAACCAAATATGTTGTAGCTCTAAACCGTAGCTACAAGTCCCAATTCGAATCACATGAAAAGGTGGAGTATATCGCGAGATATTAAATTCGGCGCACTGGGGGGTATGCTGCAATAGAAGCTTAACTCAATCACAAGAGTTCTCACAAGTTCCACAAAGAGGATTAGAGTAGCAAGAAACCAGGTAGGAGGGAAGAGGAGGACGAGAGGGAAGGTCCCAAGAGAGTCCCCAACCAAGGAAACCCCATGCCACACAATTCCCCTCTCTATAGGCACCCCAACTTTGACATTTGTCACTTTCCCAACCCATGCCATCCACCTCACCCAACTTGGCCACACTTGCCAACCTGGTTTGGCTCCTCCCAACCATTTGGCAACATCTACAGTAATGGGGACGAATTTCCCAACCCCCAAAAGTCTATACCCCATATAGAGTCACTCCACAAATTCCCAAAGTCGCCACAACTGAATTTCAAAAGCATACGAGCTTCAATCGTTCGTAACTTTCTTGTTCGTGCTCCGATTGCGGCGATTCTTGGCTCGTTGGAAAGCACTTGAGCAGAGGAGTCACTTCAGATATCTGCTCAAGCCAGATCACATTCACACACACTCAGAAAATCCAAACCGCACAAAACACAAATTCTTGCACACGCTCACACCACACATGCAACGCACGAACATATGATGGGAGGCAGACAGACGTGAATGCGAATGATAGCATCACACAACACACACGTATAGCGTCATGCCCTCGTGAGGTTGAGGGTAGCCCAGTGATAATGTCTAGGATAACGGCTGGCCATGGCCGCTCCAGTACGAGTAGAGATTGAAGTAACCCATTTTTTTTTTCTGCTTGCTACTCTTCATCCACTGGCACGTGTCGCATGAGGTGACAAACTGCTGCACGTCTGTTGCCATCCGGGGCCAGTAGTAATACTTCGCTATTCCCGTGTTTGCTACATTGTAAAACTTCTCCAGTAAGATCTGTCGAAGCGTGGCATAGTTCGGTATCCAAATCTTTCATGAACCTCTCCTTACAGCTAAGTCTTTCTCCCACTGTAACAGCTTTTGTTTCTGTGCTGTAGCGATCTCTGCGTCCACGGAGTACCCATGTTGGAATAGACCCTTGAGCAGAGGGTTCATCCTGTCGAGCTGGATGCCTGCTACATGTACAGGGCGGCTCAATGCGTTTGCTTTGTTGTGTAGCCCGGCTTTGTAGACAATGTCGTAGTGGAAGTGTGTTTCTAAGAAGTCCATCCACCGCACCTGTCCTCGTGAGAGCGTGGGCTACGGGTACTTGAGACTGCAATGGTCAGTGTAAACTATAGTCTTGGCTCCCTCTAGGTAACACCTCCATGCCTTGAAGGCTGTGACTATCGCTAAGGCTTCCTTGTCATGGATGGGGTAGTTCAGTTCTGCTCCGTGTAGTTTCTTACTGAGGTAGGCGATGGGCTGCAAACCGCGTCCGTGGTCCTGCTTCAGTAGTGCTCCGACTGCCTCACTAGCGCCTGCTTCCACCCCGTAATCTCTGTCAGGATCCGGTAGGATGAGTACTGGTGCTGTAGTCAGTGCTATCTGTTTGTTTAGTGCCCGGTAGTCGATGCACATCCGTAAACTACCGGAGAAAATCAGTGCGCCGTAGGGAGAGGTGGATGGGCATATCAGTTGTCTGTTCAGTACTTTTTCAATCTGTTTCTTCATTTCTGTCAGTTCGGTAGAACTAAGGCGGTATGGTGCACGGGAGACGGGTTTCGCACCTGGTTCCTCCAGAATATCGTGCTCGTGGGTTCGTGCTAGATGCACTTCTCCTGCTCAGCTGTTGCCATCACCAGGGCTAAATAACCAGTGTTACTCTGGTTCACTGTCCGTTCGAACCGTGCTAGTGTCGTTTCTGGTACATCCCCTGTATCTGTCCAGCTTCGCAGCTCCACACGTTTCCCATTGTTGTAGATCCACGCGTTCCGGTTGACCCAATCTATCTCAAGGTTGAACTGTTTCAGAAAATCTCACCCCAAGATGAAATCTAATTCTTTGATGTTCGTGATCGGCAACGTCGGGTAACTCCTCAGTGCCCCTATATGCAGCTGCAGAGTTGACTTGCTGTGGAAGGGCAGCTTCGTATTGACCACCATCGTTGCTGTAAACAGGGGCTCATCCGAGGACTCTCCAATTTTCTCCAACGTCCCGCGGTCACACACCGAGTGGGACGCACCACTGTCCACCATCGCTAAGAGGCGTCGCCCCTTGCAGATCACCTCGATCAATAGTGGATGCTGCCACTCCGAGTAGCTGTAGATGGTCTTGTTTACAGGATCATAAGGTACATCACATGTATCGTCCCTACGTCCTACACTCGAAGCTGCATACTTGAAGTCAGTTTTCACCTGAGTAGGGCTAGAAGGATTTATCCGAGGCCAATTCAGCTTGTCCTGGGCCTGGAACCTTCCCCTAAGCCTTTGCAGCTATGTAGGTTTCACCTGTGGGGAACGGCGAAGAGCCTTAACGCTCAACCTTTATCAACACTCCAGAATGGTGTCCCCATTTTACCCAGTACCAAAATAATTTCTGACTCTCCCTTAATAAAGGCTTGAGAACTACGAGAAGTAATATTCGTAGTTAAAGTATCTTTATAAGATAAGTTTAACGAATTCTTACTTGTCTGGGTATATGGCTGGAGTTTCTCGGTCGGTGCAGAGTCTTGTTTTGCGGAGTCTCCATTTGTCTCGGCGATTTCCCCTGTTGCCGGCTGGTCGTAACGTTTTAAATTCGCGCCATCGTATTCTTCCTTTTTCACCCTCTCCGAAGTTGCCACGTTGTCCGTTTTCTGCTTCGAGGGTGCCGCACAGTTCTTGCCTTTCATTTTCCACCATGCAAAGATACGATGTCATGTAGCGCCGCAAAAGTCGCACATCTCATTTTTTGCTAGCCGCTGCTTCTAACAAATATAGTTTGACACACCCCGATAGTGCAGGTGACGGCAGTCATGTGCAAAGCAACACACGTCTCATGGTGGATCACGAAGTCGCCACACTGTCTGATTCCAAGCAAGGGTCACACGACCAGTAAAAAAGAACGAGCAATTAGACCAGTCCATGAGAACAAGAAACCAACAAGAGATGCAGCTTAGGGTGGATCTCAAAGTCACTACGCAATTCGAGTGCAAGCAAGGGGCCAGAAGACCAGTCCAGATGCAGATATATAGCAATATAAAGAGATGGAAGAGTACAAGACAATCAAGACAAGCATCTCTACACAAGCAAGTGTGAACCTGCAAGCACAAAGTCAAGCTGGTTGCAGGATCGCTAGTGGTCATAGGGCGGCAACGCCTTGGTCAAGAGGTCTGCAATGTTTGTCTCAGAGACCACACAAACCACGTGGGTCCACCATGCTGCTGCAACTCTCGCAGAAAGTATTAACGAAGCTGGATGTGTTTCGCACAACATGACAACAGACCTATTGTCAGCGAACAAGACTGGGGGAGAGCGAGGCCGCTCACCAAGGTCGGTGAGGAGGAAAGACAGCCAGCTCCTGTGTGGCCATGGCCGCACCGTGCACCTCTGCCTCACAGCTGGAGCTAGCGACGGACGATACCTGAGTCGACCTCCACAAAACAGCTCATGTCCCAAGGCTGAAGCAGTAACCCTGTGTAGAACTGCATGTCTGGCCACAGTCCGGGTACAACGACTCCAATGAACTGGCTGCTTCACTCCAAGGACAAGTCCCATGCCTGATGTGCTCGCCATATACTTCGCCACCCTCTTAGCAACTAGAAGGTCGGTGTCTCCCAGGTGGAACAAAATGCGCCAAGACGCTAAGAGGGGAAGCTAGTTCTGGGCGAGTACATGTCATCCAGTACATGAGATAACCCACCAACTCAGGATATGCACCACTAGGTTCAAATGAATCATCCGAAGGTGGAGCCATGGGCGTATGGTCCACAACAAGAGGGGTGAGCTGTACCTTAAAGAACGGGAAGTGAAACTACATAAGGATCTACTCGACCATATGCGACTGCGTCTGCGTAATGGTGCGAGCTGCTCTGTCCTTGGTGATCTGCAGGCCAAGGTAGTGGTGCAGCTCACCAAGGTCAGTGCACGTGTGTCTCCTCTGCAGTTCCTCCTTCACAAAGGCCAGTGCGCTGTAGTCGGGAGTGGCAAAGACCAGGTCGTCAATGTGAACTGGAATGTAGAACGGGGTCGAGGTACGGCAGACGAAAAGCGTCGGGTCGGCAGACGACAAGTGCTGCAAGAGCCGTGCAAAGTGTGTCGTGCCACTCGCGTAGAGCCTGACGGTAAACTGGTCGACGCAGCTGCCACTGGGTCCCAGCATGGAAAGAGCCAGTGAAGCCAAGTGGGCGATGCAGCCAGATCTGCTCTTGCAAGCTCCCCTGAAGAAACGCTGTGGAGAAGTCCAAGGAGTGCAACTCATTTTAAGATAGGAATGGAGGAATGTAAGACTAGAATGAGCAACTACAATGGTAGATATAGTAAACCTAACTCTAGCACTAACAATGTTGTACACCATCTAGACTAAACTTTACAAACTATAACAATTATGGTTTCACACACCCCCATAGTCTAGGTGTTGTGGAAGGCAACACACATCTCAGGATTGATCACTACGTCACCACACAGTCCTAGACCAAGCACGGGGCCACATGGCGAATCAACAAGAACAAGAAAGAAATCTCAGGGTGGATCACAAAGTTAATACACAGCCTGAGAGCAAGAAAGGGGCCACATGCAGGTATATAGAAATTACAAAGAGATTCAAGGGTACAAGAAAAATAAAACAAGCATCTCTACACAAGCAAGTGGGAACCTGCAGGCACAAGGCCTAGCTGGGTGTAGAAACACTGGTGGTGTCACAAGGCGGCTACGCCTTGGTGAAGATATATGCAGTGTTGGCCTCAGAGACCACACGTCTCACGCGGGCTTGGCCACGCTGCTGCATCTTGTGCAAAAGGAAGTAACAAAGTTGGATGTGCTTTGCCTTCTCAAATAGTCAGGGCTCCTCGCACAATAGGACAACATACCTGTTTGTCACCAAACAAGACTAGGGGAGAGCAAGGCTGCTCTCCAAGGTCGGTGAGGAGAAAACTCAACCAGTGAAGCTCCTGTATGGCCATGGCCATAGCGTACACCACCTCACAGCCAGAGCTAGCGACGGACGACGTCCGAGTCGACCTCCACGAAATAATTCTCCCAAGGCTGAAGCAGTAACCCTGCGTAGACTTGTAGGTCTGGCTACAGTCCGCGTACGAGGAGTCCAAGAAACCAGTGATTGTAACTGGGTGCTTCCCCCAAAGGACAAGTCCCATGCTTGATGTGCTCGCCCCATACTTCGCCACCCACTTAGCAGCCAACCAAGGAGAAGGTCAGCGTTTTATAGGTGTAACAAAACGCGTCACGATGCTAAGAGGGAAAGCTAGATCTGGGCGAGTACAGGTCATCGGGTACATGATGTCAATATCGAGATTGTGTACTATGGAGGAATCGAGAGTACAAAACATACAAGTTATAGCCTCCCTAAGAAATAACCTAGTTTAGCCTATAACTATAATATAAACATACATACATATATATAGTTTAATACACCCCCTAGGCTAGACAAGGGGTAATATCTGAGCAACAACATCAAACAAGCCCAGGGAGGCACTACTACTCCAACCTCTAAGACAAATAAGGCCACAAGGCCAGTCCAAGTGTTCGTACATATAAAGATATATGAAAAGAGCAAACAATAGTGATCAGGAATCAAGCAAGTGAGAACCACAAGTAACTAGTCCGAGCCGAGTACAGAATCGCTGATGGTCGCAAGGCGGAAGAACCTTGGTGAAGATGCTAACGGTGTTGGCCTCTGAGACCACTGTGACCACGTGTGCCTGGCCGCGCTACTGCAACTCATGCAAGAAGTGTCCCAGCTCAACGTGCTTCGTATGCTCCACCAGACGTAGCTTTTCAAACAACAGGATTATGGACCAATTGTCAGGGAAGAGCACTGGTTAGTATAAGGTGGCTCACCCAGGTCGGCGAGCAAAAAGGTGAGCCAGCACAACTCCTGTGCAGCCATGGTCCCGGCGTCGAGCTCAGCCTCACAGCTAAATTGAGCAACTGACGAAAAACGATTCGACCTCCACAATATAGCTCCAGGGCCAAGACTGAAGCAGTAGCCGTGTGAAGACTTCCGACGCTCAACATCGTCTGCCCAGGACGCTTGGATGTGCCCAGCGAGGCTGACTGGCCGTCTCCCTCCTCCAAGCACAAGCCCCATGCCTGATGTGCTTGCCAGATAGCGCACAACCCTTTGAACTGCCTCCCAGTGGAGAGAACGGAGTCTTTCAGGTGCAATAAACCAAGTTAGAATGCTGAGAGGGTAGGCAAGATCTGAACAGGTGCAGGTCATCAGGTATATGAGGCAGCCCACCAACTGTGTGTAGTCACCACTAGGCTCAGCAAGCTTGGCAGGAAGAGGAGGCGTCAGCCCGTGGTCGACTGCAAGCGGAGTGGCCTGTGGGGAAGAGTAGCAAAAGCCGAACCGGTCGAGGATCTGCTGCACCAAGTTGGACTGAAACATTGTAATGGTGTGCGCTGCTCAATTCCCACTAATCTGCAAGCCAAGGTAGTGATGCAGCTCACCCAGGTCAATGCATGTGTGTCTCCTCTACAGCTCAGCCTTCACTGAGGCCAGTGCAACTCTGACAGCTGTGGCAAAGACGAGGTAGTTGACGTACACCAAAATGCAAAAGGGCGTACAACCACAACGGAGAAAGAGAGAAGGGTTAGCGGAGGACGGAGCGAAGCCTAGAGAACCAAGAGTGGTGCGTAGTGTGTCGTGCCACTTGCGAGGAGCCTATCGCAGATTGTAGACTAGCCGCCTAAGGCTCCACCGGGCGCCAGGAGGAAACGACACAAAGAAACCTGTAGGACGGTGCAGCCAAACTTGCTCGTGGAGTCTGCCTTGGAGATGTGGAGATTCATTATACAACAGTGAGTGCTAGACTTTGGGGGAAGGCACGGTTGTGTGAGTGTCTTCTCTCTACGCACACATTGATGGGAAGAATCGATAAGAGTTTCACTACTAAAGTTGGAATTACTGAATGGTTGAACAAGCATTGACAAGAATGACTATATCAGAGGCTACAATCCTAGCAGGCAAGCTGGTCGACTGCCAGCGCAGCAAGGTCGACAGTCTACCAGCATTGCGTAGAGGCACCGTGCCAGCATTTCGGAAGAGCGATCCGCCAACGTAGCAAGTCTACGGCTTGCCAATGCTGCACCAAGGTGGCTTGCAAACATTGCAACCGTGGGTGACAGTAGCGCAGGTGCGCACCCACTTTGAGCACGTTCTCTACTGTCGCGTGGGTGCCAAGTCGGCCACATGCCGACGATCGCGCATGAAGAGCCACGTCAACCTCAGGATACAGCTCTAGTTCGCCTTTGCCATCGCTACCTCAACGACGGTCGCGCACCTCCGCACAATCTCGTTGAGGAGGCAACCTAGTTCACCAGGTCGACCACCCTGCACGCGCACTGGTTGACGACCTCCTTCATCGACCACCACGCCCTTCGAGGACTAACCTGGTCGACGGCTCATCCGTTGACCACCTCGGTCAGCTGCAGCCGACGAGCTCCCCTCATCAAAAGCTCCGCAACAATCCTGCGCAGGTCGACGACCACCGAGTTGACCTGCCCCATCGAGCTAGGCCGCGGGCTTCCCTTCAACGGTGGCATCGCAGCGATCGCCTGCAGATCGACCACCTCGTCGACTTGCCCGCTAAACTCGGAGTCGACCTCGGCATACAGTCGGCTCCTCCTCCCGTTAACTCGACCACGAACGTCAGCTTTGCCCAAGTGAGGGCGGTGTTATGGGTGTCTGCAAGGTAGAGGAGACAACGGTTGGCCTTGCGCTAGTGGTTGGTCCTCCGCACCTTAAGGCCGCTCCCCAGCTTGCTGCAGGCGAAGGCAATGTCCGGCCTCGTCGTCGTCGCCGCAAACTGCAGCGAGTTAACTTTCTGCCGGTACTCCTCCTATCTGCGCTCCTCGGCCTCCTCATCGTCAAACGTAAGCTCGGTGTAGGCGTCGTTGGAGACCAGGATCGGGATCCGCCCAGTCTGCTTCTCATCGATGAAGCGCCTGTGCAGCTTGTCGATGTACGACTACAAGTGCAGCCACAGCTTCCTCGCCGGCCTGTCGCGCACGATCTCCAGGCCGAGGTACTTCTCGACCGGCTTGATCTCGCGCAACATGAATGTAGCCTCCAACAGCTCTTTCAGCTACTTCAGCATCACAGGGCTGCTGCTGGTAGTGAGCAGGTCATCGACGTAGACCAGCACCCAGCAGGTCACTTCGTCCTCGCCGACCTTGAAGTACCAGCATCGTCAGTCCATAGAGGCTCTTCAACAGTTTGCACACTCGACCGGTCCCATCATTGTAGTAATCCGGCTGGTACATGTACAGCATACGGTCCATCTTGCTCTGCAAGAAGGCGTTCTACATGTCGAGCTGCATCAGGTTGTGGTTGAGGTTGGCTACGATGCTAAGGAAGATCCTCAGCGTGACGTAGCTGCTAACCGGTGCGTACGTCTCCTCGTAATCGGCGCCATACACATGCTTGAAGCCTTTCACAACCAGCCTCGCCTTCTCGCGAGCGACCGTATCGTCGATGTGGTATTTTGTCATTAGCACCCATCAATTTTTCATGATGTTCGCCCCGCGTGGACGCTCGACTAGCTCCCAAGTGCTGTTGGAGACAAGGCTGCAGATTTCTTCGTCCATGGCGGTCTTCACCGCCTTGCCCTTCCATCTCGCCACTGCCTCCCTCTCCGTCATGTTGGTGATGACCCAGTGGCGCTTAGGGTCAGTATGCATGTCAGGGTCAACGTGAGGCAGATTGACTTCGGCCTACGCATCATCGAGCAGCGTGTTGAAGGCGGCTGGCGGTAGACCGACGTGGAAGCTCAGCCACTCTGGCGATTTCTGGGTCCGTCCTAACCGTCGCAGCTCCGGCTTCTCGACCGGGACCTCCACCACGTCGCTGTCGGTGGATTCCTCCCCCACCGACAGCTCCCCGTCATTTTCGACCGCCTTGTCGTCGACGTGCTGCTGCACCAGCGTCCACTCTTTGACCAATGCCTCCCGTCTCTTCGACCTGCTTGCTGACTTCTCTTTCGCCGACAGCTCCCCTGTCGACTGCCCCATCTGCTGCTTTTCTGTCGTCGGCACTTTAGCTGCTTCAATCTGCATCTGCGGGGTGTATGGACAGGTCAGGTCGTGGACGATACCCTTTCCGTCGACGAAGTTGATGAAATCCCTCCCAAGGAACTCCCCTCCACGGTCAGAGCGGAGCATCAGCACCACTTTTTCATACGCCGCTCCACCAGTAGCGGCCACTTCTCAAATTCCCGCAACACGTCGCTCTTCTTAGCGACCGACTTTACCCACATATAGCGAGTGGGCGATCCTTCAGCAGGAGGAAGTATAGGTTGCCATAATTGGCAGCCACCTGAAACGGCCCACACAGGTCAATGTGCACAACAGCCAATGCCTCCTCTGCATCCGAACCCTTGTCAGGGAAGGTGTGCCGCGCTAGCTTCCCGCCGACGCACGAGACACATGGCAAGTCGGCTCAAGTTGACGGCTTGATGTCGAGGCCAGTGGCGACTTTATGCTTTGCCAAACTCTTGATTGTGTCGACTCCGACGTGCGCGAGTCTCGCGTGCAGTCACCTGTCGGGGGTCGACTTTGTCGCAGAAGCAATCGTCCGCAGAGCCACCACCTTGTTCGGCTTCAACGACTGCTTCGTTGAGCAGGGGCGAAGGTCGGTGCAGAGGACGCGGCCAGTGTAGCGTGCTTGACCAAGCACCTTGCCCGCACTCGACACGAGCAGCATCTCGTCGCCGTCGTCCTGGAGCTTCACAGCGCTCTCTTGTAGCTCGCCGGTTGACAGCTTCACCTGCACGCCCGGAACGTAGAGCACGTCGGGGATGAGGACCTTCTTGCTGGCCTGCCCTCGCAGAGCGACGGTTTCACGTCCCTCGACGGTCTGCAGAACCCCGTTGAAGCCGCGCACATGCTTCACGTCGCCGCTCGGCGCCATGTCGACGAAGACCTCCTTCGTCCCCATCAGGTGGTGCGAGCAGCCGCTATCGAGCATCATCACCATCGGGTTTGCTTGCATGGTGGCTACCACCGCCTTGAAGTCCTCTCTGGCGCAAGCGAAAGTGTCGGCTCCACAACGCCGACCATCGAGTACGATGCCTCCCCTTCGCCTTGACCCTTGCGGCTAGAGGAGTCGACGTCCTTTGTCGATGGCGTCTTCTTTGACGTTTGCTTCTCCTTGCACGACTTCTCATCTCGACGTGGGCGACTACTGGCCGACCGTCCGCGGCCTCCCTTATCATTTTCCTCATCACTGTTGTCACAGTCAGGACATTCGAAGGAGAGGTGGTCGAGGTTACCGCAGATCCATCACTCCCGTCGTTGACCACCACCGTTTTTCGTCGACTCCCACTTCTGCTACCAACTCCGCTCGGCTTCTCGCGCTGCCCCTGCTGACGACTCTGCTTCGTCGGGGCGGTGTAATTAGCCTGCGGAAGGAGCTCCATGGGCCGCCCTGCCTCCTACATCACCTCATCCTTAATGATGTGGCTGGTGAGGGTGTTTACGTCGAGCGACTCCTGCATGCTGGGCATCACCAACATCTGGCGCATCAAGTTGTGCGTGATGTACGACACCGTCGAGTAGTCGACGCCCGCAATCCGCCACTTGGCGAGGATCCGTCAAGCACGGTTGCAGTAGTCCGTCGCCGACTCCTGCTCGCTCATCCAGAGGTGAGTCAGCTACTCCTCCAACTTATCGATGTGCAGATTATCCATCGCCTAATATGTCAACAGGATGAACCGCCACGCCTGGTGGCTAGCGTCCAGTCGAAGTCGACATGACTTCAGCGCTATCTGCACCACCTGCAAGCAGAACCTCGAAATGACCATGAAGGTCAGCAGCTGAGCGACGTGAAACTCCGCGCGCAGCTTCACGTCGTCCTCGTCCGGTATCGGCACATCGCCATTGGCGAAACACTTCAGCCCAGCGAACTCTAGCTGAGGCTGGATAGCCTCCCTCCACGTGATGATGTCCCATAGACCTTGTAGCGGCATAGTCACGACGATTTTATCTGGCGAAAACTTGAAGTAGTCGTACGCTGGTGCGATCCCGCCCGCCGTCACATGCGTCGTGAACGTGAGCCTCCCACTGCTTGACTAAGGAGAATGACGTCGATCGTCGTCGTCAACACGCGAGCTGCCTGCGGCCGCCATTGACCGCTGCACTCGTGCCTGATTCCTACCAATGCTATCTTTCTCCTATCTTTCTCGTGCCCTCACTGCCGCCAACCTGAACACCGCCGTCGCCAGCCTCGTGACGTCTCCTCGCGACAGCCTCCCTCACCTGCAGCGTATCCGCTAAAGCTGCTTTGGCCTCGTGGCCTACCATGGCGACTAAGACAGTTGCCGGCCTACGAACGACTTAGGTAAGTGATTGGTCGAATACTATCTGAAGGTAATCTGCGGGGCCGTCACTGCACCATGCTAAGATTCACTCTATAACGGTGGGAGCTAGAATTTGGGGGAAGGCATGGTTGTCTGAGTGATATTAGTTGCTAGCTTTCGTTCTCTCTACGCACACATTCGCGGGAAGAATTGACAAGACTTTCACTAGCAAATGTTGAATTACTGAATGGTTGAACAAACAATGACAAGAATGACTACATCAAAGGCTAGCAAGCTAGCAAGCAAGCTGGTGGACCGCCAGCGCAGCAAGGCCGACAGTCTGCCAGCGTTGCGTAGAGGCACCGCGTCAGCATTGCAGAAGAGCGATCCGCCATCGTATCAAGTATGCGGCTCGCCAACGCTGCACCAAGCCCGCTTGCCAACGTTGCAACCGTAGGTGACAGTATCGCAGGTGCGCACCCACTTCGTAAGTGTGCAGCGACGGTCGAACACGTTCTCTACTGTCGCGCGGGTGCCAAGTCGGCCACATGCCGACGATCGTGTCTGAAGAGCCACGTCCACTTCGGGATACCAGCCTGAGGTCGCCCTTGCAATCGCAGCCTCGACGACGGTCGCGCGCCTCCGCAGAACCTCGTCAAGAAGGTAACCTGGTCCACCGGGTCGACCCCCCTGCGCGCGCCCTGGTCGACGACCTCCTTCATCGACCACCGCGCCCGTCGACAGCCCATCCGTTGTCCACCTCGGTCAACTGCAATCGTCGAGCTTCCCTCGTCGACGGCTCCGCAACAGTCCCACTCAGGTCGACGACCAGCTTCGTCGACCTGCCCCATTGAGCTAGGCCGCCGGCTTCCCTTCGACAGCGGCATCGCAGCGATCGCGTGCAGGTCCACCACCTCGTCGACCTGCCCACCAAATCGGCGTCGTCCGCTCCGTATGGTCAGCTGCTCCTCCCGTTCACCCGACCACGAACGTCAGCTTCGCCCAATCGAGGGCGGGGCCAACACCCAAGGTCTGAAAGAAGTCTACTCCCTCACGCAGACCGAAACCTCTCGCCACGTAAGTCGGCGATCCAGGCGGCCGCTTCACATTGAAAATTCATATGCCATCGAATATGTTCGCCCAGGAGGGGGAACTGCATCGACGTAGGTGCCTGTGGATCTCCAAGGTGCCATCTTCGCCTCCATGGCTGCCATCCACGTTGTGGCCCGGGGTCCTGAATCCGCCTTAGTGTAGGTGCGAGGAGTCGGGATGTCAAACGCGTCTGAGTCACTCTTTGGGAATATCAGCATGGCACAGAGATGAGGAACAGAAGCCGCAAGGAGAGCTAGCTCAAACTGTCTGTCCTCTAGGACGTCACAGCTAGAGGCAAACTCAACCGCGACGGACGGAGGACGGGCCGCATCAAAGACCAACTATGAAGCGCAATCAAGGTGGTGGCCGGAGGCGAAGTCAGTGACAGCTGTGACAAGAGCTGAGACGGACGAAGGAGGAGCCGTAGGGTGAGTGGGGACGCATCACCTCTCTCAACATTTCGCCGATCGATACTGAGTTGGATTGGTGTTTAGAGTGTACAATGTTTTGGCAACGTCGCCAAGAGCATGGTTTCCTGAATTCGCACACTTTTGCACGTGTACAGAAAACTGGTTAGCGAGACCGGGGCGAATAACGCGGGGCCACATGCGCAGTCTCACTGGTGTCGGCAGAACCTCAAGAGCCGGCACCCCCAAAACCAGTACCACCAACGTCAGGACCCTTAGAGACCCACTACGACGTTGACTATTGATGTGGCTGCTGGTGCTGTCTCGCCAAACGACGTGGGTCCACAGGCACAGTCTCACCATCGTCGGCAGAACCTCCAGCGCCGGCACCTCCAGAACCAGGACCACCAACACCAGCAGCCCCAAAGACCCACTGTGACACCGACTGCTGCTGCTGTTGGGGCTCCTGCAGGCTCTACTGCTGCTGTTGCTCCTGTAGTCTCGCCGAACAACGAGGTGCCACAGGCGCAGTCACAACACCCTCGGAAGAACCTTCAATGCCAGCACCCTCAAGGGCAACACCACTAGCCTCAGCACCCCCAAAGCTAGTACCATCAGGGTTAGCAATCTCAGAACCAGTATCCACTATAGCAGCATCCCCCTCACCAGTGCCTCCAGTGTCCACACTGACCGACCGTTGCATAGTGAAACCTGGCAGCTGCGACAAAGGCTGCTATAGTGACTGTGAATACGAGGACGGTGACAAGGGGGACTGCGGGGTGACGTGCGACAGACCTGACGGGGCAAGAGGGGGGGGGGGGGGGGGGGGCAGAGGCTACATGAGGGGCGGGACTAGGAGGGGGAGCGGCAGTGTGGAACTCAAGAGGAGGGAGGTAAGTGCTACTTTGGTAGGGGAAGCGGACGTAGTAGGAGACCAACTCGTCAAAGGTGACGTCACGATTGGTGGCGGGAGGGAGGGTGCTAGAACAGCCAGTCAACATTGACTAGAGGGAAACCAAGGAAGACACACGGGACAGTGCGAGTCGCCATCTTCTTCGCGTGACGATCGCGAAAGTGAGCAAGACAGCCCCACACATTAAAGGTAGGCGCTGGGAAGGAGAAGTAGTCTAGAGGAGTGTCGGTAAAACTTGCGGCCTCGAGGAGCACGGCCACATGTTAAGGTGGTGGGTAGCGTAGCAGACTGCAAACGGCCACAGAAAGGATGGAGCACTGGCATGACACATGGAGGTATGGGTGATATACATGATCACGCCAATGCGTCGCTCAGCGATCCCATTCTGCTGCAGCGAGCCCGGCTGCGATTACGACTGGACAATCCTCTGCGCATGACAAACCTGATCCACTTGACCAGATGTGAACCCACCACCCTAATCAGAGTGCAAGCCAAGCATAGGAAGGTCTAGCTGGGTGGGGAAAGCTACGATACACGAGAGAAGCGCACGAGGCACGTCGGCCTTCCACTGCAGAGGGAACACCGTAGTGTAGCAAGAAAACTCGCCCACAAAAACCAGGAAGTAGCACTCCCCGCGAGGCCCAGCAACCGGGGCAGGGCCCCAAAGGTCCATGTGCAAGCGCTGAAAGGAGCAGTGGTGCGAGACAGCGTGGAGGAGTGAGGGGCGGCGCACTGCCGGCCCTCGACACAGGGAGTGCAAGGAGGCGCAGTCGAAGGAGGAAGTGGAGCAAGAAACTCTAGGAGACCTGTGATATGGTGACGAGAAACTATCTGACGCAGACATGAAAAGGAAGGGTGACCTAGACGGTGGTGCCAGAGAAGCTACGAGTACGTGAGAGACCAACACGAGCAGGACGCGGCTACATGACAAGACGCAGACACCGGGACAGACTCGGTGCTCAGTGAGTAAAGACTGGACCCAGGCTCTTGAGTTAAGGTAGCAAGGACAGCCCCAGGGTCAGTGTCTATGCAGACTGCAACCCTCTTGTGCAAAGGAAAGATGATGGTGACCCCGAGGTCCTGAAGACGGCCGACACTCACAAATTTCCTAGAGAATGAGCGGAGGTGCAGACTTGTGAGGGAGCATGGGGGAACTGCCAAATCCCTATTGATTTGATACTCACTCACTGAAATAGCGCGTTACTTAAAAACTAAGCGAGGTCAAGAGCGCGTAATATTGAATTGTTAAAGATGCTAACAGATATCTAAGTGACGAGGAGTTTAACCGCCTACAACAGCAGCTGATTGATAAATATACTGGTAGTGCTAATTCAGGAAAGCCTCTGCTATTAGCAGGAGGAGTTTGGCTGGTAGAAAAAGAGTGTCAACCTCAAAGATATAGGTTTTATTGAATCTAAAAATTCTGCTTGCAGAAAAATAGTAGTGGCGTTTGATGCGAGTAGCATTGCGTGCCACAACCAGACCCGAGGAGGGATTGGCCAAGGCAACTAGGACTGGAGTCGGAAGTGGAGCAAGGGCAGTGCTCTATTAGGCGAGGCCACTTACGAACTACGAACTGGGGCCTGCAAGGACGCGCGCTAGGCGATGGAACAAAGGTGAGAAAAATTACTAAGTTTGGGCTAGGCGTTGCGGAAGCTACCTAGCTCTGTACCATATTGAGTATCGAGAATGTGTATTAGGGAGGAATCTAGAGTATAAACCATTCAAGTTATATCCTTCCCTTGAAATATCCTAGCCTAGCCTATAACCAATGTTATAAAACATACATACAAATATATAGTTTGACATATGTGACAGCCCACCAACTCACGATATGGACCAGTGGGCTGGAATGACTCGAATAAAGGTGGAGCCGTGGGCTCAATTGACCCAAGTAAAGGTGGAGCCATGAGTGCATGATCCACAGCAAGAGCGGTGAGATGTGCCTTGGAGAAAAGAAGCGAAACCGAGTGAGGACCCGCTCGACCATATGCAATTGTGCTAGCGTAATGGTGTGAGCTACTCTGTTCCTGGTGATCTGCAGGCCAAGGTAGCGCTGCAGCTCACCAAGGTCAGTGCAAGTGTGTCTCATCTGCTGTTCCTTCTTTACAGAGGCCAGTGCATATCGGTCAGGAGTGGCGAATACCAGGTCATTGACGTAAACCATAATGAAGAACGGGGTCGAGGTACGGCGTACGAACAACGACGGGTTGGCAGGCGATGGAAACTCAAGTGCTCCAAGAGTTATCCGAAGCGTGTCGTGCCACTCGCGAAGAGCCCGGCGCAGGCCGTAGACCAGACGCAGCTGCCACTGGGTTCCAGGAGGGAAAGTGCAAGTGAAGCTAGGCGGTCGACGCAGCCAGGTCCGCTCGTGCAGAACTTCCTGAGGGAAAACTGTGGGAATAGTCCAGGGAGTGCAACTCGGAGTCGCGCTGAGCTGCAATGTGCAGCAACACCCAAAGAGTGGTCATCTTCGGGGTGGGGGAGAAGGTCTGGAAGAAGTCTACTCCCTCTCGCTGACTGAAGCCTCTAGCCACGTATTGCGCCTTGAACATCAGAGGTGCTCCAGGCGGCCGCTTCACCTTGAAGAGCCACATGTCACTGACGACGTTTGCCCCACCGCGTCGACATAGGTGCATGTGGACCTATAAGATGTAATCTCTGCCTCCTCATCTGCTATCCAGTATGAGGCCCAAGGATCCAGTAGGAGGGATCGGGATGTCAAGAGCGTTTGGAACCCCCTAACGGGCAAGCAGCATGTCGCAGAGATGAGGAACAGTGGCCGCAAGGAAACCATGCTCGAACTACATGTCCTCCAGAACCTCCAGGGGAAAGATAGGAGCACCCCCAGAAGACGGAGAAGAGACAGGGCTGCTCACAAGGTGAGCGGCGTAGTCAAGGCGGAGAGAAAAGGCAAAGTCAGCGACTGTGGTAGCACCAAGACAGATAGTGGGGGGGCAATCGGGTGAGTGACCAACGAAGACAAAACATGGGAGACAACAGGACGAGAGGCACGAAGGCAGTCGGAGAGCGGATCAAGGGATGTCTCAGGAGGCTGCGGAAGGATCGAAGGAGTTGGAACACGAGACCAACGAGGCTATTGGGACATAGCTTGACTAAGAGGAGTACAGACGAGTCTATAGGGCGAGGAAAGGGACTGCTCAGGGGGAACATGGGGGGACGGTAGGGGACCACGGACAAAGCGTGTAGGTGCTGAGTTGGGCAGGTCTCTCAGCTGCTGCTGCTTTGCCTCCTCTGGTGTCTGCTGCTGCAGCACCTGCTCTTGCTGCTGCTCCTACTCCGGCTATGGCCCCTCCACCCTCTCCTGCTGCGGCTGCAACTGCACCTGCTACTGCGGTCGTGACTACTCCTCTACCCTGTCTTGCTGTGGCTGCAATTGCAAATGCTGCTGCGGCCGTGACTCCTCCCCTACCTTCTCCTGCTCTGGCACCTCCGCTACCCTCTCCTGCTGCGGCTGCAACTACGCCTGCTGCTGCGGCCGTGACTCCTCCTCTACCCTCTCCTGCTGTGGCTGTCACTGAACCTACTGCGACGGCCATGACTCCTCCTCTACCCTCGCCTGCTGTGGCTGCAACTGAACCTGCTGTTGCGGGTGTGACTGCTCCTTTACTCTTAGAAGCCACTCCTACTCCTCCATCTCCAACCATAGAAGACGCTACTCACGGGTTAGAAAACGTACAGTGCGCGGTGTAGGCACCAAAGTGCCAGAACCTCTGGCTCCAGTACCTTCCGCAGGAACGCACCCAAGCTACGGAGCGACAGGCTGCAGAGACGAATGAGGAAAGAACTGTGGAACGGGCAGGAAGCCAAGTGGTGACGCGGGGCAGGCAGCCGTGTTCTCTACAGAAGGGGCCTCCACACCCACACCCCCTGCACCCCCACAGGAACCGGGGGGCACTGGCATGGCACATGGAGGTTCGGGCAAGCTCCATGACCAGGCCGATGTGTCGCTCAGCTACCCCATTCTGCTACAGCGAGTCAGGTAGTGTGTAAGACTGGGTGATCCCCTGACCCTGACAGGACACCTCCCGGCGATGGAAGCAAACTCACCACCCCGGTCCGAGTGTAGACAGAGTCCACGAAGGCCCTAGGCACCACCCCTTGCTAGTAGCCACAGCTCGAGGACGGTAGGCACATCAGCCTTCCGTCGCAAGGGAAACACTATGGTGTAGTCATCCACCACAATCAGTAGAAAGCGCTCGTGCCGTGGGCCAAGGACCGGGGAAGGGCCCCAGACGTCCAAGTGAAGGGCCTGTAAGGGAGCCGCGGAGGGGGGGAAGGGGGGGGGGGGGGACGAGGAGGAGTGAGGGGAAGTGCGCTGCTGCCCCTTGTCGCAAGGGTTGCACGCCTGTGCAGGCGATCGGGGAAGCGGGGCAAGAGACTCGGGGAGACCTGAGACCAAACGGCAACGTACCATCCTACTGAGACGCGGGAAGGGCGGGTGACATAGACGGTAGTGCTAGAGGACCGACGGGTGGGTGAGTGACCGACAGTCGCACGACACAGCAGCTACCTGACCTGACTTGACCAAGTGTGACGAGACCCCGAGTGTTGTGAGTACAGATCAGAGCCCGATTCCCTGTTAAAAGTGGCCAGAGGTGCCCGAGTGATACCATATGAGCAGGAGGTAACAGGCTCATCCACAGGAAATGTGGTGACTACTCCAAGGTCAAGGAGGTGACTGACACCTATCAGGTTCTTAGAGAACGAGGGGGTGTAGTAACCCACGAGGAACCCAGAGGGAGCTGTCGGAAACGGGAGAGTCGTGTGAGGTCAGTGGAGTCAAGACTGGATGCTCCAGAGTCGAGCATGAATGACAGAGACGCAGCCTGGGTGGTCGAACATGCGCAAGCTATTCTAGCAGGTATAGCACTAGCAACCTCTACAACACCTAAGCTAGTCAAACTAGACAAGTAAGCAGAATGGTCAACACTAGAGTCATCAGCATACATCACAAAAAGATATCACACAACCTTATCTAACTCTACAGCAGACATGCCATATAGCCGCACACCAATGGTACGGATTAGCGAGGCCCAGTTGGGGACTGTGCAGGTACGGCCGAACTGCGCATGGTAGCAATTAGTAAGCTGCGCAAAGCACTTACCCGGGGGGTGGGAGTGGACACAGGGACGGTCGCAACGCGACCCAGTGAGAACCCTGTACTGGCAGAGGGTCGGGGTTGAGCCACGCGATGTCCAGCTGGGTGGGCTGCTGCCACTGGCGGAGCTCCTTGGACCTGTCTGCCTTCACGGCTGCTGCTGCTGGTGCGCCGGACTACCTCCTCCTCCATTGCCTCCTCCTCCACTACCTCCTCCTCCACCGCCACCTCACCCCCTCCATCACATCCACCACTGCCACCTCTGCCACCTCTAGCACTGCCTCCTCCGCCACCTCCACTAGCACCACCACCACCTCCTCCCTTCCTACCACCCTTCTTGCCCACCTTGTTGCCGGAGGCAACCGCCGCCACCTCTGTTGCAGTAGTAACAAAGGCCGAGGCCACAGGGGAGGCTAGGAAAGACGGGGCAAACCCCTTAAATATGGGGGGGAAGACGGTACTAGAAGCAGCAGCAAGGGAGGAGGAAAGATCCTCCACCCCAGTGGGCCTCTCCTCAAATGGATCAATGGTGTGGGTCATGGGGTTAATAGTGAGAAAGTGGTCACGGACAGAGGCAAAGCGGTCAAGGAGGCAAGTGGCAAGGAGATACAGCGTCACCCATATTGGGGGGTTGTGGGGACCAATCAGGGCTTGGTCAAGAGCAATAGAGCAAAGCTGAGTATCAAGCGAGCGGATGTGCTGAATGAGACCAGCAACGCGAAAGAACGAGGGCAGGCCAGGGAAGAGGATGGGCAGCACCAGGCGACCGAAAGACACAGTGGTCGAGGCGGAGTAGCGTTTGACGGCCACGTCAAACAGGCCTTCGGCCATCACCTCCTAGTCAAAGTGGGCTGCTCATACAGCGGGAGGATGTCGGTGATGGCGAGGATAGTAGCATCGTCTCGAGCTGCCCAGCGACCGGCCGCCAGCTGTGCTTTGTCGAAGCGGGCCTCCTCATCCTCCGATGTGGTGGGGCCTAAGGGGGGGGGGGGGATCCTTTGGAGCCTTGAACTTGCCAGTGGCTTGCTTTAGCAGGCGTACATCGTTCCCAATCCTACTCCCTAGGTACAGCTTGAGTTTACGAAGCCAATCAGGGAAATCTACAGGTCGTCCCTCTACATCGAACGTCGAAACACTTGAGGTAGCCATAGCTAGGTACTCGGGAACGACTAGAGTGGTAGGGCACAAATGGGTGCGGTCTAGCACGGTCTAGTGCGGTTGAGTGTGATTGTGTGCGGTTGGATACGATGGATTGCGGTTCAGTGTGGTAACTGGCGGTTCAATGGGGTTGAGTGTGGTACTGGGTTGTTCCGGGGTGCAGGGCACGGGTACGGGTTGCAGGTGGGGCAGCGGGTAGCAGGTGGGGTGGTGTGGGGCAGCGGGTAGCAGATGAGGTGGCGGGTAGCAGGTGGGGCAGCGGGTACGGGTGGGGCAGCGGGTACGGGTGGGGTGGCGGGTACGGTTGGAGCGGCTGGTAGCGGGTGGTGCAGCGGGTAGCAGGTGGGGCAGCGGGTAGCAGGTAGGGCAATGGGTACGGGTGGGGTGGCGAATAGCAGGTGGGGCAGCGGGTACAGGTGGGGCGGCGGGTAGTGGGTGGGGCGGCGGGTAGCGGGTGGGGCGGCGGGCAGCGGGTGGGACGGCGGGTAGCAGGTGGGGCGGCTGGTAACTGGTGGGGCGGTGGGTATTGGGTGGGTCGCGGGTAGCGGGTGGGTACGGGCGGGTTACGAGTGCGGCTGCGTACGTGCGTGCAGCGTATGCGTGTGTGCTGCACATGCGTACGTGCGTGCTGCGCACGCGGCTTTGCCGGCTGCGCGTGCGCGTGCTTCAGCCCGTGCGTGCAGCTGCGTGCGCACGCGGCTGCACGTGCGTGACTGCATGAGTGTGCGCGCGCGTGATCTGCGTGCAGGGCGAGGCCATGGGCGGGGCGCGAGGCAAACGGGTGGGGCGCGGGCTGACGGGCTAGCGAGGCACTAGGGGGGGACGGGGCAAGCGGGTGGGGCGAGGGCTGACGGGCTATTGGGGAGCTACGGAGGGACGAGGCACTACTAGACACTGTGTGGCTAACGGGCTAGGTCAGGGCGTGGGGTGGTGGGCCCATCGGATCGAGTTTAGGCTTTATTCCATGTTAATCTATGAACTTACGGAAAGAATGATTAGGAATGACAAGCACAAAGAAACATATATGAAACCCTAATGGGTTGTACCCTCTGGAGAATAACCCATTGTAACAACTAGACTAAACTAACAAAATATAACAATTATAGTTTGACACGCCCCAGTGGCATTGTCTGTGCAGGTGGCAACATGCTAAACTGTTGGAAAGAGGGTGGCGACACCGAGGTCGTGAAGGTGACTGACACCACCAAAGTTCCTGGAGAACGAGGGGTGTAATAACCTGTAAGGACCCCAGAGGGGGCCGCCGGATACGGGAGAGTAGTGGTGCTGTGGGCGACGACAGGTCCCACTGAGGTGTCACCGAAGGGGACAGTGACAGTAGTGGTCAACAGCGTAAGGCTGGGGTAGTCACGGAAGAAACAATTGGACGCCCCAGAGTCGAGGGTGAAGGAAAGAGGCACAGTCGCTGAGGTCGTACCCGTGCCAGTGACCAAGGCTGGTACTAGGCTAGCGGAAGCTGCAGCTCCCAGACCAAGACCCTCAGAGGCACCTAGGCCAGGAACTACACAAGCACCAAGGCTGGAAACACAAGTCCCTACCCATGCAACTTGTTGGTGCAAAACCATGGTTTGCACTCGACTTGTTGTCCGTGTGCGTGCATGCGTGTGTGCATGGAATGGTATGAGGGAATGAAGGCAATGAACGGCATCGCCGAGCGAGCGAACCGGACAATCACGACGACGACATGCGGGTTGCTTATTAAAGCCAGACTACCCAACTATTTCTGGCCTGATGCGGTGCGGAGTGCGTGTGTGGCCAAGAACAGAGCCTTGACTCATGTGGGAGCAGATAAATGGGTGCCCTATGTGGAGTGGCTCGGAAGAAAGCCGAAGGTGAATATGCTTTGGGTGTTTGGGTGCATGTGCACGGGGCTCGTGCCTAAGCATCTTCAGCGCCACAAGCTTGGTGCCAAGGCGATATGGGCTGTGCATTTGGGCATGGCTCAAAACAGCAAGGGATGGCTCTTTTGGGACCCATTCACCACGAAGTTCTTGGTGAATAGGGACTGCAAATTCATGTAGAATCTGATGTACAAGGATTGGAAGGCGGAAAATGAGGCGAAGATAGGCGTGCGGTTTGGAGAGGTGAAGTGTTCAGGTTTGGAGCATGTGGAGCTGCCTTTGGAGCTGAGCAGCGGCAGCACCATCACAAGGCAATCTTTTCTTGTGAATGGGGGAGAGGAGGCCAAGAATGCAGAGGAAGAGGGGGAGGAGGTGCAGCAAGTAAGCGAGCGTGCACCGACACTTCCTTCTCGCACTACGAGTGCTCCACGGATTCGAGTCACCACACAGCAACGCTAAGAGAGCCTTCATGTCCGTGCAGCTGAGGAGGAAGGAAGGGGCAAGAGGAGAGTTCAAGCCCCTAATAGGCTGACATATGATGCACTGGGAAAGTCAGCCTTGGCCGAAGCGGCGCTGATGGTTCGTGTTATTCTCTTCGATTGAGATGCCGGGGGAACCAGCAACTCTCAAGGAGGCCTTGGAGAGTAGTGATGCTGAGGAGTGGAAGAAGGCCATGGAGAGTGAGCTGAAGAGCATTGAGGAGAACGACACGTTCGAATTGGTGGAGCTCTCAGAGGGGCATAAGGCGGTAACGTCCAAGTGGATCTTCAAGATCAAGTTCGATGCCGACGGCAAGATCGAGCGCTACAAGTCTAGATTTATGGTCAAGGGGTACCAGCAGAGGGAGAAGGTGGACTTCAAGGAGTTGCTACTTGGGCTTCTTAGAAGGAGGATTCCTCTTTTGTGGGAGGATACATCTGCCTGGTTGGGGGAGGACCAGTTAGTTCAAGGTCCAAGAACCAAAGGGAGACAGCCCTTTCCTCAGTGGAGTCGGAGTACATGGCGATGTTCCATGGGGTGAAGGATGTGACTTTGTTGAGGAGGTTGTTAGAGGAGATTGGCCAGGAGCAGAAGGTGGCAACACCGCTCTTTTGTCAGAGCAAGAGGACTCTTGGGATGGCTAGGAACGCTGTACTTTATGGGCTGAACAAGCACATGCGTATCAAGTGGCACTGGCTGCGTAAGGAGGTGAAGAGGGGGACAGTGAATCCGATCTACATCAAGACTTACCAGCAGCCAGTAGACATCCTCACCAAGAGGCTTGCGGATGAGCCTTGTAGGCAATGCGTGCGCATGAGTCAAATGAGCACGTACTAGCATGGAATGATGAGGATGCAGCCGTCAGGCGGAGGGGGAGTGTGTTAGGTGCAAATTCACTTTGCACGATATCCTACCTTCTGTTAGTACAAGTATGCGTCTACAAATGCATTTGCACATGAATGGAATGTTCATGTGTTTGTTTGCTTTCGCAATTTTTGCTTGATGCATTTGGAGGTACCCACGCAATGTGCGTTTCGGCATGACAATATATGCGCTACGAACAGTGCAAGCAGAAAGGACGAGCTCGCAAAAGAACCCAAGATGGAAACATTGCAGTTCGGTTAATTTCAATTCACATATTCAGTTATATCCAACTTAAAATTGTACTATTTTGTTTTGTCAACTATAGTGTAGCAGGGCAGGCACTATAGGGAGGTGAAGGTTGGATGTTGTTTGTCTCTACCTGCATGCTACAGGGCCAATGGAAACTAGCAGAACCAACTTGGTTGTCGTTTTCCCAGGTTGGAAAAAAAGAACCAGAGGTTGTTTACCAACCTACCACCTGCTGTTTTTTCGAGCCAGGTAATTCTATTGCTTGGAATTATTTGGGATCATTCCTGCTTGATTGTTCCGAGGTTGATTTTCAAGGTCCTTGGTAGCTATAGCTTTTTATTCCTCCTCTGTTTACTTCAAAGCTCTTGGAGTCAGCTTCGATATACAAATTTCTCAGCTTATTCCGATTGACAGTCTGCAAGGCAAGCTGCACGTCGTTCAAGGTACTCTTGCTATTTGATTGCGTTTTTCTTATCCCTCTCTCTACAAACTCGGATTTAAGGAAAGGTTTAAGTTTCAATTGCATCTAAGTAGCTTTACACCAACAAGAAGTGTGTTATTTACTGATATGGTTGGTACCATGAGTAATTGCATTACTTACCCAAATAGTTGGTTTCAAGAATATACCCTGATGGTTGGTACCAAAAATAAGTTTGTTACTTACCCATATGGTTGGTATTAAGATTAAGCGCCTTACTTACCCATAAGGTTGGTAATTTGAATAAGCATGTTACTTACCCTCATGGTTGGTACCAAGAGTAAGCGTGTTACTTACCCATATGGTTGGTACCAAGAGTAACCATGTTACTTACCCATTCGGATGGTACCAAGAGAACGTGCATAACTGACCCATATCGTTCGTACTAAGCGTAAGCGTGTTACTTACCCATATGGTTGGTACAAACCATGTGTAATCATGATACTTACACATATGGTTGGTACCAAGAGTAAGTGCATAACTGACCTATATGGTTGCTACTAAGAATAAGCGTGTTACTTACCTATATGGTTGGTACCAAAATCAAGAGTGTCTTTTACCTACATGGTTGTTTCCAACAGTACCAAGAGTAAGCAAGTAACTTACCTAAATGGTTGGTACTAATAGTAAGCGTGTTACTAACCCATATGGTTGGTAGCAAGACTGAGTGCGTAACTGACCCATATGGTTGGTACTAATAGTAAGCTTGTAACTTACCCATATGGTTGATACCAAGAGTAAGTGCGTTACATACCCATATGGTTGGTACCATGAGTAAGTGCGTTACTTACCCATATAGTTGGTACCAAGTGTAACGGTGTTTTTTAACCATATGGTTGGTACCAAGAGTAAGTGCGTATTTGACCCGTATGGTCGGTACTAAGAGTAAGCGTATTGCTTACCCATGTGATTGGGACCAAGAGTAAGTGCGTAATTTACTGATATGGTTGGTACAAAGAGTGCGTGCATTACTTACCGATATGATTGGCACCTAGAGTAAGCGTGTTACTAACCACCCATAAGGATGGTACCAAAATTAAGTATGTCACTTACCCATATGGTTGGTACCAATAGTAAGCGCGTTACTTACCCATATGGATGGTACCAAGAATAAGCGCGTTACTTACCCATATGGTTGGTAGTAAGAGTAAGCGTCTTACTCACTCATATGGTTATTACGAAGGGTGAGCGTGTTACATTCTGATATGGTTAATACCAAGACTAACTGTATTATTTACCCATATGGTTGGTACCATGAATAAGCGTATTACTGAGCCATATTGTTGGAACCAAGTATAAGTGCATAACTTACCGATTTGGTGGGTACCAAGAGTGAGTACGTAACTGACCCATATGGTTGGTACCAGGAGTAAGTGCGTTAAATGTCCATATGGTTGGTACCAAGAGAAATTGTGTTACTTCCTTATATGGTTGGCACTAAGAGTAACTGTATTACTTACCACTATGTTTGGCACCATGAGAAACCATGATACTTATCTATATGGTTGGTACCAAGAGTAAGTGAAGTGCATTAGTTACCCATATGGTTGGTACCAAAATTACATGTGTCACTTACCCGTATGGTTTGTACCAAGCGTAAGCGCCCTACTTACCCATATGGATGGTAACAAATGTACCGCTTTACTTACCCATAGGGTTGGTACTTCGAGTAAGCATGTTATTTTCCCATATGCTTGGCACCAAGAGTAACTGCGTTACTTATCTATATGGTTTGTTAGTGCGTTACTTACACATATGGTTGGTACCAAGAGTAAATGCGTTACTTACCCATATGGTTGGTGCCAAGAGTAAGCGCATGTAGTACCCATATGGTTGGTACCAAGAGAAAGTACGTAATTGACCCGTACTAACAAGAATAACTGTGTTACTAACCTATATAGTTGGTTCAAAAATTACTTACCTATTTTCTTGACATCAAGAATAACTGTGTTACTAACCTATATAGTTGGTTCCAAAATTACTTACCTATATGGTTGGTACCAAGAGTAAGTGCGTAACTTCCGATATGGTTGGTACAAAGAGTGAGTGCGTTACCTAACCATATGATTGGCACCATGAGTAATTGTGTTACTTACCTATATGGTTCGTACCAAGAGCAATTGCGTTACTTGCCTACATGGTTGGTACCAAGAGTAACCGTGTTACTTACCAATATGGTTGGTACCAAGAGAAACCATGTTACTTATTTATATGGTTGGTACCAAAATGAAGTGCGTTAGTTACCTATATGGTTAGTGACAAAAGAAAGTGTGTTACTTATCCATATGGTTGGTACCAAAATTAACTTTATTACTTACCCATAATAATTGCGATACTTACCTATATGGTTTGTTCCATCATTTAGTGTGTTACCTATCCGTATGGTTGGTACCAAAATTACGTGAATCACTTACCTATATGGTTTGTACTAGGAGTAATTGCATTTCTTACCCATGTGGTTGGTACTTTGAGTGAGCATGTTACTTACCCATACGGTTGGTACAAAGAGTGAGTGCGTTACTTAACTCTGTGGTTGGTACCATTAGTAAGCGTTTTACTTACCCAAATGGTTTGCACTAAGATTAAACATGTTAATTACATATATGGTTGGTACCAAAATTAAGTGTGTCACTTACCCATATGGTTGGTACCAAGAGTAAGTGTATTACTTACCAATATGGTTGGTACCAAGAATATGCACGTTACTTACCCAATTATTGCTACCAAGAATAACCGTCTTACTTACCCATATGGATGGTACTAAGAGTAAGCGTGTTACTTATCCATATGGTTGGTACCAAAATTATGTGCCTTAGTTACCCATATGGTTGGTACTTATCTGTTTGGTTGGTTTCAAATTTTAGTACGTTGCTTACCCATACGGTTGGTACCAAGAGTAAATGCGTTACTTACCCATATGGTTGGTACCAAGAATAAGTGCATTATTAACCTATATGGTTGTTCCCATGACTAACAGTATTGCTTACACATACAGTTGGTACCAAGAGAATTTCGAAATTCACATGTATCATTCGTACTAAGAGTAAGCGTGTTACTTATCTATACGGTTGGTACAAAGAGTGAGTGCGTAACTGACCCATATGGTTGATACTAAGAGTAAGCGCTTACCGATATGGTTGGTACCAAAATTAAGTGTGTCACTTACCCACATGGTCTGTTCCGGGTAGGTGATTCCCATTGTTGCCAGCGCAATGTAGTTAGCTCCCTCTCCATCTTGGGCATCACGGCGACGGAGGTAGGGGTGTGCAGCTCCTTCAACACGGTCGACGCTTTCAGACCGCATTCAACGACCGGCAGCAGATGCATGACGTGGTAATGCTGGTTCAGCTCAAAACTCTGCGACATCAAGTAGTAGCTAGTGGAGGCGTGCACGTCCCAATCTTCCTGCAATGCAAGGTCACTCGGTCTTGGCTCCTCCCTAATCATTAATTTCAACAAACCGATATGACGGAAATTAAGCTGCATTTTCCAGGCCCGATCATCATACCCCTCACCATTGAACTTGTCAATGGTGACAATTTTCAGCACCTCCTTGATCATTGAGCACTGGTTTGTTCGCTCTCCTCTTGGCGCCAAAACAGCACAATCTTGGCTGCCGCTACAATTTTGGGCTGAAGTTCACCAGTTCCCGCCGAGGCATTTCCTGCCATAGCTACCTATAACGAGGATCGCTATAACGCAGCTCTGATACCAGCTTGTTGGTGAATGGGCCTAATAAACTCTAGCTACTAAGGCCTAGTCGAACATAAAAGAACATCCCCTATCCTCGGGTCCGAGTTAGTAGAAAGAGGAACCAAGATTGAGCTAGCCAAAGTAACGAGAGTACCTTGAACGTCGCGCAGCATGTCAATGCAGACTGTCAATCAGATTAAGCTGAGAATCTACTACATTGAAGCTCGCTCGAAGAGCTATAAAATAAGCCAAGTTGCGTCCAGAAATCTTCCGCCATTGCATAGCGTTTGCCTAGCATTGGAGTACTAGCGTACAACCGTTAACTTGGGTAGCATTCTGCCATCAAACCGCGTCAATACGAAATTCCAGCAAGGAAGGAATTTGCTTGAATCAATTGATTATATCAATAGTACAAACAGAGAAGGAATAAATAGCTATAGCTAGCAAGGACGTTGAGAATCAACTTGGGAACAACCAGGGATGATCCCAAAAAATTCCAAGCAAGAGAATTAACCTGACTGGACAAAACAGCAGGTGGTAGGTTTGTAAACAACCTCTGGTTCTGTTTTTCCAATCTGGGAAATCAACCACCAGGTTCAGATCCTAAAAACAGAAACTGTTTTGTCTTTGCCCAAGAAGCCAAATGCTGGTTCCGCTGGTTTCTCCTGGCCCTGTAGCATGCAGATACAGACAAACAATATCCAACCTTCACCTAAATTGTACCCCTATGGTGCCTGCTTTGCTACACTATAGTTAACCAAACAAAATTGTATAATTGCGAGTTGGATATAACTGA
The DNA here is from genome assembly GCA_947470075.1 of Closterium sp. Yama58-4. NCBI lineage: Eukaryota > Viridiplantae > Streptophyta > Zygnematophyceae > Desmidiales > Closteriaceae > Closterium > Closterium sp. Yama58-4. The sequence goes on from CANIUD010000031.1 coordinate 464,444, forward strand.
ATGTGCGCATTCAAATCAAAAGAACTGCAAAGATTCCATCTTGGGTTCCTTTGCAAGCTCGTCCTTTCTGCTTGTACTGTTCATAGCGCATACAATGTTGTGCCGAAGCGCACTTAGCACGACTACCTGCAAATGCATCAAGCAAAGTATGCGAAAACAAAGAAACACACAAACACACGATTCACACGCAAATGCATTTACACACACATACTCATGCAAAAAGACGGTATGATTTCGTGCAATGTGAATTTGCACGCAACAGTTGGTACCAAGAGTAACTTCGTTACTTACCCACATGGTTGGTACCAAGAATATATGCGTTAACGACCCACATGGTTGGTAGTAAGAGTAAGCGTTTTTCTTACCCATACAGTTGGTACCAAGAGTAAGTGCGTTACTTGCCCACATGGCTGGTACCAAGAGTAATTACCTACCCATATGGATGGTACCAAGAATAAGTGCCTCACTTACCCATATGGTTGGTATCAAGAGTAAGTGCGTTACTTACCCAAATGGTTGGCATGAAAAGAAACTATATTACTTACCTGTATGGTTGGTTCCAAAACTTTGTATGTCACTTACCCATATGTGTTGTACCAAAAATTAATGTGTTACTTACCCATATGGTTGGTACCAAGAGTAACTGCGTTACTTTATTTACCTATATTGGTGGTTCCCAAATTTAGTACGTCACTTGCCCATATTGTTTATACCAAGACTTTGTGCGTCACTCATCCATATGTTTGGTATCAAGAGTAAGCACGTCACTTAACATATGGTTGGTACCAAGAGTAAGTTCGTTACTTACCCATTTAAATGGTAACAAACGTAAGTGCGTTAATTACCTACATGGTTGGTACTAACTGTGAGCGTGCTACTTACCCATATGGTTGGTACTAAGAGTATGTGAGCGTGTAACTTACCCGTATGGTTGGTACCAAAACCAAGTGCGTCACTTACTCATATTGTTGGTACCAAGAGTAATTGCGTTACTTACCCATTTGGTTGGTACCAAGAGTAAGTGTGTTACTTACCTATATGGTTGGTACCAAAAGAAAGCATATAACTTATCCATATGGTTTGTAGCATAATTAATTTACATCACTTACCTATATATTTGGTACCAATAGTAATTGCGTTACTAACCCATATGGTTGGTACCAAGAGTAAGCACGTTACTTACCCATATGGCGGCTACCAAATGTATGTCCGTTATTTTGCCATATGAATGGTTCCAAGAGTAAGTGAATTACTTACCCATATGGTTGGCACCAATAATAAGTGTGTTATTTACCCATATGGTTGGTACCAAGAGTAAGCACGTTACTTACCCATATGGTTGGTACCAAGAGTAAGTGCGTTACTTACCCATATGATTGGTACCAAGAGTAACTCCGTTATTTACCTATACGGTTGGTTTTAAAGTTTAGTACGTCACTTGCCCATATGAATGGTACCAAGAGTGTGTTATTTTCCCGTATGGTTGGTTCCAATAGTAAGTGCGTTACTTATTCATGTGGTTGCTACCAAAATCAAGTGCGTCACTTATTCATGTGGTTGGTACCTAGAGTTAGTGCGTTACTTATCCAGATGTTTGGCACCAAGGGTAACTGCGTTACTTACCTATATGGTCGGTTCCAAAGCTTAGTACGCCACTTACTTCTACGGTTGGTACCAATAGTGCGATATTTACCTGTAAGGTTGGTACCAAGAGTAAGTGCGTTACTTACCCATATGGTTGGTACCTAGAGCTATTGCGTTACTTGCCCATATGGTTGGCATTAACATTATCCCGTATGGATGGTACCAAGTATAAGCACGATTCTTACCCATATGGTTGGTACTAAGAGTAAGAGTGGCCATGTTACCTACCCATGTGGTTGGCACCAAAGTCAAGTGCGTTACTTACTCATATGGTTGGTACCAAGAATAATTGCGTGGTTGGTACCTAGAGTAAGTACATTGCTTACCAATATGGTTGGTAATAAGAGTAAGCGTGTTATTTACCAATATGGTTGGTACCAAGAGAATTTACGTTACTCATGTTATTGGTATAAAGAATATGTGCGTTACTTACCCAAATGGTTGGTACCAAGAAAATTTAGTTACTTACCTATATGGTTGGTTCCTAAATCTTGTACGTCACTGACCCATATGGTTTGTACCAAGATTAAGTGCGTTACTTACCCATATGGTTGATACCAAGAGTAAGTGCGTTACTTACCTATATGGTTGGTACTAAGAATGACTGTGTTACTTACCTATATGGTTGGATCCAAAATTTTGTACGTCACTTAGCCATATGGTTTGTACCAAGATTAAGTGCGTTAATAACCCATATGGTTGGTTCCAACAACAACCACGTTACTTACCATATGGTTGGTACCAAGAGTAAGTGTGTGACTGACCCATCTGGTTGGTACCAAAAATAAGTAATTTACTTACCTCTATGATTGGTAGCAAGAGTAAACATGTTACTTATCAATATGCTTGGCTACAAGAGTTATTGCATTACTTACTTACCCATATGGTTGGTACCAAGAGAAGCACTTTACTTACCGATATGGTTGGTACCAGAAATCAGTCTGTTACTTACCCATATGGTTGGTTCAAAAGTTTAGTACAATACTTACCCATATGGTTGGTACGAAGAGTAAGAGCGTAACTTATCGATATCGTGCATTACTCACCCATATGGTTGGCACCAAGAGAAAGTGCATTACCGACCTATGTGGTTGGTACTAAGAGTAGACGTGTTACTTACTGATCTAGTTGGTGCCAAAATTAAGTGTGTCACTTACCCATATGGTTGGTTCAAGAGTAATTGCGTTGCTTACCCACATGGTTGGTACCTAGAGTAACCATGTTACTTACCAATATGGTTGGTACCAAGAGTAAGCATGTTACATATCTATATGGTTGGTACCAAAATGAAGTGCGTTAGTTACCCATATGGTTGGTACCAAGAGTAAGCGTGTTACTTATCCATATGGTTGGTACCAAAATTAAGTATATAACGTATCCATATGGTTGGCACCAAGAATAAGTGCGTTACTTATCTATATGGTTGGTACGTTCAAAAATTTTCTGCGATACTTACTCATACGCTTGGTACCAAGAGTAAGTGCGTTAATTACCCATATGGTTGAGACGAAGAGTAAGTGCGTTACTTACCCATATGGTTGGCACCAAGAGTAAGCGCGCGACTTACCCAAATGGTTGGTACCAAGAGGAACCATGTTACTTACCCATACGGTTGGTAAAAAGAGAATGTGTGGAATTGACCAGTATCGTTGGTACTAAGTATAAGTATGTTACTTACCCAACTTGTTGGCATCAAGAATAACTGTGTTACTTACCTATATGGTTGGTACCAAGAATAAGCGTGTTACTTACCAATATGGTTGGTACTAAGTGTAAGCGTGTGTCAACGGGAGTTGTGAGTTGGCCCCGTCCTTGATTGGGCGGATTCGAATTCGTGGTCAGGTTCGCGGGTGGTGTAGCCGACAGCCTGCAGTGGGCGATGTCGACTTAAGCGAGCAGGACGACGAAATTGGTCGACCTGCACGGGGCCACTGCGAAGCCGCCCATGACGCGAAGCCAGCAGCCGACTTGGAGGAAGTCGACTATATAGGAGCCGATTTTGACAATGCCGGCCAGGACTAGTGGTCAACGAAGGGACTCGTCGACCTGGGAGGTGACGCCGACTTCGTGAAGCTAGAGGGTAGTCGTTGACGTGGGCGGTCGACGACAACGTACAGCCGTTGGCGGGCACTTGGGTGGTCGACGATCGCGTACGCCAACCTGGGGACGTCGACTTGGGAGGCCGACCTGGGCAAGCCGACTTAGTGAAGTTGGCGAACAACCAGTCTGGTCGACCTGGAGATGGTCGGCCTGGGGAGTGGTTGACTTGGTGAAGCGGCTGGTGGTTGTTGAGTTGGATGGTCGACGAGCACGCACAACTGTTGGTCGACTTTGACCGAACAAGTCGCCGTCAACCTGGTGGTTTCCCATTTGACCAAGTAACATGGGTGAGGTGGTTCAGTGGGGTGCGCGACAGTCGCCCAGGTGGTTCTGGCGAAGCCGACCTCGGAGGTGGTATCCTGAGGTCCGCGTGGCTGATCAGGCGCAGTCAACGATACGTGGTCGACTTGGCGTTTGCGTTGTGCACGTGACGATGCACAACACGCCAATCAACTGCGAGCACCTGCGAAGTAGGAGCACTGTTGTCATGCAGCCGCCTTTCTGCAGTGTTGGCACGTCATCAACTTTCAACTTTGGCAAGCCACCTTTCTGCAGCGCTGGAGCGGTGCGGACTTTGCAGCGCTGGAAGGCGTTCGACCATGTTGTGCTGGAGGTCGACATGCTTGCATGCTATGCAGACTTGCATCTGATATAGTCAACTTTGACAATGATGTTGCAACCATTGTTGTGAACCTTTTTTGGTGAAACTTTTGCCGATTATCCCCGTGAATGTGTGCGTAGAGAGAACACGAGCAAACGACTAAGGAACGAACGCTACGACAGAGAAGTTACCTCCGCATGGTGCGGTGAGCGTGGACGGCCCCACAACGATACCTTCGGGATAGCCAACTTAGGTGCACTTTACCTATTTCGTTCGTTGGCCGGCAGTCGTCTTAGTCGCCATGGTCAACCTCGTAGTTGAAGCGGGCGTAGCGGACACCTTGGAGGCACGACTGGTTGATGTGAGGAAATGCCACGTGGCTGGCGAGTACGGGAAGACCCTGCCCTTGGAGGTCGTCGAGCTGAGCATCCGCGCAAAGTGGGCGACGGAACACCCTCCCGTCCTGCTTCTCCTCGACCGGTGAACACCGAACGAAGGTGGCGTCAACGAGGGCGTCGACGTCGGTGAACAAGTCTGCAACAGCGCGGGAGGCACCTTGAGGGAGAGAGGCGTGATTCACGCCGGTGAAGTCGGCGGCATTCAAGCGCAAGGGCTGCAGTTGTCGGCGGCTGCAGGCTCCTCGCAGGGCGACGTCAGCGGACGTCGAAGCAATGTGACGCCGGCGTCGGTGACCCACGTGACGGCTGGCGGGATAGTGACACCGACGTACGGCTATTTCAAGTTCACGCCGGACAAGATCGCCATCCCCGTCCGCTAGTAGGTCGGCATGACCTCCTTACCTCGAAGAAGGCCATCAAGCCCCAACTGGAGATGGCGGGCCTGATGTGCTTCGCCGATGATAATGTGGAGACGCCACCGGAGTCCAACACTGAGCTGCGTGCAGATTTCCGCTCCATGCACTTGCTGAAAATCGCCCTGAAGTTGAGCCAAAGCTTCTTGGGCGCGGGCCACCAGGCGTGGCGGTTTATCACGTCGACGTACCAGGTCACCGACGACCTGTACATCGGCTAGCTAGAGGAGCAGATGACTCACCTAAGGATGGGCGAGCAGGAGTCGGCGACCGACTATTGCAACCGAGCTCGGCGGCTGCTCGTCAACATGCGGATGGCAGGCGTCACCTACTCGACGGCGTCGTATATTACGCACGTTGTCAAGGGGCTCCCGAACGGCTGCATGTCATCCTAACATCCTGTTGTGTGCTCATGCAATTCATGATTGCGTCATTTGCATGATTATATGTCAATATGGATGGCTGTTGGATTTTATCACCTCTGTGTTTTTCTCCAAGTCTAAATGCATGATCGCGCAGGAGAAATCCAGAGCTTTCCAACGATACCAAGATCGCCTTATTCCGACCAAGATCGCCCAAGTTACAAGATTTCCAAGATTTGGGAATTCTATCTTAATTTGGGATATTAACTAAATTGGGCGATTGTTGGGTTATGACTATAAAGGGATCTTTGGTTGGGTGGTTAGGAAGGCAACTTTGACTTTTGGATTGGGGTGGCTAGAAGTTTCTAGCATGGGTTGCAAATGTTGCAACACCTAGGCAAAATCCAATTGGATTTTGCATGTGACACCTGAAGGACCTTATAATGAGGGTTGCATCTTTGATGCTAGGATGGTTCCTACTGTCCTTCCCTAGCATTTGGAGAGCCTTCCCTCACTGGGTTCTCTTGAAACCCCCAAATCCATCATTCTATGCTATAATGTTTGTTCTTCCTCCATCCATTCTAGTGAAAGCAGCAGCTATACGGTTTTGGTTCGTTCTCACTCCTTAGACCATGAAATCACGTGATTGAACTTTGAGGTGGTAGCTAAGACCAGCGCGCGCATTCCTACCGCGTGGTTTTGCGTTTAGTTGAGATTTGACTACGTTGAAAGTCTTCAAAGTGACCGGATCCTAAGCAATAGAAAGCCGGCCAAGAACGCCAACTGTTGGTGTAAGGGCCTAATAAAATCAAGCTATTAAGACGTAATCCAACATTAAACCTCTCCTCGGGGTCACCTCCAAGGGTCCATGTGTGGCTGGTACAAGACCAGCCCCTATCCTTGGGTCCAAGTTTGCAGAGGGAGGGATCAAGCGGGACTTAGTCAAAACAGCAAGAGTACCTTGAACGTTGCGCAGCGTGCCGTGCAGACCGTCGATTGGATTAAGCTGAAAATTTTCTTTAAGAGCTTTAAAATAAGTCAAGCTCCCGCACGAAAAGTTCTGCCATTACGAAGTTATGGCTTGGATAGCGCTTGACTCGGGTAGCATTCCGCCGTCGAACCGCGTAGAACCAAATTTCCAGCAAGGAATTAATTCGCTTGAATCAATTTGATTAGATCCAGAGTAAAAACAGAGAAGGAATAAATAGCTAGAGCTGGCAACGACCTTGGGAATGAACCTAGGAACAATAAGGAAGGGATAATCCCAAATAATTCCAAGCAACAGAACCAACCTGTCTGGACAAAATAGCTGGTGGTAGGTTGGTAAACAACCTCTGGTTCTGTTTTTCCAACATGGAGAAACAACAACCAGGTTCAGGTCGTAAATACAGAACCTGTTTTGTCTTTGCCCAACCAGCCAAATGCTAGTTCCGCGCACTGCTTTCCCCTGGACTTGTAGTATGCAGATACAAACAAACAACATCCAACCTTCACCTAAATTATACCCTTATTATGCCTGCTATACTACACTATAGACAACTAAACAAAATAGTACAATTTCGAGTTGGATAGAACTGATACATACAAATGAACCGAACTGCAAAGCTTCCTTCTTGGGTTCCTTTGCGAGCTCGTCCTTTCTGCTTGCACTGTTCATAGCGCGTATAATGTTGTGCCGAAGCGCACATTACGTGGGTACCTGCAAATTCTTCAAGCAAAAATTGCAAAAGCAAACAAACACACGAACATTCCATTCACAAAAAAAAAAAAAAATATTTGCACGCGAATACTCGTACAAACAGAAGGCACGCTGTCGTACAATGTGAATTTGCACCCAACACACTACTATTCAGCCTGCTGGCTGCATTCTCGCCATTCTATGCTAGTTCATGCTAATTCCACTCATGCACACATAACGCCAATAAGGCTCATCCGCAAGCCTCTTGGTGAGGAAGTCTGCTGGCTGCTGGTGAGTCTTGATATAGATTGGATTCACCGTCCCCCTCTTCACCTCCTTACGCAGCCAGTGCCACTTGATACGCATGTGCTTGTTCAGCCATCCCAAGAGCCCCCTGTTAGAGACTAAGGACGGAGTCTAGAACATTTAGGGGCCGAAATATCACAAAATCGTTGGTCTCAATTTCTGGACAGAATCGTCGACTTCACAAGAAACGTCGTCGACGAAAAGTGCACCGTTTAAACTCCACCAATTTTCGATATGTTGTAGCACTAAACCGTGGCTACAGTTCTCAATTTGAATCGTATAAAAAAATGGAGTATAACTCGAGTTATGAATTTCGGCGCACTAGGGGGTATGCTGCAATAGAAGCTTAACTCAATCACAAGAGTTCTCACATGTGTCACAAAGAGGATTAGAGTAGCAATCAACCAGGTAGGAGGGAATAGGAGGACGAGAGGGAAAGTCCCCAAGGAGTCCCCAATCAAGGAAACCCCCATACCACACAATTCCCCTCTCTATAAGCACCCCAACTTTGACATTTGTCACTTTCCCAACCCATGCCATCCACCTCAACCCACTTGGCCACACTTGCCAACCTGGTTTGGCTTCTCCCAACCACTTGGAAACATCTACAGTAATGGGGACGAATTTCCCAACCCCCAAAAGTCTGTACCCCATATAGAGTCACACCACAAATTCCCATTGTCGCCGCATCACAATCAAAACTTTGAACGATTATAACTTCGTTGTTCTTGCTCCGATCGCGAGGATTCTTGGTTCGTCGGAAAGCTCTTGAGCAGAGCAGTCACTTCAAACATCTGCTCAAGCCAGGTAACATACACACACACTCAGAGAATCCAAACCACACCAAACACAAATTCTTGCACACGCTCACACCACGCATGCAACGCACGAACATATGATGGGAGGCAGACAGACGTGAATGCGAATGATAGCATCACACAACAAACTCCCCCTCTGGCTGCCAACCATCATCTCACATGCCTCAGATCATGCATGCACATTCAATGCACACTCATTCCTGCAAGTTTCATCCCCTTCCAGTGTTCAGGTTCTGCCAGGCGCTTGGTGAGAATGTCAGCCGCCTGCTGCTGAGTCTTCACAATCTCCAGCCGCACCTCCTTGTCCAGGAGCCTCCTCGTCCAATGCCACTTCGGCCTGATGTGCTTTGTCAGGCCATGAAGACAAGCATTCTTTGCAAGCTTCACCGTCGACTCATTGTCACAGAATATCACAGTCGGCTCCCTCTGACACACTCCGATTTCCTCCAACAAACGCCTGAGCCACACCACCTCCTTTGCCCATGATGCAGGGCCATGTACCCTGTCTCACACGAGGACAGCCCCACCTCGTTCTGCTTCTTGCTGCGCCAGCTCACTGCACCACCTCCAAAGAGGCACACATAGCCTCCAATGCTGGTGCCATCCTCCTTCACTGAGTTGAAACTGGCGTCGGTGTAGCAAGTCAAGAGCATCTCCCCCTTGCTCAAATCAGCTGCACCCCTCTGCAGCCTCTGTCGCACAGCACTGTACTCCAAGCCCACTGATGCTGTAGCGCTCACATAGCGGACCAACCTCTTGACTGGGACGGGACACCACACTCGCAAGCCTGGATGTAGCAAAGGCAATGTCAGGCCATGTGTGATTAGCCGCATAGTGGAGTGCCCCAACCATGGAGTGAAACAGCTTCCTGTCGCTCTCACCCACCACCTCCTCATCAGCACAGGGCTCCACAGTGAACCCTGAAGGCAGTGGGGTTGCTGGCTTTCCTCCATCTTGCAGCCCATACTTCTCAGCCAGCCCCTGAGAATACTTTCTCTGGTGCAACCTCAACACTCCCTTGTCAAGGTCCCTCTCCACATGCATCCCTAGGTAGTACTTCACATCTCCCATCTTGGAACACTTGAACTGCATCTCCAGCATCTCCTCCACACGTTCAACCATCGCAGACGACTCGGAGAAAAGCAGGATGTCGTCCACATACACCAGGAGCATGAGAAACTGCTCCTTCTCTTGCAGCAGGAACAGGCTGTGGTCGCACTCACTCTTCTTGAAACCCCCAGCCAGCAGTGTCTCCTCTAGCTTGTGGTACCATGCACGAGGAGCCTGCTTCAGGCCATAGATGGCCTTCTTCAGCCTGCACACCCTGCCGCTCCCATCATCCAACCCCTCAGGCTGCAGCATGTACAGCTCCTCCAAAATAATCCCATTGAGGAAGGCGGTGGTAATGTCCATCTGCTTCACCCGCCATCCACGGTTTGCAGCCATTGCCAATGACACTCTCAGTGTTGTCCCTTTCCCCACAGGAGCAAAGATCTCGTCAATGTGCTTGCCCTTTGTCTGCTGGAACCCCTTAGCCACAAGCCTCGACTTGTAGCGGGTCAGCTCCCCATCAGGGCCGTACTTATGCCTGAAGATCAGCTTGGAAGAAATGGCCTTCTTCCCAGGTGGCAGCTCACACAGCTCCCACGTCTCGTTCTCCAGCAGAGAATCATACTCCTCCTTCACACTCTGCTTCCATTTTTCAGCATCGGGCCCACTCAAGGCCTCGGTGAGCGTCTTGGGCTCAGGGACGGTTGCCCAGTAGCAGTGCGCTGTCTCCTCCTCATCACACTGCTCAGCCACACTCCCAGCCCGTACCACCTTTGGCTTGCCAAAGCTCGGATAGGTCAGCCGGTTAGGAGGGCGCACATCCCTCCTAGGACGGTCAGCCGTACGTGCGGCACCTTGTGGAGCAATCTGCTGCTGCGGCTGCTGTTGCTGCTGCTGCTGCTGCTCCTCCACCTCAGGTTCTCCCCCATCCTCAGTTACCCCAGAGATCTCCTCCTCAGAGACAGTGACCTGCACTTGTCTCGAAGGCCGCTGCACCTCATCGGCCTCAATAATCAGTGGTGTAGTAGGAAGCATCTGCTGCTGCTGCTTCCACTCCTTGTAGTACAAGGACTCGAGGAATTTCACATCCCTCGACACAGTCAGCTGCTGGCTGGTCAAGTCCCATATCAACCAGCCCTTATGATCCTTTGCAAGCCCCAAGTGCACACCCCATCTCCCAGAAGCCTCCAGCTTTCCCCTCTTCTCCTTCGGCACATGAAACACCACCATGCAGCCGTAGGCTCTCAGCATGTTGACTGCTGGTGCACTCCCATACCACTTGGTGTAGGGAACCTACTGCTTGTCCCCCACAGTCGCCAGCACCCTGTTTTTCACGAGAGCGACCTGCCTCAATGCAGTCACCCAAAACGCATCCGGCAGCCCCGCACGCCCAAGGAGAGTGCGAGCACCTTCCTGCAGGGTCCGGTTGAACCGCTCAGCCACGCCGTTCTGCTGAGGGTTGTAGGGCACTGTGAGCTGATGCTGGATCCCCTTCTTCTTCAGCACCGCCTCAAAATCAGCGCCAATGAACTCTCCTCCATTGTCGGTGCGGATCACTTTCACCTTGTGTCCGCTCTCCCTTTGAGCCCTCGGCATCCACTCCTTAAGAACAGCCGCTGCCACCTCCCCCTTAGACTTGAGAGGGTACACCCACACCGCACGCGTGTGGTCGTCCACGATGGTCAAGAAGTAGCGGCTGCCCGAGAGAGAAAGGGCCCTTGTGGGGCCCACCACATCCATGTGCACAAGCGCGAGTATTGCCTTGGCTGGTCCCGCGCTGCTGCTGAAGGGAAATTTCGTGAACTTGGTCTCAAGGCATGTAGGGCAGCTCCCAATCTCCTTTGCTGCCCCCTTCACCTCCAGCCCCTTCAAGCTCCCATCCTTCACCAATTTCTGCAGCATAGGGATGTTGATGTGACACAGCCTCTCGTGCCACGTCTCCCAATCGGCCTCACCACTCCCAGATGAAGCCTTTGCCCATGCAGCTGTTGCATCCACACCAGCAAGCACCTCACCATGTGGTTGCTGTGGCTGCTGCACCTTCTTGACTGCATCCAGGGCCCCAGCAGTTGGTGCAGTCTCCTCTCCTCCTGCAGTTGCTTTAGCCGCTGCTGCTGCCGTTGCCGTTGCTGGTGGTTTCCCATTCCAAGGGATGATGGGCAGCTGCCACAAGTCCTTGATGCAGCTGCTCTTCTCCTCCAGATCCCACAACAACAGCTTCCCAAGCTTCGCACGGCAGCTGGTTGGGCCGAAGGTGACTTTGGCCTTGCTTTTCTGCAGCCGGCGCACAGAGAGAAGGTTAGCGGACAAGCCTTCAACCAGAAGGACATTCCCCAGCCCCACAAGCTCCCCATTGGCTCCCATCACCTTGGCATTCCCAACACCAATCACAGGGAGTAAAGCACCTGAAGCGGCAGCCACAAATTTGATCTTCCCAGGGGGCTTTACCTCATCAAGCAAATCTGCCCGTGGGGTCATGTGGCTTGTGCAACCTGAATCTATCACCCAGTGAGTGAGGGGGTGCATCACAACCTTCCCAACCGAACCCACATCACCCTCACTCCCTTTCACATCCTCAACCATCAAGAACATCCCAGGGGAGGCTTTACCTTGTGCACCTTCACCTTGTGCACCTGAACCTTGCACAGCGCCACCTCGTGCACGTTCACCACTCGGCGGCTTCATGCCTGGGGGTGCCCATCCCTCAGGCCGGCTGAAACACTTGAACCAAGGGTGTCCAGCCTTCTTGCAATACCAACAAGCTCCCTCCATATGGGTGCTCCCCCTACCACCAGAGCTCCCATGCCCCTCATTATAGTCACCTCGGCCTCTCCCTCTGCCAAAGCCTCTCCCACGGCCTCGGCCTCTCCCTCCCCCTCTTCCTCTGCTTCCTCCTGCAGCTCCATACCCCTCAGCAGTTTTGTTGGCAGCACCACCTCCTAGTGGCGCCTTCGGAAGTCCTCCTGCAGGATCTGCTGCCGTAGCCACTCAGGCGTCCACTTGTCCTGCTGAACGTTGAGGGTGGGGATGAGGTTCTCCCACGAGTTGTCGAGCACCGAGATGATCTTGGTGCACTGATGAATCTCCGACACCTTGCTGCCCGCCGCTGCCATCCTCGCATAGGTGTCCTTGATCTTGTCAAGGACCGGCTTCACATCATCTCCCGATCGCATGGAGATGGCCGCCAGCTCCTTCTCGAGCACGATCACCATGGGCAGCGTGTTGGGCTGAATCACGTCGCGCAGTAGCTTCCACGCCTTAGGACCGGAGTCGTCCAACTCGACCAAGTCCTTGATGTGCTGGAACATGTCGTTGTTGACCGATTGCAAGATGAGGTCGAACAACACCGCGCTCCGCTCAATCCACCGATCCCGAGCATCTCCTTCCTCGGGCATTTTCTCTTCTCCCATCGCAAGTTTCAGCAGCTTGTAGCGCTTGAAGACGCTCCTCATCCGCCCACTCCATTCCTCGTAGTTGGAGCCATCCAACGCCTCAATCTTGGATGGTGGCGGCTCACTCCTCTTTTCAGCTGCATCTCCACTCCCTTGACTCATCTCGTCTGTTTCCAATCACAGTTTTCAGCTCCCCCTTTGCTGGTCACAATGTAGATCCACAAGATCTTCACAAGTGTCGGCGCCAACGAAATTTCGGCAGAGTTTCCCCTTAGCGGAAGTCACATCCAACCTTCAGAACACCACTTAGGCACGCCCACAGGCCATGGTGGGTCTAGAAGGGTCTTCACACCTCAGTAGACTCCCCACAAAGTCCTCAATCAGTCCTGATACCACCTGTTAGAGACTAAGGACGGAGTCTAGAACATTTAGGGGCCGAAATATCACAAAATCGTTGGTCTCAATTTCTGGACAGAATCGTCGACTTCACAAGAAACGCCGTCGACAAAAAGTGCACCGTTTAAACTCCACCAATTTTCGATATGTTGTAGCACTGAACCGTGGCTACAATTCTCAATCTGAATCGTATCAAAAGATGGAGTATAACTCGAGTTATGAATTTCGGCGCACTAGGGGGTATGCTGCAATAGAAGCTTAACTCAATCACAAGAGTTCTCACATGTGTCACAAAGAGGATTAGAGTAGCAATCAACCAGGTAGGAGGGAATAGGAGGACGAGAGGGAAAGTCCCCAAGGAGTCCCCAACCAAGGAAACCCCCATACCACACAATTCCCCTCTCTATAGGCACCCCAACTTTGACATTTGTCACTTTCCCAACCCATGCCATCCACCTCACCCAACTTGGCCACACTTGCCAACCTGGTTTGGCTTCTCCCAACCACTTGGAAACATCTACAATAATTGGGACGAATTTCCCAACCCCCAAAAGTCTGTACCCCATATAGAGTCACACCACAAATTCCCATAGTCGCCGCATCACCGACAAAACTTCGAACGATTATTACTTCGTTGTTCTTGCTCCGATCGCGAGGATTCTTGGTTCGTCGGAAAGCTCTTGAGCAGAGCAGTCACTTCAAACATCTGCTCAAGCCATATCACATACACACACACTCAGGGAATCCAAACCACACCAAACACAAATTCTTGCACACGCTCACACCACGCATGCAACGCACGAACATATGATGGGAGGCAGACAGACGTGAATGCGAATGATAGCATCACACAACACCATCACCCTTGCTATCAGAAAACAGCGGCGTAGCAATCTTCTGCTCCTGGCCAATCTCCTCTAACAGCCTCCTCAGCCAAATCACCTCCTTCACCCCATGGAACATCGCCATGTACTCTGATTCAACGGAAGAGAATATTGTCCAACTAACGGGTCCTCCCCCAACCAAGCAGATGTATCCTCCCGTTCTCTTTGAGCACCTCAACCCCCTTCTACTTCACTTGTGGAGATGTTGAGTATTAAACTCCAATGCTTGGGTGACAGTTCAAGTGCTTTACCACACGTTCAGCTGCATCCACCTGCTCCTCAGATGGATTCTGTACCAGCCTGGCCAGCTGCCCAACTGAAAACAAGATGTCGGGCCTCGTGTAAACAGCTGCATATAAGAGGCTGCCCACGAAGGACTGAAATTCCTGCTGCTCCTCAGCTGAAACTCTGCAGCCTTCACAAGCTTGAACTCAGTTGGTAGAGGAGTTGTAACCTTGCACTCATTCTAAATCCCGTACTGCTCCCCCAGCTACTTGATGATCCTTTCCTAGTGCAGCTTCAACCACCTAGGATCCAGATCCCAAGGTATCTTCCTGTAGTACTTTACCTCCCCAAGGATCTTGCACTTGAAATTTTCCATCAGCTGCTGCTGCATGTTCTGGATCTCTTTCATGCTGTTGCTGAAGAGAAGAATGTCGTCCACGTAGACCAGAAACATGACCCGCTTCTCCTTCTCCCCCTTGAGAAAGAGGCTCTCATTGCAGCTGCAAATTTCTGGTACCAGCCACGTGGCGTCTGCTTCAAGCCGTAGATGGACTTGTTGAGCTTGCACACCCTGCCCGTACCATCCTCATACCCAGGCGGTTGCGTCATGTACACATCCTCCTCTAAAACCCCATTAAAAAAGGCCGTTGAGATATCCATCTGAATGATGTACTTCTTACTGACGGCTACATCAGCCAACAAGACACGCAGGGAAAGGGGGGTTGGCAGTGGGAGCAAAGATCTCGTTAAAGTCCTGCTTCTCCTTTTGCTGGAACCCCTTAGCGACAAACCTACCCTTTTAGATGGTGACTTGTCTTTTGTCATCGGTCTTGATCCTCAGCACCCACTTGCACTATACCACGTTCTTCCCCTCAAGCAGCACCACCAGATCTTGTGTCCCATTCTTTAGCTGACTCTGGTACTCAGCATCCATAGAAGCCAGCCACTTGAACCTATCTGGTCCAGCTAGTTGGTTCTTGTGGCGCAGAGGCAAGAAAGCAGTACGCAGGCCTGTCCTTGTTATACGGGTCATAGCCTTGATGCAAAATCAGCAACGCCTCCTCATTCCCAAGCTGCTGCTCTGCTACATCAGCTCCTGCAGTCAGCTTCATTGTTGCCATGCGGGTGCGTCCTGGCCTAGAGACAGGTTTCTCCTATCCCTTCATAACGACACCCTCCGGCTTTCTCCTTTGTGGTAGCTTAGGCACCTTAGCTTTGCCTTGCTGCTGCTCTCCTCCATTAGATCCAGCAGCTATACCACTAGCCTATGCACCATCTCCTCCACCAGCAGGTGCCTCCTGCACCTTCTCTCCATCACCACCCCCTGCAGCTGCCTCCTCTCCCTCCTCCCACACACTAGGAGTCAGGTCCAGCTGCATGGTGATCTGCTCCATTTGCTGGGAAAACTATGCCTCTAGTTGTTTTTCACAGCCCCCATACATCATGCCCTCAATGAATTTCACATTCCTGCTGTCACACATGACACCCTTGGATGGTTCCCATAGCAGCCACTCGAGCGTCCACGAGCTCTGGTTCTGCGGCAGGCTCAATCCGCTCGTAAATTGAAGCCACGATTCTGGCACAAGTGAGAGCATCTTCAGGCACCTAGTCTGCTCCGGGTAGGTGATTTCCGCGATCGCCAGCTTCGCGTAGAGATCTCGCGTCTTGTCCAGAACAGGTTGCACCAGGTCTCCCTCACTCAAGTGCGACGCCGACAGCTCCCTCTCCATCATGAGCATTGCGGCGACGAAGTTAGGGGTGTGTAGCACCTTCAAGACGGTCCACGCCTTCGGACCGCAATCAACCTCCGGCAGCAGGTGCATGACGTGGTGATGCTGGTTCAGCTCCAAGTAGTAGCCAACCGAGTCGCGCTAGTCCCAAATTTCTTGCAGCGGGGGGTCACTCGGTCTAGGCTCCTCCCTAATCATTAGTTTCAGCAAACCGATCTGACGGAAATAGAGTTGCATTTTCCAGGCCCAATCATCATAGCCCTCACCATTGAACTTCTTGACGGTGAAGTTCTTCAGCACCTCCTTGATCAGAAAGTCCTGGTTTTTTCGTGTTCCACTTGGCGCCGAATCACCAAAATCTTTGCTGCCGCTACGATCTTGGGCTGAAGATTCACCAGCTCCCGCCGAGGTATTACCCGCCGTAGCTACCTATAACGAGGATCACTATAACGCGGCTCTGATACCAGCTTGTTGGTGTAAGGGCCTAATTAACATAGGCTATTTAGACGTAATCCAACTTAAAACCTCTCCTTGGGGTCACCTCCAAGGGTCCCTGGGTGCTTGGTACAAGACCAGCCCCTATCATTCGGTCCGAGTTTGTAGAGGGAGGGATCAAGCGGGACCTAGTCAAAACAGCAAGAGTACCTTGAACGTCGCGCAGCGTGCCATGCAGACCGTCGATCGGATTAAGCCGAGAATTCTCTCTATCAAAGCTCGCTTCAAGAGCTTTAAAATAAGCCAAGTTGCCTCGCGAAAAGTTCTGCCATTACGAAGTTATGGCTTGAACAGCGCTTGCCTAGTGTTGGAGTGCTAGCGTACTAGCATTAACTCGGTTAGCATTCTGCTGTCGAACCGCGTAGAAACAAAATTCCAGCAAGGAAGGAATTCGCTTGAATCAATTCGATTTTGTCTAGAGTACAAACAAAGAAGGAATAAACAGCTAGAGCTAGCAAGGACCCTGGGAACAACCAGGGATAATCCCAATTTTTTCCAAGCAACAAAACCAACCTGGCTGGACAAAATAGCAGGTGGTAGGTCGGTAAACAACCTCTGGTTCTGTTTTTCAAACCTGGGAAAACAACAACCAGGTTCAGGTTAAAAAAACAGAACCTGTTTTGTCTTTGCCCAGCCAGCCAAATGCTGGTTCCGCTGGTTTTCCCTATCCCTGGTTTCACCTAAAACGTACCCCTGCTCTGCTACACTATAGTCAACCAATCAAAACAGTACAATTTCGAGTTGGATATAACTGAATCTGCACATTCAAATGAATCGAACTGCAGAGCTTCCATCTTGAGTTCCTTTGCGAGCTCGTCCTTTCTGTTTGCACTGTTCAATGTGTGTACAATGTTGTGCTGATGCGCACATCACGAAAGTACTTGAATTATTTTCAAGCAAAAATTGAGAAAGCAAACAAACACACGAACATTCCATTCACACTAAAAGAACATTTGCACGCGCATACTCATAGAAGCACACTGAAGGATGTTGCACAATGTGAATTTGCACCCAACACCGACACGGGGAAGTCGGTCAAGTAGTCGTCATGGAGGAGGATGTCGACGCCGAAAGTGCTGGCTGTGCGGCGACCCCAACCACCTCTCCTTCGAGTGCCATGACCGTGAAGACTCCGAAGATGACGACACCAAGGGAGGCCCGGGAGGTCGAGTGGTCGTCGCCCACGTCGGGAGAGCAAGCTGCGCAAGGAGAAGCAGTCGACCAAGTCGACGTCGGCGAAGGACGCTGACCCCTGGTCTGGCGGCAAGGGGCGAGGCGATGGGGAGGCGTCGTGCTCACTGGTCGGCGTCGTGGAGCCGACCGTCTCGCTGGCGCCGGAGGCCGGTGAGGACTTCTAGGGGGTGGCGGTGGCCGTGCAGGCAAACCCGGTGGTAGTTCTGCTAGACAACGGCTGCTCGCACCACTTGATGGGGTCGAAGGAGTCCGTCTTTGACTTGGGGCCGAGCGGCGACCTCAGCTTCAACGGGGCTCTGCAGACCATCGAAGGCCATAGCATCGTTGCTCTGCAAGGGGAGGCCGGGAAGCAGGTACTCATCCCCGACGTGCTCTACATCCCGGGCGTGCAGGCAAACTTGTTGTCAGCCGGCCAGCTGCAGTAGAGCGTTGTGAAGCTGCAGGCTGATGGCGACGAGATGTTGCTCGTCACGGCGATCGAAGACGTGCTTAGTTGAGCGAGGAATACTGGCCGAGTCCTATGCACCCACCTTCGTCCGTGCTCAGCGAGCTCGATGAAGTCGGCGCTGGCGCCGACTGTGATGATGAATCTGCGAGCGCTTGTATCGGCGACGAAGTCGACGCCAGACTGGTGTGGCACGCGAGGCTCGCGCACGTCGGCATCGACACGATCAAGAGCTCGGCTAAACACGAGGTTGCCACCGGCCTGGACATCAAGTCGTTGGCCGGCACCGACTCTCTATGTGTCTCATGCGTCGGCGGGAAGCTGGCGCGGCACACCTTCCCCGACAAGGGCTCGGACGCCGACAAAGCCTTGGCCATCGTACACATCAACCGGTGTGGGCCGTTCCAGGTGGCCGCCAAAATGGCAGCCTCTACTTCTTGCTGCTGAAGGACCGCAAGACCCGCTACGTGTGGGTGAGGCCGGTCGCTAAGAAGTCGGACGTGTTGAGGGAGTTCGAGAAGTGGCTGCTGGTGGCGGAGCAGATGAAGAAGTCGGTGCTGATGCTGCGCTCTGACCGGGGAGGGGAGTTCCTTGGAAAGCAGTTCATCGAATTCGTGGACAGTGAGGGCATCCTCCACGATCTCCCTTGCCCGTACACCCCGCAGCAGAACGGCATGGCGGAGTGGAGATAAGAACAGTGATGGAGTCGGTGCGGACGATGCTGCTACACATGGGCGTGCAGCACCACTGGTGGCACCTGACCTTGGGTGCGGAATTGCCTAGAGAAGTTGACGTTGCTACCCGGGACGACGCCGTACCAGCTGTTGACTAAGAAAAGGCCCGACTTGACGCTGGCGCGATTGTGGGCTGCATGGTACAGTTCTTGGTCCTCGAGCAGCAGCGCTGCTGATAGCTGGTGTCATCGGCCAGGTGGGGCCTCCACCTCAGTGTGTTGGAGGAGAGCAAGGGCTGGGAGATCCTGGACCTCACCGACAGGGTGTTCTATAAGACAATGTCGCTGGGGGTATGGAAGTCGGAGCACGGGCCGGCGTCGGGGCGGACGCAGGTTAACCCACCGACGGACACCTCCACAGTGACCCTCCCATTGGTCGCCAAGGTCAGTGAGCTTGCGGATGAGGACGCGAAGGAAGTCCTTCCCACTCCCCCTACACCTGCCACCCCACCCTTCATAGCCCACATGCATGAGCTGACGCCGACGTCGGCCTCCGGCGATGAGGGGAGCAGTGGGGCGTCGCCACTGGCGCCGGTGGCTGACGTGACGTCAAACAAGTCGGCGTGGAAGCAGAGCCGACGAAGGCAAGGGAGCTGCAGGTGGTGGAATTGACGTTGACAAAGACAAAGTCAATGAAGGAGGCGTGTGCAGGAAAGCCGCCGACAGGGGAGCTGCCAGCAACGGAGAAGTCGGCCTGGGAGTCGACGACAGGGGAGAAGTCGGCCGTGATACCAACTTTTATGCAGCAGGATGGTGGACGCAGCGAAGCTGGCGAGGATAAAGGGGAGCAGTCGGACGACAGCGACGTGGTGGAGTTCCAGCCTAGACCATGGTGTTCTGGCCGACTTTAGGGGCCGCTTCAGGGCCACGTCTGCCTCCCACCGGCTGCCTTCACCACGCTGTACGATGACGCCGATGATGACATGTTGTACGACGACGTGGACGACGACGTCGATCTGCCAGAGCTCGACCCCGATATGCACGCCGACCCCGACATCGCTACGATGATAGTAAAGGAGGCGCTGGCGAGCGGAAAGGGCAAGGCGATGAAGGCCGCCATTGACAGGGAGATCCGCAGCCTCATCGCCAACGGCACGTGGGTGCTGGTCGAGCGGCCCCCCGGGGTGAACATCATGAAGAACCGGTGGGTGTTGATGACGAAGTACCACACTGACGACACCGTCGAGCGCGAGAAGGCAAGGCTGGTCGTGAAGGGCTTCACGCAAGTGTGTGGCGCCGACTGTGACGAGGCGTACGCGCCGGTGAGCAGCTACGTCACGCTGAGGATTTTCCTCAGGATCGAAGCCATCCTCAACCTCAACCTGATCCAGCTCGACATAAAGAATGCCGTCCTGCACAACAAACTCGACCGGGTGCTGTATATGCACCAGCCGGACTACTATAACAACAGGACCGGCCGGGTGTGCAAGCTGCTGAAGAGCCTCTACGGGCTGAAATAGTTGCCGCTGTTCTGGTACAAGGCTCTTGATGGCGTGCTGCTGGGCACCAGCTGGAAGAAGAGCCAGGTCGACGAAGCTCTCTACTTCAAGGTCGGCGACGACGGGGTCACGTGCTGGGTGCTTGTCTACATTGACGACCTACTCGCCGCCAGCAGCAGCACCGCGATGCTGAAGGAGCTGCTGGAGGCCGCCTTCGAGCTGCGCGAGATCTCGCCGGTGGTGAAGTACCTCGGGGTGGAGATCGTGCGCGACAGGCCGGCGAGGAAGTTGTGGCTGCACCAGCAGGGCTACGTCGACAAGGAGCAGGGCAGTCGGATCCCAAAGACGCCGGTCTTCGTCGACGCCTACGCCGAGCTCACCTTCGACGACGAGGAGGCGCAGGAGTGCGAGGAGGAAGAGTATCGGCAAAAGGTTGGCTCGCTGCAGTTCGCGGCGACGACGATGAGGCCGGACATCGCCTTCGCTTGCTGCAAGTTGGGGAGCGACCTGACTGTGACAAGTAACCAGTACTGGCACGAGGTCGACTGCTACCTTCACTACCTCGCTGACACCTGTGACACCACCTTGCAGTTTGGCGGTGGACCAGAGTCGTTGAACTTGGTCAGCTACGAGGACACCAACGATGCCAACAACAAGCAGAACCGGACGAGCATGGGCGGCTACGTGTTCGTCTACGGAGGGGCCACCGTCTCCAAGTCGTGTCATCACATCAAGTGCGTGACGTTGTCGTCAACCGATTTGGAGTACGTGGCAGCCACTGAAGCCGCCAAGGAGGGGCACCGACTTCATTTCCTACTTGCAGAGTTCCAGCAGCTGGACGCTGAGATGCCGACCATCCTTCAGGTGGACAACAAGTCGGCCATCACGGTCGCCGAGGGCTTGGGGCTGCAAGGCAAGCTCAAGCACATGGAGCGGCAATATGCCTAGCTGCAGCACATGGTGAAGCGCAGGAAGTTCACGCTGAAGTACATTCCGACCACCGAACAGCCGGCCGACTTCCTGACAAAGGCGCTGCACTTTCCGGCCTTCAACCGGTGCTTCGTCACAGTCGGCCAAGTCCGCTTGGCCGACGTTTGCAACAGTGACGATGACGTGCAGCAGTAGGTGCCGTGCCCTTCTGCACAGCTGGTATGGTGACATGCGTGCTGTGTGTTGGGTGCACGCTGACGATAACGAATTTTCTGTGTGTAGTGCTGCCGTGTGGGTGGGTGCCCAAGCGTGAACACGGCATGGGAGTGTCAACGGGAGATGTGAGTTGGCCCCGTCCTCGCTTGGGCGGAGCCGAATTCGTGGTCAGGTGCGCAGGTGGTGCAACCGACACACTGCAGTGGGCGACGCTGACTTAGGCGAGCAAGATGATGAAGTTGGTCGACCTGCACAGGGCCACTGCAAAGCCGCCGACGACGGGAAACCAGCGGGCCGACATTTACTGGAGTGGTTGACGAAGGGCTTCGTCGACTTGCGGGTAGCCGATTTCGTGGTCAGCTAAATCGGCTTGGCTAGCCAACTTGGGGATGATGTCGGCGTGGTTGGCCGACTTGGAGGAAGTTGGCTACAGCGGAGCCGACTTCGGCAAAACCGGCCAAAACTGGTGGTCTACAAAGGGACTCGTCGACCTAGGAGGTGACGCCGACTTCGTGAAGCTGGAGGGTACTCGTTGACGTTTGTGATCAACGACCATGTACAGCAGTTGGCAGGCACCTACTGCCCAAGTCGACGCCGACTTGGGGACGCCGACTTGGGAGGCCGACCTGAGGAAGCGGTCTTGATGCAGTCGGCGAACAACCAGTCTGGTCCACCTAAAGTTGATCGACCTGGGGAGTGGCTGACTTTGTGATGTCGGCCGGTGGTTGTCGACTTGGGTGGTCGACGAGAAGGTACAACTGTTGGTCGACTTTTACTAAACAAGTCAACGCCGGCATGGTGGTTTCCAGGTCGACCAAGTAACCAGAGCGACGAGGTTCAGCGGGTTGTGCAACAGTCGCCCAGGTGGTTCTGGCGAAGCCGACCTCGGAGGTGGTATCCCGAGGTCGGCGCGGCTGATCACGCGCACTCAACGGCACATGGTCGACTTGGCGTTTGCGCTATGCACGTAACGATGCACAGCATGCCAATCAACTGCGAGCACCTGCAAAATAGATGTTGCTGTCGTGCAGGTGCAACGCTGTGCAGCCGCCTTGCTGCAGCGTTGGTGTTGGATGCACTTCATTCTGAGTGCATGTCATTCTAACGTCCTGCCAAGTGCTTGTGCTATGTGTGCTTGCATTATTTGCATGAGCATATATCATTATGCATGGCTTTTGAATTTTATCATCTCTGTATTTTTCTCCAAGTCTACATGCTTCATAAGGCAGGAGAAACCCAGAGCTTTCCAACAATACCAAGATCGCCTTATTCCGACCAAGATCGCCCAAGTTACAAGATTTCCAAGTTTTGGGAATTCTATCTCATTTTTTGATATTAACTATAATGGGCGATTATTGGGACACGGCTATGAATGGATCTTTGGTTGGGTGGTTAGGAAGGCAACTTTGACTTTTGGATTGGGGTGGCTAGAAGTTTCTAGCATGGGTTGCAAATGTTGCAACACCTAGGCAAAATCCAACTAGATTGGATTTTGCATGTGACACCTCAAGGACCTCATGATGAGGGTTGCATCCTTGCTGCTAGGAAGGTTCCTACCATCCTTCCCTAGCTCTTGGAGAACCCCTTCCCTCTCATGGTTCTCTTGGAGTCACTAACTCCTATTATCCTATTTCGTAATGCTTGTACTTCCTCCACAACTCTAGTCATGCAGTTGCTGGACGTTTTTGAATGGTTCGCAGATGGTAGCTAAGCTTATGGCGCGCAATCCTACCGAGCGAATTTGGGATTAGTTGAGAAACGAGTTCCTCGTAAGCTCTCAAAGTGACGGATCCTGAACAACAAGTGGTATTAGAGCTCGTAGTCGACTTTGAGACGACGAATCGTCAGGAATTTTCAACAATGTTGACTAATGAGACCATTTGCTAGTAGCTCTGCTCGCGACCGTTCAATTGGTTGTCGGATCTCATTCTAATTCGAAGTATCTAGTCTGCGACGGCGATTTTTGTAGAATCAAACTTTCTGGCAGAATTTTCTCCAAACGATTTCTCAAGTTTCCACCGTTCAATATGACAGGAACGAACTCGAGAGGTGCTAATGGCGAGATGGCTAGAGGTAGAGAGGCTGGAGAGCAAGGGGGAGTTGCTCGTGATGGAGTGGGGGCTCACCAACCAGCCAACCCTACGCTACCTATGTCCACTATACCATCTCCTAGAATCGTGGATCCCATGAAGGCGTTCTCTAATGAAATTCATGGGGGAGGACTACGAGCACTGGAGCTTCCGCATGAGGCTGATGTACACCCAATACAAGCTATTGGATCTGGTGGAGGGGAAGGAGAAGATGCCGGAGGCTGCGGAACTGAAAGGAGCGTGGATGAAGCGATCGTTCGACGCGTACATGCTCATGGTGCAAGCGGTTGGCGGACGACAACTTGACCACATCAAGGACCTCTTGGGTGATCCAGAGTGTGGCCCCAAAGCTTGTAGGAAGCTTCTGGATGTGCACTCACCGACACACGCTACCGGCATCGTGCTACTCGCGCGATGGCTGCGCGACATTGAGTTATTGATGGAGAGCCGATGCAACCGGTGTTGGACGAGATGCGCGACATCTTCACGAAGCTCCAAGGCGGCGGTGTGGTGTACCCGGAGCTCGTGCAATGCGTGGAGATCGTGATATGGCTGCTGGAGTCGTGGTCTGCCCTTGCTATCAACCTCAACTCCCAACAGCCCCAATGGAGCGTGGATTGCATTCTCGCGCGCATCCTTGAGGAGGACTTGCGGCGACGGAGTCTGGACCGCTCAGAGGAGGGGGCTGGCTATGGAGCTGGAGGTGGAAAGAGTGGCTTCAAGAAGAAGTGGAAGGGCAAGAACAAGGACAACCCAAAGAAGGATAGCGGCGGAGGTCAAGGGGAGATGTGCTTCTACTGCAAGAAACACGGACATCATTGGCAGAAGTGCTACCAACGACCTAACGATTGGACCCCGCCTTCATCAAGCAACCAGCGTGGTGGCACGAGGAGTGGGGGAGTCATGGGAGCTAGTGGAGAGGAGAAGGATGAGGAGAAAGGCGGCAAATCTGAGGAGCAGAAGGTTGGGTTCTTTTTCATGAACGAAGGTGCAACCGACCCCGCCATGGCTGCCAAGGTTCTCCTACAGTACATCCCCTCACCCATTGGGTGATTGACTCGGGAAGCTCCTGGCACATGACTCCTCGTGCGGGACTACTGGACAAGGTTCAGCCAACACCTATCTCTACGGTCACTTCCGCGACGGGCACCAAGGCCAAGGTCATGGGCATGGGATGCGCCAAGTTCATGGGAGCGGATGGAGAGCTCGTGGGGCTGAAGAATGTGCCGTGGGTGCCGGACTTGTGCACGAACCTGATATCTACTGGCCGATTGGGAGATGCCGGTGTGAACACCGAGACGATTGGCTCGGAGCGCTATCGTGCCTTCAACGAGGAGCGGCTTATTTGAGACTTGCAGCGGAAGGGAGATGACCACAGGCGCATGTGGCGGATCGCGGTCCTGCCTTGGCAGAAATCGGGGAAGGCTGCAGCCGCGGCATCAATGGAGGAGAGCGTCACCGAGGAGGAGGAGCAAGGTGTACAAGGGGAGGAGCTGACTGCAGGAAGTGCGGCGGTGAAGGCGTCGGCTACCTCGGGCCAAGCGGATTGGGAGACTTGGCATCGGCGGCTCGCACACGTGGCTGTTTCTATATTAGATGTGATGCTCAAGAAGAAGTGCGTGCATGGGCTGCAACTGCAAGGAGATGGCGCTCACTATGGCAGCTGCGAGGCGTGCATGCAAAACAAGTTTGTGTGATTCCCATTTCCACCTGCGGAGAGATCGGTGAAGGCACAATTGGAGGTGGTGCACATGGATCTGGTGGGTCCTATGAGGACAGAGGGGACTTGGGGAGTGCTGTACTTCCTTACCATGGTGGACGAATGGAGCCGGTTCACATGGGCTCGTCCCTTATCCAAGAAGAGCGATGCTGCAGCGGCAATAAAGGAGGATTGGTTGCCGATGGTGGAGCGGCAAGCGATGCGGTTGGTGAAGGTGCTGAGGAGCGACCATGGTGGGGAGTTCCTTGGAGCGGAATACACCAGGTTTCTCAAGAGGAATGGCATCCGAAACCAGTTGACCTGCCCTGTAACACCGCAGCAGAACGACATAGCTGAACGTGCCAACCAGACCATTGGCGAGGCGGCTAAGACCTTGTTGGGGGCTGCTGGGATGCCCTACAAGTTCTGGCTAGACGCTGTTCGCCATATCATCACGGTCAAGAACAGGGTCTTGACACACGTTGGCGACAAGCACTTGGTGCCGTATGAGCGTTGGATTGTGAAAAAGCCATCCATTGACATGCTGCGGGTGTGGGGCTGCATGGGGCTTGTGATGGTGCCTAAGGAGCAGAGGCACAAGCTCGAAGTTGCTGCTGTGTGGGCTGTACATTTCAGGATGGCTCTTGACTCGAAGGGGTGGTGTGAGGATCTGGTTCAGGAAAGATGATTCTATTGAATGATTCACCTGGGTACAAGGCGAGGCTATATATAGGCTCAACACAAAGGCAGTAACCCGGGTGTTACTAGAAGGTTCCGCGGGTCGCGAAGCGTCCCGAACGGGTCCTTCCCGAATTCGGTAGAAGGCAATTCGGTGGCAACCGAAAAGCCTAGAATTCGGTGCACTCAACCTAGTTCGATGCCTACAACTATAATAACTATAGTAAAGGCAACGAATCTAGGAAATCAAGCAAAAGCATGCAAGATAAAATAAAGCTAAGCTAGTAATAACATAATAAAGTCCAGGCAAGCTAGCAAAGCCAGCATAAGCCGTCGTACTCTCACACGTCCCCCCCTCAAAGCTGGGTGGCGTGAGAAACACCCTGCTTGACAAGATAGTCCTTGAGAGCACGGCGTGCGTTGCCCATATCAGCTTCTGCAACCCAACTGTCCTCCGATGGGTCATATCTCTTCCAGCGCATCAGGAACTCGCGCGTGTTGCCGCGTCTGCGTCGATGAGCGAGAACTCGTTCCACCTCGTACTCTGGTTCATCCTGTACGAGAACAGGTGGTGGTGGCGGTAGTTGTCGTCCCGTAAACTGCTGGTTGGGGTCCGTGTAGGGTTTCAGCAGCTGAACATGGAAAGCGTTATGAAGCTTCCACGTAGTAGGTAAGCGCAAGCGGAATGTTACTGGTGTCACCTGTGCCTCAATGCGAAAAGGACCACAGAAGCGAGGCCGGAGTTTGGACGGTAGGTGAGACAGGTTCAAGTTGTGCGTGTCAAGAAGCACCTGATCTCTGACTGCTACTGAGTGATCTCGTCGCTGGCGATCGGCATACTGCTTCTGGGAGTTCTGCATCGTGGTGAGACGTCGCTGAGTCTTCTCCCATAACTGCTGCATGGTGGTGACGAAGTCGTGTGCGGCTTGGACGTGTGCCGGTGTGGTTGGCTGCTGTGGTGTAAGTGGTTCCCGTCCGTAGCACAGGAAGAATGGAGATTTCCCTGTGGCCGCATGCGACGCGTTGTTGTAAGCGAACTCAAGTGTCGGTAACTGTGAATCCCAGTGGCTGACGTCGTCTTTGCAAGCTGTGTGCAGTAACTGTTCAACCACCTGATTGAGTCGCTCTGTCTGTCTGTCAGTCTGGGGGTGGTACGCTGAAGACATCGCAAGCTTTTTCCCTAACAATCCCATGAGTTCCCTCCAGAACTTACTAGTGAACTTAGGGTCTCTGTCCGAGATAAGTGTAGCAGGGATGCCGTGGATGGTGATGATGCGGTCGAAGAAGAGGCGAGCAGTTGCTTCAGCAGTAGCTGTGGCGTTGGTCGGGATGAAGTGTCCCATTTTAGAGAACTTATCGATCACCACGAGTATAGCGTCATGCCCTCGTGAGGTCGAAGAAAGCCCAGTAATGAAGTCTAGGCTGACAACTTGCCATGGCTGCTCCGGTACGAGTAGAGGCTGAAGTAACCCTGCTTTTTTCTGCTTGCTATTCTTCATCCGCTGGCACGTGTCGCATGAAGTGACGACTTGCTGCACGTCTGTTGCCATCCGGGGCCAGTAATAATACTTTGCTATTCCTGCTAACGTCTTGTTGCTCCCAAAATGTCCCGCGTATGCCACATCGTGAAATTCCTCCAGTAAGATCTGTCGGAGCGGGGCATAGTTCGGTACCCAAATCTTTCCTGATCCCTTTCTTACAGCTAGGTCCTTCTCCCACTGTAACAGCTTCTGTTTCTCTGCTGTAGCGATCTCTGCGTCCACGGAGTATCCATGTTGGAATAGACCCTTGAGCAGAGGGTTCATCCCGTCGAGTTGGATGCCTGCTACATGACCGGGGCGGCTCAACGCGTCAGCTTTGTTGTGTAGCCCGGGCTTGTAGACGATGTCGTAGTGGAAGTGGGTCTCCAAGAAGTCCACCCACCGCACCTGTCGTCGTGAGAGCGTTATTTGAGGCTGCAGTGGTCAGTGTAAACTGTAGTCTTGGCTCCCTCTAGGTAACACCTCCACGCCTTGAAGGCTGTGACTATCGCTAAGGCTTCCTTGTTATGGATAGGGTAGTTCAGTTCTGCTCCGTGTAGCTTCTTACTCAGATAGGCGATGGGCTGCAAACCGCGTCCGTGATCCTGCATCAGTACTACTCCGACTGCTTGGTCACTAGCGTCTGCTTCCACCACGTAGTCTCTGTCTGGATTCGGTAGGATGAGTACTGGCGCTGTAGTCAGTGCTGTCTGTAGCTGCTCCATGGCTTGCTGATGAGGAGTATCCCCTGTATCCGTCCACCTTCGCAGCTTCACACGTTTCCCGTTGTTGTAGATACACGCCTTCCGGTTGACCTAGTCGATCTCGGGGTTGAACCGCTTCAGAAAATCACGCCCCAAGATGAAATCTAATCCCTTGATGTTCGTGATCGGCAACGTCGGCTTCCACCTTAACGCTCCTATCTGTAGCTGCAGTGTTGACTCGCCGTGGATGGGAAGTTGCGTACCGTCCACCATAGTTGCTCTAAACTGGGTCTCTTCTGAGGATTCTTCAATTTTCTCCAACGTCCCGCGGTCGTACACCGAGTGGGACGCACCACTGTCCACCAGTGTCTGGAGGCGTCGCCCGTTGCAGATCACCTCGAGTACTAGTGGCTGTTGCTGCTCCGAGTAGCTGTAGGTGGTATTGCTTATAGGATCGTAGGGTACGTCGAATATGTCATCCCTAGGTCCTGCGCTCGAAGATGCAGCTTCAATATCAGGTATCACCTGAGTAGGGTTAGAAGGATTTATCCGAGGCTGGTACAGCTTCTCTTGAGCCTGGAACCTTCCCCTATGCAGCTGTGTAGGCTTCATCTGTGGGGAACAGGGAGCCTTTAAACAGAGCTGCTGGGAGAGAATATTAACTCCTCGGAACGCTCGACCCTTGTTAGCGCTCCGGAGTAGGGTCCCCATATTACCCGGTACCGGTTTAATTCTTGACTCTCCCTTAATAAAGGCTTGAAACCCACGAGAAGTAATATTCTTACTTGTCGGGGTGTACGGCTGGAGTTTCCCAGTCGGTGCAGGGTCTTGTTTCGCGGAGTCTCCATTTGTCTCGGCGATTTCCCCTGGTGCCGGCTGGTCGTGACGTTTTAAACTCGCGCCATCATATTCTCCTTTTTTTGCCCTCTCTGAAGTTGCCACGTTGTCCGTTTTCTGCTTCGGGGGTGCCGCACTGTTCTTGTATCTCAGCTCCGCACGCCTTCCCTTCATTTCCCAACACGCCAAGATACGATGTCCTGTAGCGCCGCAAAATTTGTACGTCTCAGTTTTTGCTAGCCGCTGCTCCACATCGCCCTCGTCGTTCTCCATCGGTTCAGCAGTCGTGGGTGGTGCCAATCGCCCCATGCCACTAGTTGGCTTGTTGCGTCGTGTTCCGTAGTAGCTACTGTTCAACGTGTCGAACTGTTCGATCAGTGCTGCCCGAAACTGCGCCCACGTCCCTTCGCCTTGGACTATTCTGTTGTTGATCCACTCTAGAGCTGGGCCTTGTAACAGTGTTGCTGCGAGCCGTATGCGCATTGCGTCTTCTGTCGGGGTCGTGCACCCAACGGCTTCGAAGTAAATTTCGAGTTCAGCTACAAATCGACGAACGTCGTTCCCTTTAACTATAGGATCGAACGCCTCCGGTAGCCTCAGCTTCACTGCTTCGAGGTTAACTGTAGCTGCTGCCGTTGTCGCAGGTAGAATTGTCGGTGTCGCCGCTGCTGCTGCTGCTGCTGTCGCTGCTGCATTCGCTGCTGCTGTGGCGGTTGCCGACTGGTTCGCAAGGAGTTTCTCGAGTCGTGGGAGCGCCGCACGTATCTGCTTATGCTCGGCACGTAACTTCGCAATTTTCTGTACTGAAATATCTCTTTTTCCCTCCATTTGGCGATTTACAGAAAGAAGCGCGACGAAAATAATTGATTTATGGGTGTTGGTCGACTTATTGCGAGTCGAGTTGACTGTAGAATCGACGAGCACAAATTCTGTAAGTCGCGTAAATCTTCCTTAGTCGAAATTCGCGTTCGATCTCGGCCGTTGAGAAGAAACTCGATCCGACGCTCCAAATTCCAACGTTTTGGGGCGAAATTCTCTGGGCCGTTGAGATGAAACTCGATCGAACGGTCGAAACTCCAACCTTTCCACCAGAAAATCTGAGGGGTGTTCGAAAACCGAATCGAGGGGGACTTAGAAAAATTGCGCGGAACTGGTTTTACATACCCGTATCGGCGCCTTCGTCGTCGCCCCCGCGGTTTTTAATCGCCGGAACTACGCGGTTGAAGACCTCGCGTGTAAACCCGCTCTGATTACCAAGTGTGAGGATCTGGTTCAGGAAAGATGATTCTATTGAATGATTCACCTGGGTACAAGGCGAGGCTATATATAGGCTCGACACAAAGGCAATAACCCGGGTGTTACTAGAAGGTTCCGCGGGTCGCGAAGCGTCCCGAACGGGTCCTTCCCGAATTCGGTAGAAGGCGATTCGGTGGCAACCGAAAAGCCTAGAATTCGGTGCACTCAACCTAGTTCGGTGCCTACAACTATAATAACTATAGTAAAGGCAACGAATCTAGGAAATCAAGCAAAAGCATGCAAGATAAAATAAAGCTAAGCTAGTAATAACATAATAAAGTCCAGGCAAGCTAGCAAAGCCAGCATAAGCCGTCGTACTCTCACAGGTGGCTGATGTGGGACCCCAAGAGCAAGAAGACGCTGGTCAGCCGTGACGTCAAATTCATGGAGGACGTCATGTACAAGGACTAGCAGCAGCAGCAGCAGGTGCAGATTGGCTTGCGTCTGCAAGAGATTGAGCGGTCTGCAGTGGAGGAGGTTCAGCTGCACCTTGACAACCTCCATGGGTCAGAGCTGACCAGTGACCACAGTGGCGGTGGCGAGCTGCAAGTTTCTGGTCCTACTGCGGATGAGGGGTTGGAGGACGAGTCGGCATGTGTGGAGTCACCATCTCAGCCCGAGCCTGCTGCATCAGCCAAGGTCACAAAGAGAGTGTGCAGAGAGGAGCTTCACCACATGGGCAGCAGACTGCAACCCGCGAGAAGAGAGTGGCAGCACCACCTTCAAGGCTGAAGTATAGCCGTTTGGGAGGACCCAAGAAGGGTGCCATGACGGTACAGGCGGATGAGGGAGACAATGAGGAGATGGCCTTCTGTTTCTTCACACCTCTGCCTGGACAACCAGCCACAGTGGAGGAGGCAATGAGTGGACCCCTGAAGGAGGAGTGGAAGGCTGCCGTGGATGCGGAGTACAACAGTCTCACAGAGCATGAGACTTGGGAGCTTGTTGAGTTAGCCGAGGGGCGACGGCCGATCAGCAGCAAGTGGGTCTTTAAGCTGCAGAGTGGAGCTGGTGGTGCGTTGAAGCGGTACAAGAGCATCTTGGTCGCTAAGTGGTTTCAGCAAAAGGAGAAGTCGACTTTGGGGAGATCTTCGCTCCCGTTGCTAAGCCCACACTGAGCACTTTGCTGGCTGGCACAGCTGTGAAAGGATGCTACATGAAGTAGACGGATATCACCATAGCGTTTCTCAATGGAATACTTCTGGAGGATATGTACATGGCGCAGCCAGATGGCTATGAGGATAAAACAACCAGGTGTGCAAGCTCGTGAAGGCTATCTATGGCCTTAAGCAAGCGCCTAGGTGCTGGTACGAGAAGCTGGAGGAGGTGCTGCTAGGTGGGTGCATCAAAACGTCCCAAGCAGATCACAACTTGTTTCTGCTTGCAGAGGAGGAGTAGCTGGTCTTGCTGCTGGTGTATGTCGACAACTAACTGCTGTTCTCACCTTCCGTGGAGCAGATTGAGACGACACAGAAGCTGCTGATGGACAACTTCAAGTGCAAAATGGTGGGGGATGTCCACTACTACAAGGGGCTGCAGGTTGAGAGGGATGTTGAGAGGAGGTGGCTGAAGGTGCATCAGTCACACTACATCTTCGGTATCATGGAGCACTATGGTGTGAGTACGGGTCGCACTATGGTGTGAGTACGGGTCGCACTGTGATGACACCGTTCTCTGTGGGCTTCAAAATGAAGAAGGCAGCTGAAGAGGATGAAGTGCTAGAGGATGAGTAGCACCATAAGTACGAGTCACTCATTGGGAGTGTGATGTATGCTGCTGTGCATACGCGACCTGATGCTTCATTCGGAGTGGGGCAGCTGGCCAGAGTTGTGCAGCGGCCCACTGAGGAGCAGTTTGAGGTAGCAAAACGCTTGGTGCACTACCTCGGATCAACAACATCTGCTGGTGTTCAGTTTCCAGCTGGTGGTCAGCTGAAACAGTTTTGAGCAGATGGGGTCATGCGTGGAACCTTGAAGCTGTCGTGCTTCACCGACGCTACGTGTGCCTTAGAGGAGGAGGATCAGTCATGTGTTGGTGGCTTTGTGTGCATGGTCGGAGGTGTACCAATAAGCTGGAGGTCCAAGAAGCAAAGTGAGATTGCTCAGTCTCCCGGAGAAGCAGAGTACATAGCGATGTACCATGCTATCAAGGAGTTCGTGCTCCTGAGGAAGCTGCTGGAGGACATTAGAGCTGAACGGGAGGGACGTACACCACTTTTCTCAGACAGCGAAGTTGCTATTGGCATGGCCAAAAATCCTATCCTGAATGGGCTGATCAGGCACATGAAGATTAAGTGGCACTGGGTGAGGCGGATCATGGAGGAGGAGACTGTTGAGCTTCACCATGTGAAGGCTAGCAAGCAAGCGCCAGATTTCCTCACAAAGAAACTTCCCGAGTGTGCACATTGGAAGTGTGCAAAGATGCGTAGCATGACATTGCACTAGTGTAGGCAGCGATGTCATGAGTGCATGCATGTTTGTGTGCATGAGTGTTTGCATAATTATGACTGTGTGTGCATGCAGTCCGTTAGTCTGAGGGGGAGTTTGTTGGATGCACGTCATTCTGAGTGCATGTCATCCTAACGTCCTGCCGAGTGCTCGGGCTATATGTGATTGCTGTATTTGCATGAGCATATGTCATGATGCATGGCTGTTGGATTTTATCATCTCTGTGTTTTTCTCCAAGTCTACATGCTTTATCATGCAGGAGAAATCCAGAGCTTTCCAACGATACCAAGATCCATATTTAAACCAAGATCGCCCAAGTTACAAGATTTCCAAGCTTTGGGGATTCTATCTCATTTTGAGATTCAACTACATTGGGTAATTACTAGGATACAACTATAAAGGTATCTTTTGTTGGGTAGTTAGGAAGGCAACTTTGATTTTTGGTTTGGGGTGGCTAGAAGTCTCTAGCATGGGTTGCAAATGTTGCAACACCTAGGCAAAATCCAACTAGATTGGATTTTGCATGTGACACCTCAAGGACCTCATGATGAGGGTTGCATCCTTGCTGCTAGGAAGGTTCCTACCATCCTTCCCTAGCTCTTGGAGAACCCCTTCCCTCTCATGGTTCTCTTAATATCCCTAACTCCAACTATCCTATCTTCTAATGCTTGTACTTCCTCCACATCTCTAGTCATGCAGCTGCTGGACGTTTTTGAATGGTTCCCACTCTATAGACCATCGTTTTAAGCGATTCAAATTGCAGATGGTAGCTAAATATATGGCGCGCAATCCTACCGAACGGATTTGCGTTTAGTCGATAAATGAGTTCGTCGTAAGCTCTCAAAGTGACGGATCCTGAACAACAAGCAGTTGGCACGCCGTCGACTTGCAACATTGGCAATTCGCCTTTCTGCAGCACTGGAGCGTTGGGGACTTTGCAGTGCTGGAAGGCGATCGACCATGCTGCGCTGGAGGTCGACCTGCTGGCATGCTAGGCAGACTTGCATCTAATGGAGTCAACTTTGCCAATGTTGTTGCAACCATTGTTGTGAACCTTTGTTAGTAAATCTCTTACCAATTCTCCCCGTGAATGTGTGCTAAGAAAGAAAATGAGCAAACGACAAAGGAATGCTACGATCACTCTCACAACAGTGCCTTCCCTGTAGTCTAGCTCCCGTTGTGGAGTAGTTATCTCCGTAGCGTGATACTTACCCATATGGTTGGTACCAAAATTAAGTGTGTCACTTACCCATATGGTTGGTACCAAGTATATCACTTACCAATATGGTTGGTACCAAGAGTAAGTGCGTTACTTACCCATATGTTTGCTACCACAAATAACTTTGTTACTTACCCATATGGTTGGTACAAAAATAAACTGCGGTAGTTACCCATATGGTTGGTACTGTTGGTGTAAGGGCCTAAAAAATTCAAGCTATTAGGACTTAATCAAACTTAAAACCTCTCCTCGGGGTCACCTCCAAGGGTCCTTGGGTGCCTGGTACAAGACCAGCCCGTATCATCGGGTCCGAGTTTGTAGAGAGAGGAGTCAAGAATGACTTAGCCAAAATAACGAGAGTACCTTGAATGTCGCGCAGCGTGCCGTGCAGACCGTCAATCGGATTAAGCTGAGAATTCGCTATATCAAAGCTCGCTCCAAGAGCTTTAAAATAAGCCAAGTTGACTCGCGAATAGTCCTGCCATTACGAATTTATGGCTGGGACAGCGTTTGCGTAGCGTTGAAGTGCTAGCATACTAGCGTTGACTCGGTAGCATTCCGCCGTCGAATAGCGCAGAAACAAAAATCCAGTGAGGAAGGAATTTGCTTGAATCAATTGACTATATTCAGGTACAAACAAAGAAACAATAAATAGTTCTAGCTACCAAGGACCTTGGGAATCAACCTGGGAAGAACCAGGGATGATCCCAAATAATTCCAAGCAACAGAACCAACCTGGCTGGACAAAATAGCAGGTGGTAGGTTGGTAAACAACCTCTGGTTCTATTTTTCCAACCTGGGAAAAAAACAACCAGGTTCAGGTTCTAAAATCAGAACCTGTTTTGTCTTTGCCCAACCAGCCAAATGCTGGTTCCGCTGGTTTCCCCTGGCCCTGTAGCATGCAGATATAGACAAACTATATCCACCCTTCACCTAAATTGTACCTCTATAGTGCCTGCCCTGCTACACTATAGTCAACCAAACAAAACAGTACAATTTTGAGTTGGATTGAACCGAATCTCCGCAATCAATTCAACCGAACCGCAAAGCTTCCATCTTGGGTTCCTTTGCGAGCTTGTCCTTCCTGCTTGCACTGTTCATAGTGCGTACAATGTTGTGCCGAAGCGCACACTGCGCGAATACCTGCAAATGCATCAAGCGAAAATTACGAAAGCAAACAAACACACGAACATTCCATTCACACCCAAATGCATTCGCACACGCATACTCGTACACGCAGATGGCAGGATGTCGTGCAATATGAATTTGCACCCAACAGGTACCAAGAGTAAGCGTGTTACTTACCCATATGGTTGGTACCAAAATTAAGTGTGTCACTTACCCATATGCTTGGTACCAAGAATTAGTGTATTACTGACTAAAATGGTTGGTACCAAGAGTAAGCGCGTTACATATCTATATGGTTGGTTTCAAAATTTAGTACGTTATGTACCCATGCGGTTGGTACCAAGAGTAAATACGTTACTTACCAATATGGTTGGTACCAAGAGTAAGTTCGTTACTTAATCATATGGTTGGTACCTATGATTGATACAAATAATAAGTGCATTATTTACCCATATGGTTGTTACCATGACTAGCCGTGTTGCATACACAAATGGTTGGTACCAAGAGAAAGTGCAAAATCAACATGTATCGTTGGTACTAAGAGTAAGCGTGTTTCTTATCGATATGGTTGGTACCAAGAGTAAGTCCGTGACTTAGTGATATGGTTGGTACAAAGAGTGAGTGCGAAACTGACCCATATGGTTGGTACTAAGAGTAAGCGTGTTGCTTACTCATATGGTCGGAACCAAAATTAAGTGTGTCACTTATCCATATGGTCTGTTCCGGGTAGGTTATCCTATTGATGCTAGCTTCGCGTGGAGATTACACATCTTCCTCGCTCAAGCGCAACGCGGATAGCTCCCTTTCCATCATGAGCGTTACGGCGACGGAGGTAGGGGAGTGCAGCTCCTTCAACACGGTCCACACCTTGGGACCGAATGCAACAACCGGCAGCAGGTGCATGACGTCGTAACGCTGGTTCAGCTCCAAACTCTGCGACATCAAGTAGTAGCCAAGAGAGGTGTGCTGGTCCCAATCTTCCTGCAGCGCGAGGTCGCTCGGCCTTGGCTCCTTGCCAATCATAGTTTCAACAAACCGATATGATGGAAATAAAGCTACATTTTCGAGGCCTCATAGCCCTCACCATTCGAACTTCTCGATGGTGAAAATTTACAACACCTCCTTGATCAGCGAGCCCTGGTTTGTTTGCTCTCCCCTTGGCGCCGAAACACCAGAATTCTGGCTGCCGCTACGATTTTGGGCTGAAGATTCACCGACTCGCGCCGAGGTATTTCCCGCTGTAGCTACCTATAACGAGGATCGCTATAACGCAGCTCTGATACCAGCTTGTTGGTGAAAGGGCCTAATAAACTCAAGCTACTAAGTCCTAGTCAAACTTACAAGAACCCTTATCCTCGGGTCCGAGTTTGTAGAGAGAGGAACCAAGATTGAGGTAGCCAAATTAACGAGAGTACCTTGAACGTCGCGCAGCATGTCATGCAGACTGTCGATCAGATTAAACTGAGTATTTACTATATCGAAGCTTGCTTGAAGAGCTATAAAACAAGCCAAGTTCCCTCATGAAATATTCTGCCATTGCATAGCGTTTGCCTAGCGTTGGAGTGCGAGCGTAGTAGCGTTGACTTGGGTAGCATTCCCCGTCAAACCGCGTGAACACAAAATTCCGGCAGGGAAGTAACTTTCTTGATTCAATCGACTATATCAAAAGTACAAACAGAGAAGGAATAAATTGCTAAAGCTAGCAAGCACCTTGAGAATCAACCCAGAAACAACCTGTTAGAAAGTCTAGGCAAGGATGATGGCATTGAAAGAAGGTTGGGTACAAGTAGCAAACCCTAAAGGGGTTGTACCCCATATTGGCTACCCCACTACAGCCTACACAAGTATAACATATATAGTTTGACACACCCCCATAGGCAAAGTGGGGGAGAACAAGGGGTCACAAGACCAGTCTAGAGAAGCAAAGCAAGCTCAGGGTGGATCACAACGTCACCACACACTCTGAGCACAAGCAAAGGGCCAGAAGGCCAGTTCACATGCAGAAGTATATATGCAACAAGAACAGCACAGTGATCTCTACCTAGCAAGAGCAAGCATGCAGGTATATATATAAAGATCACAGTACAAGCAGAGTCTACAGCAAGTGTGGAAACGTAGGCACAAGGCCTAACAGGGTACAAAAGCGCTGATGATCACCAGACGAAAGCGCCTTGGTGAATATATCAGCAGTGTTGGCCCAAGTGGCCACGTGAGCAAGGCGAAGCTGACCCCGCTGCTGCAGCTCTCGAGCCAAGAAGTAACGCAGAGCGATGTGCTTCGTTCTGTGCTCCAGTCTGTGCTCCTCGCACAAGGCAATGGCGGCCTTGTTGTCGACGTACAGCACTGGAGGAGAACGAGGCCGCTCTCCCAGGTCAGTCAGCAGGTAAGTGAGCCAGCGTAACTCCTGTGCAGCCATGGCTGTGGCGTAGATCTCAGCCTCACAACTGGAGCTGAGAACAGAAGACGAGCGAGTAGAACGCCAAGAAACAGAACCGGAGCCAAGGCTGAAAGTGTAACCCTTTGACGACTGCTGTGTAGCCTGGTCGACAACCCAAGAAGCGTCCGCGTGCCTAGTGAGAACCACGTCTCTCCGCCCTCAAGGCACGAGCCCCATGCCCGACGTACTGCACAAGTAGCGCATTACCCTCTTCGCAGCATCCCAGTGCACCTTTCAGTGCCGACCAGGAGCCACGTAACGGGCCAGAAGGCCAAGAGGGTACGCAAGGTCAGGACGAGTGCAGGTCATCAGGTACATGAGGCAGCCCACTAATTATGGGTAAGGACCACTCGGCTCTACGGACTCGTCCGAAGGTGGAGCTGAGAGCGAGTGACCTGTAGCCAGAGGAGTGGACTGTGGCGAGGACCAGGTGAAGCCGAAGCGCTGAAGGACCTGCTGCACCATGTGTGACTGAGTCAGAGTGATGGTGCGGCGTGCTCTGTCCTGGGTGATCTGCAAGCCAAGGTAGCTGCGCAGCTCACCCAGGTCTGTGCACGTGTATCTCTTCTGCAGCTCTGACTTCACCAGGGCGAGAGCCTCACTGTCAGCAGTGGCAAAGACCAAGTCGTCGATGTACACGAGGATGTGGAACGGCGGCAGCGAAGTGTCGGTACGCAGAAACAGCGACGGGTCAGCAGTCGAAGGAGCAAACCCAAGAGCCGCAAGTGTCGTCCTCAGTGTGTCGTGCCACTCACGAGGCGCCTGGCGGAGACCGTAGACTGGTCGCCGGAGGCTCCACTGGGTACCAGGCGGGAACGACCCAGTGAAGCCAGGTGGGCGGCACAGCCAGATCTCCTCGTGCAGGCTGCCCTGTAAGAAGGTTGTGCTGAAGTCCAGTGAGTGAAGCTCGTAGTCACGCTGAGCGGCAATGTGCAGCAGCACCCGAAGTGTGGTCATCTTCGGGGTGGGGGAGAAGGTCTGGAAGAAGTCGACTCCCTCTCGCTGACTGAAGCCTCGAGCAACGTAACGAGCCTTGAAGACAGGCGGAGAACCCGGCGGCCGCTTCACCCTGAAAATCCACATGCCATTGACGATGTTCGCCCCTGGAGGGGGAACCTCATCGACGTAAGTGCCTGTGGACTTCCAGGATGCTATCTCTGCGTCCATGGCTGTCTGCCACTGAGAGGAGTAGGGGCCCGCGATCGCCTCAGCGTAAGAGCGCGGGGTCGGGATGTCTATAGCATCCGGGTCTCCCTCAAGGGCAAGCAGCATGGCCACGAGATGAGGCGCAGCGGCCGCAAGACACTCAAGGTCCTCCTGTCTGTCCTCAAGGACGTCCGTGCCAAGAGCACACTCACCCCCGACGGACGGAGGACAGACAGACTCAGACTCAGCGACGAGACTGGCAGCGTAGTCTAGACGACAGGCAACAGCAAAGTCAACAAGCTCAGCGACCAAGGCAGACGCAGCAGCAGACTCAAACGACGGGTCGGTGACAACAGTGGCTAACAGACGCGTGACAGTAGGGTGCTCAGCACAAAACCGGTCAGACTCAGGGTCCGCAACGTCGGACGAGGAACACGACAACCGGCACGACCAGAACGAACAGGCGAGACAGGACGCGACGCAGGCTCACGACGCGCAGCAAGACCTCCTGCCTGCTCAGTGTAAGGGGAAGGAGCAGGCAGCGGTGAGCCAGGCTGTAACGAAAGATTAGTAGAAGAAGGGAGGCTGAGAACCTGACGAAGTACAGTGTCAGGCGGTGGCTGAGACGACGGAGACGGTGGAGCGAAGAACAGTCGCGGGGGTGCAGTGCCACCAGCACCAGCAGCTCCAGTACCTCCAGCAGCTCTAGAACTCCTAGCGCCAGCACCTCCAGGACCAGCTCCACCAGCAGCAGCACCCCTAGACCTAGGGTCTCCAGTCGCAGTGTCTCCAGCAGCAGCACCCGCAGGCTCAGAACCTCTAGTAGACAAAGGACCAGTACCACTCCCAGCTCCAGCAACGTCAGCAGCAGCACCTCCAGCGGCAGAACTCCGAGCTCCAGAAGCGCGACCCTGACGGCGACCGTACCAGTCGTGGAGCTGCTGTGACGTGAGAGGCACACGTGGACGAAGGCGGCTACTCCAAGGAGACCGCGCAACAGCAGACTCAGAACCCTCAGCGCCAGCACCCGCAGCAGCAACTCCAAAACCTCAAGCGCCAGCACCCGTAGCAGCTCCAGAACCTCCAGCACCAGCACCCTCAGCAGCTCCAGAACCTCCAGCTCCAGCGCCACCAGCGCCAGCACCTCCAGCAGCTCCAGAACCTCCAGTGCCAGCACCCTCAGCAGCTCCAGAACCTCCAGCTCCAGCGCCACCAGTGCCAGCACCTCTAGCAGAAACAACTCCAGTAGCAGAGTCACAAGCTCCAGCGCCTCCAGCAGCAGGGCCCCTAGCTCCAGCAGCGCGACCCTGACGGCCAACGTACCACTCACGCAGCTGCTGTGGGGAGAGAGGGAGTAGACGACGAGAGTGCAGCGGCGAGGCACCAGCGGAGCGACTACGGAGACGGCCGCTCCAGGGAGACTGCTCACCAGACGCCTCAGCGCCCCTAAGTGCAGCACCCCCAGACTCAGTACCCCCAGGCTCAGCACCCCCAGACTCCTCACACTCAGGCTCAGCACCTCCAGGCTCGGCACCCTCAGGCTCCTCACCCCCAGGCTCAGCACCCCCAGGCTCCGCACCCCCAGGCTCCACACCCCCAGGCTCAGCACCCCCAGGCTCAGCACCCCCAGAAGTAGTACCCCGAGCAGGACCACCCGCAGCAGGACCTGAGTCACCAGTGACCTCAACCGGCACAGTCAAGGGAGGAGGGTCTACCTGAGACACACCTGAAGGAGCAGGACCGGGAGCGGGGAGGGGGTCTACCTGGGGAGCACCTGGAGCGAGAAAGAGCGGCGGGGGGGGGGGGGGGGGGGGGGGGGGGGGGGAGGGGCAGTGCGGTAGGGGAAGAGTCGGTAAAAGGGAACCGACTCGTCGAACGTGACGTCCTGAGAGGGGAAGACACGGCGCGAGGTGGGGTGGTAAAATTGCCAACCAGGCGCGTCAGGGACAAAGCCAAGGAAGACACAGGGAACAGCGCGAGCGGAGAGCTTGTCCGCGGTGGTATCGCGGACAAAGGCACGAGCACCCCTGACCCGCAAACGCGACGCATCGCCAACCTTCCCCGTCCACAGCAGCGTGGGCGAGGTCTCCGGTAAGGAGACACGGGGCCAGAGGTTGAGCTGATGCGCAGCGTACCTGACCGCAAACGGCCACAGAAAATGGGGGGCAACCGCATGGATCATGGAGGTACGAGCGACCTCCATGACTAAGCCAATGCGGCGCTCAGCAACCCCATTCTGTTGCGGAGAGGCCGGAAGCGTGAACGTCTGACGGATGCCGTGCTCCGCACAGAAGGCTGCCAAGAGGTCTGAGGAGAACTCACCACCTCTGTCAGAGTGCAGACGCAGGACGGGAAACTCCGTCCCGAACCGCTCGCGGAGCTGGAGACGGGCAGCGCGGATCCAAGGGATCAAAACATCAGGGACCTCCCCCTTGCGCTGCAAGGGGAAGACCGTAGTGTAACGCGTGTAGTCGTCGACGACCAGCAGGAAGTACCGCTCGTGGCCTTGTCCACGGACGCGGGCTGGGCCCCACACGTCCAGGTGGAGAGTCTGCAGGGGAGCCTCTGTGGGAGGGAACGAGGAGGAGTGAGGAGCGGCGCGCTGCCGCCCCTCGACACAGGGAAGACAGGGAGGAGCGGGCGAGGGTGGCAGGGGAGGGAGAACCCTGGGAAGACCAGAGACAAGGACACGGCGGTGCATGCTACGAAGGCGCTGCACCGAGGGGTGACCAAGGCGGTGGTGCCAAAGGAGGGTCTGGTGCGACAAAGCGCGACACGAGCAGGGGGCCGCTAGCTGACCTGACGTAGACGCAGACGCAGCTACCTGAGGGGACACAGTGGTCAGTGTGTACAGACTCGAGCCAGGCGCACGGGTAAACGTGGCCAGGTGTCGGCCCGTCCGAGCACACGTGCAGTGAGTCACTCGCTGACTCGCAGGAGTGAACTGGTCAACCCCGCCATCCTGGAGGTCAGCTCCACTCACCAAGTTCATAGAGAACGAGGGGAGGTAGAGACCTGACAGCGAGCCAGACGGGGCGGCCGGACACGGCAGAACCGTGGAGTAGTGGGCAAGGACAGGACCTCCATCGGGGTTCGCCACGGAGACTGCAACTGGCCGACTAAGCGGCGTGAGTGTGGTGCAGTCGCGAAAGAAGGAGCGCTCTTGAGTCAAGGGTGAAGGTGTGCAAGACCACAGCAGGCGCAGCACCAGAGAGAGCAGACTCACCAACAACTCAAGCAGCAACCTCACCAGCACCTAGAGCAGGAGACGCACTAGCACCTAGAGCAGCAGCCTCACCAGCACCTAGAGCAGCAGATCTTTACCTGGGTCAGGCGGTACGCACAGGTAACAGGCACCGTCCGTACTAGTAGGCAATGCATACATGGCAGTGAGAATAGCATCATAGTCAACAACAAAGATATCTACCCCCTGCCTAAGCAGCTCCAGCCAGGTGGGGAGCTCAGCCTCGTCGCCAAACTCGGTACGCCAGGCGTCGCTCAGACGGGCGAAGCAGCGGAACTGTGTGTGACCAAGCGTTCCGCAAGCCTAACCAGCCCGAGCACCTGTCCGAATGACGTACGGGCAGCAAACGGT
This sequence comes from Closterium sp. Yama58-4, assembly GCA_947470075.1. NCBI lineage: Eukaryota > Viridiplantae > Streptophyta > Zygnematophyceae > Desmidiales > Closteriaceae > Closterium > Closterium sp. Yama58-4. The sequence continues at coordinate 506,689 of CANIUD010000031.1, forward strand.
ACTCCGAGACCCTCTACTCTGAGCGTACCACTCATGAAGCTGCTGGGGCGAAAGTGTCTCGCGCGGACGCCGCTGCAGCTGCAGCTGGCCACTACCAGACGCTCCCGACTGCCCAGCTCCAGGGCGACAGCCACGACGGCTACCGCCACAACCCCAACTAGTGTACCACTCACGAAGCTGCTGGGGCGTGAAAGATGCGCGCGGACGGCACTGGAGCTGCATCTGGCCACCGCCAGGAGCTGGCCAGATGCAGGAGTAGGAGCAGAAGCAGCAGCACAGCAGGCAGGCAGGCAGGCAGGCGGCGCAGCAGCGTGCTCACCGGTGGCAGGGAGGGCCGGCGCGTGGCGGGCAGCGGGGCCGCAAACCTGGCTGCAGAGGAAGGCCGCGTCAGCTGCAGGGCGGGGCAGTGTCGGCGGCAAGGCGGGGCCAGGCTGGGCCGCGTCGGTGGCAGGGCGGGGCCGCGACAACGGCAGGGCAGGTCCACGGCAGTGGCAGAACGGGGCCGCGCTGGCGGCAGGGCGGGGCCGCTACCCAGCGGGGCCACGTAGGCGGTAGGGCGGCGGCTCGCGGGCCGCATCGGCAGCAGGGCAGGGCCACATCGGCGGCAGGGCGGGGCCGCTACCCGGCGGAGCCGCTGCGGCGGTAGGGCGGGGTCGCGCGGGCTTAAGGGCACCGTGACGGGCAGGCAGGTGGCCGGGCGCGGGCGTAGGGCAACGCGACGGGCAGGTAGGCGGGGGGCCGGGCGCGCGCTTAGGGCGACGCGACGGGCAGGCAAGGGGCCGGGCGCGGGCTTAGGGCGACGCGACGGGCAGGCAGGGGGCCGGGCGCGGGCTTAGGGCGACGCGACGGGCAGGCAGGGGGCCGGGCGCGGGCTTAGGACAACGCGACGGGCAGGCAGGGGGCCGGGCGCGGGCTTAGGGCGACGCGACGGGCAGGCAGGGGGCCGGGCGCGGGCTTAGGGCAGCGCGACGGGCAGGCAGGGGGCCAGGCGCGGGCTTAGGGCGACGCGACGGGCAGGCAGGGGGCCGGGCGCGGGCTTAGGGCAGCACGACGGGCAGGCAGGGCAGGGCGCGTGTGGGGCAGCGCGGTAACCGCAGGCAGGCATGCGTTCGGTGGGCCCAAAAAAAAATCCGGTCCTAACGGGCGAACCGCTCTGAAACCATGTTAGAAAGTCTAGGCAAGGATGATGGCATTGAAAGAAGGTTGGGTACAAGTAGCAAACCCTAAAGGGGTTGTACCCCATATTGGCTACCCCACTATAGCCTACACAAGTATAACATATATAGTTTGACACAACCCGGATGTTGACTGCTATTTGGGATCTATAGGCTCTAAATACACTTTTAAATTACACTAGGTACTCTCCATGGGGTCATCTCCAAGGGTCCTTGGGTGCCTGTCCAAGGGTCTGTGTTTGTAGAGGGAATTCCCTAAGTGCAAAAACACGTAATCGTGTGCACTAGAGCGTTTCCAACATTCGTTGCACAGCTTCAACGTCAGATTGGCTCCTGTGCATAAAATCTCTTCACGTCAATACGTGGATTGAGCAATTTAACTCGCCAAATAGATTCAGAAAATGTTTCCATTAGAAAGGATGAGAACAATCATGCAGAAGCACACGTTTTATATTTCGCCTAACACACATGCATAGGGAAATAGCAAAGTAGTTGTAAAACTAATTTTCGTATTGGCGCCATGCTGTACTTGAAATGGTTGCTCAACTTCTTGGACAATTGCCTGTGCTGACTCCTTAACTTCCATGTGCATCCAATGTGACTCACATGAGCTCCATGCGAGTTTACGATTATAAAATAGAGTAAACCGTTGGATGACGCAAGTAACCGAATTGTACCTGTGGCGAAATCATTCTGCAATGCGACGTGACTTTCGCGAGCATTTTCTTTATTCCGCGAGTCAACGCAGGATACCGTTCTTTAACTGTAATCCCGAGCAGGGCTATTGGTAGGGTTTTTGCCTGCTCGGACGGTTTGGGCCCCTCTAAATGTACCGTGTACAATCTGAGTAAGCGTCGAAATAGCCCTGAAGAGTCCGGGCTCAAGCCAGAAAAGGCCTGAGAGAGACAAGGCTTGAGTACCAAGGAACCATCCGAAACTCCATCTCAACTACGATCACAGTCATTACCACACAGCTCAACTTTTGTGTGGCGACCAAAGGAGAATATGTGGAGGGGGGCAATGTAGTGAGGTCCTAGGGAACAAGTTTCTGTTGGAAAATATCCGGACCCCCTCAAAATCTTCCCGGAAAGGCTCGGGATCATACAAAACCTCCCCTGTAAAGTTCAAGGCTGTGCCTAAAATCATCCTGTGAGTTTCAGGGTTGCTTCAAAAAACACATTGGATTTTAAGTCAAGACAGGGCAATTGCTCTGTTAACATAGGCCCTAATCCCGAGCACACCCACGTGCCACACGCCACGACATAAAAAGTCATGACTCGAGATTTAGTTATTCAACTGAAATCTCGAGTCAAACCTCGAGCATCCCTCGCGATCCCTCGGCATCCCCCGAAACACACGCGCACCCCTCAGATGTGCAATCAAGCACGACCAAAAATCTCGGTCGTGCTTTACAGTGCATTTGTGTGCCGCCCTCAATCGGGCACGGCTGCAACGATTGCCTTGTCTGGTTGCGATCGTGCGCCCTGCGCACGCTCGCAACAGTTCGAGCCACGCGCCTGGGCCTGAGGGCCCACACGCAAGATCAGGACCCCACTTGCCTGTCCTGATTCTCGCGCTCTTTGACCTTGACCGACCCGAAAGTCAACACCCCCCCTAGTCAAACAATCGCGCCCCACAAAAAACACCCCACGGTACACCAGTCGCTCACATGAGTCACGCATGAAACATGAGGATGAGTCTCAAGTCAAGTACCGAGCCTAAAGAAAAAAACGACAACACACCACTTGCAAGATTGTACAGTGTCGGCAGTTGGGCAATCAGATTCGACAGCTGTTCAATCTGACAGGGGTGTGCATAGTCAACGCCCCATGTTGAGCAAAAACGACAACCACCGCGTGAAGGGGGTCAAGATGCCAAATCGCAACTACCTCCTCTGATACTTCCCCCGCTTCCCAATTCCCTTCCACTCCAAAACATATTTTCCGAAACGTGGCAACCCTTGCAATACGAAAATGAACCACAAAAACACAACTCAAAGTGAATGTTAGGGCCTTCTGGGGGGTAATCTCTGGCTCCCTTGAATTGAAACCCTAATTCTGAGCTATGGAGAGGTATAGACCTCCCCCCTTTAATCCGAGGCGATTAGTTCAAGAAAGATTTGTTGATGTATTAGGTCATACGTTAAAAGGCTCTCTTACTGAATCCGCCTTGGATAATCTCGAAGTAGACACCCAGATGCCCAACAAAATTTCCTGACGACTGATCCTCACTTCGCCCTCGCCAGAGCATAGCTAGGGCAAAATGAGGCAACTTTTGCCTGTGATTACTGTGCAGTCAATGGGCGGTAGGGGCAGCGGCTCGGAATCTCGAGCCGCTGATGAGGTCAAGATGAGGTTGATGTTTCCAAACCGTGAGGTTTGGTCACGACGGAGGTCGCACGGGGGTCGCACGGGATTTTTGGGCTTCCGAGCCTAGTACTATTCATCCTCATCATCATATAGCCCTCATCCTCATGTTCTCCCGAACAAGGCCATTACAAACAAATGGGACTTTCATGGGAAGCTCATTCAGCCTCATTGAAGCTTCATGAGAGCTTTCATTTGTAGGCCAACCCCGAATCACACAATAAAGTCAATGTGGAAATTTTAGGTTCGGGAAACCCTAGAAAGAGGCTCGGTGAGAAAATCGAAAACCAATCGCGTGAACAACCCACTCAAAAGTCTGGACCAAACGCAAGAAAGTTATGACACTCTGCCAGCCGACTCGGTAATTGTGATTGTGGCCTTCAAGCTTTCATGAGAGCTTCATTTGAACGCGTCATGGGAGCCTCATTTGAACGCTTCATGAGAGCTTTATTTGAGCGCGTCATCTGAGCCTCATTTGAGCGCTTCATGAGAAACCAATACCATATGGTTGGTACCAAAACCAAGTGCGCCACCTTCTCATATTGTTGGTACCAAGAGTAATTGCCTTACTTACCCATATGGCTAGTACAAAGAGTTTGTGCGTTACCTACCCATATGGTTAGTACTTAGAGTAAGTGTGTAACTCAATCATATGGTTTGTACCATAATAAACTGGGTCACTTACATATATGGTTGGTACCAAGAGTAAGTGCGTTACTAAGCCATATGGTTGGTACCAAGAGTACGCATATTACTTACCCATATGGCGGGTACAAAAAGTATGTCCGTTATTTTACCATATGATTGGTTCCAAGAGTACGTGTATTACTTACCCATATGGTTGGTACCAAAAATAAGTGCGTTATTTACCCATATGGTTGGTGCCAAGCGTACGCACTTTACTTACCCATATCGTTGGTACCAAGAGTAAGTGCGTTACTTATCCATATGGTTGGTACCAAGAGTAACTGCGTTATTTACCTGTATAATTGGTTCTAAAGTTTAGTACGTCACTTTCTCGTACAGTTGGTACCAAGAGTGTGTTATTTACCCGTATGGTTGGTACCAATAGTAAGTGCGTTACTTACCTATATGGTTGGTTCCAAAGTTTAGTATGTCAGCTACCCATATGATTGGCACCAAGAGTTATTACGTTACTTATCCATATGGTTGGTACCAAGAGTAAGTGCGTTACTTACCTATATGGTTGGTACTAAGAGTAAGTGTGTTACTTACCTATATGGTTGGTACTAAGAGAACGGTGTTACTTACCTATATGGTTGGTTCCAAATTTAGTATGTGACTTACGTATATGGTTGGTACCAAGAGTGCCTTCTTTACCCGTATGGTTGGTACCAAGAGTAAGTGCGCTACTTACCCATATGGTTGATGCAGAGATTACCCGTATGGTTGGTACCAATGTAGATACAGACAAACAATATCCAATCTTCACCTAATTGTACCCCTAAAGTGCCTATCCTCCTACACTATAGCAAAAAAAAAACAGTACAATTTCGAGCTGGATATAACTAAATCTCTGCACTCGAATCAACCGAACTTCAAAGCTTCCATCTTGGGTTCCTTTGCGGGCTTGTCGTTTCTGCTTTCACTGTTTAAAGCGCTACAATATTGTGCCAAAGCGCACATTGTGCAAGTACATGCAAATGCTTCAAGCAGAAATTTTGAAAGCAAACAAACACACAAGCATTCCATTCACACACAAATGCATTCGCACACGCATACTCGTACAAACAGACGGCACGTTGTCGTGCAATGTGAATTTGCACCCAACAACCCATATGGTTGGTAAAAAAGAAAATAAGTTTTATTTATCCATAAGATTGGTACCAAGAGTAGATGCGCTTCTTACCCAGGTGTTTGGTACCACAAGTATGTGTGTTACTTACCCATATGGTTGACACAAAGAGTAACTGCGTTTCTTACCTATATGGTTGGTTCCAAAATTTAGTACGTCACTTACCCATATGGTAGGCACGCGTTACTTACCCATATGGTTGGTTCCAAAAGTAAGTGCATTACATACCCACATGGATGATACAATAAATAAACGTGTTACTTACCCATAGAGTTGGTACAAAAATCAAACGAGTCACTTACCCATATGGTTGGCACCAAGAGTAAGCACGTTACTTACCAATAGGGTTGGTACCATGAGTAAGTGCGTTACTTACCCATATGGTTGGTACCATTAGTAATTGCGTTACTTACCCATGTGGTTGGTACCAAGAGTAAGTAATTGCAAGACTTACCCATATTGTTGGTACCAAGACTACGTGCGATACCTTTCCATATTGTTAGTACTAAAAGTAAACGTGTTACTTACCCGTAGGGTTGGTACCAAAACGAAGTGCGTCATTCATCCATACGGTTGGTACCAAGAGTAGTTGCACTACATACCTATATGGTTGGTTCCGAGAAAAAGTGTGTTACTTACCAATATGGTTGGCACCATGGGTAAATACGTAACTTACCCATATGGTTCTTTCCAAACTTTAGTACGTTACTTACCCATACGCTTGGTAACACGGCTAACTGTGTTACTTACCAATATGTTTGGTACCAAGACTAATTGCGTTACTTTCCCATATGGTTTGTACCAAGAAAAAGTGCATTACTTACACATGTGATTGGTACTAAGAGTAAGCATTTTACCTACCCCTATAATTGGTACCAAAATTAAGTGCATCACTTACCCGTATGGTTGGTATCAAGAGAAAATTGCGTTACTTACGCAAATGGTTAGTACTGAGAGCAAGCGTGTTATTTATCGATATTGTTGGCACCACGAGTAAGTGTGTACTTACCCATATGGTTGGCATCGACATCGTTGGCAGCAATAGTAAGTGCGTTACTTACCAATACGATTGGTACCTACGATAACCGTGTAACTTACCCAAATGGTAGGTACTAAGAGTATGCGTGTTACTTATCCATATAGTTGGTACCAAAATGAAGTGCTTAAGTTATCCAAAAAGTTGGTACCAAGAGTAATCACTTTACTTACCCATATGGTTGGCAGCAAAAGTAAGTGTGTTACTTACCCATATAGTTGGTACCAAGAGTAAGTGCGTTACTTAGCCATATGTTTGGCACCAAGAGAAACTGCAGTACTTACCCATATAGTTGGTACCAAGAGTAAGCGCGTTACTTATCCATATGGTTGGTACCAAGAGTAAGTACGTTACTTACCCATATGGTTGGTACCAAAAGTAAGGATCTAATATGCTGAAGCTATTAAGACGCAATTCAAAGTTAGACCTCTTCTCGCAGTCACCTCCAAGAGTGCTTAGGTGCTCGATACAAGACCAGCCTCTATCCTCGGGTCCGAGTTTATAGATACAGGGAAGAGAATAACGCAATCGAGTGGCAAGAGTACCTTTAACGTCGCACAGCGTGCCGTGCAGACCGTCGATCGAATTAAGCTGAGAATTCGCTATATCGAAGCTCGTTCCAAGAGCTTTAAAATGAGCCAAATTCTGCCGTTTCAAAGTTATTGCTCGGACAGTATTTTCCTAGCGTTGGAGTGCTAGCGTACTAGCGTTGACTTGGGTTGCCTTCTGCCATCGAACCGTGTAGAAAACCAAATTCCAGCAAGGAAGGAATTCGCTTGAATCAATTTGTTTATATCCATAATACAAACAAAGAAGGAATAAATATCTTGGGCTAGCAAGAACCTTGGGAATCAACCTGGGAACAACCACGGATGACCACAAAAAATGCCAAGCAACAGACCCGACCGGGCTGGACAATAAAGCGGGTGGTAGGTTGAGAAACATTCTCTGGTTTTGTTTTTTCCAACAACCAAGTTCAGGTTCTAAAAATAGAACGTGTTTTGACCTTGCCCAACCAGCCAAGGTCTGGTTTTGTTGGTTTCCTCTGGCCCTGTATAATGTAGACAAAAACAACATCCAATCTTCACCTAAATTGTACCCCTATAGTGCCTATCCGCCTACACTATAGCCAAACAAAACAGTACAATTTCGAGTTAGATATAACTAAATCTCTGCACTCGAATCAACCGAACTTCGAAGCTTTCGTCTTGGATAGGTAGGCTTGTCGTTTTTGCTTTCACTGTTTAAAACGCTACAATGTTGTGCCAAAGCGCACATTGTGCAAGTACATGCAAATGCTTCAAGCAAAAATTTTGAAAGCAAACAAACACACGAACATTCCATTCACACACAAATGCATTCGCACGCGTTTACTCTTAAAAACAGACGGCACGTTGTCGTGCAATGTGAATTTGCACCCAACAACCCATATGGTTGGTTTAAAAAAAAAAAAAAAAAATCTTATCCATATGGTTGGTACCAAGAGTAGATGCGCTTCCTATCCAAATGTTAGGTACCACAAATATATGTGTTACTTACCTATATGGTTGACACCAAGAGTGACCGTGTTTCTTACCAATATGGTTGGTTCCAAAATTTAGTACGTCACTTACCCATATGGTTGGCACCAAGAGTAAGTGCGTTACTTACCCATATGGTCGGTTCCAAAAGTAAGTGCATTACATACCCATTTGGATGATTCTATAAGTAAACGTGTTACTTACCCATAGAGTTGGTACCAAAGTCAAGCGAGTCACTTACTAATATGGTTGGCACCAAGAGTAAGCACGTTACTTACCAATAGGGTTGGTACCATGAGTAAGTGCGTTACTTACCCATATGGTAGGTACCAAGAGTAAGCGCTTTCGTTATCCTTATGGTTGGTACCAAAAGTAAGCGTTACTTAGCCATATGATCGATGCCAAGAGTAAGTGCGATACTTACCCATATGGTTGGTACCAAGAGTAACTGCGTTACTCACATATAAGGTCGGTACCAAGAGTCAGCACGTTACTTACCCAAATCGTTGGTACCAAATCGTTGGTAGCTACTTACCCAAATAAGGTTCCAAGAGCAAGTATGCTACTTACCTATATGGCTGGCACCAAGAGTGACTGAGTTACTTTCCGATATGGTTGGTTAGTATGCTATTTGCCCATATGGTTGGTACCAAGACAAATTGCGTTACTCAACCATATGGTTGGTACCAAAAGTAAGTGCGTTACTTACCCATATGAATGGTACCAAGAATAAGTGCATTACTTGCCCATATGGTTGGTACTAAAAGTAAGTGCGTTACTTACCCATAGGTTAGGTACCAGAATTAAGTGCGGCACTTACCCATATGGTTGGTACCAAGAGTAGCCGTTGCGTTACTTACGCAAATGGTTGGTACCAAGTGTAGTTGCGTTACTTACCCGTATAGTTAGTACCAAGAGTCAAGGTGATACTTTCTTATATAGTTGGTTCCAAACTTTAGTACGTCACTTACCCATATGGTTGGTACCAAAATTGAGAAATTTCGTTGTTACTTACCCGTACGACAGGTAGCAAGAGTAAGTGTGTTATTTACAGATATTGTTGGTGCCAAGAGGAAGTGCGTTACTTACCCATATGGTTGGTACCTACGATAACCGTGCGAGTTACCCATGTGGTAGGTACCAAGAGTATGTGTGTTTCTTATCTATGTGGTTGTAACCAAAACTAGGTGCATTAATTACCCATATGGTTGGTATAAAGAGTGGGCGTTACCCATGTGGTTGGTACCAAGAGTAAGCGCGTTACCCATATGGTAAGTACCGAGAGGAACAATGTTACTTACCCATACGGTTGGTACAAACAGAATGTGTGTAATTGACCCATACCATTGCTCCTAATAGTAAGGGTGTTACTTTTTTGGATGTTACCAAGAGTAAGTGTGTAACCTATCGATATGGTGGGTACAAAGAGTGAGTCTGTTACTTATCCATATTATTGGCACCAACCCAAATGGTTGGTACCAAGAGAAAGTGCGCAACTGACCTATATGGTTGATACAAAGAGTAGGCGTGTTACTTTTTTATATGGTTGGTACCAAAAGTTTGTCACTTACCCATATGGTTGGTACCAAGAGTAAGCATGTCACATACCCATATGGTTGGTACCAAGAGTAAGGGCGTAATTTACTCATATCGTTGGTACCAAAAGTAAGTGTGTTACTTACCCATATAGTTGGTACCAAGAGTAAGCGCGTTACTTACCTATATGGTTGGTATGAAGAGAAACGGTCTTACTTACCTATATGGTTGGTACTAAGAATAAGTCTGTTTCTTATCCAGATCATTGGTACCAAAGTTATGTGCGTTAGTTAACCATATGGTTGTTACCAAAAGTAAGTGCGTAACTTACCCATATGGTTGGTACCAAGATTAAGTTCGTTACTTACCTATATGATTGGTTCCAAAATTTAGTATGTAACTTACCCATACGGGAGGTACCAAGAGTAAGTGCATCACTGACCCATATGGTTAGTTCCAAGAGCAAGTACGTTACTTACCCATTCGGTTCGTACCAAGAGTAACCGTGTTACTTGTAGGTGTAAGTGCTTAATAAACTCAAGCTACAAAGACGCAATTCACACTTAAAACGCTCCTTGGGGTCACCTCCAAGGGTCCTTGGGTGCCTGGTACAAGACTAGTCTCGATCCTAGGATAAATAGCAGACAGAGAAGCTTGATCGGATTACCTTGGGGTCTCCTTGGAGTACCTTGAACGTTGCAGACGGTTGATCGGATTAAGCAGATAACTTTCTGTATCGAAGCTTGCTCCAAGAGCTTCAACATAAGCCAAATTGCATCGCAGAAAGTTTTTCCATTGCCGAGTTACGGCTCGGACAGCGTCTGCCTAGCGTTGGAGTGCTAGCGTATTAGCGTTGACTCGGGTAGCATTCTGATACCGAACTGCGTGAATACGAAATTTCAGTGAGAGGGAGTTTTTTTGAATCAAATTGACTATATCGAGAGTACAAACAGAGAAGGAATAAATAGCTCTAGCTAGCAAGGACCTTGGGAATCAACATGGGAACAACCAGGGATGATCCCAAATAATTCAAAGCAACAGAATTAACTTGGCTGGTTCCAACCCAAGAAAACAACAACCAGGTTCAGATCCTAAAAACAGAATATGTTTTGTCCTTGCCCAACTAGCCAAATTCTGGTTCTGCTAGTTTCCCCTGGCCCTGAAGCATGCAGATACAGACAAACATCATCCAACCTTCACCTACTTATACCCCTATAGTGCTCGCCTTGCTACACTATAGGTAACCAAACAAAATAGTACAATTTCGAGTTGGATATAGCTTGATATGCGCATTCAAATTAACCGAACTGCAAAGCTTCCATCTTGGGTTCCTTTGCGAACTCGTCCTTTCTGCTTGCACTGTTCATAGCGCGTACAATGCATCAAGCAAAAATAGCAAAAGCAAACAAACACACAAACACTCCATTCACACGCAAATGCATGCACACACGCATACCCGTACAAACAGATGGGACGATGTCGTGCAAAGGGAATTTACAGCCAACACACTCCTTTTCTGCCTGTCGGCTGCATCCCCAGCATTCCATGCTTGTTCATGCTCATATTACTCATGCGCATACAACGCCAATGAGGCTCATCCGCAAGCCTTTTGGTGATGAAGTCTGCTGGCTTTTGGTGAGTCTTGATGTAGAAAAGATTCACCGTCCCCCTCTTCACCTTCTTACGCAGCCAGTGCCACTTGATATGCTTGTGTTTGTTCAGCCCGTGAAGCATACTGTTCTTGGCTATCCCAATAACCCCCTTGCTGTCACAAAAGAGCGGTGTAGCCACCTTCTGCTCCTGGCCAATCTCCTCTAACAGCCTCCTCAGCCAAATCACCTCCTTCACCCCATGGAACATCGCCATATACTCCGACTCTACAAAGAAAAGAGAGGTCTCTATCTGCTTCTTGGACCTCCAACTAGCTGGTCCTTCCCCAACCAGGCAGATCTATCCTCCAACCAATGAGGAATCTACCTTCTGAGAAGCCCAAGTAGTGTCGGTAAAGCAAGTGAGAAAAAGCTTGCCTTCTCCAAGCCTCTTCCACTTCTCCTTCGGCACATTAACCTTCTTCTGCTTCACCTGTGCAGATATGGAGTACCCAACTCGAATGCTAGGGTACGAGTTCAGATACTCCACCATGCGTTCAGATGCATCCACCTGCTCCTCAGACAGATTCTGAACCGCCCTAACCAGCTGCCCACCCGAGGAAGAGATGTCGGGCCTCGTGTCAACCGCTGCATAAAAGAGGCTGCCCACCAAGGACTTAAAATGCAGCAGCTCCTCAGCTTCATCCCCTTCATCCTCATCAGCCTTCACAAACTTGAACTCAGCTAGCAGGGAAGTTGCAACCTTGCGTTCATTCCCAATCCCATACTTCTCCCCCAACCGCTTGATAAACTTCTCCTTATGCATCTTCGACCACCCGTGATCCCGATCCCTCTCCACGTGCATCCCGAGACAGTACTTTACCTCCCCAAGGGTCTTGCACTTGAAGTTCTCCATCAGCTGCTGCTGCACCTTCTGGATCTCCTTCATGCTGCTGTTGAAGAGAAGAATGTCGTCCACGTAGACCAGAAACATCACCAGCTTCTCCCATTCGCTTGTGATAAAAAGTCTCTCATTATAGCTGCTAGTCCTGAATCCCATCTCCTCCAAAGTAGCTGCCAACTTTTGGTACCAGCAGCGTGGCGCCTGCTTCAAGCCGTAGATGGACTTGTTGAGCTTGCACACCCTGCTTGTACAGTCCTCATACCCAAGCGGTTGTGTCTTGTACACCTCCTCCTCCAAAATCCTGTACAGGAGGGCCATTGACATATCCATCTGAGTCATGTATTTCCCACTTTTGGCTGTATCTGCCAATAAGACACAGGGGGTAGGGGGTTTGGCAGTGGGAGCAAAGACCTCGTTCAAGTCCTGCTTCTCCTTCTTCTGAAACTCCTTGGCCACCATCGTACTCTTGTAATTGGTGACCTGACCCTTGTCGTCGGTCTTGAATCTCAGCACCTACTTGTCTTCCTCTCGGGATACACCACCAGATCACAAGTACTATTCTCCAGCTGGCTTTGGTATTCAGCATCCCGTGAAGCCAGCCATTTGTCCCTATCTGGTCCAGCTAGTGCCTCCTCCATGCTAGCTGGTTCTTCTGGTGCAGGGGCCACAGGAAAACCATAGGCAAGTTCGTCCTCCTCATCTGGGTCATAGCCATGAGGTAGAATCAGCATTGCCTCTTCATTCCCAAGCCGGTGCTGTGCAACGTCAGCTCATGTAGCCAGCGTCCCTGTGGCCACGCGGGTGCATCCTGGCCTGATGACAGGTGTTTCCTATCTCCTCACAGTGACACCCTTCGGCTTCTGCCTAAGTAGAGTAGTGGGAGCCCTAGCTGTGCCCAGTAGCTGCTCTCCTCCCTCAAATCCAGCAGCTCCACTAGTGCTACCTCTAGCCTCCACTCCCTTTTCACCACCTACAGATGCCTCCTGTACATTCTCTCCATCACCATCCCTTGCAGCTGCCTCCAGTCCCTCCTCCCTCACACTAGAAGACAGGGCCTGCTGCATGGTATTCTGCTCCATCTGCGGTGAAACCTTTGCCTCCATCTGTTTCTCCCAGCTCCCATACATCATGCCCTCAATGAATTTCACATCCTTGCTGTCAAACAACACACCCTTGGATGGTTCCCACAACAGCCATCCCTTGCTCTCAGCAGCCAGCCCCAAATGCACACACCAGATTGCACTCGCCCCCAACTTACTACGGTATTTCTTTGGACGTGGGCGACTGCCATGCAACCGAACACCCTCAGCATGTCCACCGGTGGGTTTCTCCCAAGCCACCCCTCCAACGGCACCCACAAGTCATCACCAAACTTTGTGAGTACCCTGTTCCTAGCCACGATTGCGTGCCAGACAGTGTGGGGCCACATGGCATTCCCAAACCCAGATTCTAAAAGCAGCGCCCTAGCTTCTTATGAATTGTCTGGTTTGCCCGTTCTGCTACACCATTTGACTGTTGGGTGTAAGCAGTTGTCATCTCCCTTTGGATGGCCTGATTCTTGAGCCAGGCCGTCATCTTAGCTCCAAGAAATTAACCACCCCAGTCTGTCCTAATCTGCTTCACCACACATTCCGCTTGCTTCTCCGTAAATGGCAGCCAATCGTCCTGTATCGTGGAGGTAGCGTGGTATTGTTTGATTCAGCAGACACGCCCACATGAGTCTGCTCCAATCATCCACAATGGTCAGGAAATACCGCTCTCCCTTGTGCCGTTGAACCGGTAGCGGCCCAGCCAAGTCTATCTGGACCATCTCCAAAGGCTTCTTGGTCCTACCAGCCACACTATGGAAGGGGAAATGGGTAAATTTTGAGAGCAAACATATTTCACAGTTGTCATCGGGTGGTTTTCTCTTCAGCTTCAGACCCTTGAGGCCTCCATCCTTTTCCAGCTGCTTCAACAAGATCATTGCCACATGCCCCAAGCGTCGGTGTGCCATTGCCCAATCTGTCTCCCCAGATCTGGCCGACACTCTCGCACCAACCCCTCCAACAGCGTTGCACCCGCCTGGGGTGAAGCCCCCTTTCTAGCCTGCCCCCCACCATGCCACGCCAATGCCACTAGCTGCCAGATAGCACCCAATTGCCCAGCTGCCCCTTGTAAATGCGTGCTCCATCCGTGCTAGTGCTCACCCCAGCCTTGGCAGATTGGCTTTCAGGCTGGGGGCGAGGAGAACGTTGTGCAGCACCACCGGCTTGCATCGGCTCCCTTAAACGCAGCTCGTCTCACACAAGCCACCTTCAACGCGTGTCGAGATGCAGATCATGCCTCTGATTGGTGCAGCGCGTAGGTCGTCAAGCAGGTGCTTGCACGGCGTCATCGTCCACGTGGCACCTGTGTCCAACGCCCAAAAGTCTAGGGTGGTGCAGCTCTGCTCCAACCTTGGCAAATCCCCTCCCCTTTGTCTCCAACGTAGAAGAATTGGCCCGCGGCGCGCTCGATCTTGTCAACACTGCCGTTGCCCTTCGGGTTGTTGTCGGACGAATCAACGACTATGTTCGCGCAGTTTTTCTAATTCCTTTACACGCCACCATCCTGGTGATGATTCGAGGGGGTCCATCCACCGGGTTCTTTATAGCACAAAAAACAAGGATGCTCTCCTTTTCACAATACCAGCAACTCTATTTAATTTTGCTACCAGCACCCGATCTACCCCCACGTCCAGATTTCGCACCGCAACCCCAACCGGTACCTCCTTGTTGGTCGTTGGAGTCATCGTCCTTCTTCGGACCGCGCCCAGCACCACCGAAGCCACGTCCTCTGCCACGTCGACTCCCTTGCATCACATAGCCGCGGCTGCCATTGTCTCCACCCCTCATTTGGCGGCAACGGAAGTCCTCCTCCAGAATCTTCGTCCGTTCGAGCGTTCAGAAGCTCTGGTTCAGCAACGGGCTCAATCTGCTCGTAAATTGAAGCCACGATCCCAGCAGCAGCAAGAGCATCTTCAAACACTTGGTCTACTTCAAGTAGGTCATTCCCGCAGCCGCCTAGACCACGTAGAGGTCGCGGATCTTGTCCAGAAGAGGTTCTTCCGGCTCTCCCTCGCTCAAGCGCAATGCGGAGAGCTCCCTCTCCAGCATCAACATTGCAACAACAGAGGCCAGGGCGTGCAGCTCCTTCAACACGGTCCACGCCTTCGGACCGCACTCAACCTCCTGCAGCAGGTGCATGACGTGGTGACGCTGGTTCATGTTAAAACTCAAGCTACTAAGACGCAATTCAAACTTAAACCTCTCCTCGGGGTCACCTCCAACGGTCCCTGGGTGCCTGGTACAAGACCAGCCCCTATTCTCGGATCCAATTTTGGAGAGAGGAACCAAGATTGACTTAGCCAAAATAACTAGAGTACCTTAAACGTCGCGCAGTGTGCCGTGCAGACCGTCGATCGGATTAAGCTGATGAAAATCTATATTGAATCTCGCTCCAAGAGTTTCAAAATAACTCAAATTGCTTCGCGGAAAGTTTTGCCATTGCAGATTTATGGCTCGGAGAGCGTCTGCCTAGCATTGGAGTGTTAACATACTAGCGTTGACTCAGGTAGAATTCCGCCGTTGAACCGTGTGAACACGAAATTCTAGTGAAAGAAAATTTTCTTGAAGTAGTTTGACTACATCCAAAGTACAAACAGAGAAGGAATAAATAGCTCTAGCTAGCAAGGACCTTGGGAATCAACCTGGGATCTACTAGGGATGCTTTTAAACAATTCCAAGCAACTTTAACCAACCTGTCTGGACAAAAAAGCAGGTGGTAGGTTGGTAAAGAACCTCTGGTTCCGTTTTTCCAACCTGAGAAAACAATAATCGGGTTCAGGTCCTAAAAACATAACATGTTTTGTCCTTGCCCAACCAGCCAAATTCTGGTTCTGCTAGTTTCCCCTCGCCATGTTGCATGCAGGTACAGACAAGAAACATCTAACTTTCACCTTATTGTACCCCTATAGTGCCAGTAGTGCTACACTATAGTTGACCAAACAAAACAGTACAATTTCGAGTTGGATATCGATGAATCTGGGCATTCAATTTAACCAAACTGCAATGCTTCCATCTTGGGTTCCTTTGCAAGCTTGTCCTTTCTGCTTGCACTATTCATAGCGCGTACAATGCATCAAGCAAAAAGTGCAAAAGCAAACAAACGGACGAACAATCCATTCACGCGCAAATGCATTTACACATGCCTACTCGTAATGTCATTCAAAGGGAATTTGCACTCAACATTACTTACCCATACCGTTGGTACCAAGAGACAGTGTGTAATAAACATGTATCATTAGTACTAAGCATAAGCGTGTTACTTTCTTATATGGTTGGTACCAAGAGTGTGTAACTTACCGAAATGGTTGGTACAAAGAGTGAGTGCGTAACTCACCCATATGGTTGGTACCAAGAGTAAGCGCGTTACTTACCCATATGGTTGGTTCTAAGAGTAATTGTGTTACTTAACCATATGGTCGGTACCAAGAGTTACCGTGTTACGTACCCATAAGGTTGGTACCAAGAGCAACTGCATTACTTACCCATATCGTTGGTACCAAGAGTAAGCGTGTTACTTGGAAAAAATCACTCCAACAATGGCAGGAGCTAGAATATGGGGGAAAGGCACGGTTGTATGACTGGTCGTTTTTTTCCTTAGTGTTCTCTAGCACTTGTACGTTCACAGGGCAAAACCGCAAGAGTTTCACGAGCTGAAATTGAGAATAACAATAGATGGCAATATGAAAGGCAACAATGACTACAACGGAGCCTGGCAACCTAGCGGGCAAACTGGTCGACCGCCAGCTCAGAAGGTCGACATTCTGCCAGCGTTGCTTAAAGGCTCCGCGCCAGCATTGCAGAAGGGCGATCTGCCAGCATAGCAAGCCCAACACAACCAAGCCCTTTATGACGATGATGGCCGACTTGATGTTCAGCCGAAGGACAGTCGGCGTCCCAGCGTCGAGCAGTCGGAAGCGCAGTCGACCAGCCTCCTAGCCGGCTTCAATGGCCGCGATGTACTCCGACTCGGTAGACGTGAGCAT
Organism: Closterium sp. Yama58-4; assembly: GCA_947470075.1. Taxonomy (NCBI): domain Eukaryota; kingdom Viridiplantae; phylum Streptophyta; class Zygnematophyceae; order Desmidiales; family Closteriaceae; genus Closterium; species Closterium sp. Yama58-4. Next base: position 523,702 of record CANIUD010000031.1, read on the forward strand.
CTCGCACTTGATAAGCAGGCTCGACCAGGAGACGGCGGCCCCTCCAAAGATGAACACATAGCCGCCCGTACTCGTCCGATTCTGCTTGTCGCCCGTGTTGTCGATGTCCACTTAGCCGACTAGACTAAGCGACTCTGGTCACGGGTGTCAACGAGGTAGACGAGGTAGCGGTCGACCTTGCGCCAATGCTGGTCTGGCCTCGTCGTCGTTGCCGCAAACTACAGCGAGCCGAACTTCTGCCGATACTCCTCCTTTTCGCGCTCCTGAGCCTCCTCATCGTCGAACGTCAACTCGACATAGGCGTCGACGGAGATCGGCGTCTCATGGTCTGCTCCTCGTCGATGAAGCATCTGTGCAGCTTGTCGACGTAGCTCTGCTGCCGCAGCCACAGTTTCCTTGACCATGAACTGCACAGTGCAGCCCCACACCCGCGCCAGCTTGTCGGTCAGCAGTTGGTACGGCTTTGTCTCCGGCGGCATCGACGACCGCTCCAAGCACCGCGCACCAGACGGCCTATCGCAGAGTGAGGTACCACCAGTGGTGCTACATGCCCATGTGCAGCAGCATCGTCTGCACAGACTCGACGACAGTGCGCATCCGGCTCCGCCATGCCGTTCCGCTGGGGGGTGTAGGGGCACGTCAGGCCATGAACTATGCCCTTCTCCCGAGGAACTGCCCTCTGCGGTCCGAGCGGAGCATCAGCACCGACTTCTTCGTCTGCCACTCCACTAGTAGCAGCCACTTCTTGAACTTCCACAGTACATCAGACGTCATTACGACCGGCCTCACCTACACGTAGCGGGTCTTGCGATCCTTCAGCAGCAATAAATTGCGGCGGCCACCCGAAACGGCCCGCACAAGTCGATGTGCACGACGGCCAGCAAATGCCTCCTCTGCGTCCGAGCCCTGGTCGGGAATAGTGTGCCGCGACAACTTCCCGCCGACACATGAGACACATGGCAAGTCGGCCCCAGGTGACTGCTTGAAGTCGAGGCCAGTGGCGACTCCATGCTTTGCCGAGCTCTTGATCGTGTCGATGCCAACATGCGCGAGTCTCGCATGCCACCGATCCGGCACCGACTTCGTAGCAGAAGCGACTGTCCGCAGAGCCATCACGTCGATCAAGCAGGGGTGAAAATCAGTGCAGAGGACACGGCTAGTATAGCATGCTCAACCAAGTACCTCAACTGCACTCGACACGAGCAGCATCTAATCACCGTTGTCCTACACCTTCACTCAGCTTTCCTGCAGCTGGCCGGCTAGACAGCAGGTTCGCATACATGCCTATAATGTAGATTACGTCAAAGACGAGGACCCGCTTCCCGACCTCCCCTTGCAGCGCGACGGTGCCGCGGCCCTCGATAGCCTGCAAAGCCCCGTTCAAGCCGCGCACATGCTTCACATCGACGCTTGGCGCAATGTCGCACGACGCCTCTCCGTCGTCTCGGCTCTGAGTCGACGTTCTTCGTCAACAACGTCTTCTTCGACGCTTGCTTATCCTTGCACGGCTTCTCATCCCGACTTCGGCGACCGTTGGCCGACCTCCCATGGCCTCCCATGTGGTCGTCGTCATCAGAGTCGACGCGATCGGTGTTAACGGGGATGGGGTGTTGGCCCCGACCTCTCTTCATCGGCCACCGCGCCTGTCGAAGACCACCCTGGTCGACGGACCCCTCTGTCGACCACCCAGGTCTACTATAGTCATCGAACTCCTATCGTCGACAACTCCGCGACAGTCCCGCGCAGGTCGACGACCACCCTCATCGACCTGCCCCATTGAAATCGACCGCTGGCTACCCGTCGACGGCGACATCGCAGCGGACTCCTGTAGCTCGACGAAACATGACGAGCTTCTTGCCCCGGCTGGCGTCGAAAACTACGGACGGTCGGCTGCTTCTTCTGCGTACCCGACCACAAAGTCGGCTTCGCCCAAGTGAGGGCGGGGCCAACACCCAACTCCTGTTAACATTAGTTACCTTTATGGTTGGTACTAAGAGTAAGCGTGTTACGTGTTAGAAATATATATTCTAGCATACAACACATGTAACTGTACACCATTCGTGGTGTACAGTTGGGTTGGGACTACACCCAACATTGGGTGTAGTCTTGCACTTTGGGGTGCCAATCCACCCAATTGTGGTGGAGCCCCCAAATGCAACCAACTTGGCTTGAGGTTGCCTCACCTCCCACAAGTGAGGCTAACCCAACCCAAGTGGGCCTCAGGCCACCTCACCTTACAAAAATGTGGCCAACCCAACCTAAGGTTGCCTCACTTCCCAAGTGAGGCCAACCAACCTTTGATCACTATTCACCCTTCCCTTCCAACCTCCTCTTGCTCCTATGTATGCTAGTTTCTACCCTAATGCAAACATTGGTTCAAATTCCAACTTTCACATTACGTACCTATATGGTTGGTACCAACAGTAGCTGCATTACTTATGCATATGGTTGGTACAATGAGTAAGTGCATAACTTACCCATTTAGTTGGTACCAAGAGTCAGTGCGTAACTGTCCTATATGGTTGGTAATAAGAGTAAACTTACTCATATGGTTGGTACCAAGAGTAAGCGCGTTATTTACCCACATTTTTGGTACCAAAACTACGTGCGTCACTTACCCATATCGTTGGTACCAAGAGTGAGTGCGTATCTGACCCATATGGTTGGTACTATTCCGTAAACTTACCCATATTGTTGGTACTAAACCCTAATACCCATAAAATAACCGTCTTACGTATCCATATGGTTGGTACCACAATGGAGTGCGTTACTTATTCATATGTTTGGTACGAAGAGTAAGCATGTGACTTATCCATATGGTTGGTACCAAAATTAAGTAAGTAACTTACACATATGATTCGTACCAAAAGTAAGTGCGTTACTTACCCATATTGTTGGTGTTGGTGTAAGGGCCTAATAAACTCAAGCTATTAGGACTTCATCAAACTTAAAACCTCTCCTCGGGGTCACCTCCAAGGGTCCCTGGGTGCCTGGTACAAGACCAGCCCCTATCCTCGGGTCCGAGTTTGTAGAGAGAGGGATCAAGAAGGACTTAGTCAAAACAGCAAGAGTACCTTGAACGTCGCGCAGCGTGCCGTGCAGACCGTCGATCGGATTAAGCTGAGAATTCGCTATATTGAAGCTCGCTCCAAGAGCTTTAAAATGAGCCAAGTTGCTTCGCGAAAAGTTCTGCCATTACTAAGTTATGGCTCGGACAGCGTTTGCCTAGCGTTGGAGTGCTAGCATACTAGCGTTGACTCGGGTAGCATTCCGCTGTCGAATAGCGCAGAAACAAAATTCCAGCGAGGAAGGAATTCGCATGAATCAATTGACTATATTCAGGTACAAACAGAGAAGGATTAAATAGTTCTAGCTAGCAAAGACCTTGGGAATCAACCTGGGAACAACCAGGGATGATCCCAAATAATTCCAAGCAACAGAACCAACCTGGCTGGACAAAAAAGCAGGTGGTAGGTTGGTAAACAACCTCTGGTTCTGTTTTTCCAACCTGGGAAAACAACAACCAGGTTCAGGTTCTAAAAACAGAACCTGTTTTGTCTTTGCCCAACCAGCCAAATGCTGGTTCCGCTGGTTTCCCCTGGCCTTGTAGCATGCAGATACAGACAAACAACATCCAACCTTCACCTAAATTGTACCCCTATAGTGCCTTCCCTGCTACACTATAGTTAACCAAACAAAACAGTACAATTTCAAGTTGGATAGAACTGAATCTGCGCAATCAACTCAACCGAACTGCAAAGCTTCCATCTTGGGTTCCTTTGCGAGCTCGTCCTTTCTGCTTGCACTGTTCATAGCGCGTACAATGTTGTACCGAAGCGCACATTGCGCGAATACCTGCAAATGCTTCAAGCAAAAATTGCGAAAGCAAACAAACACACGAATACACCATTCACACGCAAATGCATTTGCACACGCATACTCGTACAAACAGACGGCAGGATGTTGTGCAATGTGCATTTGCACCCAACACACTCCCCCTCAGCCTGCCGGCTGCATCCCCATCATTCCATGCTAGTTCATGCTCATTCCACTCATGCGCACACAACGCCAATGAGGCTCATCCGCAAGCCTCTTGGTGAGAAAGTCTGCTGGCTGCTGGTGAGTCTTGATATAGATCGGGTTCACCGTCCCCCTCTTCACCTCCTTACGCAGCCAGTGCCACTTGATACGCATGTGCTTGTTCAGCCCATGAAGCACAGCGTTCCTGGCCATCCCAAGAGCCCCCTTGCTATCACAAAACAGCGGCGTAGCAACTTTCTGCTCCTGGCCAATCTCCTCTAACAGCCTCCTCAGCCAAATCACCTCCTTCACCCCATGGAACATCGCCATGTACTCTGATTCTACGGAAGAGAGTGCCGTCTCCATCTGCTTCTTGGACCTCCAACTAACAGGTCCTCCCCCAACTACGCAGATGTATCCTCCAACAGATGAGGAATCCTCCTTCTCAGAAGCCCACGTAGCATCGGTAAAGCAACTAAGTAATAGCTTGCCTTCTCCAAGGCTCTCCCCCTTCTCTTTCAGCACCTCCACCCCTTTCTGCTTCACCTGTGCAGATGCGGAGTATTGAACTCCAATGCTTGGGTGAGAGTTCAGGTACTTCACCACACGCTCAGCTGCATCCACCTGCTCCTCTGATGGATTCTGCACCACCCTAGCCAGCTGCCCAACCGAGAAAGAGATGTCGGGCCTCATGTGAACTGCTGCGTACAAGAGGCTGCCCACCAAGGACTGAAATTGCTGCTGCTCCTCGGCTTCAACCCCTTCATCCTTTGCAGCCTTCACAAGCTTGAATTCTGCTGGCAGGGGAGTTGCAACCTTGCGCTCATTCTCAATCCCATACTTCTCCCCCAGCTCCTTGATGAACTTCTCCTGGTGCAGCTTCAACCACCTGTGATCAGGATCCCTCTCCACGTGCATCCCGAGGTAGTACTTTACCTCCCCAAGGTTCTTGCACTTGAAGTTCTCCATCAGTTGCTGCTGCACTTTCTGGATCTCCTTCATGCTGCTGCTGAAGAGAAGAATGTCGTCCACGTAGACCAGAAACAGCACCAGCTTCTCCCCCTCGCCCTTGAGAAAGAGGCTCTCATCACAGCTGCTGGTCCTGAATCCCATCTCCTCTAAAACAGCTGCCAACTTCTGGTACCAGCAGCGTGGCGCCTGCTTCAAGCCGTAGATGGACTTGTTCAGCTTGCACACCCTGCCCGTACCATCCTCATACCCAGGCGGCTGCGTCATGTACACATCCTCCTCTAAAATCCCATTCAGGAATGCCGTTGAAATATCCATCTGAATGATGAATTTCCCACTAACAGCTGCATCTGCCAACAAGACACGGAGGGTAGGGGGTTTGGCAGTGGGAGCAAAGATCTCGTTGAAGTCCTGCTTCTCCTTCTGCAGAAACCACTTCGCCACCAGCCTACTCTTGTAGATGGTGACCTGCCCCTTGTCATCGGTCTTGATCCTCAGCACCCACTTGCATTGTATCGCTTTCTTCCCATCAGGCAGCACCACCAGATCCCATGTCCCATTCTCCAGCAGGCTCTGGTACTCAGCATCCCTAGAAGCCAGCCACTTGTCCCTATCTGGTCCAGCTAATGCCTCCTCCATGCTAGCTGGTTCCTCTGGTGCAGGGGCAAGAAAACAGTACGCAGGCTCATCCTCCTCATCCGGGTCATAGCCATGCGGTAGAATCAGCAATGCCTCTTCGGTCCCTAGCTGCTGCTCTGCTGCATCAGTTCCTGCAGTCAGCTTCTTAGTAGCCATACGGGTACGTCCTGGCCTGGAGACGGGTGTCTCCCATCCCTTCATAACGACACCCTTCGGCTTCTTAGTTTTCCCCTGCTGCTGCTCTCCTCCCTCGGATCCAGCAGCTCCACTAGTGCTGCCGCCAGTTTCCACACCATTTTCTCCACCAGCAGATGCCTCCTGTACCTTCTCTCCATCACCATTCCCCGCAGCTGCCTCCTCTCCATCCTCCCACACACTAGGAGTCAGGTCCAGCTGCATGGTGATCTGCTCCATCTGCTGGGACACCCTTGCCTCCGGCTGTTTCTCCCAGCTCCCATACATCATGCCCTCAATGAATTTCACATCCCTGCTGTCAAACAACACACCCTTGGATGGTTCCCACAGCAGCCATCCCTTGCTCTCAGCAGCCAGCCCCAAATGCACACACCAGATTGCACTTGCCCCCAACTTACTGCGGTAGGTCTTGGGGACGTGGGCGACTGCCATGCAGCCAAACACCCTCAGCATATCCACCGGCGGCTTCCTCCCAAGCCACCTCTCCAACGGCACCCACGAGTCATCCCCAACCTTGGTGAGCACCCTGTTCCTAGCGACGGTGGCGTGCCGGACAGCATGGGGCCACATCGAGTTGCTCAGCCCAGATTCTATGAGCAGCGCCCTAGCTGTCTCCAGAATTGTCCGGTTCGCCCGTTCTGCTACACCGTTCGACTGTGGGGTGTAAGCCGTGGTCAGCTCCCTCTGGATGCCCTGCTTCTTGAGCCAGGCCGTCATTTCAGCTCCAAGGAACTCACCACCCCGGTCTGTCCTAATCCGCTTCACTACACATTCCGCTTGCTTCTCCACGAACGGCAGCCAATCGTCCCGTATCGTGGAGGCGGCGTGGTCCTTCTGCTTCAGCGGATACGCCCACATCAGCCTGCTCCAGTCATCCACAATTGTAAGAAAATACCGCTCCCCCTTGTGCCCTTGCACCGGCAGCGGCCCCACCAAGTCCATGTGGACCAGCTCCAAAGGCTTCTTGCTCCTGCCAGCCACACTATGGAAAGGGAAACGGGTGAACTTTGAAAGCAAACAGATTTCACAGTTGTCATCGGGTGGCTGTCCATTCAGCTTCAAACCCTTGACGGCTCCATCCTTCTCCAGCTGCTTCAATAAGGGCATTGCCACATGCCCCAAGCGTCGGTGTGCCGTTGCCCAATCCGTCTCCCCAGATCTGGCCGACACTTTCACGCCAACCCCTCCAACGGCGTTGCACTCCCCCTGGGATGCAGACCCCTCTCTAGCCTGCCCCCCACCGTGCCACGCCAACGCCGGCAGCTGCCACATGGATCTGTACACGTCCTTGCTCTCGTGCAGATCCCAAAGCACCCGATTGCCCAGCTGCCCCTTGTACGTGCGAGCCCCATCCGTGCTAGTGCTCACCCCAGCCTTGGCAAGCTTACAGAGGGAGATGAGGTTGGCCTTGAGGTCGGGAACGAGGAGAACGTCGTGCAGCACCACCGGCTTGCCATCCGCTCCCTTAAACGCAGCTCGTCCCGCACCAGCCACCTTCAGCGCGTGTCCAGAGGCGGAGCACACCTCATTGATTGGTGCAGCGCGCACGTCGTCCAGCAGGTCCTTGCGCGGCGTCATCGTCCATGCAGCGCCCGTGTCCAACACCCAATAGTCCAGGGGGTGCAGCTCTGCTCCAACCTTGGCAGAGGCGTCTCCTTGCTCCCCCTTGTCTCCCACATGGAAGAATTGGCCCGCGGTGCGCTCCTTCTTCTCCGCACCACCGTTGCCCTTCGGGTTGTTGTTGGACGAATCAGCGACCATGTTGGCACCGTTTTTCTGGTTCCTCCGCGCGCCGCCATCCTGGTGACGATTCTGGGGGGTCCATCCATCGGGTTTCTTATAGCACAAAAACCAGGGGTGCCCTTCCTTCTCACAATACCAGCAACTCCCTTTCATTTTGCCACCAGCACCCGACTTGCCCCCACGTCCAGATTTCGCACCGCGACCCCAACCGGTACCTCCTTGTTGGTCGTTGGAGTCGTCGTCTTTCTTTGCACCGCGTCCAGCACCACCGAAGCCACGTCCTCTGCCACGTTCGTTCCCTTGCATTCCGTAGCCGCTGCTGCCGTCGTCCCCACCCCTCAGTTGGCGGCGACGAAAGTCCTCCTCCAGAATCTTTGTCCGCACCCACTCGAGCGTCCACAAGCTCTGGTTCTGTGGCAGGCTCAATCCGCTCGTGAATTGAAGCCACGATTCCGGCAGCAGCGAGAGCATCTTCAGGCACTTGGTCTGCTCCGGATAGGTGATTCCCGCGGTCGCCAACTTCGCGTAGAGGTCGTGCATCTTGTCCAGAACAGGTTGCACCGGCTCTCCCTCGCTCAGACGCAACGCGGACAGCTCCCTCTCCAGCATCAACGTTGCGACAACGGAGGTCGGGGCGTGCAGCTCCTTCAACACGGTCCACGCCTTCGGACCGCATTCAACCTCCAACAGCAGGTGCATGACGTGGTGACGCTGGTTCAGCTCCAAACTCTGCGACATCAAATAGTAGCCAGCCGATGCGCGCTCGTCCCAATCTTCCTGCAGTGCGGGGTCACTCGGTCTAGGCTCTTCCCCAATCATTAGTTTCAGCAATCCAATCTGACGGAAGTAAAGCTGCATTTTCCAGGCCCAATCATCATAGCCCTCACCATTGAACTTCTTGACGGTGAAGTTCTTCAGCACCTCCTTGACAAGCGAGCCCTGGTTGCACCAGCTCCCCTTGGTGCTGAAAGACCAGAATCTTGGCTGCCACTACGATCTTGGGCTGAAGATTCACCAGCTCCCGCCGAGGTGTTGCCCGCCATAGCTACCTATAACGAGGATCACTATAACGCAGCTCTGATACCAGCTTGTTGGTGTAAGGGCCTAATAAACTCAAGCTATTAGGACTTAATCAAACTTAAAACCTCTCCTCGGGGTCACCTCCAAGGGTCCCTGGGTGCCTGGTACAAGACCAGCCCCTATCCTCGGGTCCGAGTTTGTAGAGAGAGGGATCAAGAAGGACTTAGTCAAAACAGCAAGAGTACCTTGAACGTCGCGCAGCGTGCCGTGCAGACCGTCGATCGGATTAAGCTGAGAATTCGCTATATCGAAGCTCGCTCCAAGAGCTTTAAAATGAGCCAAGTTGCCTCGCGAAATGTTCTGCCATTACTAAGTTATGGCTCGGACAGCGTTTGCCTAGCGTTGGAGTGCTAGCATACTAGCGTTGACTCGGGTAGCATTCCGCTGTCGAATAGCGCAGAAACGAAATTCCAGCGAGGAAGGAATTCGCTTGAATCAATTTGACTATATTCAGGTACAAACAGAGAAGGATTAAATAGTTCTAGCTAGCAAAGACCTTGGGAATCAACCTGGGAACAACCAGGGATGATCCCAAATAATTCCAAGCAACAGAACCAACCTGGCTGGACAAAATAGCAGGTGGTAGGTTGGTAAACAACCTCTGGTTCTGTTTTTCCAACCTGGGAAAACAACAACCAGGTTCAGGTTCTAAAAACAGAACCTGTTTTGTCTTTGCCCAACCAGCCAAATGCTGGTTCCGCTGGTTTCCCCTGGCCTTGTAGCATGCAGATACAGACAAACAACATCCAACCTTCACCTAAATTGTACCCCTATAGTGCCTTCCCTGCTACACTATAGTTAACCAAACAAAACAGTACAATTTCGAGTTGGATAGAACTGAATCTGCGCAATCAACTCAACCGAACTGCAAAGCTTCCATCTTGGGTTCCTTTGCGAGCTCGTCCTTTCTGCTTACACTGTTCATAGCGCGTACAATGTTGTACCGAAGCGCACATTGCGCGAGTACCTGCAAATGCTTCAAGCGAAAATTGCGAAAGCAAACAAACACACGAACACACCATTCACACTTAAATGCATTTGCACACGCATACTCGTACAAACAGACGGCAGGATGTCGTGCAATGTGAATTTGCACCCAATAGTTGGCACCAAGAATAACTGCGATACTTACCTATATGGTTAGTTTCAAAATTTAGTACGTCACTTACCCAGATGGTTGGTACCAAGAGTAAGTTTGTTACTTACCCATATGGTTGGTATAAACAAAAAAACATGTTACTTACCCATATGGGGGAACCAAAACTAAAGGCGTCACTTACCCATATGGTTGGTACCAAGAGTAAGTGTGTAACTGATAGATATGGTTGGTACCTAGAGTGAGTTTGTAAGTAACTCATATGGTTGGTACTAAGTGTAACCATGTTACTTGCCCATATGGTTGGTACCAAGAGTAAGTTTTTTACTTACCCATATGGTTGGTACCAAGAGTAAGTGCGTTAATTACCCATATGGTTGGTACCAAGAGTACGTGCGTTACTTACCCATATGGTTGGTATGAAAAGTAAGTGTGTTACTTATCCATATGGTTAGTACGTAACTTACCCATATAGTTGGCTCCAAAAGTAACTGCATTACTTACTGATATGGTTGGTCCCAAAATTTGGTACGTTACTTACCCATATCGTTGGTACCAAGATTAATCGCATTACTTACCCAAATGGTTAATACCAAGAGTAACTGTATTACTTACCCATACGATTGGTACCAAGAGAAAGTGCGTAATTGACCCGTATCGTTGGTTCTAAGAGTAAGTGTTTTACTTACCTATATGGTTGATACCAAGAGTAAGCGCTTTACTTACCCATATGGTTGGTACCAAGAGTAAGCGTGTTACTTACCCATATGGTTGGTACCAAAAGTGAGCGTGTTATGTACCCATATGGTTGGTACAAGGAGTAACTAATTACTTACCCATATGGTTGGTACCATGAGTATACACGTTACTTACCCATATGGTTGGTACCAAGAGTAAGTGCGTAACTTATCAATTTGGTTGGTACCAAGAGTGAGAGCGTAACTGACACATATGGTTGGTACCAAGAGTAAGTGCGTATCTGACCCATACGTTACTTATCTATTTGGTTGGTACCAACATTAACACATACACATATGGTTAGCACCAACAGTAACCGTGTTACTTACCCATATTGTTGGTACGAAAAATAAGCCTCTTGCTTAACCTCGGGGTTGGTACCAAAATTAAGTTCGACACATCCCCATATGCTTGGTACCAAGAGTAATTGCGTTACTTACCCATATGGTTGGTACGATGAGTAACCGTGTTACTTACCCACATGGTTGGTACCAAGAGTAACCGTGGTACTTATCCATATGGTTGGTACCAAAATTAAGTGTGTTAGTTTCCCATATGGTTGGTACCAGGAGTAAGCATAATACTCACCCATATGGTTCGTACGAAAAGTTAGTGTGTTACTAACCCATATGGTTTGCACCAAGAATAACTGCGAAACTTACCTATATGGTTAGTCCCAAAAGATAGTACGTCACTTACCCACATGGTTGGTACCAAGAGTAAGTGCGTTACTTACCCATATGATAGGTACAAAGAGCAAGCATGTTACCTACCCATATGGTTGGTACCAAGAGTAATCACGTGTTGCCACTCACCCATATAGTTGATACCAAGAGTAATTTCGTTACCAAGAGTGAGTGCGTAACTCACCGATATGGTTGATACCAAGAGTGAGTGCATAACTGACCCATATGGTTGGTACTAAGAGTAAACATGTTGTTTACCTATATGGTTGGTACCAAGAGTAAGTGCTTTACTTACCCATATGGTTGGTACCTAGAGTAAGCTCGCTATTTTTCCAAATGATTGGTACCAAGAGTATGTGCGCAACCTACTGATTTGCTAGGTGCCAAGAGTGGGTGTATAACTGACCCATATGGTTGGTACCAAAATTAAGTATGCCACTTACCCATATGGTTGGCACCAGGAGTATCCGTATTACATACCCATATGGTGGGTACCAAGAGTAAGCGCGTTACTTACTCATATGGTTGGTACCCAAATTAAGTTAGTCACATATCCATATGGTTTGTACCAAGAGTAATTGCGTTATTTACCCATATGGTTGGTACTAATAGTAAGGGTAGAACTTACTAAGATTTGGTTGGTACCAAGAGTGAGTGCGTAACGGACCCGTATGGTTGGTACTAAGAGTAAGCGTGTTACTTACCCATATGGTTGGTACCAGTATTATGTGTATTAATAACCCATACGCTGGTATCAAGAAAAAGTGCTTTACTTACCCATATGGTTGGAACCAAGAGTAAGTGCGTTACTTACCCATCTGGCTGGTACGAAAAGTAAGCGCATTATTTACCCATATGTTGGTACCAGGAGTAAGCACGTTACTTACCCATATGTTTCACACCAAGAGTGACTATGTTGCTTACCTATATTGTTGGTTCCAAAACTTTGTACGTCACTTATCCATATGGTTAGTACAAAGAGTAAGTGCGTTACCTATCCATATGGTTGGTACCAAGAGTAACTGCGTTACTTACCTATGTGGTTCGTACCAAGAGTAAGCGTGTTACTTACCCATATGGTTGGTACAAAAAAAGAAAGCAAGAGAAAGCACGTTATTTACCCATATAGTTGGTACCAACATTAAGCGCATTAATTTGGTAGTGTAAGGGCCTAATAAACTCAAGCTTTTATTTAGACCAAGTCAAACTTAATACCTCTCCTCAACATCACCTCCAAGGGTCCCAGGGTGCCTGGTACAAGACCAGGCCCAAACCACAGGTCCGAGTTTGTAGAGAGAGGAACCAAGAATGACTTAGCCAAAATAACTGAAGTACCTTGTACTTTGCGCAGCATGCCGTGCAGACCGTCAGTCGGACTAAGCTGAGAAATTACTATATCGGAGATCTCTCCAAGAGCTTTAAAATAAGCCAAGTTGCTTTGTGAAAAGTTCTGTCATTGCAGAGTTACGGCTTGGACAGCGGCTGCCTAGCATTGGAGTGCTAGCGTACTAGCGTTGACTCGGGTAGCGTACTGCCATTGATTCGGCTTGAATCAATTTGACTATATTGAGAGTACAAACAGAGAAGAAATAAGTAGCTCTAGCTACCAAGGACCTTGAGAATCAACCTGGGAACAACCAGGGATGATCCTTAATGATGCCAAGCAACAAAACCAACCAGGCTAGACAACACAGCGATAGAGAACCTGGAAAAACAACAACCAGGTTCATAAGTCCGGATCTGCTGGTTTCCCTTGGCCCTTTAGCATTCACATACAGACAAAAAACATCAAACCTTCACCAAATTGTACCCCTATAAGTCCTACCCTGCTACACTAATGTTAACAAAACAAAACGGTACAATTTCGAGTTGGATATAGCTGAATCTGCACTTTAAAATCAACCGAACTGCAAAGCTTCCATCTTGGGTTCCTTCCTGCTTGCACTGTTCATAGAGCATGCAATGTTGTGCCAAAACGCACATTTTGCGAGTACCTGCAAATGAATCAAACAAAAATTGCGAAAGCAAACAAACACACGAACATTTCATTCATACGCAAACCCATTCGCATAACAATACTCGTACAAACAGATGGCAGGATGTTGTGCAAAGTGAATTTGCACCCAGCACAACCCCCCTCAGCCTACCGGCTGCATTCTCATCATTCCATACTAGTTCATGCTCATTCCACTCATGCGCATACAACGCCGATGACACTCATCCTCAAGTCTCTTGGTGAAGAAGTATGCTGGCTGCTCGTGAGTCTTGATGTAGGTCGAATTAACCGTCCCTCTCTTCACCTCCTTACGCAGCCAATGCCACTTGATACGCATGTGCTTGTTCAACCCACGAAGCATAGTTCTCCTGGCCATCCCAAGAGCCCCCTTGCTATAACAAAAAAGCGGTGTAGCAACCTTCTGCTCCTGGCCGATCTCCTCTAACAGCATCCTCAGCCAAATCACCTCCTTCACCCCATGGAACATTACCATGGTACATTACCCTGTACCATGTAGTCCTTTAGGAAAGGGCTGTCTCTGTCTGCTTCTTGGATCACCAGCTAATGGGTCCTCCCCTAACCAGGCAGATGTATCCTCCTACAGAAGAGGAATCCTCCTTCTCAGAAGCCCAAGTAGCATCGGTAAAGCATGCGAGAAAGAGTTTGCCTTCTCCAAGCCTCTCCCTCTTCTCCTTCAGCACCTCAATCCCCTTCCGCTTCACCTGTGCAGATGCAGAGTATTGAACTCCAATGCTAGGGTGCGAGTTCAGATTCACCACGCTTAGATGCGTACCCTGATAGGCTTCACCACGCATTCAGCTGCATCTATCTGCTCCTCAGACAGATTCTGCACCACCCTAGCCAGCTGCCCAACCGAGAAAGAGATGTCGGGCCTCGTTTAAACCGCCGCATACAAGAGGCTGCCCACCAAGGACTGAAATTGCTGCTGCTTCTCAATTTCAACCCTTACATCCTCAGCAGCCTTCACAAGCACGAACTTGGCTGGCAGGGGAGTTGCAACCTTGCGCTCATTCTCAATCCCATACGTCTCCCGCAGCTGCCTGATGAACTTCTTCTGGTGCAACTTCAACCACCTCTGATCCTGATTCCTTTCCACATGCATCACAAAGTAGTACTTCACCTCTCCAAGGTCTTGCACTTAAAATTCTCCATCAGCTGCTGCTGCACGTTCTGGATCTCCTTCAGGCTCTTGCTGAAGAGAAGAAAGTCATCCACATAGACCAAAAACATCACCAACTTCTCCTTCTCCCCCTTGAGAAAGAGACTCTCATCGCCGCTGCTATTCCTGAGTCCTATCTCCTACAAAACAGCTGCTAACTTTTGGTACCAGCAACGTGGCACCTGCTTCAAGCCGTAGATGGACTTGTTGAGCTTGCACACCCTGCTCGTACATACCATCTTCATACCCAAGCGGATGCGTCATGTGTCCTCTAAAATCCCGTAAAGGAAAGTCGTTGATATGTCCATCTGAATGATGTATTTCCCACTAATTGTTGCATCTGACAGCGAAACATGAAGGGTAGGGGGTTTGATAGTGGGAGCAAACATCTCGTTGAATTTTTGCTTCTCCTAATGCTGAAACCCCTTAGCCACCAGCCTACTCTTGTAGATGGTGACCTGCCCCTTGTCATCGGTCTTGATCCTCAGCACGCACCACCAGGTCCCATGTCCTATTCTCCAGCTGGTTCTAGTACTCAGCATCTCGTGACACCAGCCACTTGTCCCTATCTGGTCCAGCTAGTGCCTCCTCCATGCTAGCTGGTTCCTGTGTTCAGGGGCATGAAAACAGTAGGCAGACTTTTCCTCCTCATCCGCGTCATAGCCATGAGGCAGAATCAGCATGGCCTTCCTATTCCCAAGCCGCTGCTCTGCAACGTCAGCTCCTGCAGTCAGCTTCTTTGTTGCCATGCGGGTACGTCCTAGCCTGATGAGAGGTGTTTCACATTCCCTCACAGTGACCCCCTTGGCTTCCCTTGAAGGTAAAGTGGAAGCCCTAGCTGTGCCGTGTAGCTGCTCTCCTCCCTCCAGCAGCTCCACTAGTGCTACCTCTAGCCTCCACTCCCCTTTTCACCACCCGCAGATGACTCCTGTACCTTCTCTCCATCACCATCCTCTGCAGCTGCCTCGTCTCCCTCCTCTCACACCCTAGGAGTGAGGTCCAGCTGCATGATCTTCTATATCTGCTGGGAAACCTTTGCCTGTGGATGTTTCTCCCATCTCCCATACATCATGTAGTCAATGAATTTCACATTCTTGCTGTTAAACAACACACCTTTGGATGGTTCCCACAACAGCCATCCCTTGCTCTCAGCAGCCAGCCCCAAATGCACACACAAAATTTCATTCGCCCACAACTTACTTCGGTAGGACATGGAGACGTGGGTGACTGCCATGCAACTGAACACCCGCAGCATGTCGACAAGCGGCCTCCTTCCAAGCCACCTCTCCAGCGGCACCCACGAATCATCACTAATCTTTGTGAGTACCCTGTTCCCAGCCACGGTGCGAGTACCTACAGATGTGTCAAACAAAATTGCGAAAGAAAACTAAAACGTGAACATTACATTCACACACAAACACATTCGCATACGTATAGTCATACAAATAGAAGGCAAGATGTTGTGGAAAGTCAAATTTCTCCCAACATATTTACCCATATGGTTGGTTACAAGATTAAGCGCAGTACTTACCCATATGGTTGGTACAAAGCATAAGCGTATTACTTAACCATATGGTTGGTACCAATAGTAAGTGCGTTACTTACCGATATGGTTGGTACCAAGAGTAAGTGCGTAACTTACCCATATGGTTGGTACTAAGAGTAAGCGTGTTACTTACCCATATGGTTGGTACCATAAGTGAGTTACTTACCCATATGGCTGGTACCAAGAGTAAGTGCGTTACTCACCCATATGGTTGGTACCAAGAGTAGGTGCGTAACCTACCGATAGGGTTGGTACCAAAATTAAGTTTGTCACTTACGCGTATGATTGGTACCAAAAGAAAGTGCCTTACTTACCCAAATTATTGATATCAAGAATAAGTGTGTTACTTACCCATATGGTTGGTACCATGAGTAAGTATGGATCTTACCGATATGGTTGGTACCCTGAGTGAGTGCGTAACTGACACATATGGCTTTTACTAAGTGCAATCGTGTTACTTACTCGTATGGTTGGTACCAAAATAAAGTGTCACTTACCAATCTGGTTGGTTCCAAGAGTAAGCACGTTACTCACCCATATGGTCGGGTACAGATTAAGCACATTATTTACCCATATGGTTGGTACCAAGAATAAGTGTGTAACCTATTGATATGGTTGGTACTAAAAGCAAGTGCGCAATTTATTAAAATGGTTGGTACCAAGAGTGAGTAACTAACTGAACCATATTGTTGGTACCAAAACTAATTGTGTCTCTTATTCATATGGTTGGCACCAAGGGTAGCTGTGTTACTTATTCATATGGTTTGTACCAATAGTAAGTTCATTACTTACCCATATGGTTGGTACTAAGAGTAAACGTTTTACTTACCCATATGGATGGTATCAACAATAAGTGCGCCATTTACCCATATAGTTGGTGCAAAGATTCACCCTACAACGGTGGGAGCTAGATTGCGGGGCTGGCAAGAGTTTTGTGAGTGATCGTAGATTTGTCTGCGTTCTCTAGCACTTGCACATTTACAGAGAGAATTGGCAAGGGTTTCACTAACAAAGTTGGAATTACATAATGATCACATTAGCAAAGGCAGAAATGACTACATCTGAGCCTAGCAACCTAGCAGGCAAGCTGGTCGACCGCCAGCACTGCAAGGTCGACAGTCTGCCAGCGTTGCGTAGAGGCACTACGCCAGTATTGTAGAAGGGCAACCTGCCAACAGAGCAAATCGTGGGCTCACCAACGCTGCTCCAGGGCGGCTTGCCAACTCTCTAGCGAAGCCGTCTGCCAGCGTTGCAACCGCGGGTGACTGTAGCGCAGGTCTGCACCCACTTAGCAGGCGCGCCGCGACGCTTGAGCACGTTGTCTATTGTTGCACGGGTGCCGAATCAGCCACGTGCCGACGATTGCGTCTGATGCTTCACGTCGACCTCGGAATATCAGCTTGAGGTCGCCTTCACCATCGCTGCCTTGACGATGTTCGCGCGTCTCCGCAGAACCTCGTCGAGGAGGTAACCTGGTCGACTGGGTCGACCCCCCAGTGCGCACCCTGGTCGACGATGTCCTTCGTCGACCACCGCGCCCGTCGAAGATCACCCTTGTCGACGGCCCGTCCTTTGACCAACTCAGTCAGCTGCAGCCTTCGAACTCCCATCGTCGTCGGCTCTGCGACAGTTCCGCGCAGGTCGAGGACCACCTTCGTCGACCTTCCGCCTCGAAATCAGCCGCGGACTTCCCGTCGACGGCGGCATCACAATGGTCCCCCGCAGGTCGACGGAACTCGTCGACCTGCTCACCCAGGCTGGCGTCGACCACTACGGGTGGTCGGCTGCCTCCCCCGCACATCCGACCACAAAGTCGGCTTCGCCCAATCAAGGGCAGGTCCAACACCCAATTCTCGTCAACGCCCCCGTGTCGCGCCCACGCTTGGGTACTGCACCCGCACGACAAAACTACATGGAGAACACTCATCGTCGGCGTGCACCCAATACACAGCACGTCATTACCGCACCAGCCGTGCAGAAAGGCACGACAGTTACTGCTGCACCTCGTCGTCACTTTTGCCGACGTCGGTCAAGCACACTTGGCCGATTGTGGTAGAGCACCAGTTGAAGGTCAGAAAGTGCAACGCCATCGTCAGGAAGTCGGCCGGCTGCTCTGAAGTCGGGATGTACCTCAGCACGAACTTCCCGCTCTTCACCATCTGCTGCAGCCAGGCATATCGCCGCACCATGTGCTTGAGGTTGCCCTTCATCGCCAAGCCTTCGGCGACCGTAATTGCCAACTTGTTGTCCATCGGAAGGACGGTCGGCGTCCCAGCGTCGAGAAGCTGGAAATCTGCAAAGAGGAAGCGCAGTCGACGAGCCTCCTTGTCGACTTCCGTGGCCACGACGTACTCCGACTCGGTCGCCAAGAGTGTCGCGCAGTTGATGCTCCAGCTCTACTAGGAGGCGGCGGCCCCTCCAAAGACGAGCACGTAGCCGTCCGTGCTCGTTCGATTCTGCTTGTCGCCTGTGTCATTGGCGTCCGCGTAGCCAACTAGACAAAACAACTCTGGTCCACCGTCGAACTCCATGGCGGTGTCACGGGTGTCAGCAAGGTAGGCGAGGCAGCGATCGACCTCGCGCCAGTGCTGGTCGCTCCTTGCCGTCAGGGCGCTGCCCAGCTTGCTGCACGCAAAGGCAATGTCCGGCCTCGTCGTTGTCACCGCGGACTGCAGCGAGCTGACCTGCCAACATTCCTCCACCTCGTGCTATGGGGCTTTCTCGTCGTAGAACGTCAGCTCGGCGTAGGCGTCGACAAAACCCGGGGTCTTCGGGATTCAGCCAGTCTACTCCTCGTTGATAAAGCACCCGTGCAGCCTGTCGACGTACGACTGCTGGTGCAGCCACAGCTTCCTTGCCAGCCTAACGCGTAGCTGAAAGGCTGCTGGCAGTGAGCAGGTCGTCGACGTAGACCAGCACCCAGCAGGTCACTCTGTCGTCACCGATCTTGAAATACAGTGCCTCATCGACCTGGCTCTTCTTCCAGTGTGCGCCAGTCAGCACTGCGTCGAGCGCCGAGTACGACAACAACGGCAACTGCTTCAGCCCGTACTGACTCTTCAGCAGCTTGCACACCCGGCCGGTCCCGTCGTCATAGTAGTCCGGCTAGTACATGTATAGAACATTGTCAAGCTTTCTCTGCACGAAGGCGTTCGTCATATCAAGCTGCATCAGGTTGAGGTCAAGGACGGCGACGATGCTGAGGAAGATCCTCAGCATGACATAGCCCCCGACCCGCGCTAACGTCTATTTGTAGTCTGCACCGTACACCTACATGAAGCACTTCATGACCAGCCTCGCCTTCTCCTGAGCGACCGTGTTCTCGATGTGGTACTTGGTCATTAGCACCCTCCGGTTCTTCATGATGTTCACCCTGCACGGCCGTTCGACCATCTCCCATGTGCCATTGGTAATGAGGCTGCGGATCTTTTCGTCCATAGCGGCCTTCACCGCCTTGCCCTTCCAGCTCGCCAACGCCTCCTTCACCATCATCGTCGCGATGTCCCAGCGGTGCTCTGGGTCAGCGTGCATATGGTCGGGGTCGAGATCAGGCAGGTCAACGTCGGCCTCAGCGTTGTCGAGCAGTGTGGTGAACATGGCTGGCGGTAGACATACATGGAAGCTCAGTCGCTTACGCTGCTTTCGAGTTAGTCCCGAATGTCACAGCGTAGGCTTCTCGACAGGAACCTACCCCACATCGCTGTTGGTGGACTCCTTTGTTGCCGACAACTCTCCTTCGTCGTCGACTACCTCGTCGACAACGAGCTACTTCGCCAGCGTTGGCCCCTTGACCTCCTGCTCCCCTCTTGTCGGCCTTGTCTGCTGCTACCCTAACGGCAACACCTCTGTTGCTGCCTCCTCCACCAGCTCCCCTGTCTGCTGCTCCCCTATCGTCGTTGGTTGGAAACCCTTGTCGACGAGTTTGGTGTCACGTCGGCCACTGGCGATGCCACTAGCCTGCGCCACAGGCGACGCCTCGAAGCTCCCCTCATAGCCGGAGGCTGACGATAGTGTTTGCACAGGCAGGTCCGCGAGGAGGGGTGGAGCAGCGAGAAAAGGGGAAGGAAGAGGGGGTGGAACGTCCTCGTCGTCCTCGTCAGCAGGCCCGCCGAGTTCTACGAGCAGCAGGAATGTGGCTGTCAAGGTTTCCGTCGGCGGGTTGGCCGGCGACCGCCCCGACGCCGGCCCATACGTTTCCTTCCACACCTCGAGCGATAGGATCTCGTAGAAGATTGCCTCCACTGTCGTGGTGATCTTGTTGTCGGTGAGGTCGAGGACCTCCCAGCCCTTGCTATCTGGCGATACCCCGAGATGAAGCCCCCGGCAAGCCTTCGGTGCCATCTTCGCACCTGGCTGCTGCTCGGGAACCATGATGCAGTTCTACACCCGTGCCACCGTAAGGTCGGGCTTCTTGCCGGTTAGCAGTCATACGGGGACGTCCCCAGTGGCGTTATCAACCGCTCAAGCAGTTGTGCACCCAAACGGCCTGCCCCAGGGCGAGGTGCCACCAGTAGTGCTGCACGCCCATGTGCAGCAGCATCGTCTGCACGGACTTTACCACCATTCGTATCTCTCGCTCCACCATGCCGTTCTGCTGCGCGGTGTTAGGGCATGTCAAATCATGAACGATGCCCTTGCCATTAAATAGTTGGTGAAGTCCTTCCCCAAGAACTGGCCGCGGCTGTCGGAGCGGAGAATCAGCTTCGACTTCTTCGTCTGCCACTCGACCACTAGCAACCACTTCTCGAACTCCTGCAGCACGTCACTCTTCTTGGTGACTGGCTTCACCTACACATATCGAGTGTGGAGGTTCTTCAGCAAGAACAAGTACACCGTCCTTGGCAGCCATTCAGAACAGCCCGCACAAGTCGATATGCATGACAGCCAACGCCTCCTCTGCGTCTGAATCCTTATCGGGGAAGGTTTTCCGTGCCAGCTTCCCGCCGACGCACGAGACACATGGCAAGTCGGCCCTGGTCAACGGCTTGATGTCGAGGCCGTTGTACGCGAGCCTCGCGTGCCACCAGTTGGGGGTCAACTTTGTCGCAGAAGCGATCGTTCGCAAAGCTACCACCTCGATCGACTTCGACGATGGTTTTGTCGAGCAGCGATGGAGGTCGGCGCAGAGGACGCAGCCAGTGTAGCGTGCTCGACCCAGTATTTCGCTTGCACTCGACACTAGCAGCATCTCGTTGCCGTCGTCCTACAGCTTCACGCCGCTTTCCTGTAGCTGGCCGACTGACAGCAGGTTCTCCTGCACGCTCGGGATGTGGAGAACATCGGGGACAAGAATCCGCTTCCTGGCCTCCCCTTGCAGAGCGACGGTGCCGCGACCCTCGACGGTCTGATGAGCCCCGTTGAAGCCACGCACATGCTTCACGTCGCCGGTCGGCGCCATGTCGAAAAAAGCCTTCTTCGTCCCCATCAGGTGGTGCGAGCAGCCGCTGTCAAGCAACACCACAATCGGACTCGCTTGCACGGCGATCGCGACTGCCTTGAAGTCCTCCCCGGGTTCTGGCGCAAGCGAGAGTGTCGCCTCCACAACGCCGACCATCGAGCATGACACCTCCCCGCCGCCTCGATCCTTGCTGCTAGAGAAGTTGACGTCCTTCGTCGACGGCGTATTCTTCGACGCCTGCTTCTCCTTGCGTAGCATCCCACCCCAGCTTCGACGACCATTGGCCGATCGTTTGCGGCCTCCCCTGTGGAGTCATTGCGGTCGAGACACTCGAAGGAGAGGTGATCGGGGTTACCACAGGTCCAGCACTCCCGCCGTTGACCACCACCTCCGCGACCCTTGTCATGCGTCGACTCGGTCCAGTCGACGTCCTTTGTCGACCTCCCACCTCCGCTGCCACCTCCGCCCAGCTTCCCGTGCAGCCCCTGCTGACGACTTTGCTTCATCGGGGCGGCGTGATTCGCCTACGGAAGGAGCTCCATGGTCCGTTTTGCCTCCTGCATCGTCTCATCATTGATAATGTGGCTGGTGGAGGTGTCCTCGTGAAGCGACTCCCACATGCCGGGCATAACAAGCATCCGACGCATGAGGTTGTAGCCGCTCGGAAGGCCCTTTACAACGTGCGTGATATATGTCGTCGTCATCAAGTGGTTGACACCCACCATCCGCATGTCAGCAAGAATCCGTCAAGCACAGTTGCAGTGGTGCGTCGCTGACTCCTCGCCTATCCTGAGGTGCGTTAGCTTCTTCTCCAACTGGCCGATGTACAGGTCGCACGTCGCCTGGTACGTCAACAAGATGAACTGCCACGTCTGGTGGTCTACGTTCAATTGAAGTCGACAGGGCTTGAACGCAATCTCCACCATCGGCGAGCAGCACCTCGAGATGACCGTGAAGGTCAGCAGGCGAGCCGCGAGGAATTCCGCCCTCAGCTCGACGCCGTCCTCGTCCGGCGTCAGCACATCGCCGTCGGCAAAACCCTTCAGCCTGGCAATCTCCAGCTGAGGCTCGATACGTTCCCTCCACGTCATAAGGTCTCGTCGACCCTGCATGGCACAGCCACGGCAAACTTGTCTGACGAGAACTTGAAATAGCCATACGCCGGAGCGATCCCACCCGCCGTCACATGGGTCGTCGATGAGCCTCCCATCACTTTGTTACGGACAACGACGTCGTCCGTCGATGTCAACACGCGAGCTGCCTGCGGCCGCCGTTCACCGTTGCACTCGCGCCTGATTTATCCTGACGCCACCATTGACGGACCTGATCACTCCTATCTTCCTCGTGCCCTCACTGCCACCGACCTGGTCACTGCCGTCGACCTCCTCATCGACACGGGCCTCGTTGCATATCGGTGAAGGTGAGGCAGGTCAAGAAGTATGCTCCTTTGCCCATTGCGCGCGGATCCCCACGAGAACCACCTCCAACGGGAGTACCGGCCCGAGCTTGGCATCTCCTCGCATCAGCCTCCCACGCCTATAGGGTATCCGAATTTGTTGGTGTAGGGGCCTAAAAAACTCTAGCTAATAAGACTTAATCAGACTTAAAACGTTTCCTCTGGGTCACCTCCAAGGGTCCCTGGGTGCCTGGTACAAGACCAGCCCCTATCCTTGGGTCCGAGTTTGTAGAGAGAGGAGTCAAGAGTGACATAGCCAAAATAACAAGAGTACCTTGTTTATCGCGCAGCATGCCGTGCAGACCGTCGATCAGATTAAGCTGAGAATTTGCTATGTCAAGGCTCGATCTAAGATCTTTTGAAATAGCCAATTTGCCTCGCGAAAATTTCTGCCAGTATAAAGATATGCCTCGAACACCATTTGCCTAGTGTACTAGCGTTTACTCAGGTAGCATTCCGCCGTCGAACCGCGTAGAAAACGAAATTCCAGCAAGGATGGAATTCGCTGGAATCAAATTGACTATTTCCAAAGCACAAACAGAGATGGAATACAAAGCTCTAGCTACCAAGGACCTTGAGAATCAACCTGAGAACAACCAGGGATGATCCCAAGTAATTCCAAGCAACAGAACCAACCTGGTTGGACAAAACAGCAGATAGTATGTTGAGAAACATTCTCTGGTTCTGTTTTTCCAACTTGGGAAAACAACAACCAGGCTCATATTCTTAAAACAAAACCTGTTTTGTCCTTGCCCGACCAGCCAAGGTCTGGTTCTGTGGGATTCCCTTGGCCCTATAGTGTGCAGATACAGACGAACAACATCCAACCTTCACCTAATTTGTACCCCTATATAGTCGGCACCAGCTCCTCCCCCGCGCCCTTGAGAAAGAGGCTCTCATCATAGCTGCTGGTCCTGAATCCCATCTCCTCTAAAACAGCTGCCAACTTCTGGTACCAAATCGTGGCGCTTGCTTCAAGCCGTAAATCGATGTTTTGAGCTTGCACACCCTGCCCGTACCGTCTTCAAACCCAGACGGTTGCGTTATGTACACCTCCTCCTCTAAAATCCCGTTGAGAAATGCCGTTGATATATCCATCTGAATGATGAATTTCCCACCAACGGCTGCATCTGCCAACAAGAGTCACAGGGTAGGGGGTTTGGTAGTGGAAGCAAAGATCTCGTTTAAGTCTTGCTTCTCCTTCTGCTAAAACCTCTTAGCCACCAGCCTACTCTTGTAGATGGTGACCTGCCCCTTGTCATCGGTCTTGATCCTCAGCACCCACTTGCACTCTATGGCTTTCTTCCCCTGAGGCAGCACCACCAGATCCCATGTCCCATTCTCTAGCTGGCTCAGATACTCACCGTGCCTTGAAGCCAACCACTTGTCCTTATCTGGTCTAGCTAGTGCCACCTCCATGCAAGCTGGTTCCTCTGGTGCAGGGGCAAGAAAACAGTAGTCATGCGGTAGAATCAGCAATGCCTCCTCATTCCCAAGCTGCTGCTCTGCTACATCAGCTCCTGCAATGCTTCATTGTTGCCATGCGGGTGCGTCCTGGCCTAGAGACGGGTGTCTCCCATCCCTTCCTAACGACACCCTTCAGCTTCCTCCTTTGTGGTAGCTTAGGCACCTTAGCTTTGCCCTGCTGCTGCTCTCCTTCCTCAAATCCAGCAGCTTTCTTGGTGCTACCACTAGTCTCCACATCATCTCCTCCACCAGCAGGTGCCTCCTGCACCTTCTCTCCATCACCACCCTCTGCAGCTGCCTCCTCTCCCTCCTCCCACACACTAGGAGTCAAGTCCAGCTGCATGGTGATCTGCTCCATCTGCTGGGACACTTTTGCCTCCGGCTGTCTCTCCTTGCTCCCATACATCATGTCCTCAATGAATTTCACATCCCTGCTATCAAACATGACACCCTTGGGTGGTTCCCACAGTAGCCATCCCTTATTCTGAGCAGCAAGCCCCAAATGCACACACCAGATTGCACTCGCCCCCAACTTACTACGGTAGGTCTTGGGGACGTGGGCAACTGCCATGCAACCAAACACCCTCAGCATGTCCACCGGCGGCTTCCTCCCAAGCCACCTCTCCAACGGTACCCACGATTCATCACCAACCTTAGTGAGCACCCTGTTCCTAGCGACGGTGGCGTGCCGGACAACATGAGCCCACATCGAGTTGCACAGCCCATATTCTATGAGCTGTGCCCTAGCTATCTCCAGAATTGTCCGGATCGCCTGTTCAGCTACACCGTTGGACTGTGGGGTGTAAGCCGTAGTCAGCTCCCTCTGGATGCCCTGCTTCTTCAGCCAGACCGTCAACTCACCACCCCGATCTGTCCTAATCCGCTTCACTACACACTCCGCCTGCTTCTCCACGAATGGCAGCCAATCATCCCGTATCGTGGAGGCGGCGTGGTCCTTCTGCTTTAGCGGATACGCCCATATCAGCATGCTCCATGTCGAGAAAAGGCCCCGCCCTCGCTTGGGCGAAGTCGGCCATGCTTTTCAGAGCACAACGGTGTTTGTTTCGTGGTCATCGGCGACTTCAGGGACTTTTATCTCTGTCCGACGGGTCGATTTTCGAGGAGATTAAGTCGTCGAAATTGAATTGTTGTTTCAGCTCTACGCAACTGCCTCTCGACCAGGCACTTGTCGAGGGGAGCAAAACGGCGTCGAAATCGAGCCTTGCGGGTCGACGAAATGGTAGAAAACAGCGTTTCGACGAAACGCTGGTCGACAGAATTAAGCTCGAAACAGGCACCGTCGAGCAGAGCGTTGCTGGTCGACAAAAGTACTTGTCTCCAAAATTCGCAATGTGCGCGAATTTCGACCAATCGCGTAACAGCGAATTTTGACCAATCAGAGAATTTCGGAAATTGTACTCCCCAGGAGAATTCGAATCAGTAAGGAAACTGAACCTGAAACACGTTTTTACTAACAGTAAAAACGTAAACAACTCTGAAAGCTGTAAACCTGAGAAACTGCCAACTCAGGTGAAAGACACATGTGCTTGTCGTTTCACCTGCCGTTGCTGACTCGGATAAGACGTGTGTTAGCCGAGGAACGTTTCTCTCGGGTGCATTGTTCTTGCTATTTGGTTCTCCTTGCTTGTACCATAATCTTGTTCTATCAACTTTTCCTAGTGAAACTATGCTTGAATTCTACCAAGGCATTCCAACACTCTGTCAAAGGATCACTGCCAGAACTCTGACCATGCGTCCCATGCAATTCAGCTCTCCCTTAGAATAGAATTCTCCGCATGGTGCGGTGAGCGTGGAACGGCCCCGCGTTAGAACCTTCGGAATAGCCGACTTTAGCGCTCATTACCTTAGTTGTTGTAGGCCGGCAGCCGTCTAGACCGCCATGGTCGACCAGGAGGAGGTCGCTGCAGGCGTAGAGGATACCCTGCAGGCGCGGTTAGATGACGTTCGGGCACGCCACGCAGCTGGCGAGTACGGCGGAGCGAACTTGGATGTTATGCTCTTTGGAACCCGCGTGCAGTGGGCGCGCGATCATCCAACGACCCGTACTGTGGCGGATGGTCTGCCCGCCACTCCCCGACCGGCGCACAACGAAGGGGACGTCGACGACCAGGTCGACGGTGGTGACCAAGTCGGCGGAGACGGCAGCACGAGGGTTCGTGGAGTGATTCGGGCCGCTGACCTTGGCGTCGGCAGAATGCAGGCGCGGGTTCAGCATCCCGCAGTAGAGGGAAGCTCGAACGGCAACATCGGTGGTCGACGCCTTTCTCCTCAGCGGAGTGGAGCCAGGCCGACATTGGTGACTCATGCGTCGGCTGGTCGAGACGGAGGCATCGCTCCGGCGTACGGCTACTTCAAATTTTCGCCGGACAAGATCGTTGTGCCGAAGCCGCTCGAAGGACGACATGACTTGATCACATGGATTGAGTCAATCGAACCCCAGTTGGAGATTGCCGGATTGAAGAAATTCGTTGACGGCAAGGTGGAGATGCCGGACGAAGACGACTATGAATTGTTGGCGGAATTTTGCGCTGCTCACCTTCTGACCTTCATGGTCCTTTCGAGGTGTTGTTCGCCGCTGGTGCAAGTCGCGCTGAAGCCGTGCCGACGTCGAGCGGACGCCGGCTACCAAGCGTGGCAGTACATCATGCGCACCTACAGAGCGACCGACGACCTCTACATCAGCCAACTGGAGAAGAAATTGGCCAACATTCGCATGGGCGAGCAGGAATCGGCGACCGAGTACTGCAATCGAGCGCGGCGAATTTTGGCGTCGTATGTCACGCATGTTATCAATGGCCTCCCCTCGAGCTACAATCTGATGCGCCGGATGCTGATAATGCCTGGCACACGCGAGACTTTGAACGAGGATTCGCTCTCGAGTCAGATCATCCAGGATGAGTTCATGCAGGAGTCTGAGCGGTCTTCAGAGCTCCTTCCGCAGGCCAACTACGTTGCTCCGACGAAGCAGGGACGTCAGACGGGGCAGCGTGGGAAGTCGGGCGGAGGTGGAGGCGGTGGCGGAAAGTCGTCGAACACCAAGTCTTCGGAGAACGCCGACCGCGGAAAGTCGGCGAAGGGCAATGATCGCGGAAGCAGTGGTTCGCGTCGAGGAGGACGCCGCTGCTACATTTGCGGAGACCCTGACCATCTCTCGTACGACTGCCCTGACCGCGACGAGTCCGACGACGATCAGAGAGGAAGTCGTGGAAAGTCTGACAACGCTCGTCGTTCAGAGGACGGGAAGTCTGACAGCGACCGTCGTCGTCGAGACAACCAGCCGCGCAAGGAGAAGCCTGCGTCCTCGAAAACGCCGTCAACATCAGAGGCTGGTACCTCGAGCGGAAAGGAAGCCTCTTGTTCGATGGTTGGCGTGGTCGACCCAACAATTTCGCTGGCGCCGGAGGCTGGCGAGGACTTCCAGGCGGTAGCAGCAGCCGTGCAGGCGAATCCGACTGTGGTTCTCCTCGACAGTGGCTGCTCCCATCATCTGATGGGAACGCGAGAGGCCTTCGTCGAAATGAAGCCAAGAGGAGAAATCCGTCACGTGCGCGGATTCAACGGGGCGCTTCAGAACGTCGAAGGCCGTGGCACAGTTGCTCTGGAAGGGGAGACCGGGAAGCCGATTCTCATCCCCGACGTGTTGTACGTTCCGGGTGTTCACGCGAATCTACTGTCTGCTGGTCAGCTGAAGGAAAACGGCGTGAAGCTGCAGAACGAGGGTGACGAGATGCTGCTCGTTTCCGCTGCAGGAGATGTGCTCGGTCGAGCACGCTACACCGGCCGGGTCCTCTGCACCGACCTCCGCCCCTGCTCCTCGAAATCGACGACATCTTCGACTGAGGCGGTTGCTCTGCGGACGATCGCATCTGCGACGAAGTCGACGCTAGACAAGTGGCACCCGAGGCTCGCGCACGTCGGCATTGACACGATTAAGAGTTCGGCGAAGCATGGTGTTGCCGTTGGTCTGGACATCCAGAAGTCGACCGGAGCCGACCTGCCGTGTGCCTCCTGTGTCGGAGGGAAACTAGCGCGACATACTTTTCCAGAGAAGGGATCGGACGCTGACAACGCCCTTGATGTCATG
This sequence comes from Closterium sp. Yama58-4, assembly GCA_947470075.1. Classification (NCBI taxonomy): domain Eukaryota; kingdom Viridiplantae; phylum Streptophyta; class Zygnematophyceae; order Desmidiales; family Closteriaceae; genus Closterium; species Closterium sp. Yama58-4. Next base: position 552,016 of record CANIUD010000031.1, read on the forward strand.
CACATTGACCTTTGCGGCCCCTTCCGCGTGGCCGCCATGGATGGAAGCCTCTACTTCCTTCTCCTCAAGGACCGCAAGACCCGCTTTGTGTGGGTCCGCCCGATCGCGAAGAAGAGCGATGTGCTGGTCGTTTTCGAGAAGTGGCTGAAGGAAGTGGAACGGCAGACTTCGAAGTCGGTGAAAAGGCTGCGCTCTGACCGCGGAGGGGAATTCCTCGGCCGGGCCTTCACCGATCTCGTCGAGGACAAGGGTATCCTCCACAACCTCACGTGCCCCTACACTCCGCAACAGAATGGCATGGCGGAGCGGGAAATGCGCACGGTCGTCGAAGCTGTGCGGACGATGCTGCTTCACATGGGGGTGAAGCATCACTGGTGGCACCTCGCCCTTCGCCACGCCGTCTGGGTGCGCAACTGCCTCGAACGGGCTTCACTTCCTCCGAGGACGACGCCGTACGAGCTGCTGTTCGAGAAGAAGCCGGATCTCACGCTGGCGCGCGTGTGGGGCTGCATGGTGCAGTTCATGATCCCAGAGCAGCAGCGCGGCGGAAAGTTGGCACCGAAGGCCCGCTGGGGAATTCACCTCGGAGTTTCGCCGGAGAGCAAGGGATGGGAGGTGCTCGACCTCACCGCCAACCGCATTGTCACAACCGTGGAGGCAATCTTCTATGAGGCGATGTCTCTGGAGGAGTGGAAGGTGGAGCACGGGCCCGCGTCAGAGCGGACGAAGTTTTCTCCGCCGACGGGTCCGTTGCCAGCGGCGATTTCGTTGCTCGAATCCGAGGACGATGGTGCCTCTGCAGATCCTTCTCCCTCCATTCCGCCCTCGTCGACCTCCTCCTCCTCTTCCCGTCTCCCCCCCATCGCTCGCCCCCGGCCTGCCTAAGTCGGCATCATCGTCGGCCGCCAGCGATGAGGGGAGCATTGGTGTGTCACCTTCGGCTCCGCCCATTGGCATCGCTGGCGGTCGACATGATCTGGTCAGCGAGCAAGTCGGCGCCGGAGTGAAGTTTCCACCAACAGGGGAGACGTCGAACGGGAAGCGCGTTTCAGAGAAGCTGCCGACAGGGGAGACGTCGAACGGGAAGCGCGTTTCAGAGGAGCCATCGACAGGAGAGCCGTCGAACAAGGAGCGCATTTCAGAGGAGCCGTCGACAGAGGATCCGTCGAACGAGGAGCTCACTTCAAAGGAGCGAACGACAGGGGAGCAGTTCGACGATGGCACATCGAGCGACGTTGTTGAAGTCATCGGCAGCGATAAAGGGGAGCCATCGGCCAAGGAGCAGTCCAGCAGCGACAGCGACGTGGTGGAAGTCTCACCCGACAAGCCTGCAGTTCGACGTTCCACCCGCTCCAACTTTGGCAAGCCTCCCGAGAAGCTGAGCTACCATGCTTGCGTGCTGCCGACCTCCTACAGCACTCTGCTCGATGATGCGCAGTTCGACGTCAACGTACCCGAGCTCGATCCCGATATGCACGCCGATCCAGAGCACCGCTGGGACATCGCTAACATGACAGTGAAGGAGGCGTTAGCGAGCTGGAAGGGCAAGGCGGTGAAGGCCGCCATGGACGAGGAGATTCGAAGTCTCATCACCAACGGCACTTGGGAGCTGGTGGAGCGCCCGCGCGGCGTCAATGTCATGAAGAACCGCTGGGTACTGACGACGAAGTCGACGACACGGTTGCCTGCGAAAAGGCGTGCCTGGTGGTGAAGGGCTTCACGCAGGTCTACGGAGCTGATTACGACGAGACGTACGCTCCAGTCGGGAGCTACGTTACTCTACAGATTTTCCTTATCATATTCGCCATCCTCGATCTGCACCTCATGCAGTTAGACATGAAGAATGCGTTTCTACAGAGCAAGCTCGATCGCGTGCTCTACATGGACCAGCCGGCTTACTACAACGATGGTACCGGCCGAGTATGCAAGCTGCTGAAGAGCCTGTACGGGCTGAAGCAGAGCCCTCTGCTGTGGTACTCTGCGCTCGACGCTGTGCTGACTGGCGCTGGTTGGAGCAAGAGCCAGGTCGACGAGGCCCTCTATTTCCGAGTTGGCGACGACGGAGTGGCGTGCTGGGTGCTCGTCTACGTCGACGACCTGCTCGCTGCCAGCAGTAGCACCGCGATGCTGAAGGAGCTAAAGGAGCTGCTGGAGGCTGCCTTTGAGCTGCGCGAGATCACCCTGGTCGAAAAGTACTTGGGGCTCGAAATTGTGCGCGACCGTCCGGCGCGGAAGCTGTGGCTTCACCAGCAGTCCTATGTCGACAAGCTGCGTAGGCGCTTCATCGACGAGGAGCAGACTGGTCGGCGTCCGAAGACACCTGTTTCCGTCGACGCGTATGCCGAGCTGACTTTCGACGACGATGACTTTCAGTCGCGCGAAGAAGAGGAGTATCGTCAGAAGGTCGGTTCGCTGCAGTTCGCTGCCACAACAACTCGGCCCGACATCGCTTTTGCGTGCAGCAAGCTGGGATCTGGTCTGACGGTGAGGAGCGACAACCACTGGCGTGAGGTCGATCGCTGCCTCAACTATCTCTCGGACACGCGTGATGTTGCTCTGGAGTTCGGAGGAGGACCGGAGACTCTGACACTGGTCGGCTACGCGGACGCTGACGACGCAGGCGACAAGCAGAATCGCACTAGCACAAGTGGCTACGTTTTCACCTTCGGCGGCGCAGCTGTCTCTTGGACGAGCCAACGCATTAAGTGCGTGACTCTGTCCTCTACGGAGTCAGAGTACATCGCGGCCTCTGAAGCGGCCAAAGAGGCTCGTCGACTTCGATTTCTCCTCGCCGAGTTCCAGCTCCTCGATGCTGGGACGCCAACTACTCTGAACGTGGACAATCAGTCCGCCATCGCGGTCGCTGAGGGCTTGGGGCTGAAAGGCAACCTCAAGCATATGGAGCGACGCTACGCCTGGCTGCAGCAGATGGTGAAGCGCAAGAAGGTTGCGCTGGAATACATCCCAACATCCGAGCAGCCGGCGGACTTCCTCACAAAAGGTCTGCACTTTCCGGCCTTCAACCGGTGCTCTGTCGCGGTCGGCCAGGTTCGCCTTGCCGAAGTCGGCGACGACGACGACGTGCAGCAGTAGGTGCCATGTCCTCTAACATGGCTGGTGCGGTGATCGGCGTGCGGAGGTGTGCACGCCAGAGAAATGTCCCCTTGTATTCTATTAAGTAGGTTGTGGGTGGACCTTGTGTGTCGGGGCCCAAGCTCGAGCTGGGCAGGGGAGTGTCGAGGAGAAAAGGCCCCGCCCTCGCTTGGGCGAAGTCGGCCATGCTTTTCAGAGCACAACGGTGTTCGTTTCGTGGTCATCGGCGACTTCAGGGACTTTTATCTCTGTCCGACGGGTCGATTTTCGAGGAGATTAAGTCGTCGAAATTGAAGTGTTGTTTCTGCTCTACGCAACTGCCTCTCGACCAGGCACTTGTCGAGGGGAGCAAAACGGCGTCGAAATCGAGCCTTGCGGGTCGACGAAATGGTAGAAAACAGCGTTTCGACGAAACGCTGGTCGACAGAATTAAGCTCGAAACAGGCACCGTCGAGCAGAGCGTTGCTGGTCGACAAAAGTACTTGTCTCCAAAATTCGCAATGTGCGCGAATTTCGACCAATCGCGAAACAGCGAATTTTGACCAATCAGAGAATTGTTGGGTGCAAATTTACATTGCACGACATCCTGCTGTCTGTTTGTACGAGTATGCGTGTGCGAATGCATTTGCGTGTGAATGGTGTGTTCGTGTGTTTGTTTGCTTTCGCATTTTCGCTTGATGCATTTGCAGGTACTCGCGCAATGTGCGCTTCGGCACAACATTGTACGCGCTATGAACAGTGCAAGCAGAAAGGACGAGCTCGCAAAGGAACCCAAGATGGAAGCTTTGCAGTTCGGTTTAGTTGATTGCGCAGATTCAGTTCTATCCAACTCGAAATTGTACTGTTTTGTTTGGTTAACTATAGTGTAGCAGGGAAGGCACTATAGGGGTACAATTTAGGTGAAGGTTGGATGTTGTTTGTCTGTATCTGCATGCTACAAGGCCAGGGGAAACCAGCGGAACCAGCATTTGGCTGGTTGGGCAAAGACAAAACAGGTTCTGTTTTTAGAACCTGAACCTGGTTGTTGTTTTCCCAGGTTGGAAAAACAGAACCAGAGGTTGTTTACCAACCTACCACCTGCTATTTTGTCCAGCCAGGTTGGTTCTGTTGCTTGGAATTATTTGGGATCATCCCTGGTTGTTCCCAGGTTGATTCCCAAGGTCCTTGCTAGCTAGAACTATTTAATCCTTCTCTGTTTGTACCTGAATATAGTCAATTGATTCATGCGAATTCCTTCCTCGCTGGAATTTCGTTTCTACGCGGTTCGTTGGCGGAATGCTACCCGAGTCAACGCTAGTATGCTAGCACTCCAACGCTAGGCAAACGCTGTCCGAGCCATAACTTAGTAATGGCAGAACTTTTCGCGAGGCAACTTGGCTCATTTTAAAGCTCTTGGAGCGAGCTTCGATATAGCGAATTCTTAGCTTAATCCGATCGACGGTCTGCACGGCACGCTGCGCGACGTTCAAGGTACTCTTGCTGTTTTGACTAAGTCTTTCTTGATCCCTCTCTCTACAAACTCGGACCCGAGGATAGGGGCTGGTCTTGTACCAGGCACCCAGGGACCCTTGGAGGTGACCCCGAGGAGAGGTTTTAAGTTTGATTAAGTCCTAATAGCTTGAGTTTATTAGGCCCTTACACCAACAAGCTGGTATCAGAGCTGCGTTATAGTGATCCTCGTTATAGGTAGCTATGGCAGGCAACACCTCGGCGGGAGCTGGTGAATCTTCAGCCCAAGATCGTAGCGGCAGCCAAGATTCTGGTCTTTCAGCGCCAAGGGGAGCGCGAACAAACCAGGGCTCGCTTGTCAAGGAGGTGCTGAAGAATTTCACCGTCGAGAAGTTCAATGGTGAGGGCTATGATGATTGGGCCTGGAAAATGCAATTATATTTCCGTCAGATCGGTTTGCTGAAACTAATGATTGGGGAGGAGCCTAGACCGAGTGACCCCACGCTGCAGGAAGATTGGGACGAGCGCTCCTCGGCTGGCTACTATTTGATGTCGCAGAGTTTGGAGCTGAACCAGCGTCACCACGTCATGCACCTGCTGCCGGAGGTTGAATGCGGTCCGAAGGCGTGGACCGTGTTGAAGGAGCTGCACGCCCCGACCTCCGTTGTCGCAACGTTGATGCTGGAGAGGGAGCTGTCCGCGTTGCGCCTGAGCGAGGGAGAGCCGGTGCAACCAGTCCTGGACAAGATGCGCGACCTCTACGCGAAGTTGGCGACCGCGGGAATCACCTACCCGGAGCAGACCAAGTGCTTGAAGATGCTCTCGCTGCTGCCGGAATCGTGGCTTCAATTTACGAGCGGATTGAGCCTGCCGCAGAACCAGAGCTTGTGGACGCTCGAGTGGGTGCGGACGAAGATTCTGGAGGAGGACTTCCGTCGCCGCCAACTGAGGGGTGGAGACGACGGCAGCAGCGGCTACGGGATGCAAGGGAGCCGACGTGGCAGAGGACGTGGCTTCGGTGGTGCTGGACGCGGTGCAAAGAAAGACGACGACTCCAACGACCAACAAGGAGGTACCGGTTGGGGTCGCGGTGCGAAATCTGGACGTGGGGGCAAGTCGGGTGCTGGTGGCAAAATGAAAGGGAGTTGCTGGTATTGTGAGAAGGAAGGGCACCCCTGGTTTTTGTGCTATAAGAAACCCGATGGATGGACCCCCCAGAATCGTCACCAAGATGGCGGCGCGCGGAGGAACCAGAAAAACGGCGCCAACATGGTCGCTGATTCGTCCGACAACAACCCGAAGGGCAACGGCGGTGCGGAGAAGAAGAAGGAGCGCACCGCGGGCCAATTCTTCCATGTGGGAGACAAGGGGGAGCAAGGAGACGCCTCTGCCAAAGTTGGAGCAGAGCTGCACCCCCTAGACTATTGGGTGTTGGACACAGGCGCTACTTGGACGATGACGCCGCGCAAGGACCTGCTGGACGAAGTACGAGCTGCACCGATCAATGAAGTGTGCTCCGCCTCTGGACACATGTTGAAGGTGGCTGGTGCGGGACGAGCTGCGTTTAAGGGAGCGGATGGCAAGCCGGTGGTGCTGCACGACGTTCTCTTCGTCCCCGACCTGAAGGCCAACCTTATCTCCCTCCGTAAGCTTGGCAAGGCTGGGGTGAACACCAACACGGATGGGGCACGCACTTATAAGGGGAAGCTGGGCAATCGGGTGCTTTGGGATCTGCACGAGAGCAAGGACGTGTACAGATCTATGTGGCAGCTGCCGGCCCTGGCGTGGCATGGTGGGGGGCAGGCTGGAGAGGGGTCTGCATCCCAGGGGGAGTGCAATGCCGTTGGAGGGGTTGGTGTGAAAGTGTCGGCCAGATCTGGGGAGACAGATTGGGCAACGGCACACCGGCGCTTAGGGCATGTGGCAATGCCTTTGCTGAAGCAGCTGGAGAAGGATGGAGCCGTTAAGGGTCTGAAGCTGAACGGACAGCCACCCGATGACAACTGTGAAATCTGTTTGCTTTCAAAGTTCACCCGTTTCCCTTTCCATAGTGTGGCTGGCAGGAGCAAGAAGCCTTTGGAGCTGGTCCACATGGACTTGGTGGGGCCGCTGCCGGTGCAAGGGCACAAGGGGGAGCGGTATTTTCTTACAATTGTGGATGACTGGAGCAGGCTGATGTGGGCGTATCCGCTGAAGCAGAAGGACCACGCCGCCTCCACGATACGGGACGATTGGCTGCCATTCGTGGAGAAGCAGGCGGAGTGTGTAGTGAAGCGGATTAGGACAGACCGGGGTGGTGAGTTCCTTGGAGCTGAAATGACGGCCTGGCTCAAGAAGCAGGGCATCCAGAGAGAGCTGACCACGGCTTATACCCCACAGTCCAATGGTGTAGCAGAACGGGCAAACCGGACCATTCTGGAGACAGCTAGGGCGCTGCTCATAGAATCTGGGCTGAGCAATTCTATGTGGCCTCATGCTGTCCGGCACGCCACTGTCGCTAGGAACAGGGTGCTCACCAAGGTTGGGGATGACTCGTGGGTGCCTTTGGAGAGGTGGCTTGGGAGGAAGCCGCCGGTGGACATGCTGAGGGTGTTCGGTTGCATGGCAGTCGCCCACGTCCCCAAGACCTACCGCAGTAAGTTGGGGGCGAGTGCAATCTGGTGTGTGCATTTGGGGCTGGCTGCTGAGAGCAAGGGATGGCTGCTGTGGGAACCATCCAAGGGTGTGTTGTTTGACAGCAGGGATGTGAAATTCATTGAGGGCATGATGTATGGGAGCTGGGAGAAACAGCCGGAGGCAAGGGTGTCCCAGCAGATGGAGCAGATCACCATGCAGCTGGACCTGACTCCTAGTGTGTGGGAGGAGGGAGAGGAGGCAGCTGCTGGAAATGGTGATGGAGAGAAGGTACAGGAGGCATCTGCTGGTGGAGAAAATGGTGTGGAAACTGGCGGCAGCACTAGTGGAGCTGCTGGACCCGAGGGAGGAGAGAAGCAGCAGGAAAAAACTAAGAAGCCGAAGGGTGTCGTTATGAAGGGATGGGAGACACCCGTCTCCAGGCCAGGACGTACCCGTATGGCTACTAAGAAGCTGACTGCAGGAACTGATGCAGCAGAGCAGCAGCTAGGGACCGAAGAGGCATTGCTGATTCTACCTCATGGCTATGACCCGGATGAGGAGGATGAGCCTGCGTACTGTTTTCTTGCCCCTGCACCAGAGGAACCAGCTAGCATGGAGGAGGCATTAGCTGGACCAGATAGGGACAAGTGGCTGGCTTCTAGGGATGCTGAGTACCAGAGTCTGCTGGAGAATAGGACATGGGATCTGGTGGTGCTGCCTGATGGGAAGAAAGCGATACAATGCAAGTGGGTGCTGAGGATCAAGACCGATGACAAGGGGCAGGTCACCATCTACAAGAGTAGGCTGGTGGCGAAGGGGTTTATGCAGAAGGAGAAGCAGGACTTCAACGAGATCTTTGCTCCCACTGCCAAACCCCCTACCCTCCGTGTCTTGTTGGCAGATGCAGCTGTTAGTGGGAAATTCATCATTCAGATGGATATTTCAACGGCATTCCTGAATGGGATTTTAGAGGAGGATGTGTACATGACGCAGCCGCCTGGGTATGAGGATGGTACGGGCAGGGTGTGCAAGCTGAACAAGTCCATCTACGGCTTGAAGCAGGCGCCACGCTGCTGGTACCAGAAGTTGGCAGCTGTTTTAGAGGAGATGGGATTCAGGACCAGCAGCTGTGATGAGAGCCTCTTTCTCAAGGGCGAGGGGGAGAAGCTGGTGCTGTTTCTGGTCTACGTGGACGACATTCTTCTCTTCAGCAGCAGCATGAAGGAGATCCAGAAAGTGCAGCAGCAACTGATGGAGAACTTCAAGTGCAAGAACCTTGGGGAGGTAAAGTACTACCTCGGGATGCACGTGGAGAGGGATCCTGATCACAGGTGGTTGAAGCTGCACCAGGAGAAGTTCATCAAGGAGCTGGGGGAGAAGTATGGGATTGAGAATGAGCGCAAGGTTGCAACTCCCCTGCCAGCAGAATTCAAGCTTGTGAAGGCTGCAAAGGATGAAGGGGTTGAAGCCGAGGAGCAGCAGCAATTTCAGTCCTTGGTGGGCAGCCTCTTGTACGCAGCAGTTCACATGAGGCCCGACATCTCTTTCTCGGTTGGGCAGCTGGCTAGGGTGGTGCAGAATCCATCAGAGGAGCAGGTGGATGCAGCTGAGCGTGTGGTGAAGTACCTGAACTCTCACCCAAGCATTGGAGTTCAATACTCCGCATCTGCACAGGTGAAGCAGAAAGGGGTGGAGGTGCTGAAAGAGAAGGGGGAGAGGCTTGGAGAAGGCAAGCTATTTCTCACTTGCTTTACCGATGCTACGTGGGCTTCTGAGAAGGAGGATTCCTCATCTGTGGGAGGATACATCTGCGTAGTTGGGGGAGGACCTGTTAGTTGGAGGTCCAAGAAGCAGACGGAGACGGCACTCTCTTCCGTAGAATCAGAGTACATGGCGATGTTCCATGGGGTGAAGGAGGTGATTTGGCTGAGGAGGCTGTTAGAGGAGATTGGCCAGGAGCAGAAAGTTGCTACGCCGCTGTTTTGTGATAGCAAGGGGGCTCTTGGGATGGCCAGAAACGCTGTGCTTCATGGGCTGAACAAGCACATGCGTATCAAGTGGCACTGGCTGCGTAAGGAGGTGAAGAGGGGGACGGTGCATCCGATCTACATCAAGACTCACCAGCAGCCAGCAGACTTTCTCACCAAGAGGCTTGCGGATGAGCCTCATTGGCGTTGTGTGCGCATGAGTGGAATGAGCATGAACTAGCATGGAATGACGGGGATGCAGCCGGCAGGCTGAGGGGGAGTGTGTTGGGTGCAAATTTACATTGCACGACATCCTGCCGTCTGTTTGTACGAGTATGCGTGTGCGAATACATTTGCGTGTGAATGGTGTGTTCGTGTGTTTGTTTGCTTTCGCATTTTTCGCTTGATGCATTTGCAGGTACTCGCGCAATGTGCGCTTCGGCACAACATTGTACGCGCTATGAACAGTGCAAGCAGAAAGGACGAGCTCGCAAAGGAACCCAAGATGGAAGCTTTGCAGTTCGGTTGAGTTGATTGCGCAGATTCAGTTCTATCCAACTCGAAATTGTACTGTTTTGTTTGGTTAACTATAGTGTAGCAGGGAAGGCACTATAGGGGTACAATTTAGGTGAAGGTTGGATGTTGTTTGTCTGTATCTGCATGCTACAAGGCCAGGGGAAACCAACGGAACCAGCATTTGGCTGGTTGGGAAAAGACAAAACAGGTTCTGTTTTTAGAACCTGAACCTGGTTGTTGTTTTCCCAGGTTGGAAAAACAGAACCAGAGGTTGTTTACCAACCTACCACCTGCTATTTTGTCCAGCCAGGTTGGTTCTGTTGCTTGGAATTATTTGGGATCATCCCTGGTTGTTCCCAGGTTGATTCCCAAGGTCCTTGCTAGCTAGAACTATATATTCCTTTTCTGTTTGTACCTGAATATAGTCAATTGATTCATGCAAATTCCTTCCTCGCTGGAATTTCGTTTCTACGCGGTTCGTTGGCGGAATGCTACCCGAGTCAACGCTAGTATGCTAGCACCCCAACGCTAGGCAAACGCTGTCCGAGCCATAACTTAGTAATGGCAGAACTTTTCGCGAGGCAACTTGGCTCATTTTAAAGCTCTTGGAGCGAGCTTCGATATAGCGAATTCTCAGCTTAATCCGACCGACGGTCTGCACGGCACGCTGCGCGACGTTCAAGGTACTCTTGCTGTTTTGACTAAGTCCTTCTTGATCCCTCTCTCTACAAACTCGGACCCGAGGATAGGGGCTGGTCTTGTACCAGGCACCCAGGGACCCTTGGAGGTGACCCCGAGGAGAGGTTTTAAGTTTGATTAAGTCCTAATAGCTTGAGTTTATTAGGCCCTTACACCAACAAGCTGGTATCAGAGCTGCGTTATAGTGATCCTCATTATAGGTAGCTATGGCAGGCAACACCTCGGCGGGAGCTGGTGAATCTTCAGCCCAAGATCGTAGCGGCAGCCAAGATTCTGGTCTTTCAGCGCCAAGGGGAGCGCGAACCAACCAGAGCTCGCTGATCAAGGAGGTGCTGAAGAATTTCACCGTCGAGAAGTTCAATGGTGAGGGCTATGATGACTGGGCCTGGAAAATGCAATTATATTTCCGTCAGATCGGTTTGCTGAAACTAATGATTGGGGAGGAGCCTAGACCGAGTGACCCCGCCCTTCAGGAAGATTGGGACGAGCGCTCCTCGGCTGGCTACTATCTGATGTCGCAGAGTTTGGAGCTGAACCAGCGTCACCACGTCATGCATCTGCGGGGTTGAATGCGGTCCGAAGGCGTGGACCGTGTTGAAGGAGCTGCACGCCCCGACCTCCGTTGTCGCAACGTTGATGCTGGAGAGGGAGCTGTCCGCGTTGCGCCTGAGCGAGGGAGAGCCGGTGCAACCTGTCCTGGACAAGATGCGTCACCTGTACGCGAAGTTGGCGACTGCGGGAATCACCTATCCGGAGCAGACCAAGTGCTTGAAGATGCTCTCACTGCTGCCGGAATCGTGGCTTCAATTCACGAGCGGATTGAGCCTGCCGCAGAACCAGAGCTCGTGGACACTCGAGTGGGTGCGGACAAAGATTCTGGAGGAGGACTTTCGTCGCCGCCAACTGAGGGGTGGGGACGACGGCAGCAGCGGCTACGGAATGCAAGGGAACCGACGTGGCAGAGGACGTGGCTTCGGTGGTGCTGGGCGCGGTGCAAAGAAGGACGACGACTCCAACGACCAACAAGGAGGTACCGGTTGGGGTCGCGGTGCGAAATCTGGACGTGGGGGCAAATCGGGTGCTGGTGGCAAAATGAAAGGGAGTTGCTGGTATTGTGAGAAGGAAGGGCACCCCTGGTTTTTGTGCTATAAGAAACCTGATGGATGGACCCCCCAGAATCGTCACCAGGATGGCGGCGCGCGGAGGAACCAGAAAAACGGCACCAACATGGTCGCTGATTCGTCCGACAACAACCCGAAGGGCAACGGTGGTGCGGAGAAGAAGGAGCGCACCGCGGGCCAATTCTTCCATGTGGGAGACAAGGGGGAGCAAGGAGACGCATCTGCCAAGGTTGGAGCAGAGCTGCACCCCCTGGACTATTGGGTGTTGGACACGGGCGCTGCATGGACGATGACGCCGCGCAAGGACCTGCTGGACGACGTACGCGCTGCACCGATCAATGAGGTGTGCTCCGCCTCTGGACACGCGCTGAAGGTGGCTGGTGCGGGACGAGCTGCGTTCAAGGGAGCGGATGGCAAGCCGGTGGTGCTGCACGACGTTCTTCTCGTTCCTGAACTCAAGGCCAACCTCATCTCCCTCCGTATCCGCTGAAGCAGAAAGATCACGCCGCCTCCATGATTCGGGACGATTGGCTGCCGTTCGTGGAGAAGCAAGCGGAATGTGTGGTGAAGCGGATTAGGACAGACCGGGGTGGTGAGTGTTGGTGTAAGGGCCTAATAAACTCAAGCTATTAGGACTTAATCAAACTTAAAACCTCTCCTCGGGGTCACCTCCAAGGGTCCCTGGGTGCCTGGTACAAGACCAGCCCCTATCCTCGGGTCCGAGTTTGTAGAGAGAGGGATCAAGAAGGACTTAGTCAAAATAGCAAGAGTACCTTGAACGTCGCGCAGCGTGCCGTGCAGACCGTCGATCGGATTAAGCTGAGAATTCGCTATATCGAAGCTCGCTCCAAGAGCTTTAAAATGAGCTAAGTTGCCTCGCGAAAAGTTCTGCCATTACTAAGTTATGGCTCGGACAGCGTTTGCCTAGCGTTGGAGTGCTAGCATACTAGCGTTGACTCGGGTAGCATTCCGCCGTCGAGTAGCGCAGAAACGAAACTCCAGCGAGGAAGGAATTCACTTGAATCAATTGACTATATTCAAGTACAAACAGAGAAGGAATTTATAGTTATACCTAGCAAGTTCTTGAGCACCTCCTTGATCAGCGAGACATGGTTTGTTTGCACTCCCTTTGGCGCCAAAACACCAGGATCTTGGCTGCCGCTATGATATTGGGCTGAAGATTCACTATCTCTCGCCGAATCCTTTCCCGCCATATCTACCTAAAACAAGGATCGCAATGACGCAGCTCTGATGCCAGCTTGTTTTTGTAAGGGCCTTATAAACTCAGGCTATCAGGACTTCATCAAACTTAGAACCTCTCTTCAGGGTCACCTTTAAAAAGCCCTAGATGCCTGGTACAAAAGCAGCCTCTATCCTCGGGTCCGAGTTTGTAGAGAGGAACCAAGATTTACTTAGCCAAAAGAACAAGAATACCTTGAACGTCATGCAGCGTGTGATGTGTTGGTGTAAGGGCCTAATAAACTCAGGCTATTAAGACATAATCAAACTTAAAACCTCTCCTCGGGGTCACCTCCAAGGATCCCTGGGTGCCTGGTACAAGACCAGTCCCTATCCTCGGGTCCGAGTTTGTAGAGAGAGGAGTCAAGAATGACTTAGCCAAAATAACAAGAGTACCTTGAACATCGCGCAGCGTGCCGTGCAGATCGTCGATCGGATTTAGATGAGAATTCGCTAGAACGAGGCTCGCTCCAAGAGCTTTAAAATAAGCCAAGTTGCATCGCGAAAAGTTCTGCCATTACTAAGTTATGGCTCAGACGGCGTTTGCCTAGCGTTGGAGTGCTAGCATAGTAGCGTTGACTCGGGTAGCATTCTGCCGTCGAATAGCGCAGAAACGAAACTCCAGCGAGGAAGGAATTCGCTTGAATCAATTGACTATGTTCAGGTACAAACTGAGAAAGAATGAATAGTTCTAGCTAGCAAGGACCTTGGGAATCAACCTGGGAACAACCAGGGATGATCCCAAATAATTCCAAGCAACAGAACCAACCTGGCTGGACAAAATAGCAGGTGGTAGGTTGGTAAACAACCTCTGGTTCTGTTTTTCCAACCTGGGAAAACAACAACCAGGTTCAGGTTCTAAAAACAGAACCTGTTTTGTCTTTGCCCAACCAGCCAAACGCTGGTTTTGCTGGTTTTCCCTGGCCCTGTAGCATGCAGATACAGACAAACAACATCCAACCTTCACCTAAATTGTACCCCTATAGTGTCTGCCCTGCTACACTATAGTCAACCAAGCAAAACAGTACAATTTTGAGTTGGATAGAACTGAATCTGCACAATCAATTCAACCGAACCGCAAAGCTTCCATCTTTGGTTCCTTTGCGAGCTCGTCCTTTCTGCTTGCACTGTTCATAGCACGTACAATGTTGTGCCGAAGCGCACATTGCGCGAGTACCTGCAAATGCATCAAGCGAAAATTACGAAAGCAAACAAACACACGAACATTCCATTCACACCCAAATGCATTCACACACGCATACTGATACAAACAGATGGCAGGATGTCGTGCAATATGAATTTGCACCCAACACACTCCCCCTCAGCCTGCCGACTGCATCCCTATCATTCCATGCTAGTTCATGCTCATTCCACTCATGCGCACACAATGCCAATGAGGCTCATCCGCAAGCCTCTTTGTGAGAAAGTCTGCTGGCTGCTGGTGAGTCTTGATGTAGATCGGATTCACCGTCCCCCTCTTCACCTCATTACGCAGCCAGTGCCACTTGATACGCATGTGCTTGTTCAGCCCATGAAGCACAGCGTTTCTGGCCATCCCAAGAGCCTCCTTGCTATCACAAAACAGCGGCGTAGCAACTTTCTGCTCCTGGCCAATCTCCTCTAACAGCCTCTCCTCTGCCAAATCACCTCCTTCACCCCATGGAACATTGCCATGTACTCTGATTCTACGGAAGAGAGTGTCGTCTCCGTCTGCTTCTTGGACCTCCAACTAACAGGTCCTCCCCCAACTACGCAGATGTATCCTCCCACAGATGAGGAATGGCGCAGTGCCTTCTAGGCGACGCTGCAACAGGCGGATTGCTCTTCTGCAATAGTGGCGCAGTGCCTCTAAGCGACGTTAGCAGGTCGCCGACCTTGCTATGATGGCGGTCCACCAGCTTGCCTGCTAGGTTGCTAGGCTCTGATGTGTTGGTGTAAGGGCCTAATAAACTCAAGCTATTAGGACTTAATCAAACTTAAAACCTCTCCTCGGGGTCACCTCCAAGGGTCCCTGGGTGCCTGGTACGAGACCAGCCCCTATCCTCGGGTCCGAGTTTGTAGAGAGAGGGATCAAGAAGGACTTAGTCAAAACAGCAAGAGTACCTTGAACGTCGCACAGCGTGCCGTGCAGACCGTCGATCGGATTAAGCTGAGAATTCGCTATATCGAAGCTCGCTCCAAGAGCTTTAAAATGATCCAAATTGCCTCGCGAAAAGTTATGCCATTACTAAGTTATGGCTCGGACAGCGTTTGCCTAGCGTTGGAGTGCCAGCATACTAGCGTTGACTCGGGTAGCATTCTGCCGTCGAATAGCGCAGAAACGAAATTCCAGCGAGGAAGGAATTCGCTTGAATCAATTTGACTATATTCAGGTACAAACAGAGAAGGATTAAATAGTTCTAGCTAGCAAGGACCTTGGGAATCAACCTGGGAACAACCAGGGATGATCCCAAATAATTCCAAGCAACAGAACCAACCTGGCTGGACAAAATAGCAGGTGGTAGGTTGGTAAACAACCTCTGGTTCTGTTTTTCCAACCTGGGAAAACAACAACCAGGTTTAGGTTCTAAAAACAGAACCTGTTTTGTCTTTGCCCAACCAGCCAAATGCTGGTTCCGCTGGTTTCCCCTGGCCTTGTAGCATGCAGATACAGACAAACAACATCCAACCTTCACCTAAATTGTACCCCTATAGTGCCTTCCCTGCTACACTATAGTTAACCAAACAAAACAGTACAATTCCGAGTTGGATAGAACTGAATCTGCGCAATCAACTCAACCGAACTGCAAAGCTTCCATCTTGGGTTCCTTTGCGAGCTCGTCCTTCCTGCTTGCACTGTTCATAGCGCATACAATGTTGTGCCAAAGCGCACATTGCGCGAGTACCTGCAAATGCATCAAGCGAAAAATGCGAAAGCAAACAAACACACGAACACACCATTCACACGCAAATGCATTCGCACACGCATACTCGTACAAACAGACGGCAGGATGTCGTGCAATGTGCATTTGCACCCAACACACTCCCCCTCAGCCTGCCGGCTGCATCCCCGTCATTCCATGCTAGTTCATGCTCATTCCACTCATGCGCACACAACGCCAATGAGGCTCATCCGCAAGCCTCTTGGTGAGAAAGTCTGCTGGCTGCTGGTGAGTCTTGATGTAGATCGGATGCACCGTCCCCCTCTTCACCTCCTTACGCAGCCAGTGCCACTTGATACGCATGTGCTTGTTCAGCCCATGAAGCACAGCGTTTCTGGCCATCCCAAGAGCCCCCTTGCTATCACAAAACAGCGGCGTAGCAACTTTCTGCTCCTGGCCAATCTCCTCTAACAGCCTCCTCAGCCAAATCACCTCCTTCACCCCATGGAACATCGCCATGTACTCTGATTCTACGGAAGAGAGTGCCGTCTCCGTCTGCTTCTTGGACCTCCAACTAACAGGTCCTCCCCCAACTACGCAGATGTATCCTCCCACAGATGAGGAATCCTCCTTCTCAGAAGCCCATGTAGCATCGGTAAAGCAAGTGAGAAATAGCTTGCCTTCTCCAAGCCTCTCCCCCTTCTCTTTCAGCACCTCCACCCCTTTCTGCTTCACCTGTGCAGATGCGGAGTATTGAACTCCAATGCTTGGGTGAGAGTTCAGGTACTTCACCACACGCTCAGCTGCATCCACCTGCTCCTCTGATGGATTCTGCACCACCCTAGCCAGCTGTCGCACCAACCGAGAAAGAGATGTCGGGCCTCGTGTGAACTGCTGCGTACAAGAGGCTGCCCACCAAGGACTGAAATTGCTGCTGCTCTTCAGCTTCAACCCCTTCATCCTCTGCAGCCTTCACAAGCTTGAATTCTGCTGGCAGGGGAGTTGCAACCTTGCGCTCATTCTCAATCCCATACTTCTCCCCCAGCTCCTTGATGAACTTCTCCTGGTGCAGCTTCAACCACCTGTGATCTGGATCCCTCTCCACGTGCATCCCGAGGTAGTACTTTACCTCCCCAAGGTTCTTGCACTTGAAGTTTTCCATCAGTTGCTGCTGCACTTTCTGGATCTCCTTCATGCTGCTGCTGAAGAGAAGAATGTCGTCCACATAGACCAGAAACAGCACCAGCTTCTCCCCCTCGCCCTTGAGAAAGAGGCTCTCATCACAGCTGCTGGTCCTGAATCCCATCTCCTCTAAAACAGCTGCCAACTTCTGGTACCAGCAGCGTGGCGCCTGCTTCAAGCCGTAGATGGACTTGTTGAGCTTGCACACCCTGCCCGTACCATCCTCATACCCAGGCGGCTGCGTCATGTACACATCCTCCTCTAAAATCCCATTCAGGAATGCCGTTGAAATATCCATCTGAATGATGAATTTCCCACTAACAGCTGCATCTGCCAACAAGACACGGAGGGTAGGGGGTTTGGCAGTGGGAGCAAAGATCTCGTTGAAGTCCTGCTTCTCCTTCTGCATAAACCCCTTCGCCACCAGCCTACTCTTGTAGATGGTGACCTGCCCCTTGTCATCGGTCTTGATCCTCAGCACCCACTTGCATTGTATCGCTTTCTTCCCATCAGGCAGCACCACCAGATCCCATGTCCTATTCTCCAGCAGACTCTGGTACTCAGCATCCCTAGAAGCCAGCCACTTGTCCCTATCTGGTCCAGCTAATGCCTCCTCCATGCTAGCTGGTTCCTCTGGTGCAGGGGCAAGAAAACAGTACGCAGGCTCATCCTCCTCATCCGGGTCATAGCCATGAGGTAGAATCAGCAATGCCTCTTCGGTCCCTAGCTGCTGCTCTGCTGCATCAGTTCCTGCAGTCAGCTTCTTAGTAGCCATACGGGTACGTCCTGGCCTGGAGACGGGTGTCTCCCATCCCTTCATAACGACACCCTTCGGCTTCTTAGTTTTTCCCTGCTGCTTCTCTCCTCCCTCGGGTCCAGCAGCTCCACTAGTGCTGCTGCCAGTTTCCACACCATTTTCTCCACCAGCAGATGCCTCCTGTACCTTCTCTCCATCACCATTTCCAGCAGCTGCCTCCTCTCCCTCCTCCCACACACTAGGAGTCAGGTCCAGCTGCATGGTGATCTGCTCCATCTGCTGGGACACCCTTGCCTCCGGCTGTTTCTCCCAGCTCCCATACATCATGCCCTCAATGAATTTCACATCCCTGCTGTCAAACAACACACCCTTGGATGGTTCCCACAGCAGCCATCCCTTGCTCTCAGCAGCCAGCCCCAAATGCACACACCAGATTGCACTCGCCCCCAACTTACTGCGGTAGGTCTTGGGGACGTGGGCGACTGCCATGCAACCGAACACCCTCAGCATGTCCACCGGCGGCTTCCTCCCAAGCCACCTCTCCAACGGCACCCACGAGTCATCCCCAACCTTGGTGAGCACCCTGTTCCTAGCGACAGTGGCGTGCCGGACAGCATGAGGCCACATAGAATTGCTCAGCCCAGATTCTATGAGCAGCGCCCTAGCTGTCTCCAGAATGGTCCGGTTTGCCCGTTCTGCTACACCATTGGACTGTGGGGTATAAGCCGTGGTCAGCTCTCTCTGGATGCCCTGCTTCTTGAGCCAGGCCGTCATTTCAGCTCCAAGGAACTCACCACCCCGGTCTGTCCTAATCCGCTTCACTACACACTCCGCCTGCTTCTCCACGAATGGCAGCCAATCGTCCCGTATCGTGGAGGCGGCGTGGTCCTTCTGCTTCAGCGGATACGCCCACATCAGCCTGCTCCAGTCATCCACAATTATAAGAAAATACCGCTCCCCCTTGTGCCCTTGCACCGGCAGCGGCCCCACCAAGTCCATGTGGACCAGCTCCAAAGGCTTCTTGCTCCTGCCAGCCACACTATGGAAAGGGAAACGGGTGAACTTTGAAAGCAAACAGATTTCACAGTTGTTATCGGGTGGCTGTCCGTTCAGCTTCAGACCCTTAACGGCTCCATCCTTCTCCAGCTGCTTCAGCAAAGGCATTGCCACATGCCCTAAGCGCCGGTGTGCCGTTGCCCAATCTGTCTCCCCAGATCTGGCCGACACTTTCACACCAACCCCTCCAACGGCATTGCACTCCCCCTGGGATGCAGACCCCTCTCCAGCCTGCCCCCCACCATGCCACGCCAGGGCCGGCAGCTGCCACATAGATCTGTACACATCCTTGCTCTCGTGCAGATCCCAAAGCACCCGATTGCCCAGCTTCCCCTTATAAGTGCGTGCCCCATCCGTGTTGGTGTTCACCCCAGCCTTGCCAAGCTTACGGAGGGAGATAAGGTTGGCCTTCAGGTCGGGGACGAAGAGAACGTCGT
Organism: Closterium sp. Yama58-4; assembly: GCA_947470075.1. Lineage (NCBI taxonomy): Eukaryota > Viridiplantae > Streptophyta > Zygnematophyceae > Desmidiales > Closteriaceae > Closterium > Closterium sp. Yama58-4. Next base: position 571,009 of record CANIUD010000031.1, read on the forward strand.
GCAGCACCACCGGCTTGCCATCTGCTCCCTTAAACGCAGCTCGTCCCGCACCAGCCACCTTCAACATGTGTCCAGAGGCGGAGCACACTTCATTGATCGGTGCAGCTCGTACTTCGTCCAGCAGGTCCTTGCGCGGCGTCATCGTCCAAGCAGCGCCTGTGTCCAACACCCAATAGTCTAGGGGGTGCAGCTCTGCTCCAACTTTGGCAGAGGCGTCTCCTTGCTCCCCCTTGTCTCCTACATGGAAGAATTGGCCCGCGGTGCGCTCCTTCTTCTTCTCCGCACCGCCGTTGCCCTTCGGGTTGTTGTCGGACGAATCAGCGACCATGTTGGCGCCGTTTTTCTGGTTCCTCCGCGCGCCGCCATCCTGGTGACGATTCTGGGGGGTCCATCCATCGGGTTTCTTATAGCACAAAAACCAGGGGTGCCCTTCCTTCTCACAATACCAGCAACTCCCTTTCATTTTGCCACCAGCACCCGACTTGCCCCCACGTCCAGATTTCGCACCGCGACCCCAACCGGTACCTCCTTGTTGGTCGTTGGAGTCGTCGTCTTTCTTTGCACCGCGTCCAGCACCACCGAAGCCACGTCCTCTGCCACGTCGGCTCCCTTGCATCCCGTAGCCGCTGCTGCCGTCGTCTCCACCCCTCAGTTGGCGGCGACGGAAGTCCTCCTCCAGAATCTTCGTCCGCACCCACTCGAGCGTCCACAAGCTCTGGTTCTGCGGCAGGCTCAATCCGCTCGTAAATTGAAGCCACGATTCCGGCAGCAGCGAGAGCATCTTCAAGCACTTGGTCTGCTCCGGGTAGGTGATTCCCGCGGTCGCCAACTTCGCGTAGAGGTCGCGCATCTTGTCCAGGACTGGTTGCACCGGCTCTCCCTCGCTCAGGCGCAACGCGGACAGCTCCCTCTCCAGCATCAACGTTGCGACAACGGAGGTCGGGGCGTGCAGCTCCTTCAACACGGTCCACGCCTTCGGACCGCATTCAACCTCCGGCAGCAGGTGCATGACGTGGTGACGCTGGTTCAGCTCCAAACTCTGCGACATCAAATAGTAGCCAGCCGAGGAGCGCTTGTCCCAATCTTCCTGCAGCGTGGGGTCACTCGGTCTAGGCTCCTCCCCAATCATTAGTTTCAGCAAACCGATCTGACGGAAATATAATTGCATTTTCCAGGCCCAATCATCATAGCCCTCACCATTGAACTTCTCGACGGTGAAATTCTTCAGCACCTCCTTGACAAGCGAGCCCTGGTTTGTTCGCGCTCCCCTTGGCGCTGAAAGACCAGAATCTTGGCTGCCGCTACGATCTTGGGCTGAAGATTCACCAGCTCCCGCCGAGGTGTTGCCCGCCATAGCTACCTATAACGAGGATCACTATAACGCAGCTCTGATACCAGCTTGTTGGTGTAAGGGCTTAATAAAGTCAAGCTCTCTGGATTTAATCAAACTTAAAACCTCTCCTCGGGGTCACCTCCAAGGGTCCCTGGGTGCCTGGTACAAGACCAGCCCCTATCCTCGGGTCCGAGTTTGTAGAGAGAGGGATCAAGAAGGACTTAGTCAAAACAGCAAGAGTACCTTGAACGTCGCGCAGCGTGCCGTGCAGACCGTCGATCGGATTAAGCTGAGAATTCGCTATATCGAAGCTCGCTCCAAGAGCTTTAAAATGAGCCAAGTTGCCTCGCGAAAAGTTCTGCCATTACTAAGTTATGGCTCGGACAGCGTTTGCCTAGCGTTGGAGTGCTAGCATACTAGCGTTGACTCGGGTAGCATTCCGCCGTCGAATAGCGCAGAAACGAAATTCCAGCGAGGAAGGAATTCGCTTGAATCAATTTGACTATATTCAGGTACAAACAGAGAAGGATTAAATAGTTCTAGCTAGCAAGGACCTTGGGAATCAACCTGGGAACAACCAGGGATGATCCCAAATAATTCCAAGCAACAGAACCAACCTGGCTGGACAAAATAGCAGGTGGTAGGTTGGTAAACAACCTCTGGTTCTGTTTTTCCAACCTGGGAAAACAACAACCAGGTTCAGGTTCTAAAAACAGAACCTGTTTTGTCTTTGCCCAACCAGCCAAATGCTGGTTCCGCTGGTTTCCCCTGGCCTTGTAGCATGCAGATACAGAAAAACAACATCCAACCTTCACCTAAATTGTACCCCTATAGTGCCTTCCCTGCTACACTATAGTTAACCAAACAAAACATTACCATTCCGAGTTGGATAGAACTGAATCTGCGCAATCAACTCAACCGAACTGCAAAGCTTCCATCTTGGGTTCCTTTGCGAGCTCGTCCTTCCTGCTTGCACTGTTCATAGCGCATACAATGTTGTGCCAAAGCGCACATTGCGCGAGTACCTGCAAATGCATCAAGCGAAAAATGCGAAAGCAAACAAACACACGAACACACCATTCACACGCAAATGCATTCGCACACGCATACTCGTACAAACAGACGGCAGGATGTCGTGCAATGTGCATTTGCACCCAACAGTGAGTTCCTTGGAGCTGAGATGACGGCCTGGCTCAAGAAGCAGGGCATCCAGAGGGAGCTGACTACGGCTTACACCCCACAGTCGAACGGTGTAGCAGAACGGGCGAACCGGACCATTCTGGAGACAGCTAGGGCGCTGCTCATAGAATCTGGGCTGAGCAACTCGATGTGGCCCCATGCTGTCCGGCACGCCACCGTCGCTAGGAACAGGGTGCTTACCAAGGTTGGGGATGACTCGTGGGTGCCGTTGGAGAGGTGGCTTGGGAGGAAGCCGCCGGTGGATATGCTGAGGGTGTTTGGCTGCATGGCAGTCACCCACGTCCCCAAGACCTACCGCAGTAAGTTGGGGGCAAGTGCAATCTGGTGTGTGCATTTGGGGCTGGCTGCTGAGAGCAAGGGATGGCTGCTGTGGGAACCATCCAAGGGTGTGTTGTTTGACAGCAGGGATGTGAAATTCATTGAGGGCATGATGTATGGGAGCTGGGAGAAACAGCCGGAGGCAAGGGTGTCCCAGCAAATGGAGCAGATCACCATGCAGCTGGACCTGACTCCTAGTGTGTGGGAGGATGGAGAGGAGGCAGCTGCAGGGGGTGGTGATGGAGCGAGGGTACAGGAGGCACCTGCTGGTGGAGAAAATGGTGTGGAAACTGGCGGCAGCACTAGTGGAGCTGCTGGATCCGAGGGAGGAGAGCAGCAGCAGGGAAAAACTAAGAAGCCGAAGGGTGTCGTTATGAAGGGATGGGAGACACCCGTCTCCAGGCCAGGACGTACCCGTATGGCTACTAAGAAGCTGACTGCAGGAACTGATGCAGCAGAGCAGCAGCTAGGGACCGAAGAGGCATTGCTGATTCTACCGCATGGCTATGACCCGGATGAGGAGGATGAGCCTGCGTACTGTTTTCTTGCCCCTGCACCAGAAAAACCAGCTAGCATGGAGGAGGCATTAGCTGGACCAGATAGGGACAAGTGGCTGGCTTCTAGGGATGCTGAGTACCAGAGCCTGCTGGAGAATGGGACATGGGATCTGGTGGTGCTGCCTGATGGGAAGAAAGCGATACAATGCAAGTGGGTGCTGAGGATCAAGACCGATGACAAGGGACAGGTCACCATCTACAAGAGTAGGCTGGTGGCGAAGGGGTTTATGCAGAAGGAGAAGCAGGACTTCAACGAGATCTTTGCTCCCACTGCCAAACCCCCTACCCTCCGTGTCTTGTTGGCAGATGCAGCTGTTAGTGGGAAATTCATCATTCAGATGGATATTTCAACGGCATTCCTGAATGGGATTTTAGAGGAGGATGTGTACATGATGCAGCCGCCTGGGTATGAGGATGGTACGGGCAGGGTGTGCAAGCTCAACAAGTCTATCTACGGCTTGAAGCAGGCGCCACGCTGCTGGTACCAGAAGTTGGCAGCTGTTTTAGAGGAGATGGGATTCAGGACCAGCAGCTGTGATGAGAGCCTCTTTCTCAAGGGCGAGGGGAAGAAGCTGGTGCTGTTTCTGGTCTACGTGGACGACATTCTTCTCTTCAGCAGCAGCATGAAGGAGATCCAGAAAGTGCAGCAGCAACTGATGGAAAACTTCAAGTGCAAGAACCTTGGGGAAGTAAAGTACTACCTCGGGATGCACGTGGAGAGGGATCCTGATCACAGGTGGTTGAAGCTGCACCAGGAGAAGTTCATCAAGGAGCTGGGGGAGAAGTATGGGATTGAGAATGAGCGCAAGGTTGCAACTCCCCTGCCAGCAGAATTCAAGCTTGTGAAGGCTGCAGAGGATGAAGGGGTTGAAGCCGAGGAGCAGCAGCAATTTCAGTCCTTGGTGGGCAGCCTCTTGTACGCAGCAGTTCACACGAGGCCCGACATCTCTTTCTCGGTTGGGCAGCTGGCTAGGGTGGTGCAGAATCCATCAGAGGAGCAGGTGGATGCAGCTGAGCGTGTGGTGAAGTACCTGAACTCTCACCCAAGCATTGGAGTTCAATACTCCGCATCTGCACAGGTGAAGCAGAAAGGGGTGGAGGTGCTGAAAGAGAAGGGAGAGAGGCTTGGAGAAGGCAAGCTCTTTCTCACTTGCTTTACCGATGCTACATGGGCTTCTGAGAAGGAGGATTCCTCATCTGTGGGAGGATACATCTGCGTAGTTGGGGGAGGACCTGTTAGTTGGAGGTCCAAGAAGCAGACGGAGACGGCACTCTCTTCCGTGGAATCAGAGTACATGGCAATGTTTCATGGGGTGAAGGAGGTGATTTGGCTGAGGAGGCTGTTAGAGGAGATTGGCCAGGAGCAGAAGGTTGCCACACCGCTGTTTTGTGATAGCAAGGGGGCTCTTGGGATGGCCAGAAACGCTGTGCTTCATGGGCTGAACAAGCACATGCGTATCAAGTGGCACTGGCTGCGTAAGGAGGTGAAGAGGGGGACGGTGAACCCGATCTATATCAAGACTCACCAGCAGCCAGCAGACTTTCTCACCAAGAAGCTTGCGGATGAGCCTCATTGGCGTTGTGTGCGCATGAGTGGAATGAGCATGAACTAGCATGGAATGATGGGGATGCAGCCGGCAGGCTGAGGGGGAGTGTGTTGGGTGCAAATTCACATTGCACGACATCCTGCCGTCTGTTGGTACGAGTATGCGTGTGCGAATGCATTTGGGTGTAAATGGAATGTTCGTGTGTTTGTTTGCTTTCGCAATTTTCGCTTGATGCATTTGCAGGTACTCGCGCAATGTGCGCTTTGGCACAACATTGTACGCGCTATGAACAGTGCAAGCAGAAAGGACGAGCCCGCAAAGGAACCCAAGATGGAAGCTTTGCGGTTCGGTTAAATTGATTGCGCAGATCCAGTTCTATCCAACTCGAAATTGTACTGTTTTGTTTGGTTAACTATAATGTAGCAGGGAAGGCACTATAGGGGTACAATTTAGGTGAAGGTTGGATGTTGTTTGTCTGTATCTGCATGCTACAAGGCCAGGGGAAACCAGCGGAACCAGCATTTGGCTGGTTAGGCAAAGACAAAACAGGTTCTGTTTTTAGAACCTGAACCTGGTTGTTGTTTTCCCAGGTTGGAAAAACAGAACCAGAGGTTGTTTACCAACCTACCACCTGCTATTTTGTCCAGCCAGGTTGGTTTTGTTGCTTGGAATTATTTGGGATCATCCCTGGTTGTTCCCAGGTTGATTCCCAAGGTCCTTGCTAGCTAGAACTATATATTCCTTTTCTGTTTGTACCTGAATATAGTCAAATTGATTCAAGCGAATTCCTTCCTCGCTGGAGTTTCGTTTCTGCGCTATTCGACGGCGGAATGCTACCCGAGTCAACGCTAGTATGCTAGCACTCCAACGCTAGGCAAACGCTGTCCGAGCCATAACTTTGTAATGGCAGAACTTTTCGCGAGGCAACTTGGCTTATTTTGAAGCTCTTGGAGCGAGCTTTGATATAGCAAATTCTCAGCTTTATCCGATCGACGGTCTGCACGGCACGCTGCGCGACGTTCAAGGTACTCTTGCTGTTTTGACTAGGTCCTCCTTGATCCCTCTCTCTACAAACTCGGACCCGAGGATAGGGGCTGGTCTTGTACCAGGCACCCAGGGACCCTTGGAGGTGACCCCGAGGAGAGGTTTTAAGTTTGATTAAGTCCTAATAGCTTGAGTTTATTAGGCCCTTACACCAACAGAAAGTACCGCTCCCCCTTGTGCCCTTGCACTGGCAGCGGCCCCACCAAGTCCATGTGGACCAGCTCCAAAGGCTTCTTGCTCCTGCCAGCTACACTATGGAAACGGGTCAACTTTGAAAGCAAACATATTTCACAGTTATCATCGGGTGGTTGTCCGTTCAGCTTCAGGCCGTTAATGGCTCCATCCTTCTCCAATTGCTTCAACAAGGGCATTGCCATATGCCCCAAGCGTCGGTGTGCCATTGCTTAATCTGTCTCCCCAGATCTGGCCGACACTTTCACACCAACCTTTCGAACGGCAATTTACAGGAGTTGGGATGCAGACCCCTCTCCAGCCTGCCCCCCACCGTGCCACGCCAATACCAGAAGCTGCCACATGAATCTGTATACGTCGTTGCTCTCGTGCCGATCCCAAAGCACTCGATTGCCCAGCTGCCCTTTGTACGTGCGAGCCCCATCCGTGCTAGTGCTCACCCTAGCCTTGGCAAGTTTACAGAGGGAGATGAGGTTGGCGCTGAGATCGAGGATGAGGAGAACGTCGTGCAGCACCACCGGCTTGCCATCCGCTCCCTTAAATGCAGCTTGTCGTGCACCAGCCACCTTCAGCGCGTGTTTAGAGGCGAAGCACACCTCATTGATTGGTGCAGCGCGTGTGTCGTCAAGCAGGTCCTTGCGCGGCGTCATCGTCCACGCGGCGCCCGTATCCAACACCCAAAATCCAGGGAGTGCAGCTCTACTTCAACCTTGGCAGAGCAGTCTCCTTGCTCCCCCTTGCCTCTGACATGGAAGAACTGGCCCGCGGCGCGTTCCTTTTTCTTCTCAGCACCGCCGTTGCCTTTCGGGTTGTCATCGGACGAATCAGCGACCATGTTCGCATCATTTTTCTGGTTCCTCCCCGCGCCTCCATCCTGGTGACGATTCTAGGGGGTCCAACCTTCAAGTTTCTTATATCACAAGAACCAGGAATGCCCCTCCTTCCCAAAATACCTGCAACTCCGTTTCATTTTGCCACCAGCATACGACATGCCCCTCCTTCCCAAAATACCTGCAACTCCGTTTCATTTTGCCACCAGCACATGACTTGCCCCCACGTCCAGATTTCGCACCGCGACCCAAAGCGGTAACTCCTTGTTGGTCGTTGGAGCTGTCGTCTTCTTTGCACCGCGCCCAGCACCACCGAAGCCACGTCCTCTGCCACGTCGGCTCCCTTGCATCCCATAGCCGATGCTGCGATCGTCTCCACCCCTCAGTTGACGGCAATGGAAGTCCTCCACCAGAATTTTCGTCCACACTCACTCGAGCATCTACAAGCGCTGGTTCTGCGGCAGGCTCAATCCACTCGTAAATTGAAGCCATGATTCCAGTATGAACGAGAGCATCTTCAAGCACTTGGTCTGACCCGGGTAGGTGATTCCCACAGATTCGATTATGGCGAGAATTTCCTATATCGAAGCTCGCTTCAAGAGCTTTAAAATAAGCCAAGTTGCCTACGCTCGGACAGCGTTTGCCTAGCGTAGTAGTGCTAGCGTAGCATCGTTGAATCGGGTAGCATTCCGCCGTCGAACCGCGTAGAAACAAAATTCCAGCAAGAAAGGGATTCATTAGAAACAATTTGACAATATCGAGAGTACAATCAGAAAAGCAATAAACAGCGCTAGCTACCCAAGACCTTGGGAATCAACCTGGGAACAACCAGGGATGATCCCAAATGATTCCAAGCAACAGAACCAACCTGGCTGGACAAAACAGCAGGTGGTAGGTTGGTAAACAATCTCTAATTTTGTGTTTCCAACCTGAGAAAAAAACAACCAGGTTCAAGTCATAAAAACAAAACCTGTTTTGTCCTTGCCCAACCAGCCAAATTATGGTTCTGCTTGTTTCCTCTGGCCCTGTAGCATGCAGATACAGATAAACAATGTCCAACCTTACCTAATTGTACCCCTATAGTGCCAGCTCTGCTTTACGATAGTTGAACAAACAAAACAGTGCAATTTCGAGTTGGATGTAGCTGAATCTGCACATTCAAATTAACCGAACTGCAAAGCTTCCATCTTGGGTTCCTTTGTGAGCTCGTCCTTTCTGCTTGCACTGTTCATAGCGCGTATAATGTTGTGCCGAAGCGCACATTGCACGAGTACCTGCAAACGCATGAAGCGAAAATTGCGAAAGCAAACAAAGACACGAACACACCATTCACACGCAAATGCATTCGCAAACACAAACTCGTACAAACAGACGGCAGGATGTCATGCAAAGTGAATTAGCACCCAACCGTTAGTAAGGAGTTTGCCATGACCGGCCCTCCCACCTCCTCTCCTCATCCCCCTCTCACCCCCCCTTCGTACTTCTCTCATCTTTTCTCCTTTCTCTCTCTCGCCTCCTCCGCCTCACTTGCCTCTCTGCCCTCTTCCGCTGCACTATGTGTACCTGCACTAGTTCCTGCTGCAAGCAGGTTAAGGGGTTGTGTTAAAGTTATATGTTTAATATATAACCTGTATGCTGTAGTTACTGTATTGTTTGTACCTTTTTTGTTAGTGGTGTATTCCCTTGTGCCTCACTCTCGACAATATCCTGTATCATTCGCCATTATTTAATACCTCCTTGGTCAACTCTCATTCACGTGCCCCACGCTAACTCTCGCCATGGTTCCCAGGTACCCTGAGCCTAGGTTCCGAGCTTTGGCATTGACTACTCGACGGAGTCATATATCATGCACGTCATCAAAGGCCTCCCAAGCGGTTACAACCTCATGCGCCGGATGATGGCGATGCTCGGCGTATGGGAGTCATTCGACAAGGACACGCTCACCAGCCACATCATCAAGGATAAGGCAATGTAGGAAGCAGAGCGGCCGATGAAGCTCCTTCCATAGGCGAAATACGCCGCTCCAAGAAGTCAGCAGGTGCAGCACGACAAGCCTAGTCGACGTGGTAGCAGAGGTAGGAAGTCGGCGAAGGACGCCGACAAGACGAAGGGGGGGCCGCGGGAGGTTTGCCAATAGTCGCCGACGTCAGAATAAGAAGCCGCAAAAGGAGAAGCAGTCGACGAAGTCGACTACATCGGCGAAGGACACTGACTACTCCTTTGGCGGCAAGGGGCAAGGCGAGCGCGAGGCGTCGTGCTGGCTGGTCGGCGACGCGGAGCCGAACGTTTTGCTGGCACCGGAGGTGCTTCAAGGCGGCTGCGGCTGCCGTGCAAGCGGACCCGACAATGGTGCTGCTCGACAGCGACTGCTCGCACCACTTCATGGGGATGAAGGAGGCCTTCTTCGACATGGAGCCGAGCGGCAACGTAAAGCAGATGTGCGGCTTTACTGGGGCCCTACATGTTGGTGTAAGGGCCTAATAAACTCAAGCTATTAGGACTTAATCAAACTTAAAACCTCTCCTCGGGGTCACCTCCAAGGGTCCCTGGGTGCCTGGTACAAGACCAGCCCCTATCCTCGGGTCCGAGTTTGTAGAGAGAGGGATCAAGAAGGACTTAGTCAAAACAGCAAGGGCACCTTGAACGTCGCGCAGCGTGCCGTGCAGACCGTCGATCAGATTAAGCTGAGAATTCGCTATATCGAAGCTCGCTCGAAGAGCTTTAAAATGAGCCAAGTTGCCTCGCGAAAAGTTCTGCCATTACGAAGTTATGGCTCAGACGGTGTTTGCCTAGCATTAGAGTGCTAGCGTACTAGCGTTGACTCGGGTAGCATTCCGCCAACGAACCGCGTAGAAACGAAATTCCAGCGAGGAAGGAATTCGCATGAATCAATTGACTATATTCAGGTACAAACAGAGAAGGATTAAATAGTTCTAGCTAGCAAGGACCTTGGGAATCAACCTGGGAACAACCAGGGATGATCCCAAATAATTCCAAGCAACAGAACCAACCTGGCTGGACAAAATAGCAGGTGGTAGGTTGGTAAACAACCTCTGGTTCTGTTTTTCCAACCTGGGAAAACAACAACCAGGTTCAGGTTCTAAAAACAGAACCTGTTTTGTCTTTGCCCAACCAGCCAAATGCTGGTTCCGCTGGTTTCCCCTGGCCTTGTAGCATGCAGATACAGACAAACAACATCCAACCTTCACCTAAATTGTACCCCTATAGTGCCTTCCCTGCTACACTATAGTTAACCAAACAAAACAGTACAATTTCGAGTTGGATAGAACTGAATCTGCGCAATCAACTCAACCGAACTGCAAAGCTTCCATCTTGGGTTCCTTTGCGAGCTCGTCCTTTCTGTTGGGTGCAAATGCACATTGCACGACATCCTGCCGTCTGTTTGTACGAGTATGCGTGTGCGAATGCATTTGCGTGTGAATGGTGTGTTCGTGTGTTTGTTTGCTTTCGCATTTTTCGCTTGATGCATTTGCAGGTACTCGCGCAATGTGCGCTTCGGCACAACATTGTACGCGCTATGAACAGTGCAAGCAGAAAGGACGAGCTCGCAAAGGAACCCAAGATGGAAGCTTTGCAGTTCAGTTGAGTTGATTGCGCAGATTCAGTTCTATCCAACTCGGAATTGTACTGTTTTGTTTGGTTAACTATAGTGTAGCAGGGGAGGCACTATAGGGGTACAATTTAGGTGAAGGTTGGATGTTGTTTGTCTGTATCTGCATGCTACAAGGCCAGGGGAAACCAGCGGAACCAGCATTTGGCTGGTTGGGCAAAGACAAAACAGGTTCTGTTTTTAGAACCTGAACCTGGTTGTTGTTTTCCCAGGTTGGAAAAACAGAACCAGAGGTTGTTTACCAACCTACCACCTGCTATTTTGTCCAGCCAGGTTGGTTCTGTTGCTTGGAATTATTTGGGATCATCCCTGGTTGTTCCCAGGTTGATTCCCAAGGTCCTTGCTAGCTAGAACTATTTATTCCTTCTCTGTTTGTACCTGAATATAGTCAAATTGATTCATGCGAATTCCTTCCTCGCTGGAATTTCGTTTCTACGCGGTTCGTTGGCGGAATGCTACCCGAGTCAACGCTAGTACGCTAGCACTCTAATGCTAGGCAAACACCGTCTGAGCCATAACTTCGTAATGGCAGAACTTTTCGCGAGGCAACTTGGCTCATTTTAAAGCTCTTGGAGCGAGCTTCGATATAGCGAATTCTCAGCTTAATCCGATCGACGGTCTGCACGGCACGCTGCGCGACGTTCAAGGTACTCTTGCTGTTTTGACTAAGTCCTTCTTGATCCCTCTCTCTACAAACTCGGACCCGAGGATAGGGGCTGGTCTTGTACCAGGCACCCAGGGACCCTTGGAGGTGACCCCGAGGAGAGGTTTTAAGTTTGATTAAGTCCTAATAGCTTGAGTTTATTAGGCCCTTACACCAACACTTTCTGCTTGCACTGTTCATAGCGCGTACAATGTTGTGCCGAAGCGCACATTGCGCGAGTACCTGCAAATGCATCAAGCGAAAAATGCGAAAGCAAACAAACACACGAACACACCATTCACACGCAAATGCATACGCATACTCGTACAAACAGACGGCAGGATGTCGTGCAATGTGCATTTGCACCCAACACTATATGTCGTCTAGGGCCGCTGCACCGTCGCAGTGGAAGGAGAGGCTAGGAAGCAGGTCCCCGTCCCCGACGTGCTCTACGTCCCGGGCGTGCAGGCGAACCTGCGATTAGCTTGCCAGCTGAAGGACAGTGGCGTGAAGCTACAAGATGCCGGCAACGAGATGCTATTCGTCTCGGTGGCAGGGGATATGCTCGGTCTGGTGCGCTACACGGGCCGAGTCGCCGAGTCCTCTGCACCGACCTTCGCCCCTGCATGATGAAGTCGACGGTGGCCATGACGGAGACGGTCGCCTTGCGAACTATCGCTTCGGCGACCAAGTCGACACCAAATAGGTGGCACGCGAGGCTCTCGCATGTCGGCGTCGACACCATCACGAGCTCAGCGAAGCACAAAGTCGCTGCCCACCTGGAGATCAAGCCGTTGGCCGGCGCCATTTTGTCGTGCGTGTCCTGCGTCAGAGAAAACTCGCGAGGCACATTTTTCTCGACAATGCACGGACGCAGAAGAAGCATTGGCCGTTGTGCACATCATCCCATGTGGGCCGTTCCGGGTGGCTGCTAAGGATGGCAGCATATACTTCCTGCTGCTGAAGGACCGCAAGACCCGCTACGTGTGGGTGAAGCCGGTCGCCAAGAAGTCCGACGTGCTGCGGGGGTTTGCGAAGTGGCTGCTGGTAATAGAGCGGAAGACGAAGAAGTCGGTGCTGATGCTTCGCTCAGGCCGCGGAGGGGAGTTTTTAAAGAAGCAGTTCACTGACTTCGTAGACGGCATGGGCATCATCCATGACTTGACTTGCCCGTACACCCTGCAGCAGAATGGCATGGCCGAGCAGGAGATGCGCATGGTCGTCTAGTCCGTGCGAACGATGCTGCTGCACATTGGCGTGCAGCACCATTGGTGGCACCTCGCCCTGCGGCAGGCCGTCTGGATGCGTACCTGCATTGAGCCGTCGGTGCCATCGGAAACGAGGCCGTACTAGCTGCTGACCAGCAAGAAGCCCGATCTCATGCCAATGCGCTTGTTGGGCTGCATGGTGCACTTCATGGTCTCCGAGCAGCAGTGCGGTGGGAAGCTGCCGCCTAAGGCCAGGTGGGGCCTTCATCTCAGTGTGTCGCCAGAGAGCAAGGACTGGTAGGTCCTCGACCTCACCGAACAAGGTTGTCATAATTTTCTACGAGACCATGTTACTGGAGGTGTGGAAATCGGCAAACGGGCCGGAATCGGGGCGGACACGGGCCAACCCTCCGACAAAATTCCCGCGGCGACCTCCCCACTGCTTCCGAGGTCGGCGAGCTCGATGACGAGGCCGTCAATAACGTCCACTCTCCCCCTCCCCCCCTGTTCCTGCTGTCCCACGCCTCGTAGGTGACTAGCAACGCCAATGTCGGCCTCCGGTGATGAGGGGAGCATTGAGGCATCGCCTGTGGCGCCGGCCAGTGGCATCGTCGGCGGCCGACGTGACGTCAAAGCAAGTCGGCGTGGGAGTGAAGCCGACGATAACAGGGGAGCAGCAAGTGGTGAAGCTAATAGGAGAGCTGCTGGCAAAGGAGAAGTAGGAAGGGGAGCCGACGACAGGGGAGATGTCGGCCGTGCAGCCGACTTTGGTGCAGTAAACTGGTGAGGACAGTGAAGCCGGCGACAACAAAGGAGAGCGGCCAGCGCGCGAGGAGTCTACTGTCAGCGACGTGGAGATCCCGCCTGAACCACGCCATTCAGGCCGCCTTCGGAGGCCGCCGGAGCGGCTGAGCTACCACGCGTGCCTGCCGCTGGCTGCCTTCACCACGATGTACGAGGACCTGCCGACGTCGACCTGCCCGAGCTCGATTCCAATGAGCATCGTTGGAATATCGCCACCATAACGGTGAAAGAGGCATTGGCAAGCTGGAAGGGCAAGGCGGTGAAGGCCATCATAGACAAGGAGATCCGGAAGCTAATCGCCAATGGCATGTGGGAGTTGGTTGAGAGTCTGCGCGGCATCAACATCATGATGAAGTACCACATCAACGATGAGAAGGCGAGGCTGGTCGTGAAGGGCTTTACGCAGGTGTATGGCGTCGGGTACGACGAGACGTACGCGTCGGTCGGGAGCTACGTCACGCTGAGGATCTTCTTCAGCATCGTCGCCGTCCTCGACTTGCATCTGATGCAGCTCGATATGAAGTATGCCTCTCTGCAAAGCAAACTTGGCCGGATGCTGTAAATGTACCACCCGGACTACTACGACGACTACATTGGCTGGGTGTGCAAGCTGCTGAAGAGCCTGTACGGGCTGAAGCAGTCGCCGCTGTTGTGGTACTTGGCGCTAGACGCCGTCTTGACCGGCGCTGGCTTGAGAAAGAGCCAGGTCGATGAGGCCCTCTACTTCAAGGTTCCCATCGTCGGCATGACGTGCAGGGCGCTCGACTACGTCGGCGACCTGCTCGCCGCCAGGAGCAGCCTTGTGATGCTGAAGGAGCTGTTCGTGGCCGCCTTTGAGCTGCGCAAGATCTCGCCAATCGAGAAGTAACTCGGGCTGCACAGTTGGTGTAAGTGCCTAATAAACTCAAGCTCTTAAGACCTAATCAAACTTACTACCTCTCCTCGAGGTCACCTCCAAGGGTCCCTGGGTGCCTAGTACAAGACCAGCCCCTATCCTCGGGTCCGAATTTGTAGAGGGAGGAACCAAGAATCACTTAGCCAAAATAACGAGAATACTTTGTACATTGCGCAGCATGTCATGCAGACCGTCGATCGCATTAAGCTGATAAATTCCTATATCAGAGCTGTCTCCAAAGCATTAAAATAAGCCAAGTTGCCTTGCGAAAAGTTCTGCCATTACGAAGTTATGTCTCAAACAGCGTTTGCCTAGCGTCGTAGTGCTAGCGTACTAGCGTTGACTCGGGTAGCATTCCGCCGTCGAACCGCGTAGAAAACGAAATTCCAGCAAGAATGGAATTCGCTTGAATCAATTTGATTGTATCCAAAGTACAAACAGAGAAGCAATATATAGCTAGAGCTAGCAAGGACCTTGGAAATCAACCTGGGTGCGGAGATAACTCGTACAACGGGAGCTAGACTACAGGTTGGGCACGTGTGTGAGAAGGATCTCTGCGTTCGTCCCTTAGTCGTTCACTTGTGCTATCACTACTTGCTGGTTCATGGAGGAATTTCGCAACAGTTCCACTAGCAAAAGTTCACAACAATGATTCAGAATGATAGCAACAACATTGGCATGCAAGGCTACATCAGAGCTAGCACAGCTGCTGGTCGACTTCCAGTGCAGCACCTGTCGACCGCGTTCCAGCGCAGCAATGCTCGCACCGCTCCAGCGCTGCAGAGATGCGGCGTGCCAACGTTGCAAGTCTGCGGTGCGCCAACGCTGCAGCAAGTCGGCTGTACAGCGTTGCACCCGCAGGACAACGCAGGACAATGGTGCACCTGCTTCGCAGGTGCGTGCAGCTGGTTGGTGCTCCACACCTCGTCACGAGCACAGCGCAGACGCCTAGCAGACTCCACGCCAACGACTGCGCCCGCCAGCCACGTCGACCTCGGTATACCACCCCCGATGTCGCCTTCGCAGAAACCATCCTCAGTGACCTTCGCACACATCGCCCGGGTATCCCGGTCAACCGGGCAACCCCGTCTGGTTGTCCAGCCCAATTGGTCGCCGGCTACACCAAACCCGGCGTCCCAGGGTCGGCGTCCTGGCGTCCAGGTCGGCGTCCACTCGCCCAGGACGCCGTCCAGGTGCCTGGGACGCCGAGCAGACGCCCAGGTCGGCGTCCAGGCGCCCGGGACGCCGAGCAGACGCCCAGGTCGGCGTCCAGGCGCCCAGGACGCCGAGCAGACGCCCAGGACGCCGCCCAGACGCCAAGGACGGCGTCCACCTGCTCGGCCCCCTTTTGCCAGGCGCTCCCCCCCCCAGCTCAACGCCCTTGCTGTGGCTCCCGTACCCACTACTGCAAGTCGGCTGCATCCCCCCCGCACACCCGACCACGAGGTCGGCTCCGCCCAAGCGAGGCGGGGGCCAAACACTACTCCCGTTGACACTGGGAACAACCAGGGATGATCCCAAATAACTCCAAGCAACAGAACCAACTTGGCTGGACAAAATAGCAGGTGGCAGATTGGTGAATAACCTCTGGTTCTGTTTTTCCAACCTGGAAAAACAGGTTCAAGTCCTAAAAACAGAACCTGTTTTGTCCTTGCCCAACCAGCCAAATTCTGATTCTGCTTGTTTTCCCTGGCCCTGTAGCATGCAAACAGAGACAAACAACATCCAAACCTCACCAAATTATACCCTATTGTGCTTGCCCTGCTACACTATAGTCAACCAAATTAAACCGTATAATTTCGAGTCGAATATGACCGAATATGCGCATTCAATTCAACCAAACCGCAAAGCTTCCATCTTGGGTTCCTTTGCGAGCTCGTCCTTCCTGCTTGCACTGTTCATAGTGCGTACAATGTTGTGCCGAAGCACACATTGCGCGAGTACCTGCAAATGCATCAAGCGAAAAATTGCAAAAGCAAACAAACACACGAACACTCTACTTCACATGCAAACGCATTCGCATACGCATACTTGTACAAATCGACGGCAGGATGTCGTGCAAAGTGATCCTCCTCCAAACACACCCCTCCTCAGCCTACCGGCTGCATCCTCATCATTCCATGCTAGTTCATGCTCATTCCACTCATGTGCACACAACGCCAATGAGGCTCATCCGCAAGCCTCTTAGTGAGAAAGTCTGCTGGCTGCTGGTGAGTTTTGATGTAGATTAGATTCACCGTCCCCCTCTTCACCTCCTTACGCAGCCAGTGCCACTTGATACGCATGTGCTTTTTCAGCCCATGAAGCATTGCGTTCCTGGCCATCCCAAGAGCCCCCTTGCTATCACAAAATAGTGGTGTAGCCACCTTCTGCTCCTGGCCTATTCGTACACGCATACTCGTGTTGGGTGCAAATGCACATTGCACGACATCCTGCCGTCTGTTTGTACGAGTATGCGTGTGCGAATGCATTTGCGTGTGAATGGTGTGTTCGTGTGTTTGTTTGCTTTCGCATTTTTCGCTTGATGCATTTGCAGGTACTCGCGCAATGTGCGCTTCGGCACAACATTGTACGCGCTATGAACAGTGCAAGCAGAAAGGACGAGCTCGCAAAGGAACCCAAGATGGAAGCTTTGCAGTTCGGTTGAGTTGATTGCGCAGATTCAGTTCTATCCAACTCGAAATTGTACTGTTTTGTTTGGTTAACTATAGTGTAGCAGGGAAGGCACTATAGGGGTACAATTTAGGTGAAGGTTGGATGTTGTTTGTCTGTATCTGCATGCTACAAGGCCAGGGGAAACCAGCGGAACCAGCATTTGGCTGGTTGGGCAAAGACAAAACAGGTTCTGTTTTTAGAACCTGAACCTGGTTGTTGTTTTCCCAGGTTGGAAAAACAGAACCAGAGGTTGTTTACCAACCTACCACCTGCTATTTTGTCCAGCCAGGTTGGTTCTGTTGCTTGGAATTATTTGGGATCATCCCTGGTTGTTCCCAGGTTGATTCCCAAGGTCCTTGCTAGCTAGAACTATTTAATCCTTCTCTGTTTGTACCTGAATATAGTCAAATTGATTCAAGCGAATTCCTTCTTCGCTGGAATTTCGTTTCTGCGCTATTCGACGGCGGAATGCTACCCGAGTCAACGCTAGTATGCTAGCACTCCAACGCTAGGCAAACGCTGTCTGAGCCATAACTTCGTAATGGCAGAACTTTTCGCGAGGCAACTTGGCTCATTTTAAAGCTCTTGGAGCGAGCTTCGATATAGCGAATTCTCAGCTTAATCCGACCGACGGTCTGCACGGCACGCTGCGCGACGTTCAAGGTACTCTTGCTGTTTTGACTAAGTCCTTCTTGATCCCTCTCTCTACAAACTCGGACCCGAGGATAGGGGCTGGTCTTGTACCAGGCACCCAGGGACCCTTGGAGGTGACCCCGAGGAGAGGTTTTAAGTTTGATTAAGTCCTAATAGCTTGAGTTTATTAGGCCCTTACACCAACAAGCTGGTATCAGAGCTGCGTTATAGTGATCCTCGTTATAGGTAGCTATGGCGGGCAACACCTCGGCGGGAGCTGGTGAATCTTCAGCCCAAGATCGTAGCGGCAGCCAAGATTCTGGTCTTTCAGCGCCAAGGGGAGCGCGAACAAACCAGGGCTCGCTTGTCAAGGAGGTGCTGAAGAATTTCACCGTCGAGAAGTTCAATGGTGAGGGCTATGATGATTGGGCCTGGAAAATGCAATTATATTTCCGTCAGATCGGTTTGCTGAAACTAATGATTGGGGAGGAGCCTAGACCGAGTGACCCCACGCTGCAGGAAGATTGGGACGAGCGCTCCTCGGCTGGCTACTATTTGATGTCGCAGAGTTTGGAGCTGAACCAGCGTCACCACGTCATGCACCTGCTGCCGGAGGTTGAATGCGGTCCGAAGGCGTGGACCGTGTTGAAGGAGCTGCACGCCCCGACCTCCGTTGTCGCAACGTTGATGCTGGAGAGGGAGCTGTCCGCGTTGCGCCTGAGCGAGGGAGAGCCGGTGCAACCAGTCCTGGACAAGATGCGCGACCTCTACGCGAAGTTGGCGACCGCGGGAATCACCTACCCGGAGCAGACCAAGTGCTTGAAGATGCTCTCGCTGCTGCCGGAATCGTGGCTTCAATTTACGAGCGGATTGAGCCTGCCGCAGAACCAGAGCTTGTGGACGCTCGAGTGGGTGCGGACGAAGATTCTGGAGGAGGACTTCCGTCGCCGCCAACTGAGGGGTGGAGACGACGGCAGCAGCGGCTACGGGATGCAAGGGAGCCGACGTGGCAGAGGACGTGGCTTCGGTGGTGCTGGACGCGGTGCAAAGAAAGACGACGACTCCAACGACCAACAAGGAGGTACCGGTTGGGGTCACGGTGCGAAATCTGGACGTGGGGGCAAGTCGGGTGCTGGTGGCAAAATGAAAGGGAGTTGCTGGTATTGTGAGAAGGAAGGGCACCCCTGGTTTTTGTGCTATAAGAAACCCGATGGATGGACCCCCCAGAATCGTCACCAGGATGGCGGCGCGCGGAGGAACCAGAAAAACGGCGCCAACATGGTCGCTGATTCGTCCGACAACAACCCGAAGGGCAACGGCGGTGCGGAGAAGAAGAAGGAGCGCACCGCGGGCCAATTCTTCCATGTGGGAGACAAGGGGGAGCAAGGAGACGCCTCTGCCAAAGTTGGAGCAGAGCTGCACCCCCTAGACTATTGGGTGTTGGACACAGGCGCTGCTTGGACGATGACGCCGCGCAAGGACCTGCTGGACGAAGTACGAGCTGCACCGATCAATGAAGTGTGCTCCGCCTCTGGACACATGTTGAAGGTGGCTGGTGCGGGACGAGCTGCGTTTAAGGGAGCGGATGGCAAGCCGGTGGTGCTGCACGACGTTCTCTTCGTCCCCGACCTGAAGGCCAACCTTATCTCCCTCCGTAAGCTTGGCAAGGCTGGGGTGAACACCAACACGGATGGGGCACGCACTTATAAGGGGAAGCTGGGCAATCGGGTGCTTTGGGATCTGCACGAGAGCAAGGACGTGTACAGATCTATGTGGCAGCTGCCGGCCCTGGCGTGGCATGGTGGGGGGCAGGCTGGAGAGGGGTCTGCATCCCAGGGGGAGTGCAATGCCGTTGGAGGGGTTGGTGTGAAAGTGTCGGCCAGATCTGGGGAGACAGATTGGGCAACGGCACACCGGCGCTTAGGGCATGTGGCAATGCCTTTGCTGAAGCAGCTGGAGAAGGATGGAGCCGTTAAGGGTCTGAAGCTGAACGGACAGCCATCCGATGACAACTGTGAAATCTGTTTGCTTTCAAAGTTCACCCGTTTCCCTTTCCATAGTGTGGCTGGCAGGAGCAAGAAGCCTTTGGAGCTGGTCCACATGGACTTGGTGGGGCCGCTGCCGGTGCAAGGGCACAAGGGGGAGCGGTATTTTCTTACAATTGTGGATGACTGGAGCAGGCTGATGTGGGCGTATCCGCTGAAGCAGAAGGACCACGCCGCCTCCACGATACGGAACGATTGGCTGCCATTCGTGGAGAAGCAGGCGGAGTGTGTAGTGAAGCGGATTAGGACAGACCGGGGTGGTGAGTTCCTTGGAGCTGAAATGACGGCCTGGCTCAAGAAGCAGGGCATCCAGAGAGAGCTGACCACGGCTTATACCCCACAGTCCAATGGTGTAGCAGAACGGGCAAACCGGACCATTCTGGAGACAGCTAGGGCGCTGCTCATAGAATCTGGGCTGAGCAATTCTATGTGGCCTCATGCTGTCCGGCACGCCACTGTCGCTAGGAACAGGGTGCTCACCAAGGTTGGGGATGACTCGTGGGTGCCGTTGGAGAGGTGGCTTGGGAGGAAGCCGCCGGTGGACATGCTGAGGGTGTTCGGTTGCATGGCAGTCGCCCACGTCCCCAAGACCTACCGCAGTAAGTTGGGGGCGAGTGCAATCTGGTGTGTGCATTTGGGGCTGGCTGCTGAGAGCAAGGGATGGCTGCTGTGGGAACCATCCAAGGGTGTGTTGTTTGACAGCAGGGATGTAAAATTCATTGAGGGCATGATGTATGGGAGCTGGGAGAAACAGCCGGAGGCAAGGGTGTCCCAGCAGATGGAGCAGATCACCATGCAGCTGGACCTGACTCCTAGTGTGTGGGAGGAGGGAGAGGAGGCAGCTGCTGGAAATGGTGATGGAGAGAAGATACAGGAGGCATCTGCTGGTGGAGAAAATGGTGTGGAAACTGGCGGCAGCACTAGTGGAGCTGCTGGACCCGAGGGAGGAGAGAAGCAGCAGGGAAAAACTAAGAAGCCGAAGGGTGTCGTTATGAAGGGATGGGAGACACCCGTCTCCAGGCCAGGACGTACCCGTATGGCTACTAAGAAGCTGACTGCAGGAACTGATGCAGCAGAGCAGCAGCTAGGGACCGAAGAGGCATTGCTGATTCTACCTCATGGCTATGACCCGGATGAGGAGGATGAGCCTGCGTACTGTTTTCTTGCCCCTGCACCAGAGGAACCAGCTAGCATGGAGGAGGCATTAGCTGGACCAGATAGGGACAAGTGGCTGGCTTCTAGGGATGCTGAGTACCAGAGTCTGCTGGAGAATAGGACATGGGATCTGGTGGTGCTGCCTGATGGGAAGAAAGCGATACAATGCAAGTGGGTGCTGAGGATCAAGACCGATGACAAGGGGCAGGTCACCATCTACAAGAGTAGGCTGGTGGCGAAGGGGTTTATGCAGAAGGAGAAGCAGGACTTCAACGAGATCTTTGCTCCCACTGCCAAACCCCCTACCCTCCGTGTCTTGTTGGCAGATGCAGCTGTTAGTGGGAAATTCATCATTCAGATGGATATTTCAACGGCATTCCTGAATGGGATTTTAGAGGAGGATGTGTACATGACGCAGCCGCCTGGGTATGAGGATGGTACGGGCAGGGTGTGCAAGCTCAACAAGTCCATCTACGGCTTGAAGCAGGCGCCACGCTGCTGGTACCAGAAGTTGGCAGCTGTTTTAGAGGAGATGGGATTCAGGACCAGTAGCTGTGATGAGAGCCTCTTTCTCAAGGGCGAGGGGGAGAAGCTGGTGCTGTTTCTGGTCTATGTGGACGACATTCTTCTCTTCAGCAGCAGCATGAAGGAGATCCAGAAAGTGCAGCAGCAACTGATGGAAAAATTCAAGTGCAAGAACCTTGGGGAGGTAAAGTACTACCTCGGGATGCACGTGGAGAGGGATCCAGATCACAGGTGGTTGAAGCTGCACCAGGAGAAATTCATCAAGGAGCTGGGGGAGAAGTATGGGATTGAGAATGAGCGCAAGGTTGCAACTCCCCTGCCAGCAGAATTCAAGCTTGTGAAGGCTGCAGAGGATGAAGGGGTTGAAGCTGAAGAGCAGCAGCAATTTCAGTCTTTGGTGGGCAGCCTCTTGTACGCAGCAGTTCACACGAGGCCCGACATCTCTTTCTCGGTTGGGCAGCTGGCTAGGGTGGTGCAGAATCCATCAGAGGAGCAGGTGGATGCAGCTGAGCGTGTGGTGAAGTACCTGAACTCTCTCCCAGACATTGGAGTTCAATACTCCGCATCTGCACAGGTGAAGCAGAAAGGGGTGGAGGTGCTGAAAGAGAAGGGGGAGAGGCTTGGAGAAGGCAAGCTATTTCTCACTTGCTTTACCGATGCTACGTGGGCTTCTGAGAAGGAGGATTCCTCATCTGTGGGAGGATACATCTGCGTAGTTGGGGGAGGACCTGTTAGTTGGAGGTCCAAGAAGCAGACGGAGACGGCACTCTCTTCCGTAGAATCAGAGTACATGGCGATGTTCCATGGGGTGAAGGAGGTGATTTGGCTGAGGAGGCTGTTAGAGGAGATTGGCCAGGAGCAGAAAGTTGCTACGCCGCTGTTTTGTGATAGCAAGGGGGCTCTTGGGATGGCCAGAAACGCTGTGCTTCATGGGCTGAACAAGCACATGCGTATCAAGTGGCACTGGCTGCGTAAGGAGGTGAAGAGGGGGACGGTGAATCCGATCTACATCAAGACTCACCAGCAGCCAGCAGACTTTCTCACCAAGAGGCTTGCGGATGAGCCTCATTGGCGTTGTGTGCGCATGAGTGGAATGAGCATGAACTAGCATGGAATGATGGGGATGCAGCCGGCAGGCTGAGGGGGAGTGTGTTGGGTGCAAATGCACATTGCACGACATCCTGCCGTCTGTTTGTACGAGTATGCGTGTGCGAATGCATTTGCGTGTGAATGGTGTGTTCGTGTGTTTGTTTGCTTTCGCATTTTTCGCTTGATGCATTTGCAGGTACTCGCGCAATGTGCGCTTCGGCACAACATTGTACGCGCTATGAACAGTGCAAGCAGAAAGGACGAGCTCGCAAAGGAACCCAAGATGGAAGCTTTGCAGTTCGGTTGAGTTGATTGCGCAGATTCAGTTCTATCCAACTCGAAATTGTACTGTTTTGTTTGGTTAACTATAGTGTAGCAGGGAAGGCACTATAGGGTACAATTTAGGTGAAGGTTGGATGTTGTTTGTCTGTATCTGCATGCTACAAGGCCAGGGGAAACCAGCGGAACCAGCATTTGGCTGGTTGGGCAAAGACAAAACAGGTTCTGTTTTTAGAACCTGAACCTGGTTGTTGTTTTCCCAGGTTGGAAAAACAGAACCAGAGGTTGTTTACCAACCTACCACCTGCTATTTTGTCCAGCCAGGTTGGTTCTGTTGCTTGGAATTATTTGGGATCATCCCTGGTTGTTCCCAGGTTGATTCCCAAGGTCCTTGCTAGCTAGAACTATTTAATCCTTCTCTGTTTGTACCTGAATATAGTCAAATTGATTCAAGCGAATTCCTTCCTCGCTGGAATTTCGTTTCTGCGCTATTCGACGGCGGAATGCTACCCGAGTCAACGCTAGTATGCTAGCACTCCAACGCTAGGCAAACGCTGTCCGAGCCATAACTTAGTAATGGCAGAACTTTTCGCGAGGCAACTTGGCTCATTTTAAAGCTCTTGGAGCGAGCTTCGATATAGCGAATTCTCAGCTTAATCCGACCGACGGTCTGCACGGCACGCTGCGCGACGTTCAAGGTACTCTTGCTGTTTTGACTAAGTCCTTCTTGATCCCTCTCTCTACAAACTCGGACCCGAGGATAGGGGCTGGTCTTGTACCAGGCACCCAGGGACCCTTGGAGGTGACCCCGAGGAGAGGTTTTAAGTTTGATTAAGTCCTAATAGCTTGAGTTTATTAGGCCCTTACACCAACAACTCGTACAAACAGACGGTAAGATGTCGTGCAAAGTGAGTTTGCACCAAACATGGAGAACGTGAACGACAGGCCAACGAGGAAACTATGGCTCCACTAGCAGACTTACGCCAACAAATTGCGTCTGCGTTTCATCGACGAGGAACAGGGCGGTTGGATTCCGAATACAACGGTCCCCGTCGATGCTTACACCGAGCTAATGTTCGACGACGAGTAGGCTCAGTCGCACGAGGAGGAGCGACTTGACGATGAGGAGCAACCTGCATTGGTGTATGGTCGACTGCTACATTGCCTACCTCCTCGACACCCGTGACACCGCCCTGGAGTTCGGCGGTGGACCAATGTCAATGAGTTTGGTTGGCTACGTGGACGTCGACAACGCCGGCGACAAGCAAAACCGGACAGTCACGTACTGTATGTTGTGTGCACGCCAACGGGCAATTCTCCGAGTAGTGCTGCCGTGTGGGCTGAGGGTTCAAGCGTGAACGCGGCAGGGGAGTGTCAACGAGAGTTCTGTGTTGGCCCGGTCCTCGTTTGGACGGAGCCGACTTCGCAGTTGGGTGTGCGGGGAGCACGGCCGACCAACTGCAGTGGGCGGCTGACTTAGGCGCGCAGGTCGACGGGCGAGGTCGACCTGCAAAAGGCCACTGCGACGCCACCGACGTTGGGACAACGGCGGTCGACTTCGACCCGGTGGTCGACGAAGTCGTCGCCGTCATCGACCTGAGAAAAGGAGCAGGAGGGCGCCGAGCAAATGGGCGCCGAGTTTGGGTGATCGACCTGGCCGACCTGATAGGCGCCGACCTGCCGGCGCCGACTTTGGGGGACGCCGGCTTGGTGTAGCCGGCGACCGATCAGTCTGGTCGACCGAGTTACCCGGGCGACATGCTTCTACGGAGGTGTGCGATTGTCGCCGCGGTGGCCTCTGCGAAGCCGACCTCGGAAGTGGTATCCCTAGGTCAACATCTGCGTTGTGCACGTGACGCTGCGTGGCACACCAACCAGCCGTGCGCACCTGCGAAGCAGGTGCGCCACTGTCATGCGGGTGCAACGCTGTGCAACCACCCTCTGCAACGCTGGCACACTGTGGACTTGCAACGTTGGCAAGCCGCTTCTTTGCTGTGCTGGAGCGGTGCGAGCTTTATAGCACTGGAGGTCGACCTGCATGCTTGCTAGCTCTGATGTAGTCTCTCTTGCCAATGTTGTTGCTATCATTCTGAACCATCATTGTGAACTTGTGCTAGTTAAACTCTTGCCAAATTTCCCTGTGAATATGCAAGTAGTGTCAGCACGACCAAACAACTAAGGAACGCAGAGATCACCCTCACAACCGTGCCCTGTAGGCTAGCTCATGTTGTCTTAGTTATCTCCGCACGGCCGACTTGGTGAAGTCGGCGGGTGGACGTCGACCGGGGTGGTCGACGAGTACATACAGCACTTGGTCGACTTCTACTGCGCAAGTTGACGCCGACTTGGTGGTTTTCCGGTCGTCCAAGTTACCAGGGCGACGAGGTTCTGCAAGGAGTGCATCCGTTGCCCAGGAGATTCTGGCAAAGATGACCTCAGGCTGGTATCCCGAGATCGGCATGGCTCATTAGGCATAGACAACGGCACGTGGGCAACATGGCACCTGTGTCGTGCACGTGACAATGCACGTCGCACTAACCGTCTGCTAGCATCTGCAAGTAGGTGCGCGCATGTGCGCTGCTGTAAGAGTACGACGAATTTGCTAGACTTTAATTGCTTCGCTATGCTTTATTATGCATTATATAGCTTAGGATTATTTTTATTTTGCTTGCTTTCTTAGATTCATTGCTTGAACTATATTTAGTGTGCTCCAAAATCTGTGCTTTTCGGTTCCACCAAATTGCCTTCTACCAATTTCGAAAAGGATCTGTTCGAGACGCTTTGAGACACGTGGAACCTTCTAGAAACACCCGGGTTACTGCCTTAGTTTCGAGCTTGTATATAGCCTCCCGTTGTACCCAGATGATCAATCAATCATTTCTGAACCAGTTCCTTTGATCCTCACACTTAGTAATCAGATCTCGTTTACACGCGAAGTCTTCAACCACTAAAAAACGGCCTTAAAAAAACCGCGAAGGCGACAACAAAAGCGCCGATTCGGGTATGTAAAACCAGTTCCGCGCAATTTTTCTAAGTCCCTCTTGATCCGATTTTCAAACACCCCTCAGATTTATTGGCGAAAAAGTTGGAATTTCGACCGTCATATCGCCTTGAATCTCAACGACCCTGAGAATTTCGCCAAAAAGGTTGGAATTTGAAGCATCGGATTGAATTTCATCTCAACGGCCGAGATCGGATGTGAAATTGATTAAGGGAGAGTTACACGACATACAGAATCCGCGCTCGACAATCTAGAGTTGATTCGCTTCTCAGTAAGTGGACCAGCGCCTAGAATTTACTGAATTTTGTCGCACATCTTCATGTAAATCACCAAATGGAAGGAAATGATGATAATTTCATCGAAAGAATCACCCAGTTTACACGCCGAGCTGGAGCAGACATGTTGGTGTAAGGGCCTAATAAACTCAAGCTATTAGGACTTAATCAAACTTAAAACCTCTCCTCGGGGTCACCTCCAAGGGTCCCTGGGTGCCTGGTACGAGACCAGCCCCTATCCTCGGGTCCGAGTTTGTAGAGAGAGGGATCAAGAAGGACTTAGTCAAAACAGCAAGAGTACCTTGAACGTCGCGCAGCGTGCCGTGCAGACCGTCGGTCGGATTAAGCTGAGAATTCGCTATATCGAAGCTCGCTCCAAGAGCTTTAAAATGAGCCAAGTTGCCTCGCGAAAAGTTCTGCCATTACGAAGTTATGGCTCAGACGGTGTTTGCCTAGCATTAGAGTGCTAGCATACTAGCGTTGACTCGGGTAGCATTCCGCCGTCGAATAGCGCAGAAACGAAATTCCAGCGAGGAAGGAATTCGCTTGAATCAATTTTACTATATTCAGGTACAAACAGAGAAGGATTAAACAGTTCTAGCTAGCAAGGACCTTGGGAATCAACCTGGGAACAACCAGGGATGATCCCAAATAATTCCAAGCAACAGAACCAACCTGGCTGGACAAAATAGCAGGTGGTAGGTTGGTAAACAACCTCTGGTTCTGTTTTTCCAACCTGGGAAAACAACAACCAGGTTCAGGTTCTAAAAACAGAACCTGTTTTGTCTTTGCCCAACCAGCCAAATGCTGGTTCCGCTGGTTTCCCCTGGCCTTGTAGCATGCAGATACAGACAAACAACATCCAACCTTCACCTAAATTGTACCCCTATAGTGCCTTCCCTGCTACACTATAGTTAACCAAACAAAACAGTACAATTTCGAGTTGGATAGAACTGAATCTGCGCAATCAACTCAACCGAACTGCAAAGCTTCCATCTTGGGTTCCTTTGCGAGCTCGTCCTTCCTGCTTGCACTGTTCATAGCGCATACAATGTTGTGCCAAAGCGCACATTGCGCGAGTACCTGCAAATGCATCAAGCGAAAAATGCAAAAGCAAACAAACACACGAACACACCATTCACACGCAAATGCATTCGCACACGCATACTCGTACAAACAGACGGCAGGATGTCGTGCAATGTAAAATTTGCACCCAACACACTCCCCCTCAGCCTGCCGGCTGCATCCCCATCATTCCATGCTAGTTCATGCTCATTCCACTCATGCGCACACAACGCCAATGAGGCTCATCCGCAAGCCTCTTGGTGAGAAAGTCTGCTGGCTGCTGGTGAGTCTTGATGTAGATTGGATTCACCGTCCCCCTCTTCACCTCCTTACGCAGCCAGTGCCACTTGATACGCATGTGCTTGTTCAGGCCATGAAGCACAGCGTTCCTGGCCATCCCAAGAGCCCCCTTGCTATCACAAAACAGCGGCGTAGCAACTTTCTGCTCCTGGCCAATCTCCTCTAACAGCCTCCTCAGCCAAATCACCTCCTTCACCCCATGGAACATCGCCATGTACTCTGATTCTACGGAAGAGAGTGCCGTCTCCGTCTGCTTCTTGGACCTCCAACTAACAGGTCCTCCCCCAACTACGCAGATGTATCCTCCCACAGATGAGGAATCCTCCTTCTCAGAAGCCCACGTAGCATCGGTAAAGCAAGTGAGAAATAGCTTGCCTTCTCCAAGCCTCTCCCCCTTCTCTTTCAGCACCTCCACCCCTTTCTGCTTCACCTGTGCAGATGCGGAGTATTGAACTCCAATGCTTGGGTGAGAGTTCAGGTACTTCACCACACGCTCAGCTGCATCCACCTGCTCCTCTGATGGATTCTGCACCACCCTAGCCAGCTGCCCAACCGAGAAAGAGATGTCGGGCCTCGTGTGAACTGCTGCGTACAAGAGGCTGCCCACCAAGGACTGAAATTGCTGCTGCTCTTCAGCTTCAACCCCTTCATCCTCTGCAGCCTTCACAAGCTTGAATTCTGCTGGCAGGGGAGTTGCAACCTTGCGCTCATTCTCAATCCCATACTTCTCCCCCAGCTCCTTGATGAACTTCTCCTGGTGCAGCTTCAACCACCTGTGATCTGGATCCCTCTCCACGTGCATCCCGAGGTAGTACTTTACCTCCCCAAGGTTCTTGCACTTGAAGTTTTCCATCAGTTGCTGCTGCACTTTCTGGATCTCCTTCATGCTGCTGCTGAAGAGAAGAATGTCGTCCACATAGACCAGAAACAGCACCAGCTTCTCCCCCTCGCCCTTGAGAAAGAGGCTCTCATCACAGCTGCTGGTCCTGAATCCCATCTCCTCTAAAACAGCTGCCAACTTCTGGTACCAGCAGCGTGGCGCCTGCTTCAAGCCGTAGATGGACTTGTTGAGCTTGCACACCCTGCCCGTACCATCCTCATACCCAGGCGGCTGCGTCATGTACACATCCTCCTCTAAAATCCCATTCAGGAATGCCGTTGAAATATCCATCTGAATGATGAATTTCCCACTAACAGCTGCATCTGCCAACAAGACACGGAGGGTAGGGGGTTTGGCAGTGGGAGCAAAGATCTCGTTGAAGTCCTGCTTCTCCTTCTGCATAAACCCCTTCGCCACCAGCCTACTCTTGTAGATGGTGACCTGCCCCTTGTCATCGGTCTTGATCCTCAGCACCCACTTGCATTGTATCGCTTTCTTCCCATCAGGCAGCACCACCAGATCCCATGTCCTATTCTCCAGCAGACTCTGGTACTCAGCATCCCTAGAAGCCAGCCACTTGTCCCTATCTGGTCCAGCTAATGCCTCCTCCATGCTAGCTGGTTCCTCTGGTGCAGGGGCAAGAAAACAGTACGCAGGCTCATCCTCCTCATCCGGGTCATAGCCATGAGGTAGAATCAGCAATGCCTCTTCGGTCCCTAGCTGCTGCTCTGCTGCATCAGTTCCTGCAGTCAGCTTCTTAGTAGCCATACGGGTACGTCCTGGCCTGGAGACGGGTGTCTCCCATCCCTTCATAACGACACCCTTCGGCTTCTTAGTTTTTCCCTGCTGCTTCTCTCCTCCCTCGGGTCCAGCAGCTCCACTAGTGCTGCCGCCAGTTTCCACACCATTTTCTCCACCAGCAGGTGCCTCCTGTACCTTCTCTCCATCACCATTCCCCGCAGCTGCCTCCTCTCCCTCCTCCCACACACTAGGAGTCAGGTCCAGCTGCATGGTGATCTGCTCCATCTGCTGGGACACCCGGGCCTCCGGCTGTTTCTCCCAGCTCCCATACATCATGGCCTCAATGAATTTCACATCCCTGCTGTCAAACAACACACCCTTGGATGGTTCCCACAGCAGCCATCCCTTGCTCTCAGCAGCCAGCCCCAAATGCACACACCAGATTGCACTCGCCCCCAACTTACTGCGGTAGGTCTTGGGGACGTGGGCGACTGCCATGCAACCGAACACCCTCAGCATGTCCACCGGCGGCTTCCTCCCAAGCCACCTCTCCAAAGGCACCCACGAGTCATCCCCAACCTTGGTGAGCACCCTGTTCCTAGCGACAGTGGCGTGCCGGACAGCATGAGGCCACATAGAATTGCTCAGCCCAGATTCTATGAGCAGCGCCCTAGCTGTCTCCAGAATGGTCCGGTTTGCCCGTTCTGCTACACCATTGGACTGTGGGGTATAAGCCGTGGTCAGCTCTCTCTGGATGCCCTGCTTCTTGAGCCAGGCCGTCATTTCAGCTCCAAGGAACTCACCACCCCGGTCTGTCCTAATCCGCTTCACTACACACTCCGCCTGCTTCTCCACGAATGGCAGCCAATCGTCCCGTATCGTGGAGGCGGCGTGGTCCTTCTGCTTCAGCGGATACGCCCACATCAGCCTGCTCCAGTCATCCACAATTGTAAGAAAATACCGCTCCCCCTTGTGCCCTTGCACCGGCAGCGGCCCCACCAAGTCCATGTGGACCAGCTCCAAAGGCTTCTTGCTCCTGCCAGCCACACTATGGAAAGGGAAACGGGTGAACTTTGAAAGCAAACAGATTTCACAGTTGTCATCGGGTGGCTGTCCGTTCAGCTTCAGACCCTTAACGGCTCCATCCTTCTCCAGCTGCTTCAGCAAAGGCATTGCCACATGCCCTAAGCGCCGGTGTGCCGTTGCCCAATCTGTCTCCCCAGATCTGGCCGACACTTTCACACCAACCCCTCCAACGGCATTGCACTCCCCCTGGGATGCAGACCCCTCTCCAGCCTGCCCCCCACCATGCCACGCCAGGGCCGGCAGCTGCCACATAGATCTGTACACGTCCTTGCTCTCGTGCAGATCCCAAAGCACCCGATTGCCCAGCTTCCCCTTATAAGTGCGTGCCCCATCCGTGTTGGTGTTCACCCCAGCCTTGCCAAGCTTACGGAGGGAGATAAGGTTGGCCTTCAGGTCGGGGACGAAGAGAACGTCGTGCAGCACCACCGGCTTGCCATCCGCTCCCTTAAACGCAGCTCGTCCCGCACCAGCCACCTTCAACATGTGTCCAGAGGCGGAGCACACTTCATTGATCGGTGCAGCTCGTACTTCGTCCAGCAGGTCCTTGCGCGGCGTCATCGTCCAAGCAGCGCCTGTGTCCAACACCCAATAGTCTAGGGGGTGCAGCTCTGCTCCAACTTTGGCAGAGGCGTCTCCTTGCTCCCCCTTGTCTCCCACATGGAAGAATTGGCCCGCGGTGCGCTCCTTCTTCTTCTCCGCACCGCTGCTGCGGTTATCAGAGCCGCGTTATAGTTTATTAGGCCCTTACACCAACAAGCTGGTATCAGAGCCGCGTTGGTGTAAGGGCCTAATAAACTATAACGCGGCTCTGATAACCGCAGCAGCGGTGCGGAGAAGAAGAAGGAGCGCACCGCGGGCCAATTCTTCCATGTGGGAGACAAGGGGGAGCAAGGAGACGCCTCTGCCAAAGTTGGAGCAGAGCTGCACCCCCTAGACTATTGGGTGTTGGACACAGGCGCTGCTTGGACGATGACGCCGCGCAAGGACCTGCTGGACGAAGTACGAGCTGCACCAATCAATGAAGTGTGCTCCGCCTCTGGACACATGTTGAAGGTGGCTGGTGCGGGACGAGCTGCGTTTAAGGGAGCGGATGGCAAGCCGGTGGTGCTGCACGACGTTCTCTTCGTCCCCGACCTGAAGGCCAACCTTATCTCCCTCCGTAAGCTTGGCAAGGCTGGGGTGAACACCAACACGGATGGGGCACGCACTTATAAGGGGAAGCTGGGCAATCGGGTGCTTTGGGATCTGCACGAGAGCAAGGACGTGTACAGATCTATGTGGCAGCTGCCGGCCCTGGCGTGGCATGGTGGGGGGCAGGCTGGAGAGGGGTCTGCATCCCAGGGGGAGTGCAATGCCGTTGGAGGGGTTGGTGTGAAAGTGTCGGCCAGATCTGGGGAGACAGATTGGGCAACGGCACACCGGCGCTTAGGGCATGTGGCAATGCCTTTGCTGAAGCAGCTGGAGAAGGATGGAGCCGTTAAGGGTCTGAAGCTGAACGGACAGCCACCCGATGACAACTGTGAAATCTGTTTGCTTTCAAAGTTCACCCGTTTCCCTTTCCATAGTGTGGCTGGCAGGAGCAAGAAGCCTTTGGAGCTGGTCCACATGGACTTGGTGGGGCCGCTGCCGGTGCAAGGGCACAAGGGGGAGCGGTATTTTCTTACAATTGTGGATGACTGGAGCAGGCTGATGTGGGCGTATCCGCTGAAGCAGAAGGACCACGCCGCCTCCACGATACGGGACGATTGGCTGCCATTCGTGGAGAAGCAGGCGGAGTGTGTAGTGAAGCGGATTAGGACAGACCGGGGTGGTGAGTTCCTTGGAGCTGAAATGACGGCCTGGCTCAAGAAGCAGGGCATCCAGAGAGAGCTGACCACGGCTTATACCCCACAGTCCAATGGTGTAGCAGAACGGGCAAACCGGACCATTCTGGAGACAGCTAGGGCGCTGCTCATAGAATCTGGGCTGAGCAATTCTATGTGGCCTCATGCTGTCCGGCACGCCACTGTCGCTAGGAACAGGGTGCTCACCAAGGTTGGGGATGACTCGTGGGTGCCTTTGGAGAGGTGGCTTGGGAGGAAGCCGCCGGTGGACATGCTGAGGGTGTTCGGTTGCATGGCAGTCGCCCACGTCCCCAAGACCTACCGCAGTAAGTTGGGGGCGAGTGCAATCTGGTGTGTGCATTTGGGGCTGGCTGCTGAGAGCAAGGGATGGCTGCTGTGGGAACCATCCAAGGGTGTGTTGTTTGACAGCAGGGATGTGAAATTCATTGAGGGCATGATGTATGGGAGCTGGGAGAAACAGCCGGAGGCAAGGGTGTCCCAGCAGATGGAGCAGATCACCATGCAGCTGGACCTGACTCCTAGTGTGTGGGAGGAGGGAGAGGAGGCAGCTGCTGGAAATGGTGATGGAGAGAAGGTACAGGAGGCATCTGCTGGTGGAGAAAATGGTGTGGAAACTGGCGGCAGCACTAGTGGAGCTGCTGGACCCGAGGGAGGAGAGAAGCAGCAGGGAAAAACTAAGAAGCCGAAGGGTGTCGTTATGAAGGGATGGGAGACACCCGTCTCCAGGCCAGGACGTACCCGTATGGCTACTAAGAAGCTGACTGCAGGAACTGATGCAGCAGAGCAGCAGCTAGGGACCGAAGAGGCATTGCTGATTCTACCTCATGGCTATGACCCGGATGAGGAGGATGAGCCTGCGTACTGTTTTCTTGCCCCTGCACCAGAGGAACCAGCTAGCATGGAGGAGGCATTAGCTGGACCAGATAGGGACAAGTGGCTGGCTTCTAGGGATGCTGAGTACCAGAGTCTGCTGGAGAATAGGACATGGGATCTGGTGGTGCTGCCTGATGGGAAGAAAGCGATACAATGCAAGTGGGTGCTGAGGATCAAGACCGATGACAAGGGGCAGGTCACCATCTACAAGAGTAGGCTGGTGGCGAAGTGGTTTCTGCAGAAGGAGAAGCAGGACTTCAACGAGATCTTTGCTCCCACTGCCAAACCCCCTACCCTCCGTGTCTTGTTGGCAGATGCAGCTGTTAGTGGGAAATTCATCATTCAGATGGATATTTCAACGGCATTCCTGAATGGGATTTTAGAGGAGGATGTGTACATGACGCAGCCGCCTGGGTATGAGGATGGTACGGGCAGGGTGTGCAAGCTCAACAAGTCCATCTACGGCTTGAAGCAGGCGCCACGCTGCTGGTACCAGAAGTTGGCAGCTATTTTAGAGGAGATGGGATTCAGGACCAGCAGCTGTGATGAGAGCCTCTTTCTCAAGGGCGAGGGGGAGAAGCTGGTGCTGTTTCTGGTCTATGTGGACGACATTCTTCTCTTCAGCAGCAGCATGAAGGAGATCCAGAAAGTGCAGCAGCAACTGATGGAAAACTTCAAGTGCAAGAACCTTGGGGAGGTAAAGTACTACCTCGGGATGCACGTGGAGAGGGATCCAGATCACAGGTGGTTGAAGCTGCACCAGGAGAAGTTCATCAAGGAGCTGGGGGAGAAGTATGGGATTGAGAATGAGCGCAAGGTTGCAACTCCCCTGCCAGCAGAATTCAAGCTTGTGAAGGCTGCAGAGGATGAAGGGGTTGAAGCTGAAGAGCAGCAGCAATTTCAGTCCTTGGTGGGCAGCCTCTTGTACGCAGCAGTTCACACGAGGCCCGACATCTCTTTCTCGGTTGGGCAGCTGGCTAGGGTGGTGCAGAATCCATCAGAGGAGCAGGTGGATGCAGCTGAGCGTATGGTGAAGTACCTGAACTCTCACCCAAGCATTGGAGTTCAATACTCCGCATCTGCACAGGTGAAGCAGAAAGGGGTGGAGGTGCTGAAAGAGAAGGGGGAGAGGCTTGGAGAAGGCAAGCTATTTCTCACTTGCTTTACCGATGCTACGTGGGCTTCTGAGAAGGAAGATTCCTCATCTGTGGGAGGATACATCTGCGTAGTTGGGGGAGGACCTGTTAGTTGGAGGTCCAAGAAGCAGACGGAGACGGCACTCTCTTCCGTAGAATCAGAGTACATGGCGATGTTCCATGGGGTGAAGGAGGTGATTTGGCTGAGGAGGCTGTTAGAGGAGATTGGCCAGGAGCAGAAAGTTGCTACGCCGCTGTTTTGTGATAGCAAGGGGGCTCTTGGGATGGCCAGGAACGCTGTGCTTCATGGCCTGAACAAGCACATGCGTATCAAGTGGCACTGGCTGCGTAAGGAGGTGAAGAGGGGGACGGTGAATCCAATCTACATCAAGACTCACCAGCAGCCAGCAGACTTTCTCACCAAGAGGCTTGCGGATGAGCCTCATTGGCGTTGTGTGCGCATGAGTGGAATGAGCATGAACTAGCATGGAATGATGGGGATGCAGCCGGCAGGCTGAGGGGGAGTGTGTTGGGTGCAAATTTACATTGCACGACATCCTGCCATCTGTTTGTATCAGTATGCGTGTGTGAATGCATTTGGGTGTGAATGGAATGTTCGTGTGTTTGTTTGCTTTCGTAATTTTCGCTTGATGCATTTGCAGGTACTCGCGCATTGTGCGTTTCGGCACAACATTGTACGTGCTATGAACAGTGCAAGCAGAAAGGACGAGCTCGCAAAGGAACCAAAGATGGAAGCTTTGCCGTTCGGTTGAATTGATTGTGCAGATTCAGTTCTATCCAACTCAAAATTGTACTGTTTTGCTTGGTTGACTATAGTGTAGCAGGGCAGACACTATAGGGGTACAATTTAGGTGAAGGTTGGATGTTGTTTGTCTGTATCTGCATGCTACAGGGCCAGGGAAAACCAGCGGAACCAGCATTTGGCTGGTTGGGCAAAGACAAAACAGGTTCTGTTTTTAGAACCTGAACCTGGTTGTTGTTTTCCCAGGTTGGAAAAACAGAACCAGAGGTTGTTTACCAACCTACCACCTGCTATTTTGTCCAGCCAGGTTGGTTCTGTTGCTTGGAATTATTTGGGATCATCCCTGGTTGTTCCCAGGTTGATTCCCAAGGTCCTTGCTAGCTAGAACTATTCATTCTTTCTCTGTTTGTACCTGGACATAGTCAATTGATTCAAGCGAATTCCTTCCTCGCTGAAGTTTCGTTTCTGCGCTATTCGACGGCAGAATGCTACCCGAGTCAACGCTAGTATGCTAGTACTCCAACGCTAGGCAAACGCTGTTCGAGCCATAACTTAGTAATGGCAGAACTTTTCGCGATGCAACTTTTTAAAGCTCTTGGAGCGAGCCTCGTTCTAGCGAATTCTCATCTAAATCCGATCGACGATCTGCACGGCACGCTGCGCGATGTTAAAAGTACTCTTGTTATGTTGGCAAAGTCATTCTTGACTCCTCTCTCTACAAACTCGGACCCGAGGATAGGGACTGGTCTTGTACCAGGCACCCAGGGATCCTTGGAGGTGACCCCGAGGAGAGGTTTTAAGTTTGATTATGTCTTAATAGCCTGAGTTTATTAGGCCCTTACACCAACACATCACACGCTGCATGACGTTCAAGGTATTCTTGTTCTTTTGGCTAAGTAAATCTTGGTTCCTCTCTCCAAACTCGGACCCGAGGATAGAGGCTGCTTTTGTACCAGGCATCTAGGGCTTTTTAAAGGTGACCCTGAAGAGAGGTTCTAAGTTTGATGAAGTCCTGATAGCCTGAGTTTATAAGGCCCTTACAAAAACAAGCTGGCATCAGAGCTGCGTCATTGCGATCCTTGTTTTAGGTAGATATGGCGGGAAAGGATTCGGCGAGAGATAGTGAATCTTCAGCCCAATATCATAGCGGCAGCCAAGATCCTGGTGTTTTGGCGCCAAAGGGAGTGCAAACAAACCATGTCTCGCTGATCAAGGAGGTGCTCAAGAACTTTACCATCGAGAAGTTCAATGGTGAGGGCTATGATGATAAAGCATGGAAAATGCAACTCTATTTCCGTCATATTGAGTTGTTGAAACTAATGATTCGGGAGCAGCCTAGACCGAGTGATCCCGCGCTACAGGAAGATTGGGACCGAGTGATGTCATAGAGTATGGAGCTAAACCAGCGTCACCACGTCATGCATCTGCAGCCAGAGGTTGAGTGCGGTCCGAAGGCGTGGACCGTGTTAAAAAGGAGATGGGATCTGCACGTCCCTACCTCCCTCGCTGCGACGCTCATGATAGAGAGGGAGCTGTCCGCATTGCGCCTGAGTGAGGGAGAGCCGGTGCAACCTGTTCTGGACAAGATGCGTGATCTCTACGCGAAGCTGCCGACTACAGAAATCACCTACCCGGAGCAGACCAAGTGTTTGAAGATGCTCTAACTGCTGCCAGAATTGTGGCTTCAATTCATAAGCGGATTGACCCTGCTACAGAACCAGAGCTTGTGGATGCTCGAGTGGGTGCGGAACAAAGATTTTGGAGGAGGACTTCTATCGCCGCCAACTGAGGGGCGGAAGCGACGGTAGCAGCGACTACGGGATGATGCAAGGGAGCCGACGTGGCAGAGGACGTGGCTTTGGTGGTGCTGGACGCGGTGCAAAGAGGGGCGACAACTCTAATAACCAATAACGAGGTACCGGTTGGGGTCGCGGTGCGAAATCTGGACATGAAAGGGAGTTGCTGGTATTATGAAAAAGAGGGACATTCCTGGTTCTTGTATTATAAGAAAACCCGAAGATTGGTCCCCCCAGAATCGTCACCAGGATGGTGGCGCGTGAAGGAACCAGAAAAACGGCGCGAACATGGTCGCTGATTCGTCCGACAACAACCCGAAGGGCAATGACGGTGTTGAGAAGAAGAAGAAGCGCGCCGCGGGCCAGTTCTTCCATGTTGGAGACAAGGGGAAGTAAGGAGGCGGCTCTCCCAAGGTTGGAGCGAAGATGCATCCCCTGGACTTTTGGGTGTTGGATATGGGTGCTGCTTGGACGATGACGCCGTGCAAGGACCTGCTGGACGACGTACGCGCTGCATCGATAAATGAAGTCTGCTCTGCCTCTGGACATCCATTGAAGGTGGCTGGTTCGGGACGAGCTGCGTTTAAAGGAGCGGATGGCAAGCCGGTGGTGCTGCACCATAATATGCTCTTCCTCGACCTGAAGGCCAACCTCATCTCCCTCCGTAAGCTTGCCAAGGCTGGGGTGAGCACTAGCACGGATAGGGCTCGCACTTACAAGGGGCAGCTGGGCAATCGGGTGCTTTGGGATCTGCACGAGAGCAAGGATGTGTACAGATCTATGTGGCAGCTCTCGGCATTGGCATGGGACGGCGGGGGGAAGGCTAGGGAGGGATCTGCATCTCAGGGAGAGTGCAACGCTGTTGGAGGGGTTGGTGTGAAAGTGTCGGCCAGATCTGGGGAGACGGATTGGGCAACGGCACACCGACACTTGGGGCATGTGGCAATGCCCTTGTTGAAGCAGCTAGAGAAGGATGGAGCCGTCATCAAGGGCTTGAAGGTATATGGACAGCCACCCGATGATAACTGTGAAATCTGTTTGCTCTCAAAGTTCACCCGTTTCCCCTTCCATAGTGTAGAGAAAGAAGCCGTTGGATCTGGTCCACAGGAACTTAATGGGACGGCTGCCGGAAAAAAAGAACAAGGGGAACCATAGTGGATGACTGGAGCAGGCTGATGTGGGCGTATCTGCTGAAGCAGAAGGACCACGCCGCCTCCATGATAGGGGATGATCGGCTGCCATTCGTGGAGAAGCAAGCGGAGTGTGTGGTGAAGCGGATTAGGACAGACCGGGGTGGTGAGTTTCTTGGAGCAGAAACGACGGCCTTGCTCAAGAAGCAGGGCATTCAGAGGGAGCTTAATGACGATGGCTTACAATCCAACGGTGTAGCAGAACAAGTGAACCGGACCATTCTAGAGACAGCTAGGGCGCTGCTCATAGAATCTGGGCTGGGCAATTCCATATGGTTCCATGCTGTACGACACGTTACCGTGGCTAGGGACAGGGCGCTGACTAAGGTTGGTGATAACTCGTGGGTGCCTTTGGAGAGGTGGCTTGGGAGGAAGCCGCCAGTGGACATGCTGCGGGTGTCCGGTTGCATGGCAATCGCCATGTCCACAAGACCTACCGCAGTAAGTTTGGGGCGAGTGCAATCTGGTGTGTGCATTTGGGGCTGGCTGCTGAAAGCAAGGGATGGCTGCTGTGGGAACCATCCAAGGGTGTTATGTTTGAGAGCAGAGATGTGAAATTCAATGAGGACACGATGTATGAATGCTGGGAGAAACAGCCGGAGGCAGAGGTGCCCCAGCAGATGGAGCAGATGACCATGCAGCTGGACATGACTCCTAGTGTGTGGGAGGAGGGAGAGGAGGCAGCTGTAGAGGATGGAGATGGAGAGAAGGTACAGGAGGCACCTGCAAGTGGAGGAGATGGTGTGAAGACTAGCGGTAGCACTGGTGAAGCTGCTGGATTTGAGGGAGGAGAGCAGCAACAGTGCAAAGCTAAGGCTCCTACACTACCATCAAGGAGGAAGCCGAAGGGTATTTTAGTAAGGGGATGGGAAACACTCGTCACTACGCGAGGACGTACCCGTATGGCAACAAGGAAGCTGGCTGCAGATCAGATGTAGCAGAGCAGCATCATTTTGGGAACGAGGATGCAATGCTGATTTTGCCTCATGGCTATGACCCGGACAAGGAGGACGAGCCAGCCTACAGTTTACTTGCCGCTGCACCAGAGGAACCAGCTAGCATGGAGGAGGCACTAGCTGGACCAGATAGGGACAAGTGGCTGGCTTCTAGGGATGCTGAGTACCAGAGCCAACAAGAGAATAAGACATAGGATCTGGTGGTGCTGCGTGAGGGGAAAAATGTGGTACAGTGCAAGTGGGTGCTGAGGATCAAGACCGATGACAAGGGGCAGGTCACCATCTAGAATTTTAGGCTGGTGGCTAAGGGGTTTCAGCAGAAGAA
Organism: Closterium sp. Yama58-4; assembly: GCA_947470075.1. Lineage (NCBI taxonomy): Eukaryota > Viridiplantae > Streptophyta > Zygnematophyceae > Desmidiales > Closteriaceae > Closterium > Closterium sp. Yama58-4. The sequence goes on from CANIUD010000031.1 coordinate 609,823, forward strand.
GAAACATAACTTCAACGAGATCTTTGCTCCCACTGCCAAACCCCCTACCCTCCGTGTCTTATTGGGACGCAGCTGTTCGTGGAAAATACATAATACAGATGGATATATTAATGGCGTTTCCTCACGGGATTTTAGAGGAGGAGGTGTTCATGACGCAGCCGCCTGGGTATGAGGATGGTACGAGCAGGGTGTGCAAGCTCAACAAGTCAATCTACGGCTTGAAGCAGGTAAAAGTATATGGCGATGTTGCATGGGGTGAAGGAGGTGATTTGGCTGAGAAGGCTGTTAGAGGAGATTGGCCAGAAGCAGAAAGTTGCTGCACCGCTCTTTTGTGATAGCATGGGGGCTCTTAAGATGGCCAGGAACGCTGTGCTTCATAGGCTGAACAAGCACATGCGTATCAAGTGGCACTGGCTGCGTACAGAAGTGAACACGGGGACAGTGAATCCGATCTACATCAAGACTCACCAGCAGCTATCAAACTTCCTTACCAAGAGGCTTGCAGATGAGCCTCATTGGCGTTGTGTGTGCATGAGTGGAATGACAAAGAACTAGCATGGAATGATGGGGATGCAGCCGGCAGGCAGAGAGGGAATGTGTTGGGTGCTAGTTCACTGTGCATGATATCCTGCTATCCGTTTGTACGAGTATGCGTGTGTGAATAGGTTTGCGTGTGGATGGAGTTTTTGTTTGCTTTCGCAATTTTTGCTTGATGCATTTGCAGGTACTCGCACAATGTGCGCTTCGGCACAACATTGTACGCGCTATGAGCAGTGCAAGCAGAAAGCAGAGCTTGCAAAGGAACCCAAGATAGAAGCTTTGCAGTTCGGTTGATTGAAATGCGCTGATTCAGTTATTTCCAAGTCAATATTGTACTGTTTTGTTCGGTTAACTATAGTGTAGAGGGCAAGTACTATAGCGGTACAATTAGGTGAAAGTTGGATGTTGTTTGTCTGTATCTGCATGCTACAAGGCCAGAGGAAACAAGCTAAACCAGAACTTGGCTGCTTGGGCAAGGACAAAACGGGTTTTGTTCTTAGGACTACCTAGTTGTTGCTTTCCCATTTTGGAAAAAACAGAACCAGATGTTGTTCACCAACCTACCACCTGCTATTTTGTCGAGCCAGTTGGCTCTATTCCTTGAAATTATTTGGTATTATCCCTGGTTGTTCCCAGGTAGATTCCCAAGGTCCTTGCTAGCTGTAACTATTTATTCCGTCTCTGTTTGTACTTGGAACATATCAAATTGATTAAAGCGAAATCCTTCTTTGCTAGGATTTTATTTCTACGTGGTTCAACGGTGGAATGCTGCCCTAGTCAAGGCTATTAAGACGTAATCCAACTTAAAACCTCTCCTCGGGGTCACCTCCAAGGTTCCCGGTACCTGGTACAAGACCAGCCTCTATCCTCGGGTCCGAGTTTGTAGAGAGAGGGATCAAGAGGGACTTAGTCAAAACAGCAAGAGTACCTTGAATGTTACGCAGCGCGCCGTGCAGACCATCGATCGGATTAAGCTGAGAATTCTTGATATCGAAGCTCACTTTAAGAGCTTTAAAAAAAGCCAGTTGCCTTGCCTAAAGTTCTGCCATTATTGTTGGTGTAAGGGCCTAATAAACTCAAGCTATTAGGACTTAATCAAACTTAAAACCTCTCCTCGGGGTCACCTCCAAGGGTCCCTGGGTGCCTGGTACAAGACCAGCCCCTATCCTCGGGTCCGAGTTTGTAGAGAGAGGGATCAAGAAGGACTTAGTCAAAACAGCAAGAGCACCTTGAACGTCGCGCAGCGTGCCGTGCAGACCGTCGGTCGGATTAAGCTGAGAATTCGCTATATCGAAGCTCGCTCCAAGAGCTTTAAAATGAGCCAAGTTGCCTCGCGAAAAGTTCTGCCATTACTAAGTTATGGCTCGGACAGCGTTTGCCTAGCGTTGGAGTGCTAGCATACTAGCGTTGACTCGGGTAGCATTCCGCCGTCGAATAGCGCAGAAACGAAATTCCAGCGATGAAGGAATTCGCTTGAATCAATTGACTATATTCAGGTACAAACAGAGAAGGATTAAATAGTTCTAGCTGGCAAGGACCTTGGGAATCAACCTGGGAACAACCAGGGATGATCCCAAATAATTCCAAGCAACAGAACCAACCTGGCTGGACAAAATAGCAGGTGGTAGGTTGGTAAACAACCTCTGGTTCTGTTTTTCCAACCTGGGAAAACAACAACCAGGTTCAGGTTCTAAAAACAGAACCTGTTTTGTCTTTGCCCAACCAGCCAAATGCTGGTTCCGCTGGTTTCCCCTGGCCTTGTAGCATGCAGATACAGACAAACAACATCCAACCTTCACCTAAATTGTACCCCTATAGTGCCTTCCCTGCTACACTATAGTTAACCAAACAAAACAGTACAATTTCGAGTTGGATAGAACTGAATCTGCGCAATCAACTCAACCGAACTGCAAAGCTTCCATCTTGGGTTCCTTTGCGAGCTCGTCCTTTCTGCTTGCACTGTTCATAGCGCGTACAATGTTGTGCCGAAGCGCGCATTGCGCGAGTACCTGCAAATGCTTCAAGCGAAAATTGCGAAAGCAAACAAACACACGAACACACCATTCACACGCAAATGCATTTGCACACGCATACTCGTACAAACAGACGGCAGGATGTCGTGCAATGTGCATTTGCACCCAACATTCACATCCTTACGCATGCTTTTTCAGCCCATGAAGCACAACGTTCCTGGCCATCCCAAGAGCGCTCTTACTATCACAAAACAGCGGTGTAGCAACCTTCCGCCCTTGGCCAATCTCCTCTAACAGCCTCCTCAGCCAAATCACCTCCTTCACCCCATGAAACATCGCCATGTACTCTGATTCCACGGAAGAGAGTGCCACCTCCGTCTGCTTCTTGGACCTCCAACTAACAGGTCCTTCCCCAACTACGCAGATGTATCATCCCACAGATGAGGAATCCTCCTTCTCAGAAGCCCACGTAGCATCGGTAAAGCAAGTGAGAAAAGATTGCCTTCTCCAAACCTCCCCCCCTTCTCCTTCATCACCTCAACCTTTCTGCTTCACCTTTGCAGATGCGGAATATTTAACTCCAATGGTTAGGAGAGAGTTCAGGTACTTCACCACACGTTCAGCTGCATCCACCTGCTCTTCAAATGGATTCTGCACCACCCTGGCCAGCTGCCCAACCGAGAAAGAGATGTCGGGCCTCGTGTAAACTGCTGCGTACTGGCTGCCCACCAAGGACTGAAATTGCTGCTGCTCCTCGGCTTCAACCCCTTCATCCTCTGCAGCCTTCACAAGCTTAAATTCTGCTGGCAGGGGAGTTGCAACCTTACGCTAATTCTCAATCCCATACTTCTCCCCCAGCTCCTTGATGAGCTTCTCTTGATGCAGCTTCAACCACCTGTGATCTGGATCCCTCTCCACGTGCATCCCGAGGTAGTACTTTACCTCCCCAAGGGTCTTGCACTTGAAGTTCTCCATCAGCTGCTGCTGCACTTTCTGGATCTCCTTCATGCTGCTGCTGAAGAGAAGAATGTCGTCCATGTAGATCAGAAATAGCACCAGCTCCTCCCCCTCTCCCTGAAGAAAGAGGCTCTTAAACAGATTTCACAGTTTTCTTCTTATGGCTGTCCGTTCAGCTTCAAGCCCTTAACAGCTCCATCCTTCTCGAACTGCTTCAACAAGGGCATTGCCACATGCCCCAAGTGTTGGTCTGCCGTTGCCCAATCTGTCTCCCTAGATCTGGCCGACACTTTCACACCAACCCCTCCAACGGCGTTGCACTCCCCCTGGGATGCAGACCCCTCTCCAGCCTGCCCCCCACCATGCCACGCCAACGCCGGCAGCTGCCACATGCATTTGTACACGTCCTGTCATATGTGCAGATCCCAATGCACCCGATTGCCCAGCTGCCTCTTATACGTGCGAGCCCCATCCGTGCTAGTGCTCCTTCCAGCCTTCGCGAGCTTACGGAGGGAGATGAGGTTGGCCTTGAGATTGGGGAGGAGAAGAACATCGTGCAGCACCACCAGCTTGCCATCCGCTCCCTTAAACGCAGCTCGTCCCGCACCAGCCACCGTCAGCGTGTGTCCAGAGGCGGAGCACACCTCATTGATTGGTGCAGCGCGTACATCGTTAAGTAGGTCCTTGAGAGGCTCGTCCAACCAGCGCCCGTGTCCAACACCCAAAAGTCCAGGGGGTGCAGCTCTGCTCCAACCTTGGCAGATGCGTCTCCTTGCTCCCCCTTGTGTGCGACATGGAAGAATTGGCCCGCAGCGTGCTCCTTCTTCTTCTCGGCACTGCCGTTGCCCTTCGGGTTATTCTCAGATGAGTCAGCGACCATGTTCGCGCCGTTTTTCTGGTTCCTCCGCACGTTGCCATCCCGGCGAAAATTCTGGGGGGTCCATTTATTGGGTTTCTTGTAGCACAAAAACTAGGGATGTTCTTCGTTCTTACAATACCAGCAACTTCCTTTCATTTTGCCACCAGCACCCGACTTGCCCCCACGTCCAGATTTCGCACCACGACCCCAACCGGTACCTCCTTGTTGGTTGTTGGAGTCGTCGTCCTTCTCTGCACCGCGCCCAGCACCACCGAAGCCATGTCCTCTGCCACGTCGGCTCCCTTGCATCCCATAGCCGCTGCTGCCGTCGTCTCCACCCCTCAGTTGGCGGCGACGGAAGTCCTCCTCTAGAATCTTTTTCCACACACCTTCGAGCGTCCACAAGTTCTAGTTCTGCGGCAGGCTCAATCCGCTCGTAAATTGAAGCCACGATTCCGGCAGCAGCGAAGCATGTTCAGGTTCTTGGTCTGCTCCGGGTAGGTGATTCCCGCGATCGCCAGCTTCGCGTAGAGATCACGCATCTTGTCCAGAACAGGTTGTACCGGCTCTCCCTCGCTCAAGTGCAACGCAAACAGCTCCCTCTCCACCATAAGCGTCGCGGCGATGGAGGTAGGGGCGTGCAGCTCCTTCAACACGGTCCACGCCTTCGGACCGCAATCAACCTCCGGCAGCAGGTGCATAACGTGGTGTCGTTGCTTCAGCTCCAAACTCTTCGACATCAATTGTAGCCAGCCGAGGCACTCTCGTCCCAATCTTCCTGCAGGGAGGGGTCACTCGGTCTAGGCTCCTCTCCAATCATTAGTTTCAGCAATCCAATCTGACGGAAGTAGAGTTGCATTTTCCAGGCCCAATCATCATAGCCTTCACAATTGAACATTTCGACGGTATAGTTCTTCAGCACCTCCTTGATCAGCGAGCCCTGGTTTGTTCGCGCTCCCCTTGGCGCCGAAACACCAGAATCTTGGCTGCTGCTACGATCTTGGGCTGAAGATTCACCAGCTTCCGCCGAGGTGTTGCCCGCCATAGCTACCTATAACGAGGATCACTATAACGCTGCTTTCATACCAGCTTGTTGGTGTAGGGGCAGACTAAAGCAATTAAGACTTAATTAAACATAAAACCTCTCCTCGGTGTCACCTCCAAGGGTCCCTGGGTGCCTGGTACAAAACCAGCCCCTATCCTCGGGTCCGAGTTTGTAGAGAGAGGAGTCAAGAATGACTTAGCCAAAATAACAAGAGTACCTTGTTCATCGCGCAGCGTGCCGTGCAGACCGCTGATTGGATTAAACTGAGATTTTGCTATATCAAAGCGCCCAATAGCTTTAAAATAAACCAAGTTGACTCGCGAAAAGTTCTGCCATTACAAAGTTATGGCTCGGACAGCGTTTGCCTAGTGTTGTAGTACTAGCATACTAGCGTTGACTCGGTAGCATTCCGCCGTCGAATAGCGTAGAAACAAATTTTCCAGCGAGGAAGGAATTCGCTTGAATCAATTTGACTATATCCAGGTACAAACAGAGAAGGAATAAATAGTTCTAGCTAGCAAAGGCCCTGGGAATCAATCTGAGAATAACTAGGGATGATCCCAAATGATTCCAAGCAACAGAACCAACTTGGCTGGACAAAATAGCAGGTGGTAGGTTGGTAAACAACCTCTGGTTCTGTTTTTCCAACCTAGGAAAACAACAACCAGGTTCAGGTTCCAAAAACAGAACCTGTTTTGTCTTTGCCGAACCATCCAAGAGCTTGTTCCGCTGGTTTCCTCTGGCCCTATAGCATGCAGAGACAGACAAACAACATCCAACCTACCCCGAGCTTGTGGACGCTCGAGTGGTGGGTGCGGACGAGGATTCTAGAGGAGGACTTCCGTCGCCGCCAACTGAGGGGTGGAGACGACGGCAGCAGCGGCTACGGGATGCAAGGGAGCCAACGTGGCAGAGGTCGTGGTTTCGGTGGTGCTGGGCGCGGTGCAAAGAAGGACGACGACTCCAACGACCAACAAGGAGGTACCAGTTGGGGTCGCGGTGCAAAATCTGGACGTGGGGGCAAGTCGGGTGCTGGTGGCAAAATGAAAGAGAGTTGCTGGTATTGTGAGAAGGAAGGGCATCCCTGGTTTTTGTGCTATAAGAAACCCGATGGATGGACCCCCCAGAATCGCCACCATGATGGCGGTGCGCGGAGGAACCAGAAAAACGGCGCGAACATGGTCGCTGATTCGTCTGATAACAACCCGAAGAACAACGGTGGTGCGGAGAAGAAGAAGGAGCGCACCACGGACCAGTTCTTTCATTCTGGAGAGCAGGGGGAGCAAGGAGACGCCTCTGCCAAGGTTGGAGCAGAGCTGCACCCCCTGGACTATTGGGTGTTGGACACGGGTGCTGCTTGGACGATGACGCCGCGCAAGGACTTGTTGGACGACATACGCGCTGCACCGATTAATGAGGTGTGCTCCGCCTCTGGACACGCGCTGAAGGTGGCTGGTGCGGGACGAGCTGCATTTAAGGGAGCGGATGGCAAGCCGGTGGTGCTGCACGACGTTCTCCTCGTCCCCAACCTCAAGGCCAACCTCATCTCCCTCCGTAAGCTTGCCAAGGCTGGGGTGAGCACTAGCACGGATGGGGCTCGCACGTACAAGGGGTAACTGGGCAATCGAGTGCTTTGGGATCTGCACGAGAGCAAGGACGCGTACCGATCCATGTGGCAGCTGCCGGCGTTGGCGTGGCACGGTGGGGGGCAGGCTAGAGAGGGGTCTGCATCCCAGGGGGGGTGCAACGCCGTTGGAGGGGTTGGTGTGAAAGTGTCGGCCAGATCTGGGGAGACAGATTGGGCAACGGCACACCGACGCTTGGGGCATGTGGCAATGCCCTTATTGAAGCAGCTGGAGAAGGATGGAGCCGTCAAGGGTTTGAAGCTGAACGGACAGCCACCCGATAACAACTGTGAAATCTGTTTGCTTTCAAAGTTTACCCGTTTCCCTTTCCATAGTGTGGCTGGCAGGAGCAAGAAGCCTTTGGAGCTGGTCCACATGGACTTGGTGGGGCCGCTGCCGGTGCAAGGGCACAAGGGGGAGCGGTATTTTTTTACAATTGTGGATGACTGGAGCAGACTCATGTGGGCGTATCCGCTGAAGCAGAAGGACCACGCCGCCTCTACGATACGGGACGATTGGCTGCCGTTCGTGGAGAAGCAGGCTGATTCTGTAGTGAAGCAGATTAGGACAGATCGGGGTGGTGAGTTCCTTGGAGCTGAAATGACGGCCTGGCTCAAGAAGCAGGGCATCCAGAGGGAGCTGACCACGGCTTACACCCCACAGTCCAACGGTGTAGCAGAACGGGCAAACCAGACCATTCTGGAGACAGCTAGGGCGCTGCTCATAGAATCTGGGCTGAGCAATTCTATGTGGCCTCATGCTGTCCGGCACGCTACCGTCGCTAGGAACAGGGTGCTCACCAAGGTTGGGGATAACTCGTGGGTGCCTTTGGAGAGGTGGCTTGGGAGGAAGCCGCCGGTGGACATGCTGAGGGTGTTCGGTTGCATGGCAGTCGCCCACGTCCCCAAGACCTACCGCAGTAAGTTGGGGGCAAGTGCAATCTGGTGTGTGCATTTGGGGCTGGCTGCTGAGAGCAAAGGATGGCTGCTGTGGGAACCATCCAAGGGTGTGCTGTTTGACAGCAGGGATGTGAAATTCATTGAGGGCATGATGTATGGGAGCTGGGAGAAACCAGCAGATGGAGCAGATCACCATGCAGCTGGACCTCACTCCTAGTGTGTGGGAGGAGGGAGAAGAGGCAGCTGCGGGGAATGGTGATGGAGAGAAGGTACAGAAGGCACCTGCTGGTGGAGAAAATGGTGTGAAAACTGGCGGCAGCACTACTGGAGCTGCTGGATTCGAGGGAGGAGAGCAGCAGCAGGGGATGGGCAACACCAGTCTCCAGGCCAGGACGTACCCGTATGGCTACTAAGAAGCTGACTGCAGGATCAGGTGTAGCGGAGCAGCAGCTTGGGACCGAGGAGGCAATGCTGATTCTACCTCATGGCTATGACCCGGATGAGGAGGACGAGCCTGCGTACTCTATTCTTGCCCCTTCACTAGAGGAACCAGCTAGCATACAGGAGGCACTAGCTGGACCAGATAGGGACAAGTGGCTGGCTTCTAGGGATGCTGAGTACTAGAGCCTGCTAGAGAATGGGACATGGGATCTGGTGGTGCTGCCTGATGGGAAGAAAGCGATACAATGCAAGTGGGTGCTGAGGATCAAGACTGATGACAAGGGGCAGGTCACCATCTACAAGAGTAGGCTGGTGGCTAAAGGGTTAATGCACGAGAAGCAGAACTTCAACGAGACCTTTGCTCCCACTGCCAAACTCCCTACCCTCCGTGTCTTGTTGGCAAATGCAGCCGTTAGTGGGAAATTCATCATTCAGATGGATATATCAACGGCATTCCTCAACGGGATTTTAGAGGAGGAGGTGTTCATGACGCAGCCGCCTGGGTATGAGGATGGTACGGGCAGGGTGTGCAAGCTGAAAAAGTCCATCTACGGCTTGAAGCAGGCGCCACGCTGCTGGTACCAGAAGTTGGCAGCTGTTTTAGAGATGGGATTCAGGACCAGCAGCTGTGATGAGAGCCTCTTTCTCAAGGGGGAGGGGGAGGAGCTGGTGATGTTTCTGGTCTACGTGTGTAAACGACATTCTTCTCTTCAGCAGCAGCATGAAAGAGATCCAGAAGGTGCAGCAGCAGCTGATGGAATACTTCAAGTGCAAGAACCTTGGGGAGGTAAAGTACTACCTCGGGATGCACGTGGAGAGGGATCCTGATCACAGGTGGTTGAAGCTGCACCAGGAGAAGTTCATCAAGGAGCTGGAGGAGAAGTATGGGATTGAGAATGAGCGCAAGGTTACAACTACCCTGCCAGCAGAATTCAAGCTTGTGAAGGCTGCAGAGGATGAAGGGGTTGAAGCCGAGGAGCAGCAGCAATTTCAGTCCTTGGTGGGCAGCCTCTTGTATGCAGCGGTTCACACGAGGCCCGACATCTCTTTCTCGGTTGGGCAGCTGGCTAGGGTGGTGCAAAATCCATCAGAGGAGCAGGTCGATGCAGCTGAGCGTGTGGTGAAGTACCTGAACTCTCACCCAAGCATTGGAGTTCAATACTCCGCATCTGCGCAGGTGAAGGACAAGGGGTCGAGGTGCTGAAGGAGATGGGAGAGAGGCTTGAAGAAGGCAAGGTATTTCTCACTTGCTTTACCGATGCTACGTGGGCTTCTGAGAAGGAGGATTCCTCATCTGTGGGAGGATACATCTGCGTAGTTGGGGGAGGACCTGTTAGTTGGAGGTCTAAGAAGCAGACGGAGATGGCACTCTCTTCCGTAGAATCAGAGTACATGGCGATGTTCCATGGGGTGAAGGAGGTGATTTGGCTGAGGAGGCTGTTAGAGGAGATTGGCCAGGAGCAGAAGGTTGCTACGCCGCTGTTTTGTGATAGCAAGGGCGCTCTGGGGATGGCCAAGAATGCTGTGCTTCATAGGCTGAACAAGCACATGCGTATCAAGTGGCACTGGCTGCGTAAGAAGGTGAAGAGGGGGACGGTGAATCCGATCTACATCAAGACTCACCAGCAGCCAGCAGACTTCCTCACCACCGGATGAGCCTCATTGGCGTTATATGCGCATTAGTGGAATGAGCATGAACTAGCATGGAATGATGGGGATGCAGCTGGCAAGCTGAGGGGGAGTGTGTTGGGTGCAAATTCACATTGCACGACATCCTGCCGTCTGTTTGTACGAGTATGCGTGTGTGAATGCATTTGGGTGTGAATGGAATGTTCTTGTGTTTGTTTACTTTCGCAATCTTTGCTTGATGCATTTGCAAGTACTCGCGCAATGTGCGCTTCGGCACAACATTGTACGCGCTATGAACAGTGCAAGCAGAAAGGAGGAGCTCGCAAAGGAACCCAAGATGGAAGCTTTGCGGTGCAAATGCACATTGCACGACATCCTGCCGTCTGTTTGTACAAGTATGCGTGTGCGAATGCATTTGCGTGTGAATGGTGTGTTCGTGTGTTTGTTTGCTTTCGCATTTTTCGCTTGATGCATTTGCAGGTACTCGCGCAATGTGCGCTTCGGCACAACATTGTACGCGCTATGAACAGTGCAAGCAGAAAGGACGAGCTCGCAAAGGAACCCAAGATGGAAGCTTTGCAGTTCGGTTGAGTTGATTGCGCAGATTCAGTTCTATCCAACTCGAAATTGTACTGTTTTGTTTGGTTAACTATAGTGTAGCAGGGAAGGCACTATAGGGGTACAATTTAGGTGAAGGTTGGATGTTGTTTGTCTGTATCTGCATGCTACAAGGCCAGGGGAAACCAGCGGAACCAGCATTTGGCTGGTTGGGCAAAGACAAAACAGGTTCTGTTTTTAGAACCTGAACCTGGTTGTTGTTTTCCCAGGTTGGAAAAACAGAACCAGAGGTTGTTTACCAACCTACCACCTGCTATTTTGTCCAGCCAGGTTGGTTCTGTTGCTTGGAATTATTTGGGATCATCCCTGGTTGTTCCCAGGTTGATTCCCAAGGTCCTTGCTAGCTAGAACTATTTAATCCTTCTCTGTTTGTACCTGAATATAGTAAAATTGATTCAAGCGAATTCCTTCCTCGCTGGAATTTCGTTTCTGCGCTATTCGACGGCGGAATGCTACCCGAGTCAACGCTAGTATGCTAGCACTCTAATGCTAGGCAAACACCGTCTGAGCCATAACTTCGTAATGGCAGAACTTTTCGCGAGGCAACTTGGCTCATTTTAAAGCTCTTGGAGCGAGCTTCGATATAGCGAATTCTCAGCTTAATCCGACCGACGGTCTGCACGGCACGCTGCGCGACGTTCAAGGTACTCTTGCTGTTTTGACTAAGTCCTTCTTGATCCCTCTCTCTACAAACTCGGACCCGAGGATAGGGGCTGGTCTTGTACCAGGCACCCAGGGACCCTTGGAGGTGACCCCGAGGAGAGGTTTTAAGTTTGATTAAGTCCTAATAGCTTGAGTTTATTAGGCCCTTACACCAACAAGCTGGTATCAGAGCTGCGTTATAGTGATCCTCGTTATAGGTAGCTATGGCGGGCAACACCTCGGCGGGAGCTGGTGAATCTTCAGCCCAAGATCGTAGCGGCAGCCAAGATTCTGGTCTTTCAGCGCCAAGGGGAGCGCGAACAAACCAGGGCTCGCTTGTCAAGGAGGTGCTGAAGAATTTCACCGTCGAGAAGTTCAATGGTGAGGGCTATGATGATTGGGCCTGGAAAATGCAATTATATTTCCGTCAGATCGGTTTGCTGAAACTAATGATTGGGGAGGAGCCTAGACCGAGTGACCCCACGCTGCAGGAAGATTGGGACGAGCGCTCCTCGGCTGGCTACTATTTGATGTCGCAGAGTTTGGAGCTGAACCAGCGTCACCACGTCATGCACCTGCTGCCGGAGGTTGAATGCGGTCCGAAGGCGTGGACCGTGTTGAAGGAGCTGCACGCCCCGACCTCCGTTGTCGCAACGTTGATGCTGGAGAGGGAGCTGTCCGCGTTGCGCCTGAGCGAGGGAGAGCCGGTGCAACCAGTCCTGGACAAGATGCGCGACCTCTACGCGAAGTTGGCGACCGCGGGAATCACCTACCCGGAGCAGACCAAGTGCTTGAAGATGCTCTCGCTGCTGCCGGAATCGTGGCTTCAATTTACGAGCGGATTGAGCCTGCCGCAGAACCAGAGCTTGTGGACGCTCGAGTGGGTGCGGACGAAGATTCTGGAGGAGGACTTCCGTCGCCGCCAACTGAGGGGTGGAGACGACGGCAGCAGCGGCTACGGGATGCAAGGGAGCCGACGTGGCAGAGGACGTGGCTTCGGTGGTGCTGGACGCGGTGCAAAGAAAGACGACGACTCCAACGACCAACAAGGAGGTACCGGTTGGGGTCGCGGTGCGAAATCTGGACGTGGGGGCAAGTCGGGTGCTGGTGGCAAAATGAAAGGGAGTTGCTGGTATTGTGAGAAGGAAGGGCACCCCTGGTTTTTGTGCTATAAGAAACCCGATGGATGGACCCCCCAGAATCGTCACCAGGATGGCGGCGCGCGGAGGAACCAGAAAAACGGCGCCAACATGGTCGCTGATTCGTCCGACAACAACCCGAAGGGCAACGGCGGTGCGGAGAAGAAGAAGGAGCGCACCGCGGGCCAATTCTTCCATGTGGGAGACAAGGGGGAGCAAGGAGACGCCTCTGCCAAAGTTGGAGCAGAGCTGCACCCCCTAGACTATTGGGTGTTGGACACAGGCGCTGCTTGGACGATGACGCCGCGCAAGGACCTGCTGGACGAAGTACGAGCTGCACCGATCAATGAAGTGTGCTCCGCCTCTGGACACATGTTGAAGGTGGCTGGTGCGGGACGAGCTGCGTTTAAGGGAGCGGATGGCAAGCCGGTGGTGCTGCACGACGTTCTCTTCGTCCCCGACCTGAAGGCCAACCTTATCTCCCTCCGTAAGCTTGGCAAGGCTGGGGTGAACACCAACACGGATGGGGCACGCACTTATAAGGGGAAGCTGGGCAATCGGGTGCTTTGGGATCTGCACGAGAGCAAGGACGTGTACAGATCTATGTGGCAGCTGCCGGCCCTGGCGTGGCATGGTGGGGGGCAGGCTGGAGAGGGGTCTGCATCCCAGGGGGAGTGCAATGCCGTTGGAGGGGTTGGTGTGAAAGTGTCGGCCAGATCTGGGGAGACAGATTGGGCAACGGCACACCGGCGCTTAGGGCATGTGGCAATGCCTTTGCTGAAGCAGCTGGAGAAGGATGGAGCCGTTAAGGGTCTGAAGCTGAACGGACAGCCACCCGATGACAACTGTGAAATCTGTTTGCTTTCAAAGTTCACCTGTTTCCCTTTCCATAGTGTGGCTGGCAGGAGCAAGAAGCTTTTGGAGCTGGTCCACATGGACTTGGTGGGGCCGCTGCCGGTGCAAGGGCACAAGGGGGAGCGGTATTTTCTTACAATTGTGGATGACTGGAGCAGGCTGATGTGGGCGTATCCGCTGAAGCAGAAGGACCACGCCGCCTCCACGATACGGGACGATAAGCTGCCATTCGTGGAGAAGCAGGCGGAGTGTGTAGTGAAGCGGATTAGGACAGACCGGGGTGGTGAGTTCCTTGGAGCTGAAATGACGGCCTGGCTCAAGAAGCAGGGCATCCAGAGAGAGCTGACCACGGCTTATACCCCACAGTCCAATGGTGTAGCAGAACGGGCAAACCGGACCATTCTGGAGACAGCTAGGGCGCTGCTCTTAGAATCTGGGCTGAGCAATTCTATGTGGCCTCATGCTGTCCGGCACGCCACTGTCGCTAGGAACAGGGTGCTCACCAAGGTTGGGGATGACTCGTGGGTGCCTTTGGAGAGGTGGCTTGGGAGGAAGCCGCCGGTGGACATGCTGAGGGTGTTCGGTTGCATGGCAGTCGCCCACGTCCCCAAGACCTACCGCAGTAAGTTGGGGGTGAGTGCAATCTGGTGTGTGCATTTGGGGCTGGCTGCTGAGAGCAAGGGATGGCTGCTGTGGGAACCATCCAAGGGTGTGTTGTTTGACAGCAGGGATGTGAAATTCATTGAGGGCATGATGTACGGGAGCTGGGAGAAACAGCCGGAGGCAAGGGTGTCCCAGCAGATGGAGCAGATCACCATGCAGCTGGACCTGACTCCTAGTGTGTGGGAGGAGGGAGAGGAGGCAGCTGCTGGAAATGGTGATGGAGAGAAGGTACAGGAGGCATCTGCTGGTGGAGAAAATGGTGTGGAAACTGGCGGCAGCACTAGTGGAGCTGCTGGACCCGAGGGAGGAGAAAAGCAGCAGGGAAAAACTAAGAAGCCGAAGGGTGTCGTTATGAAGGGATGGGAGACACCCATCTCCAGGCCAGGACGTACCCGTATGGCTACTAAGAAGCTGACTGCAGGAACTGATGCAGCAGAGCAGCAGCTAGGGACCGAAGAGGCATTGCTGATTCTACCTCATGGCTATGACCCGGATGAGGAGGATGAGCCTGCGTACTGTTTTCTTGCCCCTGCACCAGAGGAACCAGCTAGCATGGAGGAGGCATTAGCTGGACCAGATAGGGACAAGTGGCTGGCTTCTAGGGATGCTGAGTACCAGAGTCTGCTGGAGAATAGGACATGGGATCTGGTGGTGCTGCCTGATGGAAAGAAAGCGATACAATGCAAGTGGGTGCTGAGGATCAAGACCGATGACAAGGGGCAGGTCACCATCTACAAGAGTAGGCTGGTGGCGAAGGGGTTTATGCAGAAGGAGAAGCAGGACTTCAACGAGATCTTTGCTCCCACTGCCAAACCCCCTACCCTCCGTGTCTTGTTGGCAGATGCAGCTGTTAGTGGGAAATTCATCATTCAGATGGATATTTCAACGGCATTCCTGAATGGGATTTTAGAGGAGGATGTGTACATGACGCAGCCGCCTGGGTATGAGGATGGTACGGGCAGGGTGTGCAAGCTCAACAAGTCCATCTACGGCTTGAAGCAGGCGCCACGCTGCTGGTACCAGAAGTTGGCAGCTGTTTTAGAGGAGATGGGATTCAGGACCAGCAGCTGTGATGAGAGCCTCTTTCTCAAGGGCGAGGGGAAGAAGCTGGTGCTGTTTCTGGTCTATGTGGACGACATTCTTCTCTTCAGCAGCAGCATGAAGGAGATCCAAAAAGTGCAGCAGCAACTGATGGAAAACTTCAAGTGCAAGAACCTTGGGGAGGTAAAGTACTACCTCGGGATGCACGTGGAGAGGGATCCTGATCACAGGTGGTTGAAGCTGCACCAGGAGAAGTTCATCAAGGAGCTGGGGGAGAAGTATGGGATTGAGAATAAGCGCCAAGTTTGCAACTCCCCTGCCAGCAGAATTCAAGCTTGTGAAGGCTGCAGAGGATGAAGGGATTGAAGCTGAAGAGCAGCAGCAATTTCAGTCCTTGGTGGGCAGCCTCTTGTACGCAGCAGTTCACACGAGGCCCGACATCTCTTTCTCGGTTGGGCAGCTGGCTAGGGTGGTGCAGAATCCATCAGAGGAGCAGGTGGATGCAGCTGAGCGTGTGGTGAAGTACCTGAACTCTCACCCAAGCATTGGAGTTTAATTACTCCGCATATGCACAGGTGAAGCAGAAAGGGGTGGAGGTGCTGTGAAGAGAAGGGGGAGAGGCTTGGGACGGCAAGCTATTTCTCACTTGCTTACCGTGCTACGTGGGCTTCTGAGAAGGAGGATTCCTCATCTGTGGGAGGATACATCTGCGTAGTTGGGGAGGACCAGTGTTAGTTGGAGGTCCAAGAAGCAGACGGAGACGGCACTCTCTTCCGTAGAATCAGAGTACATGGCGATGTTCCATGGGGTGAAGGAGGTGATTTGGCTGAGGAGGCTGTTAGAGGAGATTGGCCAGGAGCAGAAAGTTGCTACGCCGCTGTTTTGTGATAGCAAGGGGGCTCTTGGAATGGCCAGGAACGCTGTGCTTCATGGGCTGAACAAGCACATGCGTATCAAGTGGCACTGGCTGCGTAAGGAGGTGAAGAGGGGGACGGTGCATCCGATCTACATCAAGACTCACCAGCAGCCAGCAGACTTCCTCACCAAGAGGCTTGCGGATGAGCCTCATTGGCGTTGTGTGCGCATGAGTGGAATGAGCATGAACTAGCATGGAATGACGGGGATGCAGCCGGCAGGCTGAGGGGGAGTGTGTTGGGTGCAAATGCACATTGCACGACATCCTGCCGTCTGTTTGTACGAGTATGCGTGTGCGAATGCATTTGCGTGTGAATGGTGTGTTCGTGTGTTTGTTTGCTTTCGCATTTTTTCGCTTGATGCATTTGCAGGTACTCGCGCAATGTGCGCTTCGGCACAACATTGTATGCGCTATGAACAGTGCAAGCAGAAAGGACGAGCTCGCAAAGGAACCCAAGATGGAAGCTTTGCAGTTCGGTTGAGTTGATTGCGCAGATTCAGTTTTATCCAACTCGAAATTGTACTGTTTTGTTTGGTTAACTATAGTGTAGCAGGGAAGGCACTATAGGGGTACAATTTAGGTGAAGGTTGGATGTTGTTTTTCTGTATCTGCATGCTACAAGGCCAGGGGAAACCAGCGGAACCAGCATTTGGCTGGTTGGGCAAAGACAAAACAGGTTCTGTTTTTAGAACCTGAACCTGGTTGTTGTTTTCCCAGGTTGGAAAAACAGAACCAGAGGTTGTTTACCAACCTACCACCTGCTATTTTGTCCAGCCAGGTTGGTTCTGTTGCTTGGAATTATTTGGGATCATCCCTGGTTGTTCCCAGGTTGATTCCCAAGGTCCTTGCTAGCTAGAACTATTTAATCCTTCTCTGTTTGTACCTGAATATAGTCAAATTGATTCAAGCGAATTCCTTCCTCGCTGGAATTTCGTTTCTGCGCTATTCGACGGCGGAATGCTACCCGAGTCAACGCTAGTATGCTAGCACTCCAACGCTAGGCAAACGCTGTCCGAGCCATAACTTAGTAATGGCAGAACTTTTCGCGAGGCAACTTGGCTCATTTTAAAGCTCTTGGAGCGAGCTTCGATATAGCGAATTCTCAGCTTAATCCGACCGACGGTCTGCACGGCACGCTGCGCGACGTTCAAGGTACTCTTGCTGTTTTGACTAAGTCCTTCTTGATCCCTCTCTCTACAAACTCGGACCCGAGGATAGGGGCTGGTCTTGTACCAGGCACCCAGGGACCCTTGGAGGTGACCCCGAGGAGAGGTTTTAAGTTTGATTAAGTCCTAATAGCTTGAGTTTATTAGGCCCTTACACCAACAAGCTGGTATCAGAGCTGCGTTATAGTGATCCTCGTTATAGGTAGCTATGGCGGGCAACACCTCGGCGGGAGCTGGTGAATCTTCAGCCCAAGATCGTAGCGGCAGCCAAGATTCTGGTCTTTCAGCGCCAAGGGGAGCGCGAACAAACCAGGGCTCGCTTGTCAAGGAGGTGCTGAAGAATTTCACCGTCGAGAAGTTCAATGGTGAGGGCTATGATGATTGGGCCTGGAAAATGCAATTATATTTCCGTCAGATCGGTTTGCTGAAACTAATGATTGGGGAGGAGCCTAGACCGAGTGACCCCACGCTGCAGGAAGATTGGGACGAGCGCTCCTCGGCTGGCTACTATTTGATGTCGCAGAGTTTGGAGCTGAACCAGCGTCACCACGTCATGCACCTGCTGCCGGAGGTTGAATGCGGTCCGAAGGCGTGGACCGTGTTGAAGGAGCTGCACGCCCCGACCTCCGTTGTCGCAACGTTGATGCTGGAGAGGGAGCTGTCCGCGTTGCGCCTGAGCGAGGGAGAGCCGGTGCAACCAGTCCTGGACAAGATGCGCGACCTCTACGCGAAGTTGGCGACCGCGGGAATCACCTACCCGGAGCAGACCAAGTGCTTGAAGATGCTCTCGCTGCTGCCAGAATCGTGGCTTCAATTTACGAGCGGATTGAGCCTGCCGCAGAACCAGAGCTTGTGGACGCTCGAGTGGGTGCGGACGAAGATTCTGGAGGAGGACTTCCGTCGCCGCCAACTGAGGGGTGGAGACGACGGCAGCAGCGGCTACGGGATGCAAGGGAGCCGACGTGGCAGAGGACGTGGCTTCGGTGGTGCTGGACGCGGTGCAAAGAAAGACGACGACTCCAACGACCAACAAGGAGGTACCGGTTGGGGTCGCGGTGCGAAATCTGGACGTGGGGGCAAGTCGGGTGCTGGTGGCAAAATGAAAGGGAGTTGCTGGTATTGTGAGAAGGAAGGGCACCCCTGGTTTTTGTGCTATAAGAAACCCGATGGATGGACCCCCCAGAATCGTCACCAGGATGGCGGCGCGCGGAGGAACCAGAAAAACGGCGCCAACATGGTCGCTGATTCGTTCGACAACAACCCGAAGGGCAACGGCGGTGCGGAGAAGAAGAAGGAGCGCACCGCGGGCCAATTCTTCCATGTGGGAGACAAGGGGAGCAAGGAGACGCCTCTGCCAAAGTTGGAGCAGAGCTGCACCCCCTAGACTATTGGGTGTTGGACACAGGCGCTGCTTGGACGATGACGCCGCGCAAGGACCTGCTGGACGAAGTACGAGCTGCACCGATCAATGAAGTGTGCTCCGCCTCTGGACACATGTTGAAGGTGGCTGGTGCGGGACGAGCTGCGTTTAAGGGAGCGGATGGCAAGCCGGTGGTGCTGCACGACGTTCTCTTCGTCCCCGACCTGAAGGCCAACCTTATCTCCCTCCGTAAGCTTGGCAAGGCTGGGGTGAACACCAACACGGATGGGGCACGCACTTATAAGGGGAAGCTGGGCAATCGGGTGCTTTGGGATCTGCACGAGAGCAAGGACGTGTACAGATCTATGTGGCAGCTGCCGGCCCTGGCGTGGCATGGTGGGGGGCAGGCTGGAGAGGGGTCTGCATCCCAGGGGGAGTGCAATGCCGTTGGAGGGGTTGGTGTGAAAGTGTCGGCCAGATCTGGGGAGACAGATTGGGCAACGGCACACCGGCGCTTAGGGCATGTGGCAATGCCTTTGCTGAAGCAGCTGGAGAAGGATGGAGCCGTTAAGGGTCTGAAGCTGAACGGACAGCCACCCGATGACAACTGTGAAATCTGTTTGCTTTCAAAGTTCACCCGTTTCCCTTTCCATAGTGTGGCTGGCAGGAGCAAGAAGCCTTTGGAGCTGGTCCACATGGACTTGGTGGGGCCGCTGCCGGTGCAAGGGCACAAGGGGGAGCGGTATTTTTTTACAATTGTGGATGACTGGAGCAGGCTGATGTGGGCGTATCCGCTGAAGCAGAAGGACCACGCCGCCTCCACGATACGGGACGATTGGCTGCCATTCGTGGAGAAGCAGGCGGAGTGTGTAGTGAAGCGGATTAGGACAGACCGGGGTGGTGAGTTCCTTGGAGCTGAAATGACGGCCTGGCTCAAGAAGCAGGGCATCCAGAGAGAGCTGACCACGGCTTATACCCCACAGTCCAATGGTGTAGCAGAACGGGCAAACCGGACCATTCTGGAGACAGCTAGGGCGCTGCTCATAGAATCTGGGCTGAGCAATTCTATGTGGCCTCATGCTGTCCGGCACGCCACTGTCGCTAGGAACAGGGTGCTCACCAAGGTTGGGGATGACTCGTGGGTGCCGTTGGAGAGGTGGCTTGGGAGGAAGCCGCCGGTGGACATGCTGAGGGTGTTCGGTTGCATGGCAGTCGCCCACGTCCCCAAGACCTACCGCAGTAAGTTGGGGGCGAGTGCAATCTGGTGTGTGCATTTGGGGCTGGCTGCTGAGAGCAAGGGATGGCTGCTGTGGGAACCATCCAAGGGTGTGTTGTTTGACAGCAGGGATGTGAAATTCATTGAGGGCATGATGTATGGGAGCTGGGAGAAACAGCCGGAGGCAAGGGTGTCCCAGCAGATGGAGCAGATCACCATGCAGCTGGACCTGACTCCTAGTGTGTGGGAGGAGGGAGAGGAGGCAGCTGCTGGAAATGGTGATGGAGAGAAGGTACAGGAGGCATCTGCTGGTGGAGAAAATGGTGTGGAAACTGGCGGCAGCACTAGTGGAGCTGCTGGACCCGAGGGAGGAGAGAAGCAGCAGGGAAAAACTAAGAAGCCGAAGGGTGTCGTTATGAAGGGATGGGAGACACCCGTCTCCAGGCCAGGACGTACCCGTATGGCTACTAAGAAGCTGACTGCAGGAACTGATGCAGCAGAGCAGCAGCTAGGGACCGAAGAGGCATTGCTGATTCTACCTCATGGCTATGACCCGGATGAGGAGGATGAGCCTGCGTACTGTTTTCTTGCCCCTGCACCAGAGGAACCAGCTAGCATGGAGGAGGCATTAGCTGGACCAGATAGGGACAAGTGGCTGGCTTCTAGGGATGCTGAGTACCAGAGTCTGCTGGAGAATAGGACATGGGATCTGGTGGTGCTGCCTGATGGGAAGAAAGCGATACAATGCAAGTGGGTGCTGAGGATCAAGACCGATGACAAGGGGCAGGTCACCATCTACAAGAGTAGGCTGGTGGCGAAGGGGTTTATGCAGAAGGAGAAGCAGGACTTCAACGAGATCTTTGCTCCCACTGCCAAACCCCCTACCCTCCGTGTCTTGTTGGCAGATGCAGCTGTTAGTGGGAAATTCATCATTCAGATGGATATTTCAACGGCATTCCTGAATGGGATTTTAGAGGAGGATGTGTACATGACGCAGCCGCCTGGATATGAGGATGGTACGGGCAGGGTGTGCAAGCTCAACAAGTCCATCTACGGCTTGAAGCAGGCGCCACGCTGCTGGTACCAGAAGTTGGCAGCTGTTTTAGAGGAGATGGGATTCAGGACCAGCAGCTGTGATGAGAGCCTCTTTCTCAAGGGCGAGGGGGAGAAGCTGGTGCTGTTTCTGGTCTATGTGGACGACATTCTTCTCTTCAGCAGCAGCATGAAGGAGATCCAGAAAGTGCAGCAGCAACTGATGAAAAACTTCAAGTGCAAGAACCTTGGGGAGGTAAAGTACTACCTCGGGATGCACGTGGAGAGGGATCCAGATCACAGGTGGTTGAAGCTGCACCAGGAGAAGTTCATCAAGGAGCTGGGGGAGAAGTATGGGATTGAGAATGAGCGCAAGGTTGCAACTCCCCTGCCAGCAGAATTCAAGCTTGTGAAGGCTGCAGAGGATGAAGGGGTTGAAGCTGAAGAGCAGCAGCAATTTCAGTCCTTGGTGGGCAGCCTCTTGTACGCAGCAGTTCACACGAGGCCCGACATCTCTTTCTCGGTTGGGCAGCTGGCTAGGGTGGTGCAGAATCCATCAGAGGAGCAGGTGGATGCAGCTAAGCGTGTGGTGAAGTACCTGAACTCTTACCCAAGCATTGGAGTTCAATACTCCGCATCTGCACAGGTGAAGCAGAAAGGGGTGGAGGTGCTGAAAGAGAAGGGGGAGAGGCTTGGAGAAGGCAAGCTATTTCTCACTTGCTTTACCGATGCTACGTGGGCTTCTAAGAAGGAGGATTCCTCATCTGTGGGAGGATACATCTGCGTAGTTGGGGGAGGACCTGTTAGTTGGAGGTCCAAGAAGCAGACGGAGACGGCACTCTCTTCCGTAGAATCAGAGTACATGGCGATGTTCCATGGGGTGAAGGAGGTGATTTGGCTGAGGAGGCTGTTAGAGGAGATTGGCCAGGAGCAGAAAGTTGCTACGCCGCTGTTTTGTGATAGCAAGGGGGCTCTTGGGATGGCCAGAAACGCTGTGCTTCATGGGCTGAACAAGCACATGCGTATCAAGTGGCACTGGCTGCGTAAGGAGGTGAAGAGGGGGACGGTGCATCCGATCTACATCAAGACTCACCAGCAGCCAGCAGACTTTCTCACCAAGAGGCTTGCGGATGAGCCTCATTGGCGTTGTGTGCGCATGAGTGGAATGAGCATGAACTAGCATGGAATGACGGGGATGCAGCCGGCAGGCTGAGGGGGAGTGTGTTGGGTGCAAATTTACATTGCACGACATCCTGCCGTCTGTTTGTACGAGTATGCGTGTGCGAATGCATTTGCGTGTGAATGGTGTGTTCGTGTGTTTGTTTGCTTTCGCATTTTTCGCTTGATGCATTTGCAGGTACTCGCGCAATGTGCGCTTCGGCACAACATTGTACGCGCTATGAACAGTGCAAGCAGAAAGGATGAGCTCGCAAAGGAACCCAAGATGGAAGCTTTGCAGTTCGGTTGAGTTGATTGCGCAGATTCAGTTCTATCCAACTCGAAATTGTACTGTTTTGTTTGGTTAACTATAGTGTAGCAGGGAAAGCACTATAGGGGTACAATTTAGGTGAAGGTTGGATGTTGTTTGTCTGTATCTGCATGCTACAAGGCCAGGGGAAACCAGCGGAACCAGCATTTGGCTGGTTGGGCAAAGACAAAACAGGTTCTGTTTTTAGAACCTGAACCTGGTTGTTGTTTTCCCAGGTTGGAAAAACAGAACCAGAGGTTGTTTACCAACCTACCACCTGCTATTTTGTCCAGCCAGGTTGGTTCTGTTGCTTGGAATTATTTGGGATCATCCCTGGTTGTTCCCAGGTTGATTCCCAAGGTCCTTGCTAGCTAGAACTATTTAATCCTTCTCTGTTTGTACCTGAACATAGTCAAATTGATTCAAGCGAATTCCTTCCTCGCTGGAATTTCGTTTCTGCGCTATTCGACGGCGGAATGCTACCCGAGTCAACGCTAGTATGCTAGCACTCCAACGCTAGGCAAACGCTGTCCGAGCCATAACTTAGTAATGGCAGAACTTTTCGCGAGGCAACTTGGCTCATTTTAAAGCTCTTGGAGCGAGCTTCGATATAGCGAATTCTCAGCTTAATCCGACCGACGGTCTGCACGGCACGCTGCGCGACGTTCAAGGTACTCTTGCTGTTTTGACTAAGTCCTTCTTGATCCCTCTCTCTACAAACTCGGACCCGAGGATAGGGGCTGGTCTTGTACCAGGCACCCAGGGACCCTTGGAGGTGACCCCGAGGAGAGGTTTTAAGTTTGATTAAGTCCTAATAGCTTGAGTTTATTAGGCCCTTACACCAACATCATGGACGGCGGAATGCTACCCGAGTCAACGCTAGTATGCTAGCACTCTAATGCTAGGCAAACACCGTCTGAGCCATAACTTCGTAATGGCAGAACTTTTCGCGAGGCAACTTGGCTAATTTTAAAGCTCTTGGAGCGAGCTTCGATATAGCGAATTCTCAGCTTAATCCGACCGACGGTCTGCACGGCACGCTGCGCGACGTTCAAGGTACTCTTGCTGTTTTGACTAAGTTCTTCTTGATCCCTCTCTCTACAAATTCGGACCCGAGGATAGGGGCTGGTCTTGTACCAGGCACCCAGGGACCCTTGGAGGTGACCCCGAGGAGAGGTTTTAAGTTTGATTAAGTCCTAATAGCTTGAGTTTATTAGGCCCTTAAAACCAACAGTGTGTTGGGTGCAAATTCACATTGCACGACATCCTGCCGTCTGTTTGTACGAGTATGCGTGTGTGAATGCATTTGGGTGTGAATGGAATGTTCTTGTGTTTGTTTACTTTCGCAATCTTTGCTTGATGCATTTGCAAGTACTCGCGCAATGTGCGCTTCGGCACAACATTGTACGCGCTATGAACAGTGCAAGCAGAAAGGAGGAGCTCGCAAAGGAACCCAAGATGGAAGCTTTGCGGTTCGGTTGAATTGATTGCGCAGATTCAGTTCTATCCAACTCGAAATTGTACTGTTTTGTTTGGTTGACTATAGTGTAGCAGGGCAGGCACTATAGGAGTACAATTTGGGTGAAGATTGGATATTGTGTGTCTGTATCTGCATGCTACAGGGCCAGGGGAAACCAGCGGAACCAGCATTTGGCTGGTTGGGCAAAGACAAAACAGGTTATGTTTTTAGAACCTGAACCTGGTTGTTGTTTTCCCAAGTTGGAAAAACAGAACCAGAGGTTGTTTACCGACCTACCACCTGCTATTTTGTTCAGCCAGGTTGGTCCTCTTACTTGGAATTATTTGGGATCATCCATGGTTGTTCCCAGGTTGATTCCCAAGGTCCTTGCTAGCTAGAAGTATTCATTTCTTCTCTGTTTGTACTTCAATATAGTCAATTGGTTCAAGTGAATTCCTTCCTCGCTGGAGTTTCGTTTTTCGTGGTATTCGACGGCGGAATGCTACCCGAGTCAACGTTAGTATGCTAGCACTCCAACACCAGGCAAACGCTGTCCGAGCCATAACTCCGTAATGGCAGAACTTTTCGCGAGGCAATTTGGCTTATTTTAAAGCTCTTGGAGCGAGCTTTGATATAGCAAATTCTCAGCTTAATCCAATCGATCCACCCGTCTGCATGGCACGCTGCGAGACGTTCAAGGTACTCTTGTTATTTTGGCTAAATCATTCTTAACTCCTCTCTCTACAAACTCGGACCCAAGGATAGGGGCTGGTCTTGTACCAAGCACCCAGGGACCCTTGGAGGTGACCCCGAGGAGAGGTTTTAAGTTTGATTAAGTCTTAATAGCTTGAGTTTATTAGGCCCTTACACCAACAGAAACGACACTAGCACCGTTCGAACTGACGGAGAACGAGAGTAACACGGGTTACTTAGCACTGGTGACGGTAGCAGCAGAGGAGGAGAAGCCGAGTTCGGAGCTTCCTGCAGCGGCACATGAGTACAAAGACATCATACAAGACAACCTACCTACAGGAGTACCTCCAGACGCACCCACAAGCACGAGATCGTGGAGGAACCAGGTGCGAAACCCGTCTTCCGAACACCATACCGCCTTAGTTTGACCGAACTGACAGACATGAAGAAACAGATAGAAAATTTACTAGAGAGTCCACTGATCTGCCCATCCACCTCTCCCTACGGTGCACCAATTATCTTCACTCCAAATCCAGACGGCAGTTTACGGATGTGCATTGATCACCGCGCATTGAACAAACATACGGTAAAATCCAAATACCCCTTACCACGCATAG
Organism: Closterium sp. Yama58-4; assembly: GCA_947470075.1. Lineage (NCBI taxonomy): Eukaryota > Viridiplantae > Streptophyta > Zygnematophyceae > Desmidiales > Closteriaceae > Closterium > Closterium sp. Yama58-4. The sequence goes on from CANIUD010000031.1 coordinate 634,676, forward strand.
ACGATCTTCTAGACCAACTGCGTGGTGCAACAGTATTCTCGAAGCTGGACCTACGGTCGGGTTACTGGCAGATCAAGATGGCGGACAATTCGATCCACAAGACGGCGTTCCATACCAGATACGGCTCCTACAAATACTTAGTGATGCCGTTCAGATTCTGCAATATACCAGCGTCGATTTGTTATGTGATGCTATCATTGGCATTCACGTTTGTCTGCCTCCCATCATATGTTCGTGCGTTGCATGCGTGATGTGAGCGTGTGCAAGAATTTGTGTTTGGTGTGTTTTAAAATTTTTGAGTGTGTCTGAATCCTATTGTGCTTGAGTAGATATCTGAAATTACTTTTCTGCTGGAGTTCTTTCTGACGAACCAAGAATCGTCGCGATCGGAGCAAGAACGAGAAAGTTATGATCGTTCGAAGTTTTGACTGTGTTGCGGCGACTATGAGAATTTTTGGAGTGACTCTATACGGGGTATAGACTTTTAGGGGTTGGGGAAATTCGTCACTCTACTGTAGATTGCTGCCAAGTGGATGGGAGAAGCCAAACCAGGTTGGCAAGTGTGGCCAAGTTGGGTGAGGTGGATGGCATAAGTTATGTAAGTGAGAAAAGTAAAAAGGGGGTTGCAATGGGAATGGATTGTGTGCTTATGGGGTGTCCTTGGTTGGGACTCCCTTAGGATCTTCCCTCTCGTCCTTCACTTCCCTCCTACCTGGTTTAATTGCTACTCTAATTCTCTTGTGTGGTACTTGTGAGATAATTGTGATAGAGTTAAATTTTCTGTGGCAGCATATCCCCTGGTGTGCCGAAAATCATAACTCAAGAAATACTTCAGCGTTTTGTACGATTCAAATTGGGAATTGTAGCCACGCTTAGGAGCTACAACATATCCGAAATTCGTAGAGTTTAAATGGTGCATGTTTCATCGTTGGCGTTTCTTGTGAAGTCGACTTCTCTGTTTAGAAATTAGGTCCAACGATTTTGAGATATTTCGGCCCCTAATCTTCTAGACTCCGTCCTTGGTCTCTAAAAAGTGGTATCAGAGCTGATTGAGGACTTTGTGAAGAGTCTAATGAGGTGTGAAGACCCTCTTAGACCCACCATGGCTTGTGGGCGTGCCTAAGTGGAGCTCTAGAGGTTGGACGTGACTTCCGCTAAGGGGAAACTCTGCCGAAATTTCGTTGGCGTCGACACTTGTGAGGATGTCGTGGATCTACATTGTGACCAGCAAAGGGGGAGCTGAAACCTGTGATTAGAAGCAGAAAAGATGAGTCAAGGGAGTGGAGATGCAGCTGAAAAGAGGAGTGAGCCGCCACCATCCAAGATTGAGGCGTTGGATGGCTCCAACTACGAGGAATGGAGTGGGCGGATGAGGAGTGCTTTCAAGCGCTACAAGCTGTTAAAAAATTGCAATGGGAGAAGAGAAGATGCCGAACGAAGGAGATGCCCGCGATCCTTGGATTGAGAAGAGCACGAGGCTATACGACCTCATCTTCCAATCAGTCAACAACGATATGTTTAAGCACATCAAAGATTTGGTGGAGCTTGACGACTCAGTTTCGAAGGCGTGGAAGCTACCGCGTGATGTGATTCAGCCCAACACGCTGCCGATGGTGATTGTGTCAGAGAAGGAGCTGGCGTCCCTCTCCATGCGACTGGGAGACGATGTGGAGCCGGTCCTCGATAAGATCAAAGACACCTATGCGAGGATGGCAGCAGCGGGCAGCAAGGTGTCGGAGATGCAGCAGTGCACCAAGATCATCTCGGTGCTCGACAATTCGTGGGACAATCTTATCCCCAGCAAGACCAGTGGACACCAGAGTGGCTACGGCAGCAGATTCTGCAGGAGGACTTCCGCAGGCGCCACATGAGTGGTGGTGCTGCCAACAAGACTGCTGAGGGGTATGGAGCTGCAGGAGGCAGCAGAGGAAGAGGGGGTGGGAGAGGCCGAGGCCGTGGGAGGGGCTTTAGTGAAGGAGAGGCCGGTTGGTGTAAGGGCCTAATAAACTCAAGCTATTAGGACTTAATCAAACTTAAAACCTCTCCTCGGGGTCACCTCCAAGGGTCCCTGGGTGCCTGGCACAAGACCAGCCCCTATCCTCGGGTCCGAGTTTGTAGAGAGAGGGATCAAGAAGGACTTAGTCAAAACAGCAAGAGTACCTTGAACGTCGCGCAGCGTGCCGTGCAGACCGTCGGTCGGATTAAGCTGAGAATTCGCTATATTGAAGCTCGCTCCAAGAGCTTTAAAATGAGCCAAGTTGCCTCGCGAAAAGTTCTGCCATTACGAAGTTATGGCTCAGACGGTGTTTGCCTAGCATTAGAGTGCTAGCATACTAGCGTTGACTCGGGTAGCATTCCGCCGTCGAATAGCGCAGAAACGAAATTCCAGTTCCAGCGAGGAAGGAATTCGCTTGAATCAATTTGACTATATTCAGGTACAAACAGAGAAGGATTAAATAGTTCTAGCTAGCAAGGACCTTGGAAATCAACCTGGGAACAACCAGGGATGATCCCAAATAATTCCAAGCAACAGAACCAACCTGGCTGGACAAAATAGCAGGTGGTAGGTTGGTAAACAACCTCTGGTTCTGTTTTTCCAACCTGTGAAAACAACAACCAGGTTCAGGTTCTAAAAACAGAACCTGTTTTGTCTTTGCCCAACCAGCCAAATGCTGGTTCCGCTGGTTTCCCCTGGCCTTGTAGCATGCAGATACAGACAAACAACATCCAACCTCAACCTTCACCTGAATTGTACCCCTATAGTGCCTTCCCTGCTACACTATAGTTAACCAAACAAAACAGTACAATTTCGAGTTGGATAGAACTGAATCTGCGCAATCAACTCAACCGAACTGCAAAGCTTCCATCTTGGGTTCCTTTGCGAGCTCGTCCTTTCTGCTTGCATTGTTCATAGCGCGTACAATGTCGTGCCGAAGCGCACATTGCGCGAGTACCTGCAAATGCATCAAGCAAAAATTGCGAAAACAAACAAACACACGAACATTCTATTCACACCCAAATGCATTCGCACACGCATACTCGTACAAACAGACGGCAGGATGTCGTGCAATGTGCATTTGCACCCAACACACTCCCCCTCAGCCTGCCGGCTGCATCCCCATCATTCCATGCTAGTTCATGCTCATTCCACTCATGCGCACACAACGCCAATGAGGCTCATCCGCAAGCCTCTTGGTGAGAAAGTCTGCTGGCTGCTGGTGAGTCTTGATGTAGATTGGATTCACCGTCCCCCTCTTCACCTCCTTACGCTGCTGCAGTGCCACTTGATACGCATGTGCTTGTTCAGGCCATGAAGCACAGCGTTCCTGGCCATCCCAAGAGCCCCCTTGCTATCACAAAACAGCGGCGTAGCAACTTTCTGCTCCTGGCCAATCTCCTCTAACAGCCTCCTCAGCCAAATCACCTCCTTCACCCCATGGAACATCGCCATGTACTCTGATTCTACGGAAGAGAGTGCCGTCTCCGTCTGCTTCTTGGACCTCCAACTAACAGGTCCTCCCCCAACTACGCAGATGTATCCTCCCACAGATGAGGAATCCTCCTTCTCAGAAGCCCACGTAGCATCGGTAAAGCAAGTGAGAAATAGCTTGCCTTCTCCAAGCCTCTCCCCCTTCTCTTTCAGCACCTCCACCCCTTTCTGCTTCACCTGTGCAGATGCGGAGTATTGAACTCCAATGCTTGGGTGAGAGTTCAGGTACTTCACCACACGCTCAGCTGCATCCACCTGCTCCTCTGATGGATTCTGCACCACCCTAGCCAGCTGCCCAACCGAGAAAGAGATGTCGGGCCTCGTGTGAACTGCTGCATACAAGAGGCTGCCTACCAAGGACTGAAATTGCTGCTGCTCTTCAGCTTCAATCCCTTCATCCTCTGCAGCCTTCACAAGCTTGAATTCTGCTGGCAGGGGAGTTGCAACCTTGCGCTCATTCTCAATCCCATACTTCTCCCCCAGCTCCTTGATGAACTTCTCCTGGTGCAGCTTCAACCACCTGTGATCAGGATCCCTCTCCACGTGCATCCCGAGGTAGTACTTTACCTCCCCAAGGTTCTTGCACTTGAAGTTCTCCATCAGTTGCTGCTGCACTTTCTGGATCTCCTTCATGCTGCTGCTGAAGAGAAGAATGTCGTCCACGTAGACCAGAAACAGCACCAGCTTCTCCCCCTCGCCCTTGAGAAAGAGGCTCTCATCACAGCTGCTGGTCCTGAATCCCATCTCCTCTAAAACAGCTGCCAACTTCTGGTACCAGCAGCGTGGCGCCTGCTTCAAGCCGTAGATGGACTTGTTGAGCTTGCACACCCTGCCCGTACCATCCTCATACCCAGGCGGCTGCGTCATGTACACATCCTCCTCTAAAATCCCATTCAGGAATGCCGTTGAAATATCCATCTGAATGATGAATTTCCCACTAACAGCTGCATCTGCCAACAAGACACGGAGGGTAGGGGGTTTGGCAGTGGGAGCAAAGATCTCGTTGAAGTCCTGCTTCTCCTTCTGCATAAACCCCTTCGCCACCAGCCTACTCTTGTAGATGGTGACCTGCCCTTTGTCATCGGTCTTGATCCTCAGCACCCACTTGCATTGTATCGCTTTCTTCCCATCAGGCAGCACCACCAGATCCCATGTCCTATTCTCCAGCAGACTCTGGTACTCAGCATCCCTAGAAGCCAGCCACTTGTCCCTATCTGGTCCAGCTAATGCCTCCTCCATGCTAGCTGGTTCCTCTGGTGCAGGGGCAAGAAAACAGTACGCAGGCTCATCCTCCTCATCCGGATCATAGCCATGAGGTAGAATCAGCAATGCCTCTTCGGTCCCTAGCTGCTGCTCTGCTGCATCAGTTCCTGCAGTCAGCTTCTTAGTAGCCATACGGGTACGTCCTGGCCTGGAGACGGGTGTCTCCCATCCCTTCATAACGACACCCTTCGCCTTCTTGTTTTAGTTTCCATGCTGCTTCTCTCCTCCCTCGGGTCCAGCAGCTCCACTAGTGCTGCCGCCAGTTTCCACACCATTTTCTCCACCAGCAGATGCCTCCTGTACCTTCTCTCCATCACCATTTCCAGCAGCTGCCTCCTCTCCCTCCTCCCACACACTAGGAGTCAGGTCCAGCTGCATGGTGATCTGCTCCATCTGCTGGGACACCCTTGCCTCCGGCTGTTTCTCCCAGCTCCCATACATCATGCCCTCAATGAATTTCACATCCCTGCTGTCAAACAACACACCCTTGGATGGTTCCCACAGCAGCCATCCTTTGCTCTCAGCAGCCAGCCCCAAATGCACACACCAGATTGCACTCGCCCCCAACTTACTGCGGTAGGTCTTGGGGACGTGGGCGACTGCCATGCAACCGAACACCCTCAGCATGTCCACCGGCGGCTTCCTCCCAAGCCACCTCTCCAAAGGCACCCACGAGTCATCCCCAACCTTGGTGAGCACCCTGTTCCTAGCGACAGTGGCGTGCCGGACAGCATGAGGCCACATAGAATTGCTCAGCCCAGATTCTAAGAGCAGCGCCCTAGCTGTCTCCAGAATGGTCCGGTTTGCCCGTTCTGCTACACCATTGGACTGTGGGGTATAAGCCGTGGTCAGCTCTCTCTGGATGCCCTGCTTCTTGAGCCAGGCCGTCATTTCAGCTCCAAGGAACTCCACCACCGGTCTGTCCTAATCCGCTTCACTACACACTCCGCCTGCTTCTCCACGAATGGCAGCCAATCGTCCCGTATCGTGGAGGCGGCGTGGTCCTTCTGCTTCAGCGGATACGCCCACATCAGCCTGCTCCAGTCATCCACAATTGTAAGAAAATACCGCTCCCCCTTGTGCCCTTGCACCGGCAGCGGCCCCACCAAGTCCATGTGGACCAGCTCCAAAAGCTTCTTGCTCCTGCCAGCCACACTATGGAAAGGGAAACGGGTGAACTTTGAAAGCAAACAGATTTCACAGTTGTCATCGGGTGGCTGTCCGTTCAGCTTCAGACCCTTAACGGCTCCATCCTTCTCCAGCTGCTTCAGCAAAGGCATTGCCACATGCCCTAAGCGCCGGTGTGCCGTTGCCCAATCTGTCTCCCCAGATCTGGCCGACACTTTCACACCAACCCTTCCAACGGCATTGCACTCCCCCTGGGATGCAGACCCCTCTCCAGCCTGCCCCCCACCATGCCACGCCAGGGCCGGCAGCTGCCACATAGATCTGTACACGTCCTTGCTCTCGTGCAGATCCCAAAGCACCCGATTGCCCAGCTTCCCCTTATAAGTGCGTGCCCCATCCGTGTTGGTATTCACCCCAGCCTTGCCAAGCTTACGGAGGGAGATAAGGTTGGCCTTCAGGTCGGGGACGAAGAGAACGTCGTGCAGCACCACCGGCTTGCCATCCGCTCCTTTAAACGCAGCTCGTCCCGCACCAGCCACCTTCAACATGTGTCCAGAGGCGGAGCACACTTCATTGATCGGTGCAGCTCGTACTTCGTCCAGCAGGTCCTTGCGCGGCGTCATCGTCCAAGCAGCGCCTGTGTCCAACACCCAATAGTCTAGGGGGTGCAGCTCTGCTCCAACTTTGGCAGAGGCGTCTCCTTGCTCCCCCTTGTCTCCCACATGGAAGAATTGGCCCGCGGTGCGCTCCTTCTTCTTCTCCGCACCGCCGTTGCCCTTCGGGTTGTTGTCGGACGAATCAGCGACCATGTTGGCGCCGTTTTTCTGGTTCCTCCGCGCGCCGCCATCCTGGTGACGATTCTGGGGGGTCCATCCATCGGGTTTCTTATAGCACAAAAACCAGGGGTGCCCTTCCTTCTCACAATACCAGCAACTCCCTTTCATTTTGCCACCAGCACCCGACTTGCCCCCACGTCCAGATTTCGCACCGCGACCCCAACCGGTACCTCCTTGTTGGTCGTTGGAGTCGTCGTCTTTCTTTGCACCGCGTCCAGCACCACCGAAGCCACGTCCTCTGCCACGTCGGCTCCCTTGCATCCCGTAGCCGCTGCTGCCGTCGTCTCCACCCCTCAGTTGGCGGCGACGGAAGTCCTCCTCCAGAATCTTCGTCCGCACCCACTCGAGCGTCCACAAGCTCTGGTTCTGCGGCAGGCTCAATCCGCTCGTGAATTGAAGCCACGATTCAGGCAGCAGCGAGAGCATCTTCAAGCACTTGGTCTGCTCCGGGTAGGTGATTCCCGCGGTCGCCAACTTCGCGTACAGGTCGCGCATCTTGTCCAGGACTGGTTGCACCGGCTCTCCCTCGCTCAGGCGCAACGCGGACAGCTCCCTCTCCAGCATCAACGTTGCGACAACGGAGGTCGGGGCGTGCAGCTCCTTCAACACGGTCCACGCCTTCGGACCGCATTCAACCTCCGGCAGCAGGTGCATGACGTGGTGACGCTGGTTCAGCTCCAAACTCTGCGACATCAAATAGTAGCCAGCCGAGGAGCGCTCGTCCCAATCTTCCTGCAGCGTGGGGTCACTCGGTCTAGGCTCCTCCCCAATCATTAGTTTCAGCAAACCGATCTGACGGAAATATAATTGCATTTTCCAGGCCCAATCATCATAGCCCTCACCATTGAACTTCTCGACGGTGAAATTCTTCAGCACCTCCTTGACAAGCGAGCCCTGGTTTGTTCGCGCTCCCCTTGGCGCTGAAAGACCAGAATCTTGGCTGCCGCTACGATCCTGGGCTGAAGATTCACCAGCTCCCGCCGAGGTGTTGCCCGCCATAGCTACCTATAACGAGGATCACTATAACGCAGCTCTGATACCAGCTTGTTGGTGTAAGGGCCTAATAAACTCAAGCTATTAGGACTTAATCAAACTTAAAACCTCTCCTCGGGATCACCTCCAAGGGTCCCTGGGTGCCTGGCACAAGACCAGCCCCTATCCGCGGTCCGAGTTTGTAGAGAGAGGGATCAAGAAGGACTTAGTCAAAACAGCAAGAGTACCTTGAACGTCGCGCAGCGTGCCGTGCAGACCGTCGATCGGATTAAGCTGAGAATTCGCTATATTGAAGCTCGCTCCAAGTGCTTTAAAATGAGCCAAGTTGCCTCGCGAAAAGTTCTGCCATTACGAAGTTATGGCTCAGACGGTGTTTGCCTAGCATTAGAGTGCTAGCATACTAGCGTTGACTCGGGTAGCATTCCGCCGTCGAATAGCGCAGAAACGAAATTCCAGCGAGGAAGGAATTCGCATGAATCAATTTTGACTATATTCAGGTACAAACAGAGAAGGATTAAATAGTTCTAGCTAGCAAGGACCTTGGGAATCAACCTGGGAACAACCAGGGATGATCCCAAATAATTCCAAGCAACAGAACCAACCTGGCTGGACAAAATAGCAGGTGGTAGGTTGGTAAACAACCTCTGGTTCTGTTTTTCCAACCTGTGAAAACAACAACCAGGTTCAGGTTCTAAAAACAGAACCTGTTTTGTCTTTGCCCAACCAGCCAAATGCTGGTTCCGCTGGTTTCCCCTGGCCTTGTAGCATGCAGATACAGACAAACAACATCCAACCTTCACCTAAATTGTACCCCTATTGCCTTCCCTGCTACACTATAGTTAACCAAACAAAACAGTACAATTTCGAGTTGGATAGAACTGAATCTGCGCAATCAACTCAACCGAACTGCAAAGCTTCCATCTTGGGTTCCTTTGCGAGCTCGTCCTTTCTGCTTGCATTGTTCATAGCGCGTACAATGTCGTGCCGAAGCGCACATTGCGCGAGTACCTGCGAATGCATCAAGCGAAAATTGCGAAAGCAAACAAAAACACGAACATTCCATTCACACCCAAATGCATTCGCACACGCATACTCGTACAAACAGACGGCAGGATGTCGTGCAATGTAAATTTGCACCCACAAGGCCGAGGTGACTACAATGAAGGGCATGGGAGCTCTGGTGGCTGCAAGAAGGCTGGACACCCATGGTTCAAGTGTTTCAGCCAGCCTGAGGGATGGGCGCCTCCAGGCATGAAGCCGCCAAGTGGTGAACGCGAGCAAGGGGCGGCCTGTGCAAGGTTCAGGGGCACAAGGAGATGGTGCACTGTTGGTGTAAGGGCCTAATAAACTCAGGCTATTAAGACTTAATCAAACTTAAACCTCTCCTCGGGGTCACCTCCAAGGGTCCCTGGGTGCCTGGTACAAGACCAGCCCCTATCCTCGGGTCCGAGTTGTGAGAGAGGAGTTAAGAATGAGTTAGCCAAAATAACAAGAGTACCTTGAACGTCGCGCAGCGTGCCGTGCAGACCGTCGATCGGATAAAGCTGAGAATTCGCTACATCGAAGCTCGCTCCAAGAGCTTTAAAATAAGCCAAGTTGCCTCGCGAAAAGTTCTGCCACTAAAAAGTTATGGCTCGGACAGCGTTTGCCTAGCGTTGGAGTGCTAGCATACTAGCGTTGACTCGGGTAGCATTCCGCCGTCGAATAGTGCAGAAACGAAACTCCAGCGAGGAAGGAATTCGCTTGAATCAATTGACTATATTCAGGTACAAATAGAGAAGGATTAAATAGTTCTAGCTAGCAAGGACCTTGGAAATCAACCTGGGAACAACCAGGGATGATCCCAAATAATTCCAAGCAATAGAACCAACCTGGCTGGACAAAATAGCAGGTGGTAGGTTGGTAAACAACCTCTGGTTCTGTTTTTCCAACCTGGGAAAACAACAACCAGTTTCAGGTTCTAAAAACAGAACCTGTTTTGTCTTTGCCCAACCAGCCAAATGCTGGTTCCGCTGGTTTCCCCTGGCCCTGTAGCATGCAGATACAGACAAACAACATCCAACCTTCACCTAAATTGTACCCCTATAGTGCCTGCCCTGCTACACTATAGTCAACCAAGCAAAACAGGACAATTCGAGTTGGATAGAACTGAATCTGCGCAATCAATTGAACCGAACCGCAAAGCTTCCATCCTGGGTTCCTTTGCGAGCTCGTCTTTTCTGCTTGCATTGTTCATAGCGCGTACAATGTTGTGCCGAAGCGCACATTGCGCGAGTACCTGCAAATGCATCAAGCAAAAATTGCGAAAGCAAACAAACATACGAACATTCCATTCACACGCATTCGCACACGCATACTCGTACAAACAGACGGCAGGATGTCGTGCAATGTGCATTTGCACCCAACACATCCCCCTCAGCCTGCCGGCTGCATCCCCATCATTCCATGCTAGTTCATGCTCATTCCACTCATGCGCATACAACGCCAATGAGGCTCGTTTGCAAGCCTCTTGGTGAGAAAGTCTGCTGGCTGCTGGTGAGTCTTGATGTAGATTGGATTCACCGTCCCCCTCTTCACCTCCTTACGCAGCCAGTGCCACTTGATACGCATGTGCTTGTTCAGCCCATGAAGCACAGCGTTCCTGGCCATCCCAAGAGCCCCCTTGCTATCACAAAACAGCGGCGTAGCAACTTTCTGCTCCTGGCCAATCTCCTCTAACAGCCTCCTCAGCCAAATCACCTCCTTCACCCCATGGAACATCGCCATGTACTCTGATTCTACGGAAGAGAGTGCCGTCTCCGTCTGCTTCTTGGACCTCCAACTAACAGGTCCTCTCCCACTACGCAGATGTATCCTCCCACAGATGAGGAATCCTCCTTCTCAGAAGCCCACGTAGCATCGGTAAAGCAAGTTAGAAAGAGCTTGCCTTCTCCAAGCCTCTCCCCCTTCTCTTTCAGCACCTCCACCCCTTTCTGCTTCACCTGTGCAAATGCGGAGTATTGAACTCCAATGCTTGGATGAGAGTTCAGGTACTTCACCACACGCTCAGCTGCATCCACCTGCTCTTCTGATGGATTCTGCACCACCCTAGCCAGCTGCCCAACCGAGAAAGAGATGCCGGGCCTCGTGTGAACTGCTGCGTATAAGAGGCTGCCTACCAAGGACTGAAATTGCTGCTGCTCCTCGGCTTCAACCCCTTCATCCTCTGCAGCCTTCACAAGCTTGAATTCTGCTGGCAGGGGAGTTGCAACCTTGCGCTCATTCTCAATCCCATACTTCTCCCCCAGCTCCTTGATGAACTTCTCCTGGTGCAGCTTCAACCACATGTGATCTGGATCCCTCTCCACGTGCATCCCGAGGTAGTACTTTACCTCCCCAAGGTTCTTGCACTTGAAGTTTTCCATCAGTTGCTGCTGCACTTTCTGGATCTCCTTCATGCTGCTGCTGAAGAGAAAAATGTCGTCCACGTAGACCAGAAACAGCACCAGCTTCTCCCCCTCGCCTTTGAGAAAGAGGCTCTCATCACAGCTGCTGGTCCTGAATCCCATCTCCTCTAAAACAACTGCCAACTTCTGGTACCAGCAGCGTGGCGCCTGCTTCAAGCCGTAGATGGACTTGTTGAGCTTGCACACCCTGCCCGTACCATCCTCATACCCAGGCGGCTGCGTCATGTACACATCCTCCTCTAAAATCCCATTCAGGAATGCCGTTGAAATATCCATCTGAATGATGAATTTCCCACTAACGGCTGCATCTGCCAACAAGACACGGAGGGTAGGGGGTTTGGCAGTGGGAGCAAAGATCTCGTTGAAGTCCTGCTTCTCCTTCTGCATAAACCCCTTCGCCACCAGCCTACTCTTGTAGATGGTGACCTGCCCCTTGTCATCAGTCTTGATCCTCAGCACCCACTTGCATTGTATCGCTTTCTTCCCATCAGGCAGCACCACCAGATCCCATGTCCCATTCTCTAGCAGGCTCTGGTACTCGGCATCCCTAGAAGCCAGCCACTTCTCCCTATCTGGTCCAGCTAGTGCCTCCTCCATGCTAGCTGGTTCCTCTGGTGCAGGGGCAAGAAAACAGTATGCAGGCTCGTCCTCCTCATCCGGGTCATAGCCATGAGGTAGAATCAGCATTGCCTCCTCGGTCCCAAGCTGCTGCTCCGCTACACCTGATCAGCATTAGCTTCTTAGTAGCCATACGGGTACGTCCTGGCCTGGAGACGGGTGTCTCCCATCCCTCATAAGGACACCCTTCAGCTTCTTGGTTTTCCCCTGCTGCTCTCCTCCTTTGGATCCAGCAGCTTCCTAGTGCTGCCGCCACTTTCCAGACCATTTTCTCCACCAGCAGGTGCCTCCTGTACCTTCTCTCCATCACCATTTCCCGCAGCTGCCTCCTCTCCCTCCTCCCACACACTAGGAGTCAGGTCCAGCTGCATGGTGATCTGCTCCATCTGCTGGGACACCCGGGCCTCCGGCTGTTTCTCCCAGCTCCCATACATCATGCTCTCAATGAATTTTACATCCCTGCTGTCAAACAACACACCCTTGGATGTGTCCCTCCCTCCACACCCCACCACAACCCCCGCAGCCATCCCTTGTCTCAGCAGCCAGCCAAATGCAGACCCAGATTGCACTTGCCATGCCAACCGAACACCTCAGCATGTCCACCGTCGGCTTCCTCCCAAGCCACCTCTCCAAAGGCACCCACGAGTCATCCCCAACCTTGGTGAGCACCCTGTTCCTAGCGACGGTGGCGTGCCGGACAGCATGAGGCCACATAGAATTGCTCAGCCCAGATTCTATGAGCAGCGCCCTAGCTGTCTCTAGAATGGTCCGGTTTGCCCGTTCTGCTACACCGTTGGACTGTGGAGTGTAAGCCGTGGTTAGCTCCCTCTGGATGCCCTGCTTCTTGAGCCAGGCCATCATTTCAGCTCCAAGGAACTCACCACCCCGGTCTGTCCTAATCCGCTTCACGACGCACTCCGCCTGCGTCTCCACGAACGGCAGCCAATCGTCCCGTATCGTGGAGGCGGCGTGGTCCTTCTGTTCAAGCGATACGCCCACATCAGCCTGCTCCAATCATCCACAATTGTAAGGAAATACCGCTCCCCCTTGTGCCATTGCCCGGCAGCGGCCCCAACAAGTCCATGTGGACCAGCTCCAAAAGCTTCTTGCTCCTGCCAGCCACACTATGGAAGGGAAAACGGGTGAACTTTGAAAGCAAACAGATTTCACAGTTGTCATCGGGTGGCTGTCCGTTCAGCTTCAAACCCTTGACGGCTCCATCCTTCTCCAGCTGCTTCAATAAGGGCATTGCCACATGCCCCAAGCGTCGGTG